>BSBK01006263.1:0-655539 GCA_027943335.1 Chamaecyparis obtusa | reverse complement strand
TATATATATATATATATGTATATATGTATATATATATATATGTATATATATATATGTATATATATTTATTTATTTATTTATATTATAATATAAAATATATATTACATACAATTTAAATATGAAGATATCATGTGATATATTGTAAAATACATATTAATATATAATACATATAAAATAATATATAATATATGATGTATAATGTAACATTTAATATTAATATATATTATATAATATTTAATGTAAAATGTATATTATATAATAGATATTATGTAATATTTAATATATATAATATATAATCTAATATATAATTTTTGATATATAATATATTGAAGTATGGAGAAATTGGAGGGAGAAAGGGGTTGGAAATAAATTAAGAGGAAGAAAGGGGAGGGAAAATTTAAAATTCAAAATTCTGTCAGGATTTTCGGGTACCCGATTAGGCTCGGTATTGCTTTGTGCACCAAACCTACCTGGTCAACTCTTCAAATGTCACAAAAATGTGTTTTTCCCTTGTTTCTCTGAGTTCTAGACTTCGACCATGTAGTTGACAATTTTTTTTTCACCCGAATTTGATGAAATGAAAAGGGTATTTTAAGGAGATTATCAGCTTTCTATCGATATAATTGCTGTCAAATTTTGAATTTGGTAAGTAATTATTAGTTATTATCTAATTGAGTCACCTATAAAGTGTTGATTTATATACTGATTGAAAAACGACTATAACTTTCAGACGGTATAAAATTTTTTAAATCCAAAAAATGTGTCACATTCTATGCTTCGCCTACTACAAGGGAAAATTTTTTTTGAATTTTGTAAAGTTTTGAATGAGTTAAGGTGGTCAGACACGGGAGTTATTTTATTCTGAAAATGTTGTAGTAGAAAATTCATAATTAATTATTTTTTTGGAATAAAATTAAAAAAAAATATGTGTCACATCCGGGCATGAGTCTACTACTTATATATAAAATCTTATAAAAAAATATTATCATTTGATCATGATTAAGGTGGTCAAACATACACCTACTTCTTAACTTTTTCCTGAAATTTTTGTACTGTTGTATTGAAATCTATACTTTTCACCAATTATATTAATTTTTTTATAGAAAAGGCCTAATATTTTAGAAACTAGATTCAATTTCCTACAAATTCTATTCTTACAACTTTTTGGTATTAGGTTGATAGCTAGTTCAAATTTTCACGTCAAGTTAACTAACCTTGATTTGTTGATTTTTCATTGCCACTTAAGGGCATAGTGTGGCCCCTCATGATCTTGCACATACCCAGTTAAGAATGGTGTGATTTTCAACTATAATGTGCTATAGTCCAAGAGGGAGGGTGAGAAAGGTTGAGGCAATTGATGATGTTCATCGAATCACCTTCCAGCCAAAGCCACTTAACCCCCTAATCTTTAGCAAGTTTGGCAACTTGAAGAGCCGCGTAGGCTTCGGCATAGTGATTCATCTGAGCACCCAAGGGGAGACTGATAGCCATAGTGCCAATGCCAAAGTTGTTCCTGATTATTCCTTCACTACCAGCTTGACTAGGGTTCCCTTTCACCACGCCATCAAAGTTGGCTTTGGTCCAACCAGTCGGAGGACTAGTCCACACGTAATTCTGTCTTTTTTCTTGAGTAGCAGCCCAGGCCTTTCTTGCAAGAAGGTTAGATCTACCATATTAGAAAAGATTCTCCTTAACAGCATGAATGATTTTTTCAAATATAATTTTAGAGGGAGAAGAACAGTCATGAAAGATGCGATTATTGTGCTCCTTTCAGATCCCCCAACAAAAATGAGGAAGAATCCAGGTACAGAATAACCTAAAGTCCTGATCAAACCTTTTGAAGACCCATTGGGAGAAGAGATCGCTGAAAGATAGGGGAAAACACCATGAGAGATTCAGGATCGAAAAGATGAGTTGCCAAATTTGACTAACAAAGGAGCAATGAATGAAAAGGTGATCCACTGATTCCTCTTGACATTTGCAGAGAACACATCTGTTTGTGAACTGGAACCCGTGCTTGATGAGATTATCCACAGTAAGGATATGATTTTGGAGAAAGAGCCAGAAGAAGACATTGATTTTGGGCATGAGACCAGGAATCCAAGCTTTTGCCCATGGCATATTCAAATCATGGCTTTGGGTGGTCAGCGAAGAATAGGCAGAAGCCATAGTGTAATTCCCATCTGAAGAATCCTCCCAGATAATCTTGTCCTGCTTGGGAGAGAGAGTAACTGCATTGAGAGCATTCATCAAAGGAGATAGGTCCTAAGAAATCTGAGTGAGATCCACCCATTTGTCATCCCTTTTGTAATTACATACCTGAGTCCTGTAGTTTTGAGAGCAGACATGTCTCCAGGTGTACAGAGTGTCAAAATTTCTCAGACTGCCCATTTGAAGTTAGTTGTCATTCCAGAAATTGATAGAATGACCCTTACTTATTTTCCACTTATCCCTAGATTTAGCCAGCTCCTTGGCGGCAAGGAAATCATTCCAAATGACAGAACCTTTGGGGGAATCCGCCTCTTCAAAAAATATGTTGAGTGAGTTATGCAAGAGGTATTTTTCTTCAAAGGTGTCCCTCCACTCGTCGATGCTATTGAAAATTCTCTAGATCTGTTTGGCTTGAAGGGCTTTGTTAAAAGGTCTCAATTTCCTTAAACCAAGGCCACCATCAATTTTAGGTTAGCACACTTTCTCCCAAGCAATTAGGGGAATGCACTTGTGGTCCTCAGCACTAGACTAGAGGAATCTTCTCTAGATTCTTCCATGGCTTCTGCTGCTTTAGTCAGGAAAGGGAAAAGGCTAAGGGCATAGGTGGGAAGATTCTGTAAAGTAGACTTTACCAATTGGATCTTACCATCCTGGCTAAGGATGACCCCTTTCCAACCAGCAAGCTTCCTGTTAAATCTGTCTATCAGTTTTTTCCAAAAGGCTTCTGAAGGTTTGACACCTGAGGGCAGCCCCAAGTAGGTAGAAGGTAAGGTATCAATGCCACATCCCAGAATATGAGCAATTTTCCTCTGTTTAGCTTCAGGTGTGTTGATAAAGAAAAGAGCACTTTTGTTCCAGTTGATAGTTTGGCATGTAGCCCTGGTATAATTGTTAAGAATATCCTTCACCACTCTAGCTTCTCCCACTAAAGCCTCATCTCCAAGAATGGTATCATCCATGAATTGCTGGTGTGTAAAGACAATGTCATCGGAGGAGGGATTGATGCCTTTCAGGTCCCTGGTCATTTTAGAGGCCAAGATAAGTCTCCCCAGACACTCAGCAAGAATGATGAAGAAAATGGGGGAGAGAGGGTCCCCTTGTCTGAGGCCCCTGGTTGGTTTGAAGAAGGCAGACGGGGAGCCATTAATCATGACCGCCAAGGAAGGGGTCGAGATGATTTGAAAGAGAAGCTTGCAGGAATGGGAGTTGAAACCAAAAGCTTCAAGAACTCTGAGAAGAAACTACCAGTCCACCCGTTCATAGGCCTTAGAGAGGTCAAGCTTGAGAAGAAAGCCTTCCCTTTTTCCTTCTTCTAATGAATGAATAACTTCATGCACGATCATTATGGAATCCATAATCTATCTACTAGGCACAACGCCAGATTGCTGCTGCGAAATCAAGGAAGGGAGGACTCTGAGAATCCTGGAGGTGATAAGCTTGGAGATGATCTTAAGGAAGGAATTGCATAGGCTTATGGGTATGAATTTCTCAAAAGAATCTGAACCAAAGGTCTTGGGAATCAGCACCAGGAAGGTGGCATTAAGTTCATTGAGGAGGTTCTTCGAGCCAAATAATTCTTGCACAGCTTGAACCACATCGTCTTTCACCACTTCCCAATAAAGGTGAAAGAAGAACATAGGGAAGCCATCCAGTCCGAGGGATTTATCCTCTGGAAGAGAGTCCAGATCTTTCTTGACTTCAGTCATGTCTGGGATAGAGCATAAGTCTTTATTTTGATGGTCAGTGATGATTCTCGGTATATTATCAAGGAGATAGATCTGGTCTTGTTTGGATATCCCCTGATCTTTAGAGAGGAGATGAGAAAAGTAAGTGATTGCCTCATCAGTAATATCCTTGTCCTCCTTAAGAGCTTGGTATCCCTTCTTGATTCTACTTATCCTATTAGCAGCTCTATGTCTCATAGTGGAGACGTGGAAAAAGTGAGTATTTCAGTCCCCTTCCTTGAGCCATATGGACCTCAATCTCTGCTTCCAGAAAGTTTCCTCCTGCCCAATAATGTTATCGTAATTTGAAAGGATGGATTTTTATTTTTGCAAGCTATCTTCATCATAGCCCTGTTTTTGGATTTTGGCTTGAATGCAGTTAAGTTCATTGAGAGTCTTATCTTTAGAGGTAAAGATGTGACCAAATTCCTCAATGTTCCAATTTTTGACATTACATTTGATATTCCTTAGCTTTTTTGCCACTCTAAACATGGTTGTGCCCTCAACATCTATGTTCCACCACTCTTTGACTTTATTGAGCAAATTAGGATGGGAAACCCACATCTTTTCAAATCTAAAGGGAAAGTTCCTTTTCTTGTCAATCTAATCCAGGGAAAGCGAGATGGGGGAGTGGTCTGAGCCTGTATGAACTAGGGCTGAGAGGTTGAGACTGTAGCTATTCAACCAGTCCAGTAAATACAGGGCCCTATCCAAATGAACTTGAATACAATCCATTTCGATCTACCTATTTGACCAGGTGAAGTTAGTGCCTTGAAGATCTGTATCCAGCAGAGCCAAGTCATTGATGAAGTCCATTAGGTCTTGTCTACTTTCAGAATCAAGTGTTATTCCTCCCTTTTTTTCCACTTCTTTAAGTGGGGTGTTAAAGTCCCCCATAATGATACCTTTAGTCCAGTTAAGAGGGGCAATGGTGGAGATGATCTTATTCTAGTAGATCTTTCTTTCTCTTTTAGAGTTAGGAGCATAAATATTCAAAATGAACCAACTTTCATTATCTTTTATTCTAGTAAAATGCATGAGAAGTAGGTTACCTCCTTTGTAGATGACATCGGCTCTGAAGTGATGCGAGTTCCACATAGTAATAAGGCCCCCAGAAGCTCCCTCAGAGCTAGTAGCTCTGTTATCCATAGCTTTGTTGAATTTAATTTTCTCTAACTTATCCTTTTGCATTTTAGTTTCCTAAATTAAGAAAATGTCTGGTCTGTGATCTCTTATCATATTTCTAATAACATCCTGCTTGTGTGATCTATTTAACCCATGAATGTTCCAAGAGATGACTTTCATTTCTTTATGGAGGTGTTGTAAGCTTGGATAGAAACCCGATTTCCATCCATTTTATTCAAGCTCCCTTCTACTTGCCTAATATGGCTTGTCCTTTTTCTTTCTGGGGTTTGGTTTCTACCCCTTCCCTCTTCCTTTTTCTTTTTTCTCTTTGTTATTGATTGATTTTTTAAGGCATTTCAATGAATTTTTACTTAGTGTGACTCGAACAAGCTATGTCTAGTTCAACAGTTTGGTTCTTAGCTCGGAGAATTTCTCACTCATATCGGCTCTATCAGAATCAAAAGATTGCTTCCAACATGTATTAGTCATCTTAGTTTTCTCCTTTTTGAGTGGGCCACATCATTTATGGGGTGGAAACATCATTTTCCCCAGCTATTACACACACAATGCAAATTAAAAAAATACTAATTTAATTTTCATATTCAAGAATGATTCGCGTTTATTTAATTTTTTTCATAATTTTTGTAATTGGTAATTTTTTGTTTTTTTTTCTCAATAACCTTTTGATTTGATTTTTAGAGGTTTCTTGTCCATCAAATTATCCCTACCCTTGCAACTAGACTTGTATCAAATGATATCTCATTTATCAATTTCACTCACTAGTACTTGCAACCTGTCAAGTGCCTAAGAGTACAAATTCTGTGAAATTGATCTTGTTGTATTCACCCAAGACTTCAACACAGATTGCATATTTGTTATTTTTCCTAATTTAAATATCATGTAAATTTAGTTGGCACATAAAATGTTTGGTGACTATAGATATGTTTCATCTAGCACTTTGGTTATTATAATTTTCCAAATTTCAACACTTCATACAAATTTTCCTAATTTTAGCACTACAGCATATAAATTTATTAGAGACGTGTCTCACAATTAGTGAATTGGTGTGTGAACTACACCCAATAGATTGGTAATAGTATTTATCTAATTTCAACATATTATACATAAATTTACTTATAAAACATGTGGCACACTTTGTGAATTGAGGTGCACCATAGTCAACAAATCAATTGTGCAGTATTCTACCCAAATTCAACACAAGAATTGCCTTATATGGTGCAAATTTCAATTTTGCCTATGCTATATAACAATTCTATGTCCCTACTACACCATATGAGTCCTTGAACTAGATAGTTTTTATTTTTTACAAAAAAATTAGCTTAATTATTTCTTTATTTTTGAACTTGGAGTGGGTGTGAGTATGGTCTCCATCTCATTCCTTGGTATGCTAATTTATTATGTATTCCTTTCCTTATTAGGTTTAAATTCAGATAGTTTATTTTGGGTTGCTATATTTAATTAAATCACACCTATTTTTAACTAGATTAATAATTTTCTTCATCTTTTCTATGTAATTTTTTTTCTAGGGAGAGGCCAATAAAATGTCGATTATTTATCTTCAACTTCTACTTCCACATTACTCAACTCTAAAATAGCTTCCTAAGAGCCTAACACTATCTCCAAGTCTTATAAAAACCATATGGTTGTTAAGGAAATAAAGGGAGAACATCAAAATCAATCGACTCACTAGTACTAGAAAATCCATCCTATTCAAATCTTCCTTTTTGTGGTGCAATGGTCATAACACTAAAGTTTGGACAAGTGAAAACCGAACCAAGCATTAGGTCATTATCATCGCTCCTTTGGATTTCTTTGTCTTCATATTTTCCTCAGATTCATAAACAGGTTTATATCAATGGTGTCCAGCAAACACATTTATAAAAAAATAGATTATTAAATTTTTTTCAGCTTTCCTTTATAATATTATTAAGAAATAAGGGTTGGTTACTATTTCCAATTCATCCTCAACTTCCATTTCCCCATCAGTGACACTAAAATAGCTTCCTAACAGCTTCATACTTTCCTACCTTTGATTAATACCATGAATGTGTTTAGAATTAAAAGGAAGAACATAAAAATCAATACCTAGACATTATTACCAAAAAAACCCTCCTTTGATTTTTTCCTTTCTGTAGTGGCCTAACCATTACATTAAACAAGCCGGGGTAGAGCCAAGCATTGGTTCATTCACCATCTTTTCATTGGATTTTTTTGTCTTCGTATTTTCCTTAGATTTGTAATCTAGCCTACATCAATGAAACCCATAACCAATTTATGAATAATTATATTATTAATTTTCTTCATCTTCCTTCTATTTACTTTGAAAATGCCTCCTTTAAAAAATTTCATTTCCCTTTGCATGTTAAAAGTATTTTTACTATAATTTTGAAGGAGGTACTTTGGGGAAATTAGATGATAACCATAACTTTGTTGTTTGTTTAGAAATGTACCCTATTAGGGCCCATTGTCAATTTTCTTATTTCAATTAGAGACATGATATTTCAATAGTCTATAGAAGTGACTAAAAGAGTTTCTCATAATAACTTTGTTTAGAAATGTACCCTCCTAGTGCCTACTATCAATTTTCTTATTTCAATTAGATGCATGATATTTCGATAGTCTATAGAAGTGATTAAAAGAGCTTCTGGTAACAACTATTAAATGTTTTAAGTTAATATTTTATTATCAGAATATAAAATTTTGTTCAAAATATTGCAATTTAGAAAATTAATTTATCGAGATTGAAAGTTCACCAATACAAAACCATATAGAAGATTACCTACAAAACCATTATCTAAAAATTCAAATAAAACCATAGTTACCAATTATTGGTGAATTTATAGTTGGAAATTTATTTTGTTGATCTGTAGTTTTTGTTGCAACCATTTTTGTAGCATATAGGATAGGGAGTAGTGACAAGTCACCACAAGTATTGATTAAAATATTCTCTTGTGTTTTCCTTTTTATCTATTGTGAAATGGAAAATGGCTTTATATAAGAAATTTGTATTTGTTATCAAAGAATTATTATCTGACTGTATGCAGTGGTGAAACTGAAGACACCTTCATTTTAGGTACTTGTTGTAGTTTTATTTGGAGTGGCAACCTTGTTTGATCGAGTCTTCACCTTGTTTGATGGATTCTTCACCTTCTTACGTGTTTCTACTTTTTTATTGGGGGCTAAAGCAAGATTATTTGGAATAGTTGTATGAGTAATAGGCTTCTCTATGACCACCTTATTTTTAGTAGGCTTATGCTTACGCTTACTTGAGGTTTACTTGAGAGTAACAAAAAAAACTCCTCGATGTCTACAAATGGTTCTCAATGTACAAATGGTTGTTGAAAAAGATGAGGGCATGAGAAAGAAATTGATATCCATGAATATTGCCAAGGGGGATGTACTGCTCAATATTTGTCATACTTCTTACCATTTTTTTTTTACAAATGGCAGGGATTCCAACTACACGCAACTCATGTTTGTATTAAAAATAACTTCATAGATGATGTCATTTTTCTTTTTTTTGGTAAATAATGTTGGTCTCTTAGCTATTTGAATGCTTATTTGATACATCTAGAACATAATTGATGATGGGCCTAAATTTATAATTTCTAAAGTGGTTAAATATT
Organism: Chamaecyparis obtusa; assembly: GCA_027943335.1. NCBI lineage: Eukaryota > Viridiplantae > Streptophyta > Pinopsida > Cupressales > Cupressaceae > Chamaecyparis > Chamaecyparis obtusa. The sequence continues at coordinate 646,832 of BSBK01006263.1, read as the reverse complement.
TTTGGAGATAAAGCATATAAACCTTTAGATAGTTGATGGTTTTAGGATTTGATTTTGCATTCAAACATTCATCTAAAATCATGTCATTATCATCCAAATGTTTATTATTGTTTTCTTTCAATATTTTCAAAAATATTCTACAAGTAGAAAGACTCGTGTCAATAGATTATAATAAAGAATGACGAGGTTTTTTTAGTTACGGAACAAGACTTGATAACTTGGGGAAGAGAATCTCTAGGAGATAAAAGGGTTATTTCCTCTACTTGAAGGAGAGGTAACGAATGAAAGACCTTAGACAAAACACCAATTGAACTCTCAATCACTAGTAAAAAAATTCTCTAGATCCTTTCACATTTCATAAACCTTTTGAATATCCCCACAAGAATCTCCTTTGATTTTATATATCTAGAAATTCTTGAAACAAAAGTTGAAGGAAAAAGAGGCATATAAGTTTTTTTAGAGAAAAATTTGGTGTAATCCATTATAAAGTTTAGGCTAAAGCTTCTTGCATCTCTTGTTATGTAATTTTATTTTTTTAAGTATCTAGTAAACTTTTTAACATGACCAATGACACTAGCATGACACACCCTTTGACCCATGTGAAATACTTTTGACTAGAAGCTATGAAATGGTGAGGTCACAAACAAGGGACCTTATCCCCATTCGAAAAATATAAAGCTCAAGCATGCAAGCACATTGGATCGGTGAAGGAATAAGTTGGTGATCACAATGGCCTAGTGGGAATTTGAACCTTAGTAGCTCGACAACAATAATAACACTGGACTTAACCAACACACCAAATGGTGAACCCCTATCAAGATTTAAATTTTACTGATAGTATAAATCTTTCCTTAGTGGAGAGAATTACATAACCCTTTTAAATTATTTTTTTAATTCTTCTAATAATTTCATGCAAAAGAGAAATATTGGTTTAATTGGATTTTACATTCTTCAATTATATTATACATGTTTGTAAAGAAATAAGTAGACTAATGATTTTAACATTAAATTAGTCTAATTTAGAATGATAACCCATTATTTAATAGAATCTTTAAATTTGGAAATAATAGAAATGAAAGAACTTGACTTTTTCATGGTCAATAGATAATTGTCCACTATTTTGGTGATATTTTTTGTTGCATATTTGCATATGCATTAAAATTAAAATTAAAATTTTGAAATCAGTTTTCTCTCAAAATTTATAGATATATTTGTCAATATTGTAGGTTTGATGCCAAGTGGTGTAGATTCAATTATCTATGTAGATTTAAACTAATAGAATGTGTGTATAAGTATTAGGTTCACCTTCACTTAGATACAATATCTAAATATGTTAATTTTGTTTCTATATCATCCTAAAAAGTAAGCATCCTTAATTAGGTGCTCATTTTAGCCCCATTTTAGTATTTATGGGTTCCCATATTGATTTCACATTCTCCTAACACTCATTGGACCTTCAAATTGATATTATAAGACCTATATTGACTCAATTTATTCAAAAATTGAGGTTGGCCTTTATTTATAAGTACGCTCCTCTATTTTTCCTCCAATCAAATAATTAATTTCATCACCAAGGCCCTATGTCCTTATTTTTGGGCCTTGTGACCTATCACAACCTCAAAATGAGTTGTACCTAAAAATCTTACTTCTACCATATTTTTCAGGGACCCAGACCAAACTTTGGCCCACTCTTCATGGGAAATATCGCCAAAATCAACATGTACCTTGGACATGTCTCCAATGGAGATCTGTCCCTAAGGTTTTGGGCCAAAATTTTACCTAGAAGTCTGTGTTAGGATTTTAGTAGGAGATTTTCTTCCATGGTAGGCTTGCCTGAGTTTTGACACCTGAAATGATGTAAGGTGTATATAAAACCCCATCTCTCCTCATTTTTATAACTAGGAGATTCATTATCAAGTGAAAGAATTTGTGATCAAGAATCAATCAAGCAATCAAATTTCAAGCACATTCTTAAGGTCTTCAAGGATCGAAGTCTTCAAGCCTTCAAAGAATTATTCTCCTTCATGAAGCATTGTGGAAAACTAAAATATCCATAATTAAAGGCATTTATCTCATGATTTCCTTTTATATCAAGTTATTGTATCAACATTTGAGATCACATCCAAAGATGCATTATATCATCAAGGTACAAGGTGATTTACAATTTAGATTTGGTTTCTATTTCATCTTTCCTTATGCAATTTCCTATAATTTTCAAGGTTGATTCCTAAATAGGGGTTTGACTAAGGAAATCCCCTTTAACCAAACTTCTTCCTTATTTTTATATGTGTAGTAAAAGGTTACGAAGCCATTGGACAAGAATCAAAAAGATCAGACACGGTCGAAGAAAACCCAAAAAAATTAAACCAAAACGTCAGGTACAAAATGTCATTGGCAATTTTTCCCTAAGTATAGAATGTAATTTATGATCTATACCCTCCAAAATCATCTTATATTTGGTAGAGACTCAAATTACAATCTTAAGGGCCCAAATCTGCAATTATAGGTCATTCTGAGATTTTGACAGTTGGGAATTCAAGTCTGAAAATTACTTCTCCTATTTTATTTCCAAATACATTCAAATCCTTCTCCATTCCTCTTTTTATCATTTTTTCTCAGTTGGATTAGATCATATATGTACTTATTTAATCTTTTGCATATCAGTATCATCCCTTTCTTTCTCAACTCTAAGCGACAAAGGAATAAAAACCCCTCAAGTACAGATATTGTATTGGAATCTCTCAAGTGATGTTAATCATATTGGTTTTTAGGTGGTTTTGTATTCCAATGCATCTTATGAAGTGGAGAAATTACCCTTTTTACATAATCCCCATTTTATATTATACATTTTGGTGAACCCGACGCATGGCATTTCCTCTTTTAAATTTGGTGGTTAGATATCCTTTGTATGCATGTTGTGATTGCATTTAGTTTTATCAAATCTTGATCTATTCCAATATTGCATTTCATTCTTGTGTGTTTCAAAATAATAATAAAAATACAAAATTGTTACATTTTATGCATTTAGTTTAACTTTTTAATTCATTAATAAAAAAGACATAAAAATTACATTTTATTCTTAGATTCATTCTTGCATATACATGTTAAAAATAGTAAAAATACAAAAATATTTTATTTTCATGCATTGTTATGTGTCTTTAGATTGGTTCCCTTTAAGCTTTATTATCTTATTGCATTACCAAATCTCTAATTTCCTAGTCCAAAGCTTTAGTATTTATGATGATCCATTTAGTAGCAAAGATTTTGATACAAGGAATGAAGTCCTTGATGACTTCATCTCTATTGAGTCTTCCTCTACACCTCCTAAACTATCTTTTGCCAAAATTTAATTAATGTGATAGAAGGATTTAGGGTTTAGAATAATCCCCTTTATGAACATCTCAATGATTCCTCTCCCAAAGCTTCTCTCTCTCGTACTTGGACATATTGATTGCAATAACATACTTTTAAGCCTTCTCTTTGGGTGAACCATTGGAGAATGATGTTGATTATTCTCTTGATATGTACCTCCCCCATGAAAGTATCTTTGTGCAAGAGGATGATTTTGTGGTGAAATAGGGTGATATGATTGACAATTCCCTTAAAGGAACTTCCCCTCTTATCTATTCCATGCATCTTCCCTCTAGAGATGAAGCACTAATGAATTATGATTTTCCTTTTCCTAAAAGTACCTTAGAAGTAGAGGATAATATCCTTGATGCTCTCTCTTTTTTGAATTAATATTTTGAGTTTTAAGAAGCTAATCAACTCAATACCATTCAATATACCCCTCAAAACAAACCAGTGATTATTGTAAAAGGTGTTATACAACTTGATTATCATGCAGTATCGCACATTTATAACAACAATCCTCAAGAGGATAATATCCTTGATGTTCTCCCTTCTACAAATCCAACCTTAGAACATGAGGATCCTAATCACATCAACACTATTCAATCTCCATTTCATTCTTCAATTCTTCCTCCAATACAAATAGGAAAAACATAAACTCTTCAAGATGATGATTGGGGAATCTTAGACTTCACACCAACCTTCTGTAATAGAGACAAAAGTCTTAAATTTTTTGAGCCAAACACCTTATTCTAACATATGTATGGATATTGATTGGGCGTCTTTAAATTTCAATCACATTCCACCTAAAAGAGACCCTTATCTTTTTGATATATCAAACCTTTTATGTGGACATGATATAGGATGTGTGTAACAAATAATTGAAACTCGTGAGATATCTACATCACATTTTTCAAAAGAAACTCTAGGTTTTTAGCCTTCCCATTTGTCCAATCAAGCTATAATTTTTTCTCTTAATGTCTCATCACAACAAGAGAATATTTTGTTTGAGCTTCTTAAAGCCAACTTAATTACTCTTCCTTTGAAAAACAAATAATAAAATAGAAAACACAAACAAGATAGTTCTTCCCTTTGTGTATATCATCAAATTTATGGCCATAAGACTAATGCATGTTATGATTTAAAGTGTAAAATTCTAGAATTCATTGATTTTGGTATGATTCAAATGAGATGTAAAAATGAATAGTATATTTTTCATGATCATTCTAAATAACATCTATGTTCCTATTATGTGGCATTGCTATCTTATCATTTGAGGGCTCATTGTCATTTTTGGTGGTGCAATTTTAGGTGCAATCATACTTTGTGAGAAACATAATAGTATTTATTTCTTGTCTCCCCACTTGGGGAGCAAGGGTACTATTTCACTTCTTATTTATCCCAAGTACCCATTTTCTCCCCTTCTTGACTTTTTTCTTTTATAACATGATGTCCTTTCTTCCAAGGATTTGTTTTTTTATGCAAGGATTTTCTCTTTTTTGGGAGATTTACATCTCGATTTGAAACCTTATACTTCCTTGAAATAACATGGCTATCATAAGTGAACTTTCACTTAGGGAGTGTAATTTTTCAATTATCCCCTTACCTAACAATGGGGAAGTTGTGTCTACTTGATCTTCCTTCCTCTCTTTCTCTTCCTTTCCAATAGATCCAATATCTCTTATTCACTTGCTTCTTTTATTATATGATGTCCTTTCGTGCATGGATATGTTGTTTTACAAAAGGATCTTCTCTTTTTCAAGAGATTTACACCTCGAGTTGCAACCTTATGCTTTCTTGAAAGTGGATGTCTATTATAACATATCTATCATTTAGGGTATATGATTAATAATCTTTTCCCTTTCCATCACTCTTGGGAGGAAAGGTTTCATTTCTCAATCTTGTATTCCTTTCTAAGGATCCACTTTCTCTAGGTTATGTGGTCTTTTTTTATCACATGACATCCTTTCTAGCATGAATTTGTTTGTTTACGGAAGGATCTTCTTCTTTTTTGGAGATTTACATCCCGAGTTACAATATTTTCCTTTCTTTCAAAGTGCATGTCTTCTCTAAATAAATACCCTCACTTGGGGTCTTAAATTGTGTTATCCTTTATCAAGAATCTCTTCTTCACCTAGCAATAGGGGGGCTAAAAGGGTGTGTTCTTATTCTTCTTCCTTCTTCATCTTGAATATGTTATCTTTGTTCAAGAAATCTTCTTGAAGTTAGATGTCTTGTAAACAAGATCTCTTCATTCAAGGGTCTCTTTCCACTTGCAGATTTCCTTTCACAATTATCTATCCCTTGTCTAGCAAGACTTTTCACACCATGCTAAGAGTATAAGCATACATTATATTTTTAAGGATATCTTCTTGTTGATAGAAGTAGGTATCCTTGTTCTCTTTTCCTTATGATAACACCATAGTCCTATGTCTCCATCATAAGGAGGGGGGAATATATGCGGCCTCCTTTGTATATTATGCAAGGTTTTTTTATTGATCCCTAAGGAGAAAGTGCTTTTCATAGGGCTAATCTATTTTGATCCCTAAGAAGACAATATTTTTCTTAGGACTGATCTCAATTTATTGATTCTTAAGGAGACAATGTTTTCCCTAAGGCTAGTCACCTTTTTTTATCCCTATGGAGACAATGATTCCTATAGGACTGATCCCCATATGTTTCCCCTAAGTGCAATTTTTTTCAAGCCACCTCTGAGGGAAAAGTCTTCCAAGCCACCCTTAAGTGCAAAGTTTTTCAAGATGCCCCCATGTGCAAACTTTTTCAAGGTAGAATTCACTAGCATAATGCAGCTTGTTAGACCATCAACTCTTCTTCCCTCTTTCTTTAGGATAAGTGGAACTAGCATAACACATCTTGATATCCTCTTCTTCTCCTCTTATTCTTCTCCCATGAATCATCTAGCATAACGCAACTTGCTAGCCTATTGGATGTATGGTCTCTATCTATATTTCCCTCCATACTCTCATAACTATGCTATTGGATTAGATCATGGAATTTTGTCTTATCTTTGATGTGTACTCTTTCTCTTTTTAAGTGACCACTTGCACTTTTTCAATAGCTTTCTAAGCATGATGCTAGCGGTTGAGACATTTTCCTTAGCAAAGTCTCTTCAACTAGTTGACTTGGAATCTTAGTAAGCATTAGGCTTTTGTAGATGCTTTATATGTCCTTGCATATGGATGTACAAGTTTATATCCTTGGTTTGGGGGCTTATGTCCTTAAACTTAGACCAAAATTAATTTTTAGTTAGAAATACTTAAATTCACTTGTGTTGATAAGTTTCCCTAAAGTGTGACTCAAGAGATGGGTGAGATGTCTTGGGATCAGAGCTAGAAGTGAGAGAGAGATATAGGGGGAGAGAGAGGTGGATAATGAGATAGTGAGGGAGAGGTGATGTGGTAAAGAGGTGGGGGGAGACCTAGAGATGTGGGAGAGAGTTTGAGGTATATGTAGTGATTGAGATAATGAAGAGAGAGTGGAGAGAAACAAGAAGAGAGGGAGAGACAAGAAAAGACAGGGATGGAGGAATGGATAGAGATAGAGGTAAGAAGGTAAGGAAAGTTAGAGAGAGAGAGAGAGAGAGAGAGAGTTGATTTCTAAAATTCTTCGAAGCTTAAAATTTATATGATCTTAAACCTAAAATATACATTATAGCTCCTAGATATTTGAAACCACTCTCAAACATCTAGTCAATATATACATGAAATATAACTTACATATTGAAATGTGACTTATACTTAAATATTTTGCATTGGGAAATATGAACCCTTGGGTTGGACTTTCCTTGAGCATCCAACCCAAGCATTGGATGACCATTTCATGCCAAAGACGTATTTTTTTAAGATAAAAAACCTCACACATTTTTTGTTGTGTCATCCATCAAGTTTGAACATGTTCCAATGCAAATAAAAAAATAACCACAATGATGTTAACCTCTCTCTTAGCTATCTAACCATATAATTATTTTTCAAGATTTGTTTGCGTTAATGTTTTCATCTTTAATTTCTTTTGTTAGTGAGTAATTTTTTATCAAAAACCAACATGTGTTATTTTGGGTACAATTTTTTTACTTTTTTATCAAATTTTGAAAAAAAATTATGCTTTTAGTTCAACTAGATTACATTCTACACTTATTGAAAAAAAAACTTAGTTTTCATTATTTTAAAACAATTTAGTGGAGGCACACTCAAATTTCTATTTTTTAGGATGTGTCCACTTCAAAAATAAGTTAAAATATCATATATTCATTATTAATTAGCCAAACATTGGCATAAACGACATGGTGTTAGCTAATTTCTTACTAGAGCAATTTTTGAAATTCTAAAAAAAAATTAACATTTTTTTTTTTGTGGGGGGGGGGGGGCACAACAAACCGTTATGTTTTTTAAAAAAAAAATCAAGACCACTTTGTGTGGCCTCTCTTTTTGAAACCCTTAATCTCCACCATTTTTAAAAAAAAGTAGTAGTTTAGAAAGTAAATTCTAAGCAATACAACTAGTTTTTTTGTTGCATCTTAAAGTTTTGAGTGTTACCGTCTCCAATTTCTTGTCATAGTTCAGAGTTTGTTGATTTCAGAAATAAAAATAATATTAATAATATTAATAATAATAATAATAATAAGTGGCATCTTAAAACCTCCTTTTGGTCCCCCATCTTGGTGTACTTACTCAGCTATTCCTTTTCATTTAAAGATGCAAGTAACCAAACAAATACACTAGAAATACTTGTGCACATTCTCTTCAAAATAACAATTCAAATCTACTTTCATGGCTACTACTTGTCTATGATTTATATTAATATTAGCACTTCATAATTTGTGCACATCATTTATTTCTTGAACATGTGATACTTTTTCCAATAAATATCTCTTAAGACACCAATAAACCAAAATGGATTTAAAAAAACATGTATTCCCAATGCCTTGCAATGTTAATTATGAATAGCAACATTTCTCTCTTTTTTTCAATGTACTTCATCCATCAAAGTCTACTTCCTTTTCACATTAATTGGATTTGTTTCATCACAATTAATATTTGCATGGTCAAGATCCATCATATCATCCATCATATCAATTGAATATAAACTAAAGATATATGGTCTCACATATTACAACAATTATAGGACATGCACAAAAGATGGAGATTTAATAACATCAACTAAATTAATTACTCCGTATTAAATTTTTCTCTTAATAATTTCATTACTATATTATCTCTCAAAGAAAATAGCCTTAAATATTACACCCATTAATCAATTTGAAAGATTTGCATCTTTCTAAATCTATCAAGGCTTGATAGATGTAGACTTGTAACTACTTTTTATTCATTTTCTTATCATTCCCAGGATAGTAGAAGCTATTGTTTGGAAGAGTTAGGCCATCAAATTTGTATTGAAAGGTAATCTTTAAATAGAGATTTGTTTTGCTATGTCGAGCCCAATAGTACAACAAATCAATAGCTACTAAGTGTCCAAAATGACTATGCTAGAAAATGTTGATTTATTGATGTTGCAAGCCTTTTCTTTTTTTTCCCAAAGTAAAAAGTTGGACACAAATTGATGCAATAGTTAGTAGTATGCACGGAACTGTGACTAAGGTCAAATTTAGTTGGATATTTCTATATGTATCCTACCCAAAATTAGATCCACCAACCTAACTTTATGGAACATAATGCTTTCTCGTGATAAACCACACTGCATAGCCTTAAGAAAGACATTTTCAAGGACAAATGATCAATAGGCAATATAGTTGAAGTTATTCCTTTAATATATAATATAAAATAAAAAATACATTGTTCCTTAAAAATATGCATTTAATACAATTGTTCATCTAGATAGTTACGATCTAATATTTTGCAAATAGATTGAGAACAAACAATGTCATAGTAGACACAAAAGTTGGCATTAGAAACATAGAACATAGATGTAAAACACACATGTGCCTTAAGATATATTTTGTGCTTAAATTAGAATCCCAACAATAAAATTATAGATAAAACATTCCTTTGCAGTGCTTTATTACTAGCCTCTTCTTAGGCATGTGAAATCATCAAAATCTATTTTGTACATATCCTACAATCTTGGTATTTTGTGAGACTGTGTTTTGTTAAGGTATTTTTAACACTTCCCTATGTACCAACATCATGGACTTTTGATATCATAGAAAAACATAGCACTAGTACAAAAAGAAACTTACAAAAAAAATGTTTTAATAAGTGACAGGTAGTATTACATATGGTGATATGCACAGAACTATGAATAAGAACTTACTCAATTGTCAAACTCTAAACGCATGAACTTCTGGCTATGACTGTGTATGTAATTTTAGCATCAATGTTTCAAATCACACTCTATGATCCATTATTTGGATTATAGAGTGTGATCTGAAACGTTGATGCTAAATATATATGCACAATCATAATCAGAAGTTCACGCATTTAGAATCAAATAAATTGTGAAAATCTAATAAATTTGTCAAACTCTTGCCAAAAGATAGCAATGAATTTGTCAAACTCTTACATAACAAAAATTTAAACCTTCAACTATTAATAACAATTTTTTTTCTAACACATCATATTATATGCTTTACAACTCAACAAATAACCCTAAGACCTATTTTTACAAACTAATACACATTAAAATTCAATTACTAATATGAAAAAACAAATCAGTCAAATGAATACAAAATCAAAAGAAAAGTGAAACGTTGAAAATATGCAAATTTGAGCATATATGAATCAAAGACAATATGATCCAAGAATCTATTCTCTCAAAGTGTATGCAATGTGGAGGGAGGCAAGGTGGGTTTCCTCCTTTTAGAATGATTGGGGCTAACCATCTTTTTAGGCCAATAATCACCAACTTTGTGTAAAAATAATAAAATTGTATATATTAATATGCACAACGTGCAAACACATGGATGTTATTGGGAACCAACATTTCATTGTTTCAGGTGAAACTTTCCATCGGATAACTAAGGATAATCCGTCGAAGGCACGTCTTCAACTAAACTATTTGCTTAATCGTGATTTTTTACCTCGCCCCCAAAATATCAATATTTTACCTCGCCCCCAAAATCTCTCCAATAAAAAAAATTCTCCAACCTTATCTTTCCTTATGAAGGAATGTTAATATATTATAGATAAAATTTATATAATATTAAATTTAAAAATATTTAGCATTCAGGAAAAAAATTAAAAACTTAAAATCATAGTTGACATTGAAAGGAGGTAGGAATCATGTTATATTTTTATAAAATTATATATATAATACTTTAAGTTATCAATAAACAGTTATTATAGCTGATATATGATATTTTATTTATGTATATTATTAGTTTTTCTTGTAGGCTATAGAATTATAGGCAACCACATAATCTAACTAGTGATTAAACTTTTCAATTTTAGCCAATCAAATGTAGAATATCACATTTTACTATTTGATAAAGTTAGATGCAAAATATTTATCTTTACTAATTTAGAAAAGTATCATTGGGCTCTGAAATTTATGTCTATCTTTGAGTTAAATTAAAAAGGTTTGTAGTCACATCAACACAAATATTTATTAACAACCATAATGAAATACTATAATCATAATTTAACTTTATCAAAATTTAAATACAATTTTTTTAAATCAAATATTTTCTTTAATAGATTCAATTTAGAAATTGTCCTTTTACACAAATAGTGAAACAAATTATCTATTTTTTTGTAAATCTAAGTAATTTCTTATTTTATTTTTTAAAACCAAATTCACATTTCTAAGTTCAACTATTATTTTAACAAGGCTGCCCCTGCCAAAATATGAAAAAAAAAAATTGTTTTTGAAAAATTTAATAGTGAGTTTTATATTTTTCTATATTTTTCAAATAACTTTTTTTTCAAAATAAATTAGTTAATGTAAGCAATGCTTTCAATTATTAAAATATACACTATGAACACACATACATATATTTTAAAATAAAAACAACTCAACAAAATTTAAAATAAGATATGTATATAAATAAAATAATAATAAATATACAATAATAGTATAAATAGACAAGCCTAACACAATTTGAACAAACAAAAAATAAAGCTAATAATAAAAATGAAAAGATATATAAAAAAAATTATATAAACTAAATAAGAAAATCTAACTAAATATGTGAGATTTTTCACAATAATTTTTTTCTCCACATATTGAATATTCAAATTATAAAATTTATTAAATTAATTTAATAAAAAAAATTCAATTTGTATAATAAAATTGAAACAAATCAATTGTATGTAAGATTAAAATAAAGTATTCCAGTATATGTGCATAGTGTAAAAATTATAAATAAAAAAACTTAATAAAAAATAATAATTTGAAAGTTTAAAAATATTAACCTTCAAATGCTTTCAAATATTTTAACAACCTCCGAAAAAAGGGCTCTTATTTGATTTGTTAAAAAATTAGTTAATAATAACAAGTTAAGTTGAGTCGATGCCTATAGTTCTATGCCTTGCCGCAAAAACTAATAAGATTGTCTTATATATGAATTTAAAAACTTGTCATCCATAAAATTTAAGATTTTAACATTGATTGAAAAAAAAATTCATTTCTTATCAAGAAACACAAATGCATCTACAATTTATTTCAATTTTAAGTAAAGCTTAAGATACATACTTTATAATTCTTGGTAACTTCAATCTTCAAATTATACATAATAAAAATAAATAAATAAATCATATTGAATATCATTTATTAAATTGATAAAAATATTTAAATATAAAAAAAAAAATATAAACTCATTGATAAATTGAATATTTTTTTAACAATTAATATTTTTATTAAAACTTCAAATGAAAGGGATTGAATCGACCAAACTATCATAAAAATTTCATATCATAAGTAAGAGTGGTCCAAATAGTCTTATTAGTACTTGCCCAAGTACTATTGTAATGATTTTTAGGATTTCTTAGTTTAACTTGTGATTAAAACAATGTTTATTGATAATTTGATTGGTAAATCATTTGAAAATTTATTCAAATGAGATTGATCTACCCCTCTCATCATACCAAACTCAAAGTAAATAATTTTTTAATCGGTTAAAAATAGAATTATTACTAAAAATATTTATTTTAAATTAAAATTATTTTTAAAAAATTAATTATAGATTATAAAATTATATAAATTATATTTATAATAAATAATTATATTTTTAATTTTAATATGATTTTTCATTAAATTTAATATGTACAATAAATAAATTATAATTATTACATTTTTTTAAAATATATATTAACTATTTCATAATCCAATACACCTATCTATTATTCAAACAATAACCATTATTAATACAATCTAATTAATATTTTAAAATTTCAATTCTAAATTTCATAAATTTGAAACAATTTATTATATTCTACATTTTATGAATAAATGCCACTACGAGCTACTTGTTCATTTTTGTTTTTATAAATAAATGAAAAAAATTTATGTAGAAGTGAAAAAATATCAACTTTCAAAAAAATAGCATGCTTTAAAAAAATAAAAAATAATATAAAAATAATAATCTACAATAAATAAAAAAGTGGTCATTAATGATTGTAACAAAAAGATAATACTATTACATAGTTTTATTTTTATATAATATCTATTACTTTTACATTTATCTTTGAGATGTCATCAGATTTCATCTCTGGATTCCTTCACAATAATTTACCACAACATAAAAACTGATCTCAGAAGAATTAAATTACAAGATTTTCTCTGAACGGTGATGCCTCTTCAACTGCATTAACTTGTTATCTTTTCACCCAGATGATCAGCCCAGCAGAGAAACCCCAAGCCTAGAAAAAATAAACATGATAACCACACCGATGCAGAAGCACTGAGCAACAACCTGCCCACAAACTACTGCAAAAAAAACAGAACTCTATACTTTTACAGAGCCATTGGCCCATTTATAATTGAGTGTGCTTACAATATCTGCTATAATGCTCCCCTCAATGGCCTGCACAAAGGATTCAATCTATCAAATAAGAAACATTCTAAACTGCAATATTTTATTGCATTGATGAAATTCTATTGTGGCAGCAGATTTATAGGAGAAAAATAGATTCACTTTATAAAGCAGAAATGGGATAAAATGAATGAGTTTTAATTACATCCAACAGATCATCAGTTTATAAGATCAAGAGTAACACTGTTAACATAATTATTTCTAAATATAAGTATACTAATAGTTCCAATTTTCTGGAATTTGATTGTGTCACTATTTTTGCATCAACGTTTCCAATCACACTCTGTGATTCATCATCAGGTTGAGAAGATATTTGCATCAACGTTTCAAATCACACTCTGTGATTCATCATCAGGATGAAAAGAAGTTGCATCAACGTTTCGAATCACACTCTGTGATCAATCACAGTGTGATTCGAAAGGTTGATGCAACTTCTTTTGATCACATTCTATGATCAATCACAGAGTGTGATTCGAAACGTTGATGCAATTTCTTCCAATCACAGAGTGTGATTCGAAATGTTGATGCAACTTCTTCTCATCCTGATGATGAATCACAGAGTGTGATTCGAAACGTTGATACAAAAAATAGTGACACAATCAAATTTCAGAAAATTGCAGCTATTATTGATAGATTGTGGAAATCTCTTCAAATCAATAAGTATACTAGTCTACTCTGCATCTCAAATAATAGTAGTTAAGTAAGACTTACATGATGCAATCTGAAAATGAAGTTATTGGAAATGGAACATTTGGGCCACAGAGAACTTGAACCTCCAACAGTTTTTCATTGAACAATCTCTGCTTCTCGCCCTCAAAGCCCTTAAAACAACCACAGATCTCATATTTTCTAGCTTCACTGTCACCAACAATTTGTTCCAGAGCAATAAAGCTCTTACAGCAAATGCTTTCAGCTCTCATAAATTTATCTTCTGACTGCAGAGCAATAAAACAGGGGTCTAGGATAGGCAACAGTGAAGAGCACTGGTCTGAATATGAACCTGCAAAAAGTCCCCAAAGAGTTAAGAACACAATGCCTGAGGCTGCCAATGGCTTTTGGGGCACCATTCTACAGATCAAACTTGGTTCCTCTGTTACAAATTAGGAATCCCCAATCTGAAGTAATGAGAAGAAATTTTTGGCAGATTGGGTTATATATGAGAAAAGATTAAAAATGTATACTTCAAACTGGATCTGTAAGACAAATTCTAAGTCAATGGCTGTTGGGGAACTCTTTTTCAGATCAAACTTGGTTCCTCTGTTACAAATTAGGAATCCCCAATCTGAAGTACTGAGAAGAAATTTTTGGCAGATTGGGTTATATGAGAAAAGATTAGAGAATGTATACCCAACTGGGCTTGTAAGACAAATTCTAAGTCAATGGCTGTCGGGGCACTCTTTTGCAGATTAAATTTGGTTTCTCTGTTATAAATTAGGAAACCCCAATCTGAACTAATGAGGAGAAATTTTGGGCAGACTGGGTTATATGAGAAAAGATTAGAGAATGTATACCCAACTGGGCTTGTAAGACAAATTCTAAGTCAATGGCTGTTGGGTCACCATTTTCCTGTACAAATTAGGAAACCCCAATCTGAACTAATAAGAAGAAATTTGGTGCAGATTGGATATGTGATATATCCAGCTGTTCTTGTAAGACAAATTCTAAGTCAATGGCCTCTCTTAGCCCATGGGTTAATCCAGGAATGAGAATCAGTACATTTATTTGCAAACTAGTTTATGATTTCCCATGAGCAACAATACCCACCAGAGCAATTTTATTCAATTCATTTCAAACTTTCTACCCTGGTCATATTTAACGGGCTGAATCATTTGATGAGGAAGACTTTGCTGTGAACAATTTAAAGTTTAAATTATGAAGTATGAAAAAAGTAGCTTATACTCAAGAGTCCACTACAAATCATGAAATTTTAATTTTAAATGATTTGGAAGCATTGAAAATCACCAAATCATGCATTTGTTTACACTTTTATGACTCTTCAACCAGAACTTGTTTTCAAAGAAGTTGGAAACAAGTTTTGATTAAAAAAATGCGTGAAGCAACAGATTCAGAATCAGAATCATTAATTATTATGTAGTTATGATGAAGACTGTGTCATAATTGTTATAAGTGGGTTGTCTTGTTTCAGTGGATTGCCATACATTTCTGTGCGGAAGTTGTTGAATATGTCAAACTGAGTTAGATCTGGGCAAGGAGAAACACGTTATTTCTTCCTTCCGCGGAGCTGCTGGGATTTGACCTCGTAACCCACAAGTTTGGTCCACCTTTCCATTGCATTTGAATTAAAACCGTGGATATTGCTTAGGATAGAACATAAAGTTGTATTTTAGTGTGCAATAGGTATTCAGAAATATAATTTTAATAAGATAAATAATTTTAATTAAATTTATTATAATAGATACATAAATTTTATTTATGTTGTAAATATAATTTTAATAAGATAAATAATTATAAATTAAATTTATTACAATAGATACATAAATATTATTTATGTTATAAATATAATTTTAATGAGATAAATAGTTATAAATTAAATTTATTACAATAATTTTTTAATTATTATTTAAAAATCAATTACAAATAAAATATACAATTACAAATAATATATAAAGATAATTTTTAAAAATTATTAGAAATATTTAGCATATTACTAATATAAAAAAGTAAATAAGATAAATATAATTTTTAAAAATTATTAAAAATATTTAACATATTACTAAAGTATAATTATATATTTAAATTATCATGTATTATAAAGCATGAATTTATCTGTTTAAACATATTATATTATTATAACTATAATTTTAAGTTAATATTTAAATTAATTATAATACTAAATCTATTATATATACAAATATTATTAAATATATTATTAACTCTAATCATTATGTACACTACTAATATATACTAATTTCTACTATAGAACCTAATAGACTAATTTCTATTATAGAATCTAATATACTAATTTCTATTATATATATATATATATATATATATATATATATATATATATATATATATATATATATATATATATATATATATATATATATATATATATATATATATATATATATATATATATATATATATATATATATATATATATATATATATATAATTAACTTTAATGTGTACTAATTGTATGTTGTATTTTTTATTAGTACTCTTTTCTTGTGATTATTTTTATCATCAATTAGGGTTTCATAATTGTGTTCATGATAAAGTATTGCAAAAATCATCATTTCCCTTTGAGAAGAATTAGTTATCTCAATCTTATTATGGCCATTCATTTAGCTAATTTGCATATTTTTATAATTTTATCAAGTCTAATAGAAAGTAAAGTTTAATGCTAATGACACTTTTCCTACACAATTGGTTAATAGTCTTCACGTCATATGTTAATTAGTAACCATTGATATAAATATTCTTTAAATTCTTGAAATATAATCAATCGCTCAAATTATTTACATAACTCATCTTACACGCATATTGTATTGAAGTACTTACCATATCAAATATTCTATTAAAATTAATTAAACCATCATTTTATTATTCCAATTAAGAACTATTAACAATATTAAAAATGAACATAGACCTTACTTCTTACAAAACTATTCTAATCAATTGAAATATAAAATTTATCCTAAAGTAGAAATTGTAATCCTTAACAGAAAATAAATATATAAAATAGTAATATCTTGTTTATTATTAAAAAAATAATTATATAATTAAAAATCAATATATTATATTTATTATTATTTTAATAATGTGAACTTTTCTAAACAAGAATAAGTAAAAAATTCAAAATAAAAGAATTAAATATATATTCTACAATTCAAAAAAAATTCTTACAAAATATTTTTGTTATGTTGACATATTTGCTAAGTACCACAAATAGCATTTAAAACTTCACGTCACTTTAGGTTAAATGCAGAACAAATGATTCTTAGCGATGAGTGTGACTGCCAAATCCGACTTTCAATTGTCTTGCATGCCCCTTGTACATATAAGGAACCCCTTCCGGGTAATAATATATATATGCTATTAATAAATAAATAAATAAGTTGCATTATCAAATGTTAATTATAATATCTAGTTGAATCATCAAATATAAAGATTGTTATTAATAAACAAGTTGTAATGTCAAATATTAAGCATATGTTAAGTTGTATTAGGTCTAATGTTATTTTATTAGTATTTGTCGATAGGCAAGTACTATTGTATTGATTTTTAGATTTCTTGGTTTAACTAATGATTAAAACAATGTGTACATGGACTAATTAGAAATTAGGATATTTGTTATTTTATTATATATTTCATACTTTGTATAGTGAAATTGAAATATTTTTAAGTTTATAATATGTAAAAATTATTTATTGATAATTTGATTGGCTAAACCATTTGAGCTCTTATACACAAAATTTTCAGAATTCTATTTAAATATTTATAAATATTTTTTATTATATAGATTATTTAAATATATTTATAATATATAATTATATTTTTTATTTTAATATGATTTTTAATTAAATTTAATATGTACAACAAATAAATTATAATTATTATATTTTTTTCAAATATATATAAACTTATCCATGTCAGTTTCAACTTCGCCCCTGTTCACCCCAGAACGACTAATCCCAAATTTATATTGAATACCAGTCTTTTGCTTGATGAAGATATCCTTGTTGCCTTACAAATTATTCATAATATCAATAAAATTAGTTTCCCTAACTACTCCAAGATCGACAGATGGAAGGTTAATCTTCCAGCTTGGCAATGTCTCCTCAAGACCATTGGTCAAAAGAATGCTAAGGATTATATATTCATTGAAAAGCATATCTCCTCTGATCTTCAAGAGGCTGAGAGTAAAGTTCAGAATAATTCTTCTAATATCAACCTTGTTTCCCAGGTGATCTCTACGAAGGATGCCCTGAGAAAGCATCAACAATTTAGAATCCAGGGTGCTAAGATTAGATCTCGTGCTAACTGGATTCAGAATGGGGACCAGGGGTCCAAGTTCTTCTTTAACCTTCTTAAGCAAAAACACTCCAAAGAGTCTATTGACAGGCTTTTAATTGATAATCATGATATCTCGAACCCTGTCGTCATTAATCAAGCCTTTGCTGATTACTATAGGAGTCTCTTCACCTCTAAGGACTCTAATGAGGCGGTTGATCTTAGAAATAAATGTAAGATTCTTATCCCCAACAAGCTGGACAATGATGATATTACTATCTTATCCAAGGACATCTCTTTGGATGAGGTGGAGAAAGCTATCAATTCTCTTAATAATGATAAGGCCCCTGGCCCTGATGGGCTCCCTGTTGAGTTTTATAATGCCAACATCAGCTGGATCTATAAGGATTTACAAGACATCTACTTGGAGGCTATGGCTAAGGGCTCCCTAGGTCCCGAGATTAACACTGGCATCATTAAACTTCTCCCCAAAGATGGGGACAAAGCCCTTATAAAGAATTGGAGGCCTATCACCCTCCTCAATGTTTCCTATAAGATTTTGGCCAAAATCCTGGCCCTCGGACTTGTTCATATCCTTCCTAAATTTGTGTGTGCTACCCAGACTGGGTTTATCAAAGGTAGATATATTTTGGAAAATTTAATTACTAGCTGGGAAGCTATGGATTGGGCGAAGTGTTCTCATCAGAACTCGACGATGTTGCTCCTGGATTTCGAAAAAGCCTATGATAGGGTTTTGTGGAATTTTATCCTCATGATGCTTGAAGCTTTTGGTTTCCCGGCCTTCTTTTATAGCTTGGTTCAGACTCTGTTTAATGATGCCTCTGCCCAGGTGGAAATCAATGGTTCCCTCTCCAATCCCTTTCCCCTTGGTCGTTCTATTAGACAAAGATGTCCCCTTTCCCCTGCCTTATTTGTCATAGCTTCTGAAGCCCTTTACTATATCCTCAAAGACAATACACTTTCCCTTGATGTTAGAGGCCTTTATCTCCCTAATAATTATGAGCTTAGTAACTATCAATTTGCAGATGACACTGCCTTATTTTTTGAGCTTAGTAACAATAATTTTGAAGCCTTGCAAACCAAGCTTAATATATTATGTTCTATCTCTGGTGCTCGTATTTCCCAATCCAAATCCATTTGCCTGGGGTGGGAAGAGCAACCTCTTGTTTGGTTCAATTAGTATAGCTACCAATGGGGCGGACCTCAAAAAATTGTTAAGTATTTAGGTATCCCCTTCTCTGTTGAGCCTTCCCTCAAAGAAATGTGGTCCTGGATCAAGGAAAAAATTAACAAGAAGTTGAATAAGTGGCATAATAGATCCTTATCCCTTGCTGGTAGAATTCAAGTCAGTCAAAAGATGTTGTCTTCTTATAGCATATATTACTCATCTGCTTGGATGTTCAGTAATTACCAAATTTTGGAAATCCAAAAGGCCATTAGGAGCTTTCTCTGGTCTGATGGTAAAGGCAATAAAAAAATGCATGCAATCAAATGGGACTGGTGTCATACTGACAAACTCCTTGGGGGGCTGGGGCTTAAAGACCTTAAAACTCAAGGTATTGCTTTATCCACCAAATGGATCTTTCATTCTATGGATGGAAACGATCCATGGAAAGTGCTGGTCAGGCATAATATTGAAAGGGGATTTCCTAAAAAAGCCAGAACTTGGAGAAATCTCCATTTTTGTGATCTTATTGTCGGCAACTTCCTGGTCATTGTTCAAGGCTCTGTTGTATTCAAATCCATCTAGAGAGCCTAGGATCATGTCAGGAAGTTTATCACTAACAAGGACTTCCATGATACTAAGCATCTATATGGTGAAAGGTCCATCTGGTGGAATCTGCACCTTGCCGGTAAACCCCTAGCCCTTTCCCAAGGATGTTATGCCAAGTTGTGGTCTAAAATGGGGATCTCCCAGCTTGCTGATCTTTTTGAAAATGATAAACTCATCAATTGGGATGAGCTTAAGAATAGATTCAATATTCCGGACTCCCAAAAGAAGACTTATAACATGATTGTCAAGGCCACTAAGGATCTGCCTTCTGACTATCATGTGGACTCTCATAGATATTTAAAGTGCAAATGGTCGAATGGGGTCATTATGGCTAACCTCAAAGCCAAGAGTATTTATAAAATCATTGATCATAATGAAAATATTATTAATCATATCAATTATGTTTGGTACTCCTCCTTGGACACTATTTCTTGGAAGAAGTATTTTGATATCCTCTGGAAAGGTCCTGTTGAGCCTAAAATCAAATGTTTTAAGTGGTTGACTCTGCTCGATAGACTCCCTATTAGAAAAGATGGTAACATGACTGATATTTGCAGCCTTTGTAGGCTTTCGAAAATTGGTAGACATATCTTCTTTGACTACATCTTTGCTAAAGAAATCTGGAACATGTTTGGTATTTTTTACCCTTTAAATGTTAATATTCTGGAAATTGTCACTGGTCATATTAT
The DNA here is from genome assembly GCA_027943335.1 of Chamaecyparis obtusa. Classification (NCBI taxonomy): domain Eukaryota; kingdom Viridiplantae; phylum Streptophyta; class Pinopsida; order Cupressales; family Cupressaceae; genus Chamaecyparis; species Chamaecyparis obtusa. Next base: position 626,011 of record BSBK01006263.1, on the reverse strand, counting down.
TGGGCTTAAAAAGGATGCTAATTTATTATGGAACTTGCTATCTTCTAACATCCTTTGGTAGATCTGGAAGTGCAAGAACGAGGAAAGGTATCAAGGCAATCCTAGAGCTCTTACTGAGTTTTTTTGAAAACTCACATTTTTAAAAATCTTTCTGCAGGTCCACACCGTTATGATGATGGATAAAGAGAAGCTGAAGAGATTCTTGAGGGACGGGCACGCTACCTTTTTTGTTTACGAGCTAAAGCATGGATACGAGTGGAGAAAGACTTTTGATGATCTCCAAATGTTCGAGCAAACCTACAAAAGACTGAACCAAGAAATCAAACAAAACCTCAATTCCAAGAAAGATGAGATCTTCATGCTCATGCAAATCCAAGAATGAAAGAGCATCGTTTGGATGGAGGGCCCTCTGGGGTGGACTGCTTGGATTGATATCCATGATGATATTCTGCACTAGTTGTTTTCCTATCTTTATTTTTTTTGCTTATGCTCTTGATACTCTGAGCTCGTGTTGAGGCTGGGCCTCTTTTTTTTTGGCTACTCTCGAACTAACTCTGATGTAATCTTTTTTAATCTATCTATATATAATATAAAACATATATATAAACTATTTCATAATCCAATACACCTATTAATATGCTTCAAAAAATATGTTACTTTATTTCATCAAAAACATTCTTTACTATTATTCAAATAATAACCATTATTAATACAACCTAATTAATTATTATTAAAAATATTATTTCAAATATAAATTATAATTATAATTAATTACAAAATTAAAGGCATGTATTGGTTACTACATGGCACTTGTTATATATAGAAGTATTTTATAATTATTTTTAAGAATTATAAATTATAAAATAATTTACATATAAAAAAAGTAATTTCTAAGTAAATAAAATATTTTTTAATTGAATAAAATTAGTATAGATATTATAATAGTTTATTTATTATTATTTTTAATTATTTTATTTAAAAAATTAATTTATTTTTAAAAAGATAAATAAAGATAAAATAAGTTACATATGTTAATTAATACATAGTTCTTTATCAGTATAATTTATATTTATATATAAATAATTTTAATAATTTATTCTTTAAAATTTATTTTTTAATCTTTAAATTGCAAATATTTTATCAATATTGAAAACTATGTTACATTATTTTATCAATATTAAAAAACTATGTTATATTTAAAAAGCTTAACAACGATATTTTATCAAAGACTTTAGACAATTTTCTAAAAGACTATTTGGATGACAAGACTATTTATGGCTTAGTAAAAGACTATTGTCAAAATAAAACTCATGTTCGTGTGTGTGTGTGCGCGCGTGCGTGTACATGCGCTATTTTTTGGGTAAATTGATGTGCCATGTCATTTGCAAAGAGGACATGTTAGTCTCTAGCTCAAGGCCCATGTACAATTTAAGAGGTATGAGTATTTTTAAGCCATGTCCATTACATCCCTTAGGGGTCCTAATCCCATACCAAACAAGTGCAGGTATGGGTCTTGTGATGGAAGTGGCCTAGGTACACCCAAGGTCCAACATGGGCACCCTTAATGTACCCAAGTCACTCATGGCCAAACCCAAGGGGACCCAAGAGCTACCCAAGCTATAAATTAAATAAAATCCATTTTAAAAAAACAAATATTTTTGTAAGTAGAAATGTGCTGGAAATGTCTAATTTCTCCATTTCGAGATAAATTTGTAAAAATGACATGCATCATAAAGTTTTGGGTAGTTTCAAAGGTCTTAATTTGGGCTTGATAGTAGGGGCCTTGTCCTATATAAAGATAAGGAACACTCTAAGTGTGCTTCCCCAAACCCTGAAAGGGGCACTACCCCTCGATCCCTCTTGGGCCAATGCCACTAGATCCCCACAAGGGGCACTGCCCCTCAACCCTATTAGGGGGATTGACACCAAATCCCCATGAGGGGCATTTCCAAGCCTACCCTACTAGGGGAGAATCCCTATGAGGGATGTTCCCTCTCAAGCCTTATAAAGATATTCATTCCTAACCACTACTAATTATTGGGATATCTTCACATATAAGAAACTAGATTACAATGAAGGGATTCAAAACTGGAGACCAAATTTGACAACTTAAACAATTACTTTATAACTATCAAAAGTATCCTACTATTAGAGATCAAATGTCACTATTATTAAGTGAGATATCATCTTATTGTTGAACACTACTAGATGTTGAGAGGGGGGGTGAATCAGCGCAGTAAAAACTTTAACAATTTATCTCTAATCTTAATTAATCCAACCAATAATCAACAAAAAATAAAGCAATGATTTCATACACATGTGAACATCAAGTTTATGCGGAAAACCTAAGATTGGAAAATCCATGGTGAGAAATATACTCACTATATCCAACTATCTAATTACAATATTTTAGGTCAGAAGCCAAGGAACTCATTGTACCTACCAATTTAGGTACACTACTAAGGATTACACTAATCCTTAATGAACACAAATATAATCAAAACTCACTAATTCTATAAAGATAAAACAAACTTTCGTAACTCACTAAAATCACCTTATAGCTTGATTTTTCAATAAACACCTTAATTCTGCTTTGTTTTCCCATAATCGCCTTCACAAATTAACCATACAAACTTTATAGATTTCTCAAATACTATCATATCATTATCATTCCAAGTTCCATCAATATATATAGAGAATTGTCCATCAGAAACATCAACAAGGTTGACCATAAGAAAGAAAGCATTATTAATACAAGGTTAGATGCCTTGAACAAGATACTCAATGTGATCCACTCCAAGAAATAAAGAGGACCCAAATACATCATAAAAGTTGTTTTCCAAATAATTTAGTCTATCCATATGCATTGCAACATTTTCCAAAGTTGGACCCAAAGTACCATATTAAAATTCATTAAACACAAGTTGTCAATTGGCCTGAAATACCCTCTAAAGCATTTATTGCAATCTGAAGCATGATACACCATAGAAAAACTAGCTTAAGTCTCTTACGACTTCCCTTGACCTACATATAGACCCAAACTACTTGAATCAAGTTACTACAAACGACTAAGTCAACCAAAAGCTAACACAAACAACAAAATAGTGCATGTGACAATAAATCTACACTTGTCACTACTACATTTGACCTCATTTTTCTACCAAAATTTTTGACAATCAATTAAAAAGGTTTAGGTTGGTCGGATTATAGAAGGAAAACTTCCTTTGTTTTCAATCCATGCCCATGTTAGTTGAAATTTTGACCAATACCATGTAGTTCAAAATTTTGACCAACACGGGCATAACTTTAAAAAGAAAAAATATTTTGTATCTCGTTTCATTGTTTGGTTTTCACTTGGAGCGCACGAAGGAGCTAGAGCATGTGATTGTTTGAACTGTTATTTGGTGAGAGTTTTAGGAGGACCGCCTGACTGCGAGGGTTGCCACTGTGATTTGGTGTAAAAGGAGGACCGCCTGCCTGCGAGGGTTTCCAGTGTGATTTGGTGTAAAAGGAGGATTGCTTGCCTGCGAGGGTTTCCACTATGATTTGGTGTAAGAGGAGGACCGCCTATAAGGGTTTTCTTACTCTACATTTGTCTGGCATTGTTTTATTGGTTACCTACTTAGGGCCCGTGAGCAATGTGTCAGGGCATCATGTATTGGGTATTTTCTAGGTTGTTTATATATCATGCCTTGTCAATTTGCAAAGTGAGTGGATAGATTGAACATCTTTGCAAGTTTAATCTTCGATGCATCCACAGTTTTGAAGCTCATTTGTTAGTTCTGCAAACATTTTATTGAAACTTTTGTGATGTGCCTGTGAGATACAAAACTCTCTGTCAGACCAGCCCGGAAACTCCTCAGTCGGCTTTGTCATGGAGAGTGTACCTTGACTTGCGATTTCTCCATTGGTCTCCAATGCCATTAGGTGAGAAGCAAGCCAAGGAAATGAATTTTAATAACCCAAGTGCTCGAATTTGGGGGAAGTAACGCTACTTCAAGATTGATGCCCTAGTTTGATATATGCTATGTGTTTAACCAACAAAGTAAGAAAATGCTTGCAGCAACGTCCTAGGAATAATCTGGATATATCCTAAATCAAGACTATTTGCCAACCAGAACTCATAAACAAAAACATGACCATCAATTTTTGATGCCTCAAACATGCATCTGTTACACTATTCAATCCTTTAAGGAACCTGATACATTCCACTATGAAACTCTTTCAACCAAAACCAATATCATTCACTGTTATGTTATTTACAAAAGATATCAAAAACCGATAGCAGGAATATATATAAACTCAACTAATAATGAGTTCTTGAAAACTATTTTTTAAAAACCATTGTAGACATCAATGCTTTATTGGCTTACCAAATGGTTTCAAAACATTTCTCTATCAACAAAATTGATTACTATACTCCCCTACGGGACTATCATAAAGAGACTAATAACCCAAAAACCATTCCTTACGGGGCTGTCATGAAACAAAACAGATCATTTATATTTCTTCGCACAATAACAATAAAGAGAAGTTGATTCATTAACACTATTATGTTCTTCGTAACAGAGATAAAAAACCACCAATAGGGAATACATAAAGCTTACTTAAAATACATTTCATTCATACTCAAGGCAGAAAAAACATTCATGGCTCTCTGGCTAAAGGCCAGAGAACCTGATACTTTTCCACAATTATTACTCTCTTGCCCGTTCTATTGTCTGTTGACTCTCTCTAACTATCCTCCTCTCTATTACATAGTGTAGTCTATTTAAGACCATATTGGACCATTAAAAAATGGTTTGTCTTCCATGACCATTCATATTCCTATTTGTAATTTTGCTTACAAATATTCCATATTCTCTTTGTCAAATCATTATAATGTAATTTAACAAATATACCATGGTTCTAACACTTTAATAAATATATCCTTTCTTGGCATGACTTAAATGATGTGAAATTTGAAGGTGGAGGTGGTGCCCCTGCACCACATTCCATGTGTTACAGTGGTCAGAGGTCATGGAATGACCATATTCAATTAGAAACTCACAAAACTTTCAAAGGAATGGCTGAAACTACTCTGCCAATCAGAATTAATTGAGTAAAAATACAAATACAGACCTCATAAATGCATAGATGTGGTCTAGGATCAATATCTAACTATTCCAAATGCATTGAAATGTAAGACACTGACAAAATGAATCCAAAATCACTCTAAGAACTCAAGGAAATTGCATTTGAAAGAAGTTTATTTATCAAAAACTCAGTACAGTCGATACACTAGGCCTCTTTTGTCATACAATGAAACTTTGGCATATTTTATGGACTCCTAGAAACTACCCCAACCAATCCCAATCGGTTGGATGGATTAGTTTTCACTAAAACATAACAAAATCCAATTCCCTCCTTTTTCTAATAACTGTTGCATTTCAAATTTTTGAATTTGCAACATTACAAATTTGGAGTTTTTGAAACTTTTAAAGATAATGAAGCCTTAAGACTTTGAAATGTGACCGAAATGAACTTATTAAGCATTATTAAAATCAAATCTAAACTATTATAAACTTTTAACACCAAATACCATCCTAGGCTCTTATTTTGGTCCTAAGGCCTATTAGGCCTTTTAAGACTTATTACATATTTTCCATTTGCATTGCATGGAATGACCTTATAGGCCATTATAGGTGCCAATACATTACAATTGATGTCTTTAGATTCTTTAGGTGCATGGTTTTCATAATGGACTCCTGCTAGTCTTTGGATGTTCTAGGTGCCCCTGCACCATGTTCACGACCTTTGAAAGGATTCTTGTCCCAAGAATCAGTCCTGGCATTGGATGTCTAAGTTTGAACCTGTACTTTAGGAATATGGTGCCTTGACATTTGGTTCTTTCTACCCACTGGACGTCCACATCTGAACATGGTTGTCTATTGGCTGCCCTTCAATAGGACACTTGATTGTACCTATTTGAAAAATCCCAAAAGTCTGCATTTCTAGGACTGTGCAGCATTGTCCTATTCAATCCTTTGTCCTTTTCTTCCCAAACCTGATTTTTCCTTCCTCCTCTTCCCCTCATTGAAGAACCTCCTCTATTGCTGCTATTCTATCTTTGACTTTTCCTCTTCAATTTCTCCTCTATTCTAAGGGCCAACTGGTAACATTCCTTCACACTTATGGGGTTAGAAGCCACAAATTCATCTAGGATGTTAAATCTTAAACCACCTAAATATCTAGCAACCTTAACAACTTCATCTTCTTCCAATCCTAACCTTATTCTTAGTTTATAGAATTCATCTGTGTATGCTTTAACATCTAAATCTCTTTGTTTTAAACTTTGCATTATTTTATGCATTTGTACATCAAAGTCTTTAGGAAGAAAGTTACCTTTCAGTTTTGCTATCATCCTGTCCCAAGAGACAATCTTTGGCTTACCTCTTCTCCTTTTGTTTTCCTCCTCATGATCCCACCATAGGAGTGTATGCCCTTTGAGTTTTGTTTTTGCCAATCTGACCCTTTGATCTTCCAGTACCTCTTCACCTTCAAAGTATGCAACCATTGATGCAATCCAGTCCAAAAGCTCTTTTTCTTTCAGACTTCCATCATACATAGGGATATCTCCCCTCACCTTATGTTGCTCAATCTTCATAGCCTTGAATATCTTGATTGTCCTCTGCACTTTAGGATATATTTGTTCATCTTCTTCATCTCCTTCCCCTTCCTTATGGGTTTCTTCCTCTTCTTCACTATCAAGACCTTCATCTGCTGCTCTTCTTTGATTGGATTCCAGTGCTTCAAGCCTAGCCAAAAGTACAATGTAAGATTCCTGCAACCTTGTGTTCTTATCCTTCAACTCTTGGATCTCCCTGGCAGTACCTACATTCCTTGGAGGCATTTTCACAAACAATAGTCAAACTATTGTTTTAGATAATTTGATTTTAACTTTGGTTGTGTTAACTTTACTATGTTGACTTTATTTTGTAGTTGTTTAACATGAGAGTTTGTAGATTAATAGGAGTTCATAGATACTAGTGTGCCATAGTTTCCCATCTATAACTAGTGACATGCACATAACTCATGTACCTCATGCTAGTGTGTTTGGATACCTTGTATACACTATTTTCCATTAGACTAGACATTATCCAAATAATGAGTATTTATATAGAGTGCTATAACACACAGGTGGTCCTCCTTTTACACCAATTAATAACAATGACAACCCTCACAGACGGTTGGATAATGTCTAGTCTAATCCAAGCACACTAGCATGAGGTACATGAGTTATGTTCATCTCACTAGATATAGATGGGCATTAATGCTCAATTGAATACGTTCCCATAAAAATGTGAACTCCTATTAATCTACAAACTCTCATGTCTAACAATATCAAGTAACGAGTCATTCCATTCAAGAAAGACCATGTCTGACAATATTAACCCAGAACAAAATAAGGAGTATGCAGAATTTAGTGATTGTATCTTCCATTAGAGCCACTTCATATGCACAAGTGATGAACATGCATATTTTCCTGAGTGTTATTAGGAGCTTACCCAGCAACACATGTACTATTGTGAAAATCACCACAAATCTATTTGCTGTTGGGTCTAGCTCCCAATATTGCTTGGTCAAATATGCATGTTTTTCACTTGTGCATATACCTTCTATGATCAACTCTTATATGCATAGGGGATGAACATTCAGATTTTCCTAAGCAGTACTTTGAGAAGTAACCAACACATGTACTATTGTGAAAATCATCACAAGTCCATTTGTTGGAGGAAATCTCATAGTACACATGTTTGGAGGTCTGAAGGAAACAAGAGAATTTGAAGAGTCACAAGTCTTAAGATTGTACTTAATATAGCCAAGCTTCATTCAATGGTACATTCAAACATGAAACAAACCATTCTTAAACCAGATTAAACTAGTAAACCAAAGGACATACTGATTATAAGTAAACTAGTAAACCAAAGGACATGCTGATTAACAAAACTATGTTGACTTTATTTTGTAGTTGTTTAACATGAGAGTTTGTAGATTAATAGGAGTTCACGGATACTAGTGTGCCATAGTTGCCCATCTATAACTAGTGAGATGCACATAACTCATGTACCTCCGCTTACTAGTCGTTACCTCAGAAAAATGAGCAAGAAACCAAAAAAGAAATGATTAGCAAAAAATGTTAATTACAATCATTTCTTTTTTGGTTTCTTGCTCATTTTTCTAAGATAAAGGCTAAGTGGAGCATCAATATCCTTGTCATTCTTCTCTCTCTCTCTCTCTCTCTCTCTCTCTCTCTCTCTCCCCTTTGGCGTGTATTAAACAGAATCAAATTTTCAGCATATTATTATCATTCTATTTCTTTGTTGTAAACATGCCATTGGTTTAGTTTTGTAAAAAAAAAATTGTGTTAAATGCATTTAAAATAAAGGTCTAATTCTGTAGACTGTTGATGCAGAGCCCTCTATTATCACCTTAAATAGGCCAACTCAACTTGAGGATTCAACAAGAAACTTGAATGGAATGCACCAAGAAGTATCAAATGATGAATGCTCAATTGTTGTAATGGCAAAGCAATATCAGAACCGTCCATTTCTAGAACTTGATTTTTCTATAGTCCTAATGATTTTTCTTATTCCTTGAACATTGTTGACATACTTAAATGGAATACACAATACCAATTAATGAATGCTCAATTGTTGTAATGGCAAAGCGTCATAACCATCCATTTCTAAAATTTGATTTTGTATAGTCTTAATTATTTTTCTATAGTCCTAATGATTTTGAAAATTGTTGACAAAGAGTGTTTCTTTTTTTTATTATAGTATAAATAATTTTTCTATAGTTGTAATGATTTTTCTTATTTCTTGTCTTTTGTCCCTTTTTGATTTCCTATGTCTGTGCTTCATGACAGGGTTTTGTCACCTTCTTTTGATGGTATATTTCATTCACTCTATGTGGAATACTATTTTGTTCACCATTTTATTTTAGCTTGATATTTCTTTCATTTTTCATATACACAGAGACTACAGATGTCGATAAAAAAAAATGAGCTATTTGATTTAGGTTTACTTTTCATTATTGTAAATGGTTAATATTTCTGATGGTACTCCTTGGTGTATTCCATATAAAAATAATAAATGTAGTAATCATGGTGTGGTGCATTATTGATATAGGCTCGATGGCTCTTGTCAATGTGCCAAACTGTCAATGTGGTGGTGGGTAGTGTGTGTTGAAGACTTCACGGACATAGAGCAACCCTGGACGATAATTTTGGTGCTACCCAAATAGAAAAAAGGTTGCTAATGTGTATATATTTAATGTTTCTAATGTGAATACTATTCATTATATTATAAGAACTAATGTAGATTGGGCATCACAAGGAAATAATGGATGCAGATACTTTAGTTGGGTCTATGACAACTCATCTGCATCTCTCCGCCCATCTCCACTTATCCGCGATGAAGGATTTGAGTGCAAAATGTGTCAGGCTAGGGTGAATTCCGAAATTATATTTTTACGATGCCTTCTTTGTATTGTAATCGCATATCTTTGTTGCGACCATATGCAGAGATGAACTCAAGAATTAGTTAGTTTAGTATTTTCATATTGTAACTAATATTTTAATATGGATATGACGTAACTTCTCTTTACCTCAAGTGTGCATATATATGGTTTACATCTTTTTTTAGAATAATTCTTCATGTTTATGGCTCAGGTGAGCCCCAATCTACTATCAATCACATGATTTAACGTATAGTATTTTCTTGGTTATTCCATTTTTTCCTTGACCTTTGAAGGTCATTTGGTAATTTCAACTACACCTAAGGATCCATCAGTAGTTGTGGAAAATAGGATTCATGTTGCAATGCCCAAGCTGCAAGATGGGAAAGAGAGGCAAGAAGAGTGGAAAGAAGATGATATTCTTGAGATCATGGATGGACACAATGTTGTAGACTTTATTGATCCAGATATGTTACAGAGGCTTGAAGAACTAGAGAGGGAAGAAGGGCTTTGGATAGAAGCTAAGGGTGACGAGGATGATGAGATGGGCTTGCCAACATCTGTTGAATACAAGGTATCAGAATCATAGGCTATAAGTATCAGAATATAAACTGTTGTGAAAGGAAGAAACACATATGTATCATTATTTAATACAAAATATAAAAGTATCCCACAGACACACAGTTGCTATGATAACAACCATCCTCTAATCCCATGGTGTACTAGTCTCAAGGTAAGAACAATTTACTTAAGCCATCATATAAGTATCATCCTAACATTTAAATCAACATTGACTATGGATTGACTATCATTTTCAAGCTTGAGCGAGGCTTCGTACCATGCACCATTCGTAGATTTGTACGCAACGCTGATATAGGCTGGAGGTAAACTACATGTGTCATGTAAACAACATGGTTGAATGTAATCTCTTTTGCACATTTTCAAGAGTTTTCCCACCAATACAAGCATAAATAACGCATTGAACGTAATCTACGAACACTACGTGGTATGAAGTCTCATTGAAGTTTGAAGTACGAGCGTCCTCCCTTTATTCCAGTGAGGGATTGGAATGAGTTCATTTTGGATGCAAAGGAGAAAGGTGATACTCAAAGAGGAATTACACCAGCAAATGAGAGAAGAAGATATGCAATATTATTAACTACTAGTAGAATGTAATAATGCACTAATTAGTGATCTTTATATCTATATCATGTAACATATTTCAAACTTTTCATACGTTGCAGGGCACATCAAAGGCAACAAAGGCCAGACTGCAAAAGATTTCACAATAGTTGAGAAACATAATTGTAGGCATCATGGTCACAATTTTTTGGAGATGACATAATTGAGTTGTATACCTAGATGATGGAAAGCAACATCCGCTCCTCCAATTCCAAGTTGACACTACGGGATCCAAAGACCATAGATAAGGAATAAATTTAGAGAGCGGAGGAGGGTCATAACGACCAAAATAATACAGGATGAACCTCAAGTTAAATGAGGAAACTGTAAACATTTTAATACATTTTTATTATTAAATAATGAAATTTGCATATACTAGTGTTCTAAGCCCCCTCTATGAAAATTTCATTATTTAATAATAAAATTCTATTAAAATGTTTGCAGTTGCCTCATTTAACTTGAGGTTTGTCATGTATTATTTTTGTCATTATGGCCCTCCTCTGCTCTCTAAATTTATTCCTTATCTATGGTCTTGGGATCTCGCAGTGTCAACTTGGAACTGGAGGAGCAGAAGTTGCTTTCCATCGTCTAGGTATACCACTCAATTACATTGTCTCCAAAAAAATGTGACCATGATGCCTACAATTATGTTTCTCAGCTGTTGTATCTCAGGACCCCTTATGACCCTTTACGACCATTTACGACCTCTAAGAATACATCTTAGAGGTCTTAAAATGTTGTAAAGGGTCATAAGAGGCTCCTAGGAGGGGCCAAATGAGCTTCCACCTTCACGTGGTTGGCCCTGTTAAGTAGATAATGTTAATTAAACTATTATCAAAACAAAGAGAAGCTCAATAATTTAAGGTCTCAATCCACAGACAAATTTAATTAGACTTTCTAAGCCTCTTATTGTAGTTTGTAATAAGATTGATTTGCAACCACTAGAGACTACTCTACAAGCTTGAAGAAGTGGTATATTTTGGCAAATGAAGAGTGGAAAGAAGATGATATTCCTGAGATCATGGATGGACACAATGTTGCAGACTTTATTGATCTAGATATCTTGCAGAGGCTTGAAGAACTAGAGAGGGAAGAAGGGCTTAATTAGGATGGCAGCTAAGGGTGATGAGGATTTCACAATAGCTGACAAACATAATTGTAGGTATCATGGTCACATATTTTTGGAGACAACATAATTGAGTTGTATACCCAGACGGAGTGCAACTTCTGCACCTCTGATTCCAAGTTGACACTACGGGATGGAGAACAACTTGGAACCAGAGGTGCAGAAGTTGCTCTCCATCATTTGGGTATACCACTCAATTACGTTGTCTCCAAAAAAATGTGACCATGATGCCTACAATTATGTTTCTCAGTTGTTGTGTCCCAGGACCCCTTATGACCCTTTTACGACCATTTATGATCCCTAAGAATACATCTTAGAGGTCTTAAAATGTCATAAAGGGTCATAAGAGGCTCCTAGGAGGGGCCAGATGAGCTTCCACCTTCACGTGGTTGGCCCTGTTAAGTAGAGAATGTTAAACTATTCTCGAAACAAAGAGAAGCTCAATAATTTAAGGTCTCAGTACAAGCACTAGAATTGATTTTTTTGGCACGGGCTGGGAAATTTTTGTATATCAACATGTGATAGAGTTTGGGCAAAAAACTCTATCGCATGTTGATATACAAAAATTTCCCAGTCATGCCGAAAAACTCAATTCTAGTGCTTGTACTACATGACTAGTGCCAAAACAGGGCTCTCCCCACCTGCAACAACAGAGGCAATAGCTGTAGATATAGATGAGGATATCCCAAATCCCTAATATAATAAATACGGTGAAGAAAAGAGTAATGCAGAAATTATTACTATTTTGGAGGATGCAAATCCAACTGAGGAGATGTTGAAGAGGACAGATGAATTGATGGCATGAGCACATCATTTTGAAGTAAGCAGTAATGAATCTTTAGTTATAAAAAAAGTTCAATAAAGGTTTATATTTTATACTCTTTTATGTCATGACCTAAAATATGTATTTGTTCTTGTTACAAGATTTTTTGCTTGCTCAATTACCTGGTCATGGACATCGTGGTGAGGCCGGTAGTAGCATCATGTAAAATAGTAATAATTTCTGCATTGACTCTTTTTAGTTTTTCTTCACCGTATTTATTATATTAGGGATTTTTGGGATATCATCATCTGTATCTACAACTATTGCCTCTGTTGTTGCAGGTGCTTTTCCCCTATCCCGAACATCAAATTGTGACAAAAATATCAGTAAAACTATCATAATAACTCTGTGAACGTTGTTTTAAGTAATTATCTATGAATGTTGTGTATTAATATTGAATTATATGTCATGTTAATGAATATTGTTATGTGTTAATGGGGAATTTAGATTGATGTTAGGGGGAGGGGGGGTGAGGCCAAATGAGCTTCCACCTTCATGTGGTTGGCCTTGTTAAGTAGAGAATATTAAAGTATTCTCGAAACCAAGTGAAGCTCAAACTAACATACCTTCATTATTTAATCAATTTCATTTGTTCTAGGTCTTTTCTCATAAGTGCATTTTGAATGTGTCATTGTCAAGCAACTATCAAATAAAAAACTAGAAGGGCCAATAGTCAACTTCTCATTGTCATTGTTTGGCATGATTCGGCTTCATTTTGTGTAAGTATTCTCGTATTGAATGCATCAACCTCTCTTGGCCTAATGTGGATTATTTCATTGGTTTGTGTTTTTGAGTAGGTGAAGTGTTAAATCAGTTCCTATCTTCTATTCTTAATTCATTCAAACTACAGGAGGGCCTGACAGATATACTCAACATAGAATTGACTGCTAGTCTAGGCAATTGAACACACTGAGTCTTTAGCTTGAGAGAAAGAGTTGGGTAATGTTGTTTTTGGAGACCTGTGCAATTGTCCTCAGTGGCCTCTTTTTTTTTTAACAGGTATTTTTATATATATGTAGTGTCCATGTTTTTTTTTAATACAGATTATTTTTGTGTATATGCTAGTTCTATGGAACCTAAATAAACAATTATAAATGTAATAGATAATGTCTTCGATGAAGGAATTGATGTACCACATGTAAACCAAAATCCATGCTTAATGCCATTTTGTGTAAAATGAGTTTGTCTATTAGCATATCAGATTTTGTTACACCCTTCATGACTGTAATGTTTGAGTTAAGTATTGATGCAATTTTCTAAAGTAGCAAGTTTTGTTGTCATTGTTTTTTTTCTAGTGGTTCTGAGGAGATCAAGAATTATCAAGGAAAGATATTGAAGTGGAAAGGAAAAGTTTTTGAGATGTTACAAATATTGAGTCATCGCTCAGGTATACTTTTTTTTAAGTAATCGCTACAGAAATGGTTAAGTTTTCCTGAATTTTTTAAATAAGTCATAATTATTCAGTATCATATTCTTAGCTGCAAGTTGCAGGTCTTCATGCCATAAATTTTAGAGTTCAACTCTTACATGGACAAATTTGTAGGTTATATTGAACCATCTGTTATATTTTTTGACTCTTTAGTTGCCAAAAAGATTAAATTGACATCCTAGTTGTCATTGTGTTTGGGACATAAAGCTTTATTTAACTAAATTAATTCTTTTAATATTGAGATAAAAAATCTACAAATAAAGCCTAGATTGGGGACTGCATAGAAAACTATCATATGAAGAACTACTGAAATGGCAATATCAAAGTTCCTTACAAGCAATCCACGTATCAAAATCTAGTTGTAGGATTGAAAAAAAAGACAAGATAAAAAAGTTCATAGGCCCATACAAGACATCCACCAAAATATAGACCATTAATTTATAGAACCCGTACAAGATATCCCAAGGAATGATAGGTAGTGAAAACCAGATAGATAGAAAAAAGAACATAACCATATGTTGCCTCACATGTTTGAGGTAAGACAAACTCGGTCCAATTCTCTTAACAATGGTACATATCCGTCCAAGTGCAGCAACCTTCAAAGATTTGCAGCGGTAAAGAGAATCCCCATATTTTATCAGCCTAACATAGTCTTTGGCCACTTTGGAAATGAGATTGCGAGCAATATTGATATGGCCAAGGGCCAACTTGTAGTGATCTTTATCATATAAAACATTTAGCAGATCTCCATAAAATGGATGCACATCATCTTGGCGGGAGAAATCATCTTAGCAAATACATCCGAAGTAGCAGTAGAAGAAGCAGTAGCAAATACATCACTGACACTTCTTCAGGCATATTTCATTGACTCCTCAAAATGAGCAGCCTTTATTTCAGCTACCTCATCACTATCATCCTCATCCATTGCCTCAAGGTTCTCACTTCTTTTTATTTCATGTTCAATATCCTGTAAAAGTGCAGAGGAAAGAGAACATGACAAATTGAAATAATAAGATACAAGTTGAGGAAAATTGAATCAAAAAATGTAAAATTCTAACAAACCATTTTTAAAAAAAACATTAAGAAATTCATAACCAAATCTAGTTTGCAAAAGCCGCCGCAATTGAAACTCACCTTCTCAATATTTTCTCTAATAGCATACTTGCAAGCCCGCTGACAAATCTCTTTAATATCATCTCCATTGAATCATTGGGTATAACAGGCCAATGCCATTAGGTATAATGAAAACTATTTTCTTGGTTGTAATACCATCCATCTTCGTCAGCAACTGGTTAAGGACTCTATCCACAGCACCACCAGCATCCCCAACACTGCTTCCACACTGCAAACATGCAAACCAATTATGCATCACCAGTCAGAGCCTATCTCTCAAATAGTTCAAACAAAATGAAAAACCCCACAGTTTCACGCATAGTAGAGCAGATGGATTACTAGAGCCCACATACAAATCTCTATAATATCTCATCAATAAATATAATGGATGGGGAACTCTTCTCAGAATCCTCAAAAGCCTTCCGGAGATTTCTTTCACTTTCTCCAACCAACTTTGACATGATCTCAAGTCCATTGATACAAAAAAAGAAGGCACCAGTTTCATTTGCCACTACCCTAGCAATTAAAGTTTTTCCAGAACCAGGAGGCCCGTAGAGCAGAATACCCTTTGGGGGCTTCACACCAATAGATTTTAAGAGTTGTGGGCATTTAAGAGGAAGCTCTACCAATTCACATATCACCAGTTAGAATCAGTTGAACTAGACTTTCTTTGTTGTAGAATTGATTTAGTATAGAATATTTTCTAGCAGGATTTTTTTTTTTTAAAGCAAGGTTTTTATAGCATTATCTACCACTTGAGAAAAAGTTTCCATAGCTAAATTTCCTTGCCACAGTTAATATTGCTCTAAAGACTTACAAGTTAGTAAGTCCTCAGCTAGAACAGATACATTTGTCACTTTATTAAGATAACAATTATGTACTAAGTTTCCTAACTGTATAAGTCATCGTCATCTTTATTATCTGTTGTAGCAAATACATCTGAAGCACCAGTAGAAGCACCAGGAAATCAAAATTCAGAACCAAAGCCTCTAGATTGTTGTAGTGTTTGTGCAAAGGCTTGATACTTCCGAATATCAACACTGACACTTCTTCGGGCATATTTCATTGACTCCTCAAAATGAGCAGCCTTTATTTCAGCTACCTCATCACTATCATCCTCATACATTGCCTCAGGGTTCTCACTTCTTTTTCTTTCATGTTCAATATTATCCTATAAAAGTGAAGAGGAAAGAGAACATGACAAATTGAAAAAATAAGATACAAGTTGAGGAAAATTGAATAAAAAAATGTAAAATTCTAACAAACCAGTTCAAAAAAAACCATTAAGAAATTCATAACCAAATCTAGTTTGCAAAAGCCACCACAATTGAAACTCACCTTCTCAATATTTTCTCTAATAGCATACTTGCAAGCCCATTGACAAATCTTTGTAATATCTCATTAATAAATATAATGGATAGGGCATTCTTCTCAGCCTCCTCAAAAGCCTTCTTGAGATTGCTTTCACTTTCTCCAGCCAACTTGACATGATCTCAGGTCCATTGATACAGAAAAAGAAGGCACCAATTTCATTTGCCACTGCCTTAGCAATTAAAGTTTTCCCAGAACCAGGAGGCCCATAGAGTAGAATACCCTTTGGGGGCTTCACACCAATAGATTTGAAGAGTTATGGGCATCTAAGAGGAAGCTCTACTAATTCACAGATCACCAGTCAAAGCCTATCTCTCAAATAGTTCAAATAAAATGAAAAAACCCATAGTTTCACGCAGAGTAGAGCAGATGGATTGCTAGAGCCCAAATCAGTTTGGAAAATAGAACGAGCAGGGACCCGTTGGCAACAAGCAGTAGAATGAGTGTGGACACCTGAAGATAAATATCTAGACTAATCACCGATCAGGATGATGTTGGTGATTAGTTTGGATATTTATCTTCAAATTTTTTTTAAACACTACGCATTTCGTTGAAATTTTGACCAACCTGCGTCGAAACTCTGGTATAAAATTGACCATTCTGTGTCGAAATGTGGCATCGCGAGTTTGGCATCTTGGTCAGAGCTGCTAAATATTTCAACCAACTATGGTTGAAATATGACTGTCACAAGTTTGGCATCCTGGTCAGAGCGACCAAAGTTTTCGACCAATATTAATTTATATTGGTTGAAAGATCGACCAATACACGAACACATGCCAATGTTATTTTCGGCCTAGATTGCCCTCTTTTTTGACCAATATGGGAGTCGATCATTCGACGGTTTCAAGTATGGGTTGATATTTCGACATAGATAATAGCGACAAACCAGTTGGTCGACTATTCAACCGTGTTGGGTAGAAACTTCGACCAATATTGCATTGAAAAATGGTGCAAAATGTATAGTGTGTGGATCAAACTAGCAAAAGATATATGAACTAAAACACCACACAAACCATCTAACCAAGTCCACAATACCATGTTCCCTGAAATATCATTGTGGAGCAATGCAAACCACTATCTGAGCAAGTCCAAACCATCTTGATAGCTAGTCTTGCGGTCATCCAAATAATGCATCAAATTAGTTGGGGACCTACACACATAATAGTATAATATTCATAGTATCCATTCATTAATTCCAAATCGGCAAAGAGCCATCATCTCAAATAATTCTTCAATAAGATCTTTAAATATCTTTCCTACATGTTCTTGTCTGTCATACTTAAGTCTTTTGGATAAGTCACAATCTTCCTAATTCATTATTCCTCAAGTCTTCTTCATCAATCAATGTCTCGGTAACCTCTTAAATATTCTTCATCAATTAGTGTCTCAAAAACCTCTTCAAATATTCTTCATTAATCAATTTCTTAAAAACCTCTTCAAATCTTATTCTTCAATTAATATCTCAACAATCTCTTCTCAGTGTTAGCAACCTCTTCTCAGTCTCAGTAACCTTCTCTTCAGTCTTAGAAACCTTCCATCTTCTTAATATAATTCTATATGTTCTTATAAGGCTAACATTAATTCCATACCAAAGGTTGACATCAATGAAAAAATAAACCATAATTCTAACAACTTCCTCCTTGTCTTTGATGGAAACACCAACAACCAATGATACAAAATATCCTTCTAAATATCTTAATTCCCCCTCCCTTTGAAATCAAGGAAAAAGGATGGAATACCTTTTTATTTTGATTTTGAAAATGATAGTATTGATTTCCCCATTATCTGAGGGACTCACTTTTTTTAAATCCTTCTTGTAACCTTTCACCAACACTGCTCTCCCTAAGAGCATCCATAGCATCAATCTAGGAGACAAAAGATGGGCAATTGTTCTCCCCCGGAAAGATGCATACCTCTTATACATATAGTTTAAAAAGGGAGGGGTAATAACCCCCAATTTCTCTCTAAGATACTCAAAAGTATCCTTAGCCAGAGATTTAGTAAAAATATTTGCAATCGGTTCCTTGGTAGGCACATATACCAACTTCACTTACTTCTTAGCAACTTTCTTCCTTAAGAAGTGATGACAGGTAGATATGTATTTTGTTCTTGAATGCATTATCAGATTTTTGGAGATATTAATGGCATGTCTATTATTGCATATTATTAAAATTGTCTGATCAAAGAATACTTCCACGTCCTTGAGTGTCTACTTCATCCATATTATTTGAGTACAACAAGATGATATTGTTGCAATATATTCTACCTCTACAATGGATAGATAGACTAGATATTGTTTCTTTCTCATCCAAGAGACCAACCTATCTCCTAAAATAATGCTCCACCCTTAGTACTTCTTTTATCATCCGCACATCTTGTCCAATCAACATCTATAAAGTATTTTAATGCAAAATCAACATTTTTCTTGTAGCATAGCCCAAAATTTGGAGTGACTTTCTAGTGCAAGAGCACCCAAGCGTTGGTTGATCCAATCCATTTTGTTTTTTATTTGTAATACATCTTTGGCATGTGTGTGTTTTACATAAGGTCATGTTGACCATAGGGTGTAATCCAATAGGGATGAAAGGTTTAGATATAGGTATTAAGTCTTAGGTTAATACATCTTGGAGGCTTAAGTGTTAAAGTCTCTTGCTTGGTTATTTTATGTTAGATAATGTCATCGTGATTTCATTGGATCTAGGGTGTGTTA
Source organism: Chamaecyparis obtusa (assembly GCA_027943335.1). NCBI lineage: Eukaryota > Viridiplantae > Streptophyta > Pinopsida > Cupressales > Cupressaceae > Chamaecyparis > Chamaecyparis obtusa. The sequence continues at coordinate 606,756 of BSBK01006263.1, read as the reverse complement.
TGTTAGAATAACTGAGAGGGGGGTGAATCAGTTATCTAGCATCCCAAAACAAAATGTATAATTCAAAACAATTTCTTTAATTTCTACTCCTTGGTAAACACTAATTACTTTCACTGTCTGTGCTTTTACCGATTACCAGTCTAATACCATAATAGTTACTGATCAAATCTAACATGTAACATGCAAAGTATGATAACAAACAAATATCACAATCAATGAATAACACAAGAGATTTAATGTGGAAACCCTGTAAAGGGAAAAACCACCTGGGACCGGCAACCCAAAATTGTTCACTCTTCTGAAGTGAGGTCAGTTAAGACCCAACCCTGTTAAAAGTTTACAAACACACTGTCAGGTGTGACCTTGTTAGAGGATTTTATACTAGAAGTTATCATCCAACCAACATTCACTATGGGGTTGACAGGATAACAATGTTTATTCTATGAATGATACATCATAAGATTTTCAGAGTTCACTTGGTTAAGAGATTTTGACTATGTATAATGGTTAAATATGTAATATTAAATGATTTGCCTTAATACAACTTCAATTGTAGATTACATATCAATATTCAGTCCATACAATTCTTTCTGATCAATATTTCACTTCAGATTCAATACTGTATCAACTTACTATCCGTTGGTAATTGCTCTCTATAGCTCGGTAATTGTTCTGCAACTCGGTTCTCACTAACCAGTATGATCAGAATGCATGAAAACCTTATTCACGCAATATTCCTACAGTTTCTACTTCTTCCGACATCTTTGTAATGAAATTCTATTCTCTTATATAGATGGGTAAATCATTTTCTTCTCCACCATCAGATTTTGCTACTTAACCACATTCATAGATTTTGTTGCTTCAAACTTTCTCGGCACTTGTGTCAATAACATGTTTGATTCTCATCCTTTAGATCTTTCCTGAATTTTGTCAATCGTCGATCTATGTAACAAACATTATCTGTTACCTCGATGTTATACTCTTGCCAACTCATCAATCTTATTGGCTAAACTAATCATTTAATTCATTATGTTTCACTCGATTAACAAAGAAATGCGTCAGTGAACACTGCTCGGTTAGTACTGCGATCGGTATACACTACACTCCGTCGGTGTATACTAGAATTGCTTCATTTATCGACAACACTGCTTTGTGTCTTTCAGCTCTATACTTCATCATAGATGAATGCAACATAATAAAGTCAATATCATCAAGTCATAGACTCGTCAACAAGTTACTCAATGTGTTCCTTATCCTCATCTGTCATGTACATATTTCTCATGTAGATTTCTTTGTTCTTCATCTCTTTCACCTTTCTTCAAATGTCTCGGTATAGTAACTTACAAGATAAGTGTTGTCTAACTACTTGACGTCAATGACAACATAATACTGATTTAATCATATTACATATCTAATCAACAACTCCTTAGTGATCTTTAATCATGAATTCTTCAATCAGATTCCAAATTAGTTTTAGTCCAACATGTTAGAGGTCATGTTAGGACCTAGCATGGATTCTAGGTCAATCTAGGACATAGAGTGAAACTCATTTGGTTTGGAAAGTGTAGAAGTTGTAAAAATGTTGCAAAACATTGCTTAGCAACTTTTCAAAGTTGCTTGGACAACTCTATCCAAACACCCTAAAAAGACCTAGGAGTGCCCTAATGGAAACCTAAGACAAACCTCGACCTATTTAAGTCAATTTTGGAAAGGATCCTGTGAGGCGCTGCTTTCAATAGTACTATGAATATCATCTAAAATACAAACACTAATCTGTTCATTTAAAGTCTTGCGCATCTCATCCACTTGAAAGCTAAGTTCTTCAAGGTCTTGTTTGTCTTTTGAAGCCATGTACAACCTATGTCAAGAATTTAACAAATGTGTTATGTATTTAGCTTCAGGGTAGTCCAAGTTTCTAAATATAGTATTGATTATTTATGATTCTTGGAAAAGTAAGCAAGGGGTGAGTATTTACTATTTAGTTACCTTTATATGCCTCTTTTCATTAAGACCATCTACGGGTAATACTGCATGGCATTAACTCTTTCAGTCACTTTCACATGTTTGGAGTAGGTCTACACAACTGACGAGCACTCTACCAGGTATATGTACAAAAGGAAATTGACTTGAAACATTTCAAAGTTGTCAATTTCTCAAGATTTGGATTCTAACACATAGCTCTTCAAAATACACAATTTATTCCAGTGTATTTATGATAACTCTATCTATAGATAATGGCATCAAATATGTGTAAATGAGTTTGATTCAAAAACCAAAAGTGAATCTCAACAAAAAATCTTGTGAAAAATATCTTGTATCTATCATTGGATGAGCTAAAGGGGTTCTATAATGAAATTTCCATAAGGCACAACACTTGTTGAAGATTTTGTGAATGGTTTAGCGAGTTAAATGGGCTTGATCTTGGGGAAAACGTCATGTTTAATAATGCTCAAGATGTAGTACTAGGATGGGTGACCTCGTGGAAAGTCTGAATGCAATAAATGCAAAGTGTACCATTCATTCTCACAAGGAATGGGTTTGTGTGAACCACTACTCATTAAATATGGGTTAGTGTGTTTGACTCAAAAGCTACGTAATTTAATCTCAATAAAACATCATAATTTGATTTACTGGAAAATATCTCCTACCTATCATTGAATGAGCTGAAGAGGCTCTATAATGAATGGCTCTGTAATTGAATCTCAATAAAACATCATAATTTGATTTTTTATTATTTTAACATGAACATGCATACTTGTGCTATATGGAAGCATTGCGCATACAACCAAGTTTTGCAATTGTATGATCAAATTTGGTTGGCTATTTATGGAAGTAGGAGATTATATGAAATCCCTTGCATATTATAAGGTTAAATGTTATACTACACCTAGTATATTTCTCACATTGCTTGGGCTTTATATATAAAGAAGTGAATGTTCTTAATAAAACAATGTGCAACAAGATTATAGTTTTTTTGTTCTCATGGGTATCCTTTCATGCGGAAGAACTTCCTAGAACAACTTGTTATTGTAATTCTAAACTTGATTGTTGATTTTTATATGTAGAAAGAAATCAAACTTAAACCTATCTTTGTTGATGCTCATTTGAATCAAGGGAGTGTTCTTAAGGTAAATTTTTGTTTTTATTTGGAGCTTTACTATTCACTTGCAGTTGTGAAAAGTTAGACGTTCGTGTTTATTTATTATATATTCCAATTTTAGGTAATGGGAAGGCCTCAAGTGGCAATTATGTGTTATAAGTGAGCCATTCAAATAAGACCTGACTATGAAATTTCTTATGGTAAGTATTCCTTTCAAAATTCAAGCGACGGGTCTTTTAGAATGGCTTGGGTAGGGGCTGTCAAATGTTGTATGATATTGTGTTGTATCCATATGTATTTTATCCACTGAATAAGTAATATGGGTTGGCTTGCCACCTAGTGGGGTCATATAGCAGTTGAGGTATAACATATATGTTGTATTAGTAGATGTAGTGTATCTAAAAAATATTGTACTTGCAAGTGACGAGCACTCATCATTGTCTCTTTAGTATGTTAAACATGGTTAAACCTAACCCAATAGTCGACAAAAAAGACATGTGAGCCAAACTTAGCATTTTATGATTGATGTATTGGATAGAAGTGCAATATATTGGTAGGTTATCAGGAGTGTGGACTTACGAAAAAGTAAAGTTTTTTATGGATTAGTCAAGAGGGAAAATGTAGAAGGTATTATCATTTGTACATACTTGATCTCTATTTAATGTGGCTTGTTTCCCATAAAGATAGATGTTTGTTATTATAATAAGGGGAACGAGCCACATGTAATGGATTTTCCAATAACATCATTCACTTCATCCTTATATTGCACATTGAATAACTTCACCATTGAGTTTAAAGTATCACTAGTCATCATCCCCTTAGGGTTTGCTACCCTTGAACTATAGATGGAAAAACTTGAAATTGTGTTTAATGGAAAGTACTAGTATACATGGTATGATTATTCTTTAAAGGGTACTACCTTAATGGAAGAGAACCTACTTTACAAGTAGGAGGATGGTGGTTCGATTCCATCATGCCCTAATATGACTAAATAAATGACCAAATCAATGACTAAATAAATGACCAAATCAATGATCAAATAAATGACTAAATCAATGACCAAATAAATGACTAAATAACTGGCAATAAACTACTAATGGTCATGTGATCAAAATTAGTCATTTATCTACAATTTTTAGTAGTTTATTTAGTCATATATTGTTGTTTTTGTACTAGTGAAAATACCCACGTGGCTTTGCATATTGTAATTCTGAAATTTGTAATTACATGCTTGTGGAGATAATAAGACACCCATTTTATGTTCTTGCAAATTGTTGTTGTTTCTCTATTTTTGTTATGTGTTTGTGGTATTAAGGGGAGAACCCTTCATCAAGTGGCATTAGAGCGGAAGTTCCTGAGTGTGTAGACAGATAGCTGACTATGAGACAATTTGCACCAAGATCATGGTTTAGGGTTTTAGCGATAAGTGCAAAAATTCCTCCATGAAGGGAAGATGGCAGAAGAGCTAGTGGTGTGTCACCTAAGGTTAGAGCCCTTGAGAGACGAGTGAAAGCATTACAAGAAGAGATTCACAGAGGCATGAATCTTGGTGTAAGAGAGGAAAGTGAGGATAAAGCCGAAGAAGAAGAAATTTTTTATTAGGAAGGAGAAGGCAAAATTTTGAACCAAGAGTAAGAAAGGCTTTTCCAGGCCATTTCCAAGATTGGGAAAAGACCTAACATTGAGGTTCCTACATTTTTAGGAAATCTCAACCCAGAGGAGTTGATCGATTGGATCAATGAATTAGAAGAATATTTTGAGTATGAAGATATCGAGGATCCTGATCAGGTCAAATTTGTGAAGGCCATACTGAAGGGTCATGCAAAGATCTGGTGGCAAGAGATTCGATTGGAGAAAAATAGAAGAGGAAAGGAAAAAATCACAAGATGGGATCAGACGGTAGATAAATTAAAACGACAGTTCATTCCTGTTGATTATGAGCTTGATCTATTGAAGAAAATGCAAGGTTTGAAGCAAGAAGGAAGATCTATTCAAGAGTATATAGAGGATTTCTATCGAATCCTCATCAAAATAGGCCATGTGGAACCTGATAAGGAGAAAGTTCCTCATTACCTTAATGGGTTGAGGCCAAGCATTCAGGAGGAGTTGAATTTGGTTCAAATGAATAGTATTGAAGAGGCATACCTATTTTTCCTAAAAGTAGAGGACAAATTGAATAAGACATTTGAGAGAAGACAAAGAGGAAGAGGTTGTGGTGGAAGATCTAGTGTACAATCTCATAGAGGTTGAAACGAAGATCAGAAAAAGAAGGATGAGGCTAGTAGTAGTCAAAATCAGAGAGGAAACAATTTCAATCATTTTCATGATCAGAATAATAGAGATCAAAGAGGAAGAGGAAGAGGAAGAGGAAGAGGAAGAGGAAGAGGAAGAGGAAGAGGACAAGGACTAGGAAGAGGAGGCTTCTGTGGAACATGTTTTCACTATGGAGAAGAAGGTCATAGGGCATTTGAATGTCCTCAACGCCAAGGAAGGACATACAAGAGAACTGATGGTTAGACTAGAGTTGCACATGTGGATGAAGATGCTATATCATCACATTTTGAAGATGTTGAAAGAGGAGAAACACTAATTAACAAAAGAGTCCTATTGAGTGGTGAGAATGAACCTGAGCAAAGGAGGAGCTTGTTTTGCACTGGGTGCAAGTGTGAAGATAAGTGTTGTGACATGATTATTGATAGTGGAAGCACTGACAATCTGGTGTTAGAAGAGATGGTCACAAAGTTGAAGTTCAAGAGACAAAAACACCCACATCCATACCGGATCACCTGGGTGTAGGATGAGCACAAGGTCATGGTCAATGAACAGTCCCTAGTAAAGTTCAAGATTGGCTAATACCACAATGAGGTACTATGTGATATCATACCTATGGATACATGTCAAATGTTGTTAGGTAGGTTGTGGCAGTTTGCAAGGTGTGTTGTACATGATTGTCGTGTGAATACCTATTCCCTGACAAAGGATGGAGTGTGACATAATGTAAAGCCATTGAAGGACACAAAAGAAAAGGTATGTGGTAATGCAAGAATAAGTTTTGTTGATGGAAGAAAGTTCTTAGAGGGTATGAGGCATGAGCATGTGTATTTTTCTTTAATTCCAAAAGCTGGTAAAGAGGAAGTAGAAGATGTATCTGCAAAAGTTGCAGATTTATTGAATGATTTTCATGATATCATGTATGATAATGTACTTGATGGATTACCACTAGTAAGGAAGATCAGTCATTAGATGGACTTGATTCCAGGAGCCAATTTTCCATTTAAGGCAGCACACATAATGACACCAGTAGAACGTGAAGAGTTGAATAGAAAAGTACAAGATTTGTTACAAAAGGGATTGATTCGAGAGAGTGAGTCCATGTGTTGTACCAATAGTAATAGCATCAAAGAAGAATGGAGGATGTGTACATATTCCAAGGCTATAAACAAGATCACAATCAAGTACAGGTTTCTATTGTCGTGGATGGATGATATTATAGACTATTTGAGTGGAGCTGTGTATTTCTCAAAGATAGATCTAAAGAATGGATATCATCATATTCGGATCAAAGAAGGAGATGAATGGAAGACTACTTTCAAGGCAAAGAAAGGGTTGTATGAGTGGTTAGTCATGCCTTTTGGGTTAACCAATATTGCACCGAGTACTTTCAAGCGACTCATGAATGAGGTTCTAAAAGAATTCCTAGCTAAGTGTGTCATTGTTTACCTAGATGATATTTTGATCTTCAGTAAGACATTAGAGGAGAATATAATACATATTTGTAGGGTGTTTGAGAAGTTAAGAGAAGAGAAATTGTTGATTAATTTGAAGAAGTGTAGTTTTGTGAAGAAGGAGTTAGTGTATCTGTGATTTGTAGTTTCAGCAGAAGGTCTAAAAATGGATCCAAAGAAAGTGCAGGCTATCCTTGAATGGCCTACTCCAAGGAGTGCTACTGAGGTAAGATATTTTCATGGTTTGACTAGTTTTTTAGAAAGTTTATCAATATTTTTAACAGTATTTGTGGACCCTTGACTGAAACAATGAGAGGAGATAGAAAAGAATTTAAGTGAACTACAGGGGCAAATAAGAGTTTTCAACTGTTAAAACAAAAAGTTATTGAACAACCTATTTTAGCACTTCTAGATTTTAATAAGGTGTTTCAAGTAGACTGTGATGCTAGTGGTACTGCAATAGGAGCTATTTTGATCCAAGAAGGTAACTTGTTGCTTATTTCAATGAGAAGTTAAATGCCAAGAGAAAATATTTTGTTTATGATCAGGAATTTTATCTTATAGTTCAGGCATTGAAGAAGTGGAGACACTATCTACTTCCTAAGGAGTTTATTTTGTATACTCATCATCAAGCTTTGCAATATTTGAATAGTCAAGGAAAGTTGAATTAGAGGCATTTGAAATAGGTTGATTTTTTGCAGAGTTACACATTTGTTTTGAAACACATAAGTGGAAAGTCTAATAGGGTTGCAGATGCACTTAGTAGAAGGCAACTTGTGCTAACAGAGATGTAGATTGAGGTGGTTGGGTTCAAGGAACTCAAGAGTTTGTATCGATAGGATCTTGATTTTGGTGAAGCTTGGAAAGCTTGTATAGAACCTGTTACTCTAGATAGAATGAAGTGGTTAGATTTCATCATCTAGGATGGTATGCTATTCAAAGGAAGTCAGTTGTGCATTCCATGAAGTTCTATGAGGAAGAATCTCATTAACGAGAAACATAGCGGAGGATTGGCTGGAAAAATTGGTTGAGATAAAACCCTTGCTTTGGTTAGTGAGAATTATTATTGGCCACAGTTGCAACAAGATGTCAAGAAGTTTGTACAAAGTTTCAAAGTATGTTAGATGCCAAAAGGAGTAAAGTAGAATACATGGTTATATCAACCATTACTTGTACCAGAGAAGCCTTGGGAGGATATCAATATGGACTTTGTTCTTGGTTTGTCAAGGACTCAACGAGGACATGATTCGATTTTTGTGATGGTTGGCAGATTTTCAAAGATGACACATTTCATTCTTTGCAAGAAGACTAATGATGATGTTCATGTAGCAGAAATATTTTTCAAAGAAGTGGTGAGACGACATGGTTTACCAAAGAGCATAGTTTCAGATCGAGACACTAAGTTTGTTGGATATTTTTGGCGTTAAAGACATATTTGAAGTTCAGATCATCACATCATCCACAAACTGATGGACAAACTGAGGTGGTGAATAGGAGTTACGAGAATTTGCTAAGATGTTTGGTTGGAGATAAGCCAACAAGATGGGATTTGATTTTACCACAGGCGGAATTTGCATACAATAATTTTGTCAATAGGAGTATTGGTAAATCACCATTCTAGATTGCATATGGAAGTAGTCCCATAAATGCATTTGAGTTGAGAAAAGTAGACAAAGGAGAAATAAGTAGTGTTTAAGCTTAGGATTTTATAGAACATTTGAAGAACATACATGAGGAAGTGAGGAAGCACATTACCAAGATGAATGCACAGTATAAGGCTAAGGAAGATGAGAAAATGAGGCATAGGGAATTTCAGGTTGGGGATGAAGCCATGGTTCATTTGTGGAAGGAGTGATTTCTAGTAGGTACATATAACAAGTTGAAAATGAAGAAGTTTGGGCCATGAAAGATACTGAAGAAGCATGATTCAAAAAATGTCTATGAAGTAGAATTGCCTATTGAGTTGAATATTTTAGCAGTATTTAACATCTCATATTTGACAGAGTATCATGAAGGGGGTGTTGAAAATGAGATCAGAGAAACATAGTGGAGTATTCCAGCAACTACTTCAACTACCAAGGAGATTGAGGATATACCGGATAGTCGTGTTGGAAAAAGTACAAGGAACAAGACATATGAATAATATCTGGTCAAATGGAAAGGATGACCTGTAGAAGATTCATCATGGCTGACAAGGGAGGAGGTTAACTATCTTGGTTTTCCTCTGCACACTTGAGACGTGACAAGTTCACTTCTCAAATTACCCCGGGTGTCTGATGTAGGAGCATCCTGGGTGTAAGGGAAATCTGGCATCACCCAAAAATATTTCTGGTTTCTTTTCAATAAGGTCTATCTTGTGAAGAACTACTATTTATGAAAACTTACTATTTTTAGTAAGTTGGTAATACGATCTCAGAATGTTTCAATTTCACAGGTGGAGGTTCATATTAGTCATATAAGCCTACCACTTGAGTTTCATTGCCATATCATTTGTATCAATGAAGTTATTGAGGCTTTTGGATATGAAATCTTTGAGCTCAATTTTGAAGGCCTTAGAGGCTCCAAATTGCGATCGACTCGATTGACTAGAACTTGTGCAAGTTAGGCATTGTAGATTAGGTCCTGCCATTTTCGAAAAGTGGTTATAATAGCAAAACAGAGCTACAATTAAAAATTTATGGCCTCTAGAAGTTGGGCTACCTAAAAATAAAATTTGTAATTATTTTGAGTTGACCCTATTGTAAAAAAAAAGTGAAAAAAAATAATTCTAAGGGCGGTCGGCCTTAATGGCTAAAATTCTGGAACCTTCTTAGCGGTGGAAAATTGCCTATATAAGGAAGATCCATAGTGTTTTTAAGGGCAGTTTGAGGTAGTTCTGGGTAATCATTAGAGGCTTTGTCCTATAGAATATTGTAAGGAAAATGCCCATGTGGCTTTGCATATTGTAATTCTAAAATTTGTAATTCCACACTTAGGGAGATAATAAGAAGCCCATTTTCTGTTCTTGCAAATTGTTGTTGTTTCTTTGTTTCTATTATGTGTTTGTGGTATTAAGGGGAGCACCCTTCATCAACTATGCAACACAAGAATTGTCAAGAGCAGTGGATAGACTCCATTCTAAAGGGGAGAAGACCAATTTAGATTGTTGTTAGTGTTCATGATGTTAATAATAAGATGGAATTCCCCACTCTAAGTAGTTATTTATCATGAAAGATGAAGCAAACCCACTAACAAAGTATGACACATACATCCACATAAAATCTATGACTTCAAAATATAAGTGCTTCATGAACAACTAGTTTGCTTTAGCAGTTGAGAAATGTGACAATCAGTCTTGATTACTCCTAAGGGCTAGAGAAACATATAATGATCACTTGAAATTGATGTCGATGGCCAACTTTAGCTTATCCCACACAAATTTCTTGAAGCCATCAATAAGGTGTATAGTTTGGATGAAGCTTTCCTTAAAAATAACTATGGCATACATCAACATTTGAATTAAATAAGTATATCTTGCATGTAAAGGTGAGAGTGGAAGAGCTCAACTCAAACATTGTGTACAATCATTTGGATCTAATAGACACTCAAGATCTCAAGTAATTATGTATCAATAAGGGATACAAAGATCCATCTCCCATTGCACATTGTCATTAAGGAAAGAAGTATGAGGAAATATACCTAATGAGATTGGTAAGGAAACCAAATTCATTTGATCCATGGCACCTATAAAAATATGGAAGAAGAAGTCATAGCAAAAAATAAAGGTGACTATAGATGAAAGATGTGTAGCTCAGATAGCCAAGGAGATGGTCAATCCTATGAAGGTCACATGGGGAAAATGAAATATTGTGGAAAAATATGAATAGGAAATGAGTACGAAGGACTTCCATCTTAATTTTTTAAAAAGAGATATTTGAACAACAAGAGTAGGCAACAAATAAGAAAACCCCACAATCTATCATTGGAGGAGCTAAGGTGAAAGCTTGGAAATAGTTGAACAGAGGGTACTACAAAGTGGGCACCAAAGCATTTTTTTTTTGGAGGACCAAGTGTTGTGGTTGCCCCATCACTGCCATTTATAGATGAGGCTTTGATAGAGAGGACACCACCATAATCAAGAGGCCAATAGCAAGGTCAAGGAAGGAAGAGAATGAGTTGTAGCAAAAAGCCCAAGAGACAAAGCACAACTAGTTACAAACAAAAGAAGATTATAGTGAAATTCAACCCAATAGAAATAGAGACAAAATGTTATCTCAAATTGGAAACTAGGGAGAAAATGAATAAGCCAATATGAAATCTTAGAGTTACTCAAATATTGGACTGAACCAAGAATTGCAAACAATCAACAACTAGGGCCAAACTAGAGAAAATTAGTGAAGAAAGAATGAGCAAAGCAAATGAAAGAAGTTCTACTCAAGGAATGTATTGAGGAAAGATCTATGAGACAAGTACTGGAGGGGCTTGAGACAGTTTCACTTCAACAAAGTCAAGGGACACTGCTACATATTTAACTAAGTTGATGAATTTGCATCTCTCAACCCCATTTTCAATATTACTCTACATGTGTTAAGACAAGAAATTAAGGACACCATGGTGACATGAAGCCTAAAATTGGTCTCCGAGTCCCAAGCAACATAATTGTGGTCAAGATGGAAATGAAGACTACCCAAAAAAGTAGGAAAAAGAAGAGTTATTCCAATTTCAAATCCCAGTCGAAGGACTCCAAGATAATTGGGAAGCCCCAAGGTGGGAATGCAATCAAATAGTGTTCAACGCTAGAATCATTTTTACTTGATGACGAGTTGGAAAGGGGGTCCAAGGAAAATAATGAATTCATTAACCAAATATCATGAGAGATTCAAAGCAATTTTATTACATCATGAAAGGAACCAATTGCATTTATACACTCTAAGGTGCAAAGTAAAAACACTTCAAGGACAATGGAATGAGAGGGATAGTCAATGGGAGGCCCGACTTAAAGCCCCCCAAGAAAATAAACTGCAACCAATGTTATCTTCTTGTCCTACACAAAGAAAGGCAACTTAATCCTTCAAAGTACCCAATAAATCCAATTGAAAGTGACGTAGTTGACCAAGATGACAATGGTAAATAGGAAAAAAAAAACTATACAGATGCAAATAATAAATGAAGAAAAGAAATTTACGCTAAAGGATCAACACGAATGCAAATGCAAGGAAGAGTTGTTGGGTGTTCTCGAGGAGAAAATCTCTAAGCTAGATAACGATCCACCAATGAGTTAGGCTCTTGCCAAGTTGTATAATTGAGATATTTAAGTTTGTTGCAACATGCACAAAAGTATCCCAAAAGTTGGGAATACATGGGAGAAGTTGAAGGAGAGACTATTGTGATGAAGAACGTGAATGGGGGATAGGAGGAGCACAAGGCATGACATTGAAGCCATTTTTTTTGCAATCTACCTTGTTATTTATGTGCTTACTTGGGGATAGACTAGCAAACTATTCTAGGTAGATGATGGTAATAGGCAGTTCAGTACATGGTTGAGCTCACACTTTTGGGGTTGAAAAGTGATCACTACACAAATGACAACTTCTGATATACATTTGCATGAAACCAGGACTACACTTTCTCACAAGTTCATCCTAATAAGGGTCTGTGGGGAGTGTTGCACTTTGAATGATCGAGCAAACTTTTTCTACATATAAGTGAAAGGCCAGTGTGTTGTTCCTGTTTGTTTGTGGTGGCCATTAGTTTACCCACAATTGAAAAATGGACGTGTGTAAACTTTAATGAACTTCATGTGTCTTTTAAGGTCGAATGTGGTTATTTTCTACACAGAATAACATGTAAGTACATGTCCGTACAAAAATCAAAATTTACATATCGTGGTGGATTTTTTACATACCATGGTGGATTTTCACTAGTCTTATCCTCTACAATACTGTAAAAATGAAAACAAGAAAAGTAATGACATGATATATTATGTAAATTATATTTTTCAGTCATACCATTAATATGAAGAATATCCAAAACTCTCAAGATCTATTATTGCATAGAGGACAAATGGCTGAAATTCAAAAATAGAAATGTGGGTTTGGGTACATCTGGCTGTCACATTGGCAAGACTGCATGTGCAACCCATGTATCTTTACATTACATTGGTTTTTCAAGTTGATGTACATTATCTAGAGGACTACAATATCTCATAAAGCATGCTTGACTAATATTTGATCCATTTTGGCCAAAAGTTACATCTTTGAGAAAAACAAACTTTCAATGCGTACACAAGCACACAAGATGGAATAATTTAATAGTCATCTACTTGTTTTGAAATATGACAAAAACAAGTTTTACAGGGACCCGAAACCCAAAAGTAACTGAAAGAGTTAAAGCATTAAGTTCACCAACAAAGAGCAACTAAAATGTAAAGGGGGAGAAAACATAGTCATCTACTTGTTTCAAAACCCAATAAAAGGAATTGCCTTTTCCCAAGAGAGGTCTCTCCAATTTTTAACACTACAAAGATATAACTCAATTTTGACCCGAATTATAGACTACTGCCCATCAAAAGAAATGAATTAATACATTTAACCTGGACACATAGTTAGCAAATGTAGTTTATAGGTATTGAAGAGAGGATGACAACACCGTATTAAAGCAAGGTACAAATTCACAATAACTAGGATACAACTGCATTGCAAATATTTATAGTTTCATGATATGTGGGTAATAGTATGGTATAGGAGTTGCATGTACAATGTCACACTATAAAATATGAGAAACTTTGGAGGGCATAGAGAAAGTCTAAAACTAAAATATTTTTTTAGCTTATTATATTAATATATTAGACACCAAGTTATTGGTATTGCAAATGTCTCATATTTGTGTTTTCTTTCGACATAATTGTGTTATTATGCAAAAAAATTGCCTTAAGGTCATAGAAAATTTAACATGGCATGTGATTGAATTGTCATTGAAAAATCCATAAGTGATAATGAGGTGACCCTGCAAGCCAAACCTTCCTTATGAGAACATTCAAGTATATTTTGAATTTAAGTTTTCCAAATATTTCCAATTTTAAAAATAAAAAAATCCCACAAGAATGATGCAATATAACTTCATGTCTACATTACATGAATATTAAACAACAACTATGTGGCAAATAGAAAATGTGATGGCAAGCTTGGTGAAGTTGATTGTGTGAAAAGTTCCATAGTTAAGAAAATTGTTCACAACTCAAACTCAACCCAAACCCAACAAAACAAAAATTTATAGCTCAATAAAAAAAGGGAAAAAATCAATAACTTAAGAAGAAAACATAAATTTTATGCAAAATATAGTTGTGAAATGTATCAAATGAGTTTGGCAAGGGTTTGGGGGAAATGTCCCCTAGCAAGGTCAAGAGGTAATATCCCTTATTAGAGTTTGGGCCCCTAATAGGGTCAAGGGGAGCAGTGAGGTCAAGTGGTAGTTGAAATGTTAATGTGTTTCTTTACATTATGTGCAAATAAGGCTTATAAAGCCAAAAAATTCACTTGTTTCATCTATTCAACATTTTTCCTATATTTGTTACAAATTGACAAGCTTTCCTGTCAAAATCACCAAAACCTAGTGAGAAGTCGCTAATTTTCACAATAACAACTTGAACTAAAAACTCAACACCTCTAAACCACAAGTACTCATTTCACAAAAAAAAACCAAAAAAAACCTTTGGGGTACTTGCCTAGTTTTCCAAATATGGTTAAGCATGATAGTACTAGTATGTGTGGCCTCTTTAGAAGTCTCAGTGCTTCAAATGAGAGCTATGAGGGTTATTTAAACTCATTAAATATAGGCTATTATAAACCATAATTCATAGAATATTGGTCATTAAATATTAACTCTTGAAGCTATGTAGTTAAATCCTAATATGCCACCACATTAACTATATTTCTCATTAAATAGGTAATAGGAATTAAATCAATGATTCAATAATACAAATCAAAACAAATAGATCCATAGTTACTCAAGGATAAGCTCAAGCACTAGAATAGGATATTGGGATGGGTATGCTACACTTGGGCACAACAAATAGATAGAGAGATAAATGAATAGATAAATCTATAGATACATAAATAGATTGATAGACTGACTAACTCACAGATAGAAAGACAGACAGAAAGACAGATAGACAGACAGACAAATAGATAGATAGATAGATGGATGGATGGATGGATGGATAGATAGATAGATAGATAGATAGATAGATAGATAGATAGATAGATAGGATATTGGGATGGGTGCACTACACTTGGGCACAACAGGTAGATAGATAGATATATGGATGGATGGATGGATGGATGGATGGATAGATCGATTGATAGATAGATAGATAGATATATAGATAGATAGATAGATAGATAGATGGATAGATGGATAGATGGATGGATAGATGGATAGATGGATAGATAGATGGATAGATGGATAGATGGATAGATGGATAGATAGATAGATAGATAGATAGATAGATAGATAGATAGATAGATAGATAGATGGATGGATGGATGGATGGATGGATGGATGGATGGATGGATGGATGGATGGATAGATAGATAAATAGATAGATAGATAGATAGATAGATAGACAAACAAACATAAAGATAGATTGATTGACAAATAGACAAACATACAGATAAATATATATATATATATATATATATATATATATATATATATATATATATATATATATATATATATATATATATATATATATATATATATATATATATATATATATATATATATATATATATATATATATATATATATATATATATATATATATATATATAGAGAGAGAGAGAGAGAGAGAGAGAGAGAGAGAGAGAGAGAGAGAGAGAGAGAGAGAGATGGATGGATGGATGGATGGATGGATGGTATAGCATCATATATTGTCTTATACAAATTACACCACCTTTTTTTCCTTTACCTTAGTGTCTCTTAATCTAACTCCTATCCAAGCCTATTTTTAGCCAAACTATTGTAAATTTGATTTCACATGTTCACATTGGTGATTTGAGCTATTGTATCAAACTAAGTAAACTTGAATCCTATTTATTTTCCCTATTTTAATAGATCAATAGTGCCTAGGGTCCCATTCAGCCACCAACTTGGGCCCAAATTTGAATATGTCGATGTCGAGTTCTTGCTCGGTGTTCCTTGATCTTGGTGTCAAAATATGATTGTTGGAGGTCAGCTTAATTCATGAACTACCCTGATAACCCTATATAAGAGCATTATTTCAATTCATTTTCACATCATGAGCATCCAAGGCACATGAAGCATCTACTCATATCAAGGTGACATGTCATCCCATCATATCCTTCATGAATTATTCATATCTAAACATTTTGGAGCAACAAGTTACAACAATATTCATGAAAGCGTGTTTTTATGATTGATTTCCTTTATATCTTAGCATTTCATGTTATTGCATCCACACTCACGATCATATTCAAAGAGCATTACATCAAAAAGTTTGAGGTGTGTTATTCATTATTCTAATTTAAAAATTCCATTTCAATTCAATTATATTTCAATTTCAATGTTAATTCCAAAACTGGGGTTTGACCTAGTCAAACCCCCATTAACCTAACAATTTCTCTCTTTTATATGTGTAAGTGGTAGGACCCAAAGACACAAACCTATAATTAGAAAGAGAAGAAAAAGGCCTATAGATTGAGATTTCACAAATTCAAAAAAGAAGGGCTAGTGTTGCCTCACCTAAGAGTGTCCAACACTAATCTGACAAAACTTTTAGGGAATGTTCTAAGCAACATCTTGATCCTATAAACACAACTTTCATATGCATATGATGTTCCTGGATCAAGGTGTCTCAACAACATTGACCTCACGATTTCAACCTACATCTCAGAAAAAAGGTTCCTCTTTGTCTCCTCTTTCCATATCTATAAGCCTGACTACATATATATTCTAAGGTTTTCTATGCATGCTAAAAACTCTTAATTTATCACCTTTAGCCCTAGATCTATCATCCACATCTTTCAGTAGCTCATTTTCATCTCAAACAAGGACTATCAGGTCCACCTTGTCTCCAATCCTTTTTCATCATATTTGAGGTTGATCCAAGTGAATCATCTCTCCTTAATGTAATCAAGTGGGAATAGGCCTAGTTCCTACTTTGCATGCATAAGCTAGTGAACACTCATTTCCATGCATTACAACTAGATAGACACATAAATAGATAGATGGGTAGATAGATATCACTTAGACAAATAGATAGATACACCAATTAGACAAATGGATAGATAGGTGGATAGATAGATAAATACACAGAAAAATAGGTGCATAAATAGATAGATAGACAAATAGATGGAAAATATATATAGATATATAGACAAATAATGCCATGTCCCTTCCACTACCCTAGGATACCCTAAATTTTAAATTACTAAGAGTGCTTTTAAACACTAGTTATAAGAACATACTAATATAATTTTTTGATACAATACTAATATGTTTTTCCTTGGGGAAAACCTCATAATCAAAGGTCATGTGTGGTCAACTTTCCATGACTCGAATTTCAAACTGTTATATATGCAAATCTCTTGTTTTACTTTGGACTGTTAGATGAATAATTGAATCACCTAATTTGATTTTCTACTTCTTTGAAACCTTTAGAAAACATTACCTAGATAGGACACCACTCTCATCTACTCTTGTGAATTTCCCATATTGATAATTCCCAATAAAATAACTAGTCCAATTTTCCTTTCAAGTTGACGTCATTGTAACAGGAATGATTTATTGATCATTACTAGATCACACCCTTTTATCAAGTAAATATTGAAGTTTAATATACTACATCGCTATCTCTTATATGATTTATAGTTGGTAACAAGTAAGGTGTTAAGGAAATGAACTAGACCCACGAAAGTGAACCAACGACTTATATGTTTAGATTACCATCACTAGAGACTTTTTTTTTATCTCTTGTAGGTAGCCAATCAACTTATCTTATGCTTCCCACATAGCTTCAAAACTTCACAAAAAGATTTCACTTGAAGCCTGCACTTGGTGAGTCAATTATTGTTCATAGTTCAAGAGAAACCAACAATCCCTATCCTAACTTGTGCTTCAAATCCCATTATTTTAGGAATGTCTTCCCAAGCAATGACAAATTAGTGCATAGATCTACCCTTGTCTAGAGGTGTTTACAAAACGTATTCTACCCATAATCTAGCAATCCAATCAACACAAGAAACAAAACTCAATTTTGGATGTTATATCCACTGAGCTAAAAGGTTGATAGCTAAATAAACCAATTACCTCAGTCTGATTAGCTAGCATAAAAAGAAAGGTTAAGTCACTAATAAAATAATGACCTTATTAATATTACAATGGCTTTGATGTCTGGGAATTGATTTGATAAATTAGGTATGCCACATTGAATTAGGACTTATTTCTAATGTGAGTGATCTTAGTATCTAGTTATGTAATCATGTGACCACCTAGTTTCAATAAAATAAGAATTATTCCCAATTCCAATACATCTCTTTTTATGATAGTTGTTTGTAATCTAATTTGATCTTAGTTAGAGCCCTTTCAAGGAAAAAATCCATCATTTAAATTGAGACAGTGATTTACATTTGTTAAAGTGGAATTATTAATCCCAAGGATATACATGTGGTATCAAAACCACCCTTTCTTTTAGCTTATGGGTGTGTATGGTGCAGGTTCATGCAAAAAAGTGATAGGAAAATCAAGTACATGCAATGGGAAAAGAGGAAAAAAGAATTTATGGGGAAAAGAAATGAGCAAACTAAAATCTAAGAGGTCATCAAGATTGAAAATAAGGAGTTGGTTAGATAATTCTAGCCCACGAGGGAGTCCATGGTAGCTATTGTTAGGACTTTGAGGGGAATGAACAACTAGTAGGTTGTTGGAAGGTCTAATCTAAATGATGCTAAAGGAAGTCACTCAACCAATGATGGAATTTCATTCAATCCACCAACTCAGACATCTGAAGCCATTATTTTACAAACAAACTTGAAGATGGCCCATTTGATGAAGAGCAAGATGTACCACCTACATCTAATGATGAAATGAAAAGGTATCTCTAAAACCTACCATATGCTATGACATGACATTAATCAATTATTGTGACATGAGAACAATAAATTTTCATTATAGGGGAAGAAGATATAAATATTAACTGAGGAGAGATATACAACAGTCAAATAATAACACTATACCCATCTATGATGATTCCATTCGGGTTATAGTTAAAGCTTGGTTGTAAAAACTGGATACATACTTCTCCCTAAATCCCATGTATGAGGAGGAAGCAATCAAATTTATTACACCTTGCCTAGCGATTATGGTGCATGAATGGTGGCACTATGGCATGCTGACCCAAGGGTCCGGGTAAATCACAACCTTGGAGGAATTTAGCCAAATATTGATGGAGAGGTTTGATACAAAGGATCCAAAGATTCATTTGAAAGAGCTAACACAATTGAGGGAAGATTGAATAATTGAGCACTATGTATCAAACTTTTTGAGGTTGGCAGTGATGGTGCCATGTGTGACAAAGAGGAGACTCAACTCTTTTCATAGAGGACCTATCCAAACTCAAAGGTTTGGTAAGAGAATTTGAAATGAATTCCTTGTAGGAGACCATCTATAGATCCATAAATTTAGAGGATTCAATGGCCAAAAACAAATTATCATCCAAGAATGTACCGCCAATTTAACACAAGAACCATCCTCATAAAAGAGTTTCCCTTTGTTAGAAATAGGGAATACTGAGAGGGGGGGGTGAATCAATATTCTACAAACTTTATCTTTTTCCCAATTATGGATATAACAGATTATCTTTACACATGCATAACATAAGAAGCTAAACAACATGCATAGCAATAAAATTAAAGAACTCA
Source organism: Chamaecyparis obtusa (assembly GCA_027943335.1). Lineage (NCBI taxonomy): Eukaryota > Viridiplantae > Streptophyta > Pinopsida > Cupressales > Cupressaceae > Chamaecyparis > Chamaecyparis obtusa. The sequence goes on along the minus strand of BSBK01006263.1, from coordinate 587,011 downwards.
TAACACATTATTTGTTCTCGAGGAAACCCTGGCCAAGGGAAAACCCCGGTGGGGATGGTACCCACAAAGATCCACTAATCAAAAGTATCCTGTTAAGGATGTTGACCCTGTTAGGAGTCTATTACAAACATATAGTGTATCAGTCCTGATTAAGGGACTATAGGCCTTGTTAGAAGCCTCAACCCTGTTAGGAGTAGGTAGTACAAAATGTGATTACCAGCTGAGCCCACTGCCCAAACAAGTAATGTACAATATACACTGATTACAAAATAGGTTAAGGTACATAACCTTATACTGCTTGCAACAATATCTCTTCATTGATCTTTCACTATCACTATTACATATGCTTCATATACTTCGCATCATACTTCTACAAATACTTGTTGCTTGTTACAATTACAACTGTTACAATTTACAATTACAATTACATAAATACCAATAGCTTTAACCAAGAGTAAACATCTAATATTTTGTCCCTTTATATTGTTAAGTCATTATTTTGATAAACAAAATAATCCCTTAACTCTTTACCAATTCTGTCCTATCGGCTTCACATTGTCTTCGGTAAAACTATCATAACTTCTTTCGTACATGCCGTACTGACTTGCGCTCTGAGATGGGTCATCATTAGTTAGCATAGAGTCCATGTTCAAGTGCGCAAGCACTGAACTCACTCCAGTCAATGTCGCAAACAAAAACTATGTCCGGGTACACTAGTAAAAATATTGTCTCATACTTAGACAAATATGCAATGCCCTTTGTTATACTTGCTCTTTGACTTGTGCGATCTTCATGTGGATCATATGTTTCCATAATGACAACATCTATGCAATCAATTCAGCCAAATTGCCAACAATCTCCCCCTTTGTCATTGGTGGCAACATATGAGAAAACTGGCTAAGTGTGCAACTCCAAAATCTCAAAATTAACAAAATTGTGGCCATAGTATAACATATATATACTATCCTTATAACTCCTCAAAAATCTTATCTATAATACAATACTCCCCCTGAGAGTATCAACTCTTATCATATACTATCAATTTTCTGCTAAATATCTCTCCCCCTTTGACAACAATGACAAAATAACGGTAGGGAGGGCTACAAAATTGTATAAAAAAAGAGTTATACCTCAATTTATTTATTGCAAAGCCGGTAGGCTTGCAACACAATTTGCAAAATCTGTCTTCATGTTTTCTATCTCCTTTTCCCATGACTTCTTAATGGAATCTGCCACATTGAGTAGTGCGCTCAGTCCATAAGATGCTATTTGACATGCTTGGAGGTTTTCAAAGTTGAATTTTTGAAAATATGTCTTAGCTGTAAGACAATCTTCCAACTGTTCTTCAATAACACTTAACTTCATAGAAACATGCTCTCTCAAAAGAGTATATCTTCTTAATTTCCTGTCTTTCTCATCTTGTATAATTTAGATTTCATCAAAAAGTTTCCTAACTTTCTTTTCAACATTACTGACCTTCACATTATGGTTAGATAGAAGGTTTGTTTCATTCAGAATCTCTGCTTCCTTCAATTTTATCTTCTGATCTTCCTCAGCTGTCAAAGTCTCTGATTTTGTACACTGTATGTACAAAAATTTTCCTGTCTCCAAATGTTTCCTCAAATCTTTGATACAGATATCAATAGTATTGATATCATTGCTGATGTACTGACTGATGTTCAACAACATTCTAGCCTCATAGTCTGCCTGTGCTTTCACTTTTGCAATATCAGCTAGGTTAGTGAACTCATCATCAAAAGTGCTCATCACTTTCTTTGCCTTGTCCATAGGGTCTGTTTCTATAATTTGTGTGGTCACAATACTTTGTAGCTTTTCAGTTAGGTCCTTCAGACATCCTTCTAGACTTTTAACTTTCTTATTCTTCCCAATGATTTTGTTCAAAGATGTGATCAATTCCATTTGATCATCATCATCCACTTCTTTTCCCAAATCCTCAAATAAAGATCCATTTTTCTTCTTCATTCCAGTCTCAGGAGTAAGACTGATTTCTTCTACAAAGGGTACAGATGCTTGTACTTCTGATACTTTGGGTTCTTCAACAGTAAATTGGGTCTGCTTTGCTTTTGTAGTTCTATCCAATTCATCAAGAGCCAAATTGTCAACAATGTTCTCTAGATTCTTGAATACATTATCATCAGTATCCAAGGTGATCCTTGTACCTTCAACACTCATAGATTCTTCTTTAGTGTTAATAGCCGGTGGAGAGGGAATATCCTCTTGTTCTGCTTCTTCTGCTTGCTCTGCTGCAACTGATGTCTCTCCAACAATTTCTGCCATAACTTTGATTATTGCTTGTTCAGTCTCTGCATTCACTTGTTCATATTGTCCTTCCATGATCTGAATGGTTCTCATTTTTATCCTTAAATGGGTGCTAAGGGGCTTCAAAATTTGTTTAAGATGTTCATCATCTCTTACATCACATAGTTTCTTCACAAGATTCTCTCTGATAGATTTGTCTTCTTCTTGTGCTCTCATCTTCCTGTTAGCAAGTTTCTTCAATAAGTCATCAGGTATCTTTCCCTGAATAGAGTCAAAACTCTTATTAGCCAGAATCAAATGCTTGACCACTACATTTTCAAGATTCAATTTATCAGAATAGTCATAAAGGTCGTAGTATTTATTCATTTTAGTGAAGTCTCCATCTTTTATAATTTCTTCATTCACTCTCTCAACTCTAGGTTTCCATGCTTTCTTCTTCACATAAGTGTCATCATCTTTAATTTTTGCAATTTTCCTAGGTACTGGTGGCACCAAAGTTTTCTACCTCTTACCAGGTCCAGTAATAATTTCTTTCACTCTCTTGCTCGGTGTGGAGGAAGTAGATCTAGTAAGTTTGCTTGCTACTTGTTCCTTCTCAGGTTCCTCTACTTTCACCTTGATTGATGCTGCACTAGATGATAAGGGAGGTACAGATAAAATCTCTTTTTGTCCAATATCTCTGATTGCTGCTGCTGTCTACTTTGCCACTAAGAATTCTCTCTCTGTCATTCCTATATCCTTCAATATTTTCTTAATAGTGCTCTCAACTCTTTTCTTAGACTATTTCTCCTCAAGTATAGCCTTTGCGGAGTTGAAATTTTCTTCAAAAGTTCCAAATCTGTTACTGTGGGTGTCAACCTTGCACTTAAGTAGCCTGTTCACATATTCTTCTGTCTCGGTTTCAGATATTTCATAGCCAAGAGGGTCTATGAACTCAATTCTAGGTTCAACTGCTTCAATGTATGTAAAGTTAGTGTCAACCATAAAACATATTTCATTCTTGTATTTCTCCACAAGAGACTGTGGAATCCTTGATCTGCTAGACACAATATTCTGAAATGTCTTAATAACAAGTACTGCACTCTCATTAACATTTTCAATAACATGATTTCTGTATACTATATTAATCCTTTCCATTGTATTTTGTCCATCATTCCAATCATTTCCTATGGTGTAAGGAAATCTCCTCAAAAGATGAAAAAACATGTAAGTGATCAAAGATGAAAATCTAAATTGTGCATACTTTGTCTTCTTAATCTTCTCCAAGTTCTCAAACAGTTGAATTCTCAGAATTTCACACATATAACTGGGACTTTGTCAACACACATCAAATAAGCTATGTGTACCATTCCAGCTGCCATGTCATCCTCTCTTGAATTTTCACAAAACTTGGTTGTTAGGATCTTGCATAGGTATCTAACGTCATGTTGTTGGATCTTACTAATTACAATTCCTCTACCATTATAGGATGAATTAGTGTTATCAATGACTATTTTTCTCATGTTCTTCTCATTTAAAGGAATAGCTCCAGATTTAGACAGTCCAGTGACTTCATGAATCAAATCAGTTGTAATGTCTATTACTCTATCTTCTAGCCAAAACTTCCCATTATGAATTCTGCTAAGGATTATCTTAGTGCATTCTTCATTATCAAACTCATACTGCAATGCATACTTAACAATCTCATTGTCTTTCAAATGATCATATCCTTGTTTCAATGACATGTCCTGGTTGTAGATCTTCTCATACTCACTTGTAAAATCACTATCACTAATGGTTTCTGACTTGCATCCAAGATAACTTCTTACATTCTCTAAATGCAAAACTCCATTTGGTACGGATGATAAAGCTAACTTAGGGTCTTCTTCCAGATGTTCTACTGGTTCCCTCTTCATTCTAGGTCTATTTTTATCTCTGACATTGTGAATTAAAGATACAAGCTTTTGGAGTTGAACAAGTAACTGCAACACCTTTGATTTGGTGAAGCTACCTTATCAAAGTGGACAATCCACCTCTTTCCCTTGAAAAAGAGTTTAGAGAAAGGTTTTTGTTCTAGAAAGGGGATTTAGAGATTTTGCAACCTCCACAATGTTTGATGAAAATGACCAAGACAACTTCAAGAAAAATTTCAAATCACCCCCTCTCATAGATAATGATAATCTCACACATGTATTGCTTTGGTATCATTTTCACCTACTCATGTATTTTTAAGGACTAAGCATGTTAAAATGGTTGTGAATTCACTAATTTCTCACTTGATCCTTCTAATTTGACAAGAGGCTTGATGCCAAAAGGAAATACACTTTTAGTAGCTCTAAATGCCTCAAACTTCTTTCCCTCCTTTGTAAATCCATTTAGTAGACTCCCAAGCACAACTCATAGATAAAATATTTTCACTTTAGACTTTCCATAATCAATTACTTTCATTTCCTTGAATCTTATCCCATTTTTTATTATTATACAAAAATAAAGATATTGTCAAACATGACTTTTTTTTATTATCTCTCTCCTCTAAACACACTTAGCCCTCAACATTCTCTTTGATCTCTACTTCCTTTAATTAAATGCTATCATGGAAAGCATCACTCCTTAGAGTTTTTATTCCTAATAATGTTGTGTTTGAAATTTGTGAAGAAACCATTATTAAACATGTATGAATATTAATATGTTAGTAGTTTTCACTAATATTCTACATTCATAAGATGTTGGTATTTGATTGCTTTACCCTAACCTCATTTTCTAAATGACAATCATACATATATTTTTTTGGGACACCAGTTTCATCAAGATCTCGCGTATTGAGTTTCCACAATTTGAAGATGTTATAGAACAATTAAAAAGGTTTGTCCAAAGTGTTGGATCTTCAAAATCACAATTATTGTCGAAGAATTTTCACAACTAGCTACTCTCTACATAACAAATATCGATTTAATAAATTCAACTAATTGTACATCAAAATATTCATAGGGAGCTATGAATTAATTAATACTACTACAAATTTGATTGATAATTTATTCTACGAATTAGTTAATGCTTTGTAATTATACTCTACTATATATTATTAAGTTGAGTCCAATAAAAAATGAAACTTCACCATTGAAATAAAAAATTACAATTTAAAATAAAATTAAACCCATAAGCATCAGCAACGTCTAATTCCAAACATATATTTCATTTCAAAATTGAGCTTTGAAAACCGTAAATTTCATTGAATGCATGTGAGAGCCTGGCGTGTGCAGCGACTTGGAGGTTAATAGTCAACGTGGATAAAGCTCTAGTGGCGCCCATGGGAAACCAAGATTAATGTCTGTAAAAGAATAACAGCAGATCAACGGTGGAGAATTTATCCTTACACAGAGAGAGACAAGAATACAGTTGATGATGTCAGTAGCAATGCATTGGATGCTCTACATCTACATGGAAAGTGGTGAGAGTTCAGCAATGGTAGGCCGCGATATCCAACGGCTATAAAATTAATGGAGGCATCCAGTTAAAAAAGTAATAAAGTGAGCCATCTAATAATTATAGCGCTCTGTACTTGTCGGGACATGGTCCAAGTTGTGTTAGGTTTTTATGCGCAATTTAGTGTCGGAAAAGCGCGGAGTAAAGTGGTGATGTGGCCCCAGGAGGATGGTGATATACACACACGTATATCCCCTAATGCGGTATATACACACTCACTGACACACAGTACGCAGTATACACATAGTCTGACAACCCCACAAATGCAATATCGGAGGCAGAGATACAGGGGAGGAGGAGGAGGAGGCCTTGCCTTAACGTTTTCTTGATTTAAATTTCTGGGTGAGCTGTCATTTTGCTTTTCTTCTCTGCGCCTCGGGAGGTCTCGGGTTCGAGTCCGGTGGGTGCTCGGAGCTGGCCAAATTGCCGCGGTTTTGTACTCGGTGAGTGGCTTGTCTGTATTCTTTTTTGTTGCTGCGGGTGTTGTTAACATTCTTTTTAGGGCTCGAAGTTCATGGCTTCCAGACCTAGGGTTCTCTTCTCTGTTTTTATTTTTATGGAGATCTGAGTCGACTAGCAGGAGCTTCAATTTTTTGTGAAAATTGGGATGCACATTGTATGCCATCTTAGGAAATCTTCTCAATTTAGCTCATGAAACCCTTCGATGTGGCTCTAGGCAAGGGTAGGTTTCTGGAGGTTCTAATGATCGACCAGTGCCAGCGGGAGAGGATGGCAATCCAGCGGAACCTGTTCTATTTCTAGGAGTTGAAGAGTGGACGTGGACAACGCTTAATTATGTACATAATCTGCTTGAGGATGATGAGGGGCCGATTAAGGCGACATTAAAGAGTAATGATTGGGTTGTCAGAGGATGCGGTCCAGAATGTTTTAGAGCGATTTTTTGTTTAGAGGTGCGAAGCTCAATTTATTAGTACTAATGCGGTGTTTAAGAACAATGGGTAGGGTCAGAAGAAGAGGCCGAAAAGGTTTTAAGAAGATGTTCTTGTTTAAAGGCGAGGGAAGCGTAATTAATAGGCACTAGAGTAGTGTTCAAGAGCAATCAGCGGGATCAGAAGAAGTGGCTGAAGAGAAAGTAGAATATTTTCGTTGTTCAGGAGTGGGTGGCGCTCGAATGACACTAGGTTGACATTTAAGAATAACGAGTAACGTCAGTGGAAGGGGCTCAAAAGATATTACAACATTTTTTTTGTTTAGGGTTTAGGGAAGCTTAATTATCACAAGTGAAACCTGGCAGACGTGTCTAAAGGTGGGATTTTTTTACGGGGTAAGTTGATAGACGGATAGATAGCAAGAGTGTTTCTCTGAGATTTCAGGATGGGAACATGCCGGTGTGGTTTTGGAGATGAGAAATTTTTTGCTAAATTTTGGAGATGGTGGGGGGTGGCTGTATAAACTTAAGGCAGCTAAAATTGTAAAGAGTATAAAAGCAATGTGCTGAGATGGCAATGATAATGCCCCTACCCTCTTCTACCTTTTGAAATTTTAGAGGGTTTTAGCACTTGTTTCCTGAAAAGTAACTTTTTTCTATTCTTTTGCACCAGATGACGTGGGATATTCAGTTGTGCGCTCCCTCTCCCTCCAATTCCCTTGAATCACGTTGGGGACATCACCTTTACCTGAGGGACATGTCCCTATGAAGTGAATTTTAATGTTGTAAAAATGAATGCAAAGCACCAGCGAAGCAGTGAGAAACTTTTTTGAGACTCTGTATTGGCTGCTGATTCTTTCTGAACTTTAATCATCCCACTGTTAAACTATGTAAATAGATAGCTAGAGAAATTTCAGTAACATATACTTAATGAAAACAGTTCACACCAGGAAATACAAAGCATCACTCAAGAAGCGAGAAATTTCTGACTGATGAGAGCGGGGATGTTAAGATTGGGTTTGAGCCTGTGCTGCTGCACTCTTAACTCTGACCATTCCTAATATTAATTTGGGTCAGAATTTAGCCCATTTAGTCATTTATTGCTTACTAGTTAGGTTAGCTTCATTAGATTAAAAGTCAAGGGTAGAGTGTAGTGTTAGGTTTCAAGCTAGTCAGGGTACCATATTTGGTGCATGCGATTCCTAATAGCAATGCACCTTGCTTACTAGGTGCACCCAATCTCATACAGTGAAATAAATTTGCACAAGTGGGGTGGTATTAAGTGAAAAATCTTGGCTTCTGGGCTGGCAATTTAGCTCTATGTCATTTCAATTTGATAGTTGGTAGGAAGAACATGTTTAACTAGACAGATGGGTAGGTAGATTAACTGATGGGTGGTATTTTTTGAAAAATCTTGGTTTCTTTGCTAGCCAGTAAGAATAACATATTAAACTAGACAGATGGGTAGGCAAATCAGTTATGCTTTTGTCACAGTACAGTGATCAAGCAAGGTAATAACAGCTGTTTAAGTAATGAATAATCAAAGGCAGTATCCTATAGCTTGACAATTGAGTAAAGGAAGCTTATTCAAAACTAATTGATAAGTTGGGCAATTGCTATCCACATAGCTATCTCCTCATTAATATACTCAAGTGTACATAGCCTATTGGATATTTTTTATTAGCTTTCATGGCTGAAGCAGTTAGGCAAAAAAATCCAAGTATTGAAATACTTATAGATCAATACAAGCATGCTTAGTCATGCAATCAAAGGGAATTTGTTGCATATTTTGATTTGTCCCAAGAAGGCCTGGGGGATAATGCTTGAAATGAGGAATTAGATGTGTTTTTTTCATCTGTAAGAAAATGGAGAAAAGGATCTAGAAAGAGAAGTTACTAGAAATCAAACAATTTGTTTTTATTAATCTATGCTTTCTGCTCATGACATGCTCTCAAGGAAGATGCATGGCTATGTATCCGCTCTCATTTATTGCAATTACATATTACATGGTCAGGAAGGAAAAAGAGTTGTTTTGGAAGTTGAAATGATTGAGATGGTTGAGTCAGTGAATTCCCATGTGCGAGTCCCATATTTTGATGGTTTCGCTCCTAGTTGCATTCTTTTTTGACTATTGTCTTGACATAAAATGACTCCAGAAGTTGGGCTGAATGGTTGCTTTACAACCTAAAATATTGTGGAATTATGAGGTGTTGTGTAGGGTTTTGCATAGAATTTCGGATTGTGCAAAATTTGTGCTGTTTTGTGTGCAGGTTTAGATATGGTGTAGAACTTAAATAGAGTTGTTTGTGGAAATATGTTGCATGATCTTTGGTGTCTTGTAGATGGTTCATGATGCAAAGGGCTGCACAAAAGTTGTAGGATGGCTTTTGGGTTGTGCAACAAGGTTCTGTCCATCCTCTCCCGTTTATTGCATATCTTCCTGTCTATCTACATTTGTCTTCTTGATGCTCCAAGTATACATTTATAAGTTTATATATTACATGATTGGGAAGGAAAATGATTTGTTATGGAAGGTAAAATGATTGAGATGGTTGAATCAATGGATTGACATGTGTGAGTCCCATATTTTGATGATTTGCTGCAAGCTGCGTGCTATTTTGACTACTTCCATTGACATGGAATGACAACAGAAGTTGGGTGGAATGGTTGCTTAACAACCTGACATGGCATGGGGCATTACAAGGTGTTGTGTAAGGGTTCAGCTTAGATTTTTGGATTGTGCAAAATATGTGTTATTTTGTGTGCAGGGATAGATATGGTGTAGAACTTGAGTTGTTTGTGAAACTATGTGGCATGATCTTTGGTGCCTTGTAGATGGTCCATTATGCAAAGGGCTGCACAAGAGTTGTGGGATTGTCTCTTGGGTTGTGCAACATGGTTCTTGTCATTGCACGAGTGATAGATACGGTGATAAGAGTTGTGCAAGGTGGTGTAACATGGTTCCTAGCATTCCATTAGTGGCATATGACATAGAGTTGTGCGTGGTTGTGTGGCATAGTTGGTGGGATAGTCAAGGATAAGTGTGCAAGGGCATGCATTGTTATGTGATGGATTGAGGCTTGCATATAAAATTGCATGGTAGCAAGTGGATCACTCATCCCTTTTTCAAGAACAATCGTCTTGATTGCGCTAAGCTAAATTTGTGAAATTTGGTTTGAAATTGTGTGGTACAATACTACAATGCATGTTTAGATGCCCAAATCCTCTATCAACAAGAATCAATTGGCACTATGTTAAAAATTAGCTCATCTCAAAAAGGATGAGTTATGACAGCCCAATCTAATAGCTAACTTCAGTGAAATAGAGAATAGGCAGTTTAAAATTTGTGAAATTTGGTTTGAAATTGTGTGGTACAATACTACAATGCATGTTTAGATGCCCAAATCCTCTATCAACAAGAATCAATTGGCACTATGTTAAAAATTAGCTCGTCTCAAAAAGGATGAGTTATGACAGCCCAATCTAATAGCTAACTTCAGTGAAATAGAGAATAGGCAGTTTAATACAAAACAAGTGGCAATGGGCAGAACAAAGTGGAAATCGACAAAACAAGGTGGAAATGTATGGGGCTAATCTCTAGTTTGGTCCAAATGATCTTTATTAAAAACTCAGGAACAAAACTATGTTAGGACTTTGATTACAGATAATCCACATGACTATACTGAACACAAACACAAGACAAGGCCAAAATAACTTGAATCGAGGAACACAACTTTTTTTTTCAATTAGTTCCAAATTCTAAACAATTACAATGATGTCGATCCCTTAAAGTTAAGGGGGATCTCTTCTCTCTCTTTAAAACCCATTCCCAATTAGCCTTTGTTTGCTTTAGCAAATTAATAGGAGACCCAAACTCCGCCATTGACATTCAAAACATCATATTCACTTCTTGCAATTAGACTGTTCTGTCCTGGCAACTGACCCCTCCTTCCTTTCTTTTCAGGATCTTCCCTTCACCAACAGCCAACCCCCGCCGGGTAGACTCTGAGCCTTAAGAATTGATCGGTCTTTCCAACTGTCAACCCAACCAATTGATTAGTTATATAATGATCAATAACTAACTTCTGCCATTTGGTGACAAGAGCTCTATTTTGAGCAGCGACAGGAAAGTTAACACAAACAAATCAAAACAAAAACATAACAAACAACAAACATGCATGAACACAAACATATTGAAATCTGAGCACAAACACAAACATATCAAAATTTGAGCTTGATGCTCTTGCATCACAACCCCAGGTGCCAAAAGATTCATGAGCTCCCCACTGAATGGCCCAACTTGATAATTTCAGGTTCAGTAAGCCATGGAGCATCTTCCAATGGACGATTCATCCATTTGACTAGATACTAGAAATATTCTCGTTTCCGGGTCTTCTTTACTAGCTGTTCCTTGTTTCTCTTTGTGAAATGGTAACTCTACTTCTGTTGTACCTTCTTCTCCATCCCCCTTGTAAGTATACAAATCTGCCACATTGGAAATTGGAGAAATGCCCAAGTTTGAAGGTAGGACAATTTCGTAAGCATTGGCTGAGAATCTTCTAAGAACCTTGCAGGGTCCCACTTTCTTCATTTCAGTTTATTATATTCACCTTTTGGAAACCTTTCCTTCCTTAGGTGAGCCATCACAAGATCACCAACTTGAAATTGTGATTCTCTCAGCATGCTGCTTATAAAGTTGATTGTTCTATATTCATCCCTACTTCTTCATGAAGATCATGGATTGCTGTAGCAAAATCTTCTCAATTTGCACTTCTTTTCTCCATACCTCCAAGACCCCTAAGTTCAAATACTCCCTTGGGATGGCTACCATACACAATGTAGGATGTGCTGAGATCTGTACTCCTATTTGGAGAATCGTTATATGTGAATTCCGCTTGGGCTAAAGCCAAATCCCAATTCCCAGGTGTACTGCCAACAAGGCATCTCAACATGTTTCCAAGACTTCAATTAACAACCTCTATTTGGCCATCTGTTTGGGGATGGTATGCTGAACTCAGATTTGTCCCTAATTTCTTCCACAAAGTTCTCCAAAAATGTCCCACAAATTTAGTATCCCTATCATATTTAATACTTTTTGGCTAAGTCACAGCGTTCGCCGAATTTCGGCCATGAGGTTCGAATTTCGGCGAACTTTAAAAAAATTCTAAAAATTCGTTGTTGTTCGCCAATAAATTCGTATGGAATTGATTTTAGGTTTTCAAAAAATTGCCAGTCTTTATAGCATGCCAATGTAGATATCTTTGCAGATAAGATGCGATTGAAATAAGTTTGGTTATCGCTACAGATTTAGACACGATTCAAACAAGTTTGGTTATTGACTCCAGATCCTTGGCTGGATGTGAGGAGAGACTATAACGCGCGGCAACTGTGCAAGCAATTTTGTCGGACATTGACGGAGGCTGCCCTGTGAAGTGAAATCGGTGAATATAGTTAATGTGGAATATCGCTGAAAATGACCGCGGGCTGTGAGTTACCGGATTCATTAATAGCGCAGGTTGCCAGTGAAAATGCCCTTAGCCAGAGACCCAGATGTGTTAGACTCCCCTCTCGCGACTACATTTTTTGAAGCGGTGCCCATTTAGTCGCTTACAGAAATCTTCGACCTCACCCTCCGAAATGTTTCGAATAAGTTTCTCTTTAAAGTTTTTTAAAAATAACATTAAACATCTTTATATTTTAGTTTAGAAACGATTTGCATTTTTTAATTTGTTTTGTATTCAATATTAAAAAATTTAAATTTAAAAATGTTTAATTAAATATACAATTATAATACATTTATCAAATATATATTAATAATATTTGAAGTAAGATTTTAAATATTTTAAATTACAATATTGTTTTATATAATATTATTTTATTTTTCAATTTATTATTTATATTTTTTTAAAATTAATTTATATAGGCGAATTTAGTGTCGAATTTTTTTCCGATTTTTTGTAGTGTCGAATTTTATCCAAATTTTATGATTGCCGAACACGAACTCGAACTCGAACCTTGTGACTTAGCTTTTTGGAATACCATGCAATCTTACTACTTCTTTGAGAAACAAATTTGCAATGTTAATAGCATCAGTAGCCTTCTTATATGGTATAAAATGAACCATCTTTGAAAACCTATCCACAACCACAAAAATTGGATCATTTCCTCTTTGGGTTCAAGGCAAACCCAAAACTAAGTCCATACTCACAAAGTCCCATGGTCTAGATGGAACCGGTTGTGGCTGATACAAACCAACATTCTGACTCCTTCCTTTGGCATGTTGACAAACTCTACATCTCTCCACATATTTCTTGACATCTGTTTGCATCTTTGGCCAATAGTAATGATTGCTAAGCTGCAAATAAGTTGTCCTGTCCAAAATGACCAGCAAGGCTGCCTCAATACTTTTACTTCAATAAATTGTCCCTCATAGAACCTCTAGGTATGCACAATTTGTTTCCTTTGAACAACAAACCCTCCTGTAGCATATAGTCCATCCATGGCCCCCTATCTCTGCTAAGAGGACTGCTGCAAGCTTCAAAAGCCTCCTTAAAATCTGCATCATCAACATACAACTCCTTTAAACTATCATATCCAACACTGTTAGTCTGAATTTCACATAGCAAGAGACTTCCTCTACTCAATGCATCAGCAACCTTATTTGTTTGTCCACTCTTATGTTTCAACACAAAATTGAAACTTTGAAGATACTCTACCCATTTAGCTTGCCTCCGATTTAATTTATTTTAGCTGTTAATGAATTGTAAAGCATGATTATCTGTATAGACAATGAACTCGTTGGGAAGCAAGTAGTGCCTCCATTTCTTCATTGATTGAACTAAAGTACAGAACTCAAGATCATAGGCAAAATACTTCTTCTTAGCATCATTTACTTTCTCACTAAAATATGCCACAAGTTCATCTTTTTGACTAAGAACAACCCCTATACCCAATTCACTTGCATCACACAACGTTATCAAAATTAGGCAAAGCAAGGATAGGCTTGTCACTCACCTTTTGCTTATAAAATCTGAAACTCTTCTCAGCTTCATGGGTCCATTCAAATTGTCTTTTATTCCCCTTAATGTTTTCAAGAATAGGAGCAACAACATCACTGAAATTCTTTACAAACTTCCGGTAAAAACTAGCAAGGCATGGAAACTTCTTACCTCCATAGAACTCCTTGGTGTTGGCCAGTCAACAATGGAAACCTTCTCTCTATCCATCTTCAATCCATCTTTGGACACCACAAAGCCCAAGTAAACCAATTCAATCTGCAAAAGCACACATTTCTTGAGGTTAATCTGCAACTTTTCCTCATGCAATCTCCTCATAACCATCCTCAAATGCCCCAAGTGTTCCTCCTTTGACCTGCCAAACACCAATATGACGTCAAGATATACAATCACAAATTTTCCAAGAAAGGGTTTCAAAACTGCATTCATAAGCCTCATAAATGTTCTGGGTGCATTAGAAAGTCCAAATGGTATAAGCAGCCATTCATAGAGTTCATCACTAGTCTTGAATGCTGTTTTCCACTCATCTCTTGGTTTGATCCTAATTCGATGGTAACCACTCTTCAGATCTATTTTAGTAAAATCCATTAGATCTTCAATTCTAGGAATAGGAAATCTCTATCTAATAGTTATCTTCTTAATAGCCCTAGAATCACTGCACATTCTCCATTTACCTCCTTTCTTAGGTACTAAAACAATAGGAACAACACAAGGGCTAAGGCTTTCCCTTATCAAATCTTTCTTGAGTGGTTATTCCACTTGCTTTGTAATCTCCTCATTCTCCTTGGGAGTTAATCTATATGAAACCTTATTTGGTAGGCTATCTCCAGGTATGAAATCCATATGGTGACTTATACTCCTCATAGGTGGCAACTCATCCAACAACTCTATTGCAACAATGTCTTTATGCTCCTCCAAGATCTCTGGTATCTCTTTAGGCAAATCATTTGATTTTGTAGTGGTGAGTACAATTTCAGATTTAAACACCAAAGCAAAACCTACATCTTCATTCTTCATATCAAGTAAGAACTCTTTAACACTTACCACCATTACTTTACTACTGCTGTTGCTGCTGCCCCCTTCTTGTTCTTGCATAGGCATCAAGGTATGCTTAACCCCATCCTTCTGAAAGGTGTAAGTCTTGTCTCTCTCGTTGTGGATCGCCTTCTTGTCAAATTGCCCCATGGTCTTCCAAGCAATACATGGCTTACATCCATAGGCATTACATCACATAATGCACTATCCTTATAACTACCAATTTGAAACTCAACAAGAGCTTGTTCATCAACCAATAATTGGTGGCCTTTTTGTAACCAAGAAACTTTATATGGTGTATGATGGTTTAGTTTTCTTGAGGCCTAACTTGTCTATCATTTCTGTGGCTACAAAATTATCTAGACTACCACTATCAATAATCAATTTGCAACACTTACCATTTGACTTACATCTGGTTTTAAACAATACCTTTCTTTGAATTGGTTCTTGGCTCTCTTTTGGTGGCTTCAACAATACCCGCTTGAACAACAAAGATTCACCTAATTTCAGCTCATCTTTATGGTGAGTAGGCGACCCCATGCTCTCTTGGCTTGCTTGAATAATTAGATTGCTCCTTTCAAACTTGGTATGCCCTCCTTGTGATGGTTCTGGACATTCACAACTTCTGTGACCAATATATTGGTTACACTTAAAGCATTTACTGGTGAAGCCTCTTCCTTTCCCTTGGAAACCACCTCCTCCATAAGATCTTCCTCCTTTATTCTGATAACCTTCTCTTTCACTATTCGCTGCCCCACTAGAACTAGCAGCCCCTTCTTTTGAATGATGTGACTGTCCTCTTCTAGTCTGCTGCCCCTCTTCCTCTAAATCCTCTTCCTCTCCTCTTTTCTTGTTGATTTTGCTTCTTGAGCTGTTTCTCTTCTGCCTTCAGGGCCAATTGATAAGCCTCTTCAAGACTTCTAGGGGATGCAAGACTTAACTTGTCCTGCAAACTAAACTTCAACCCATTCAAATACCTTGCCACTTTCTCCATGTCTTCTTCACTATGACCAGATCTGGTCACCAATCTATTGAACTCTTCAGTATAGTTCTTGATTGACATATCTTTTTGACTCAAGTTCTGCAATCTTTTGAAGAGATTCGTTTGATAATCACTAAGAAGGAACTTTTCCCTCAACTTGGGCACCATCTGATCCCAAGACTTAATCTTTTCCTTGTTTTTCTTTTGTCTCTCAGTCTGAACATAATCCCACCACATTGCAACATGGCATTTGAGTGTAATTTCACTCTCTTCTCTTTTGCCACTCTTTCAAACTGGAAATACTTATCAAGTTCATGAATCCAATCAAGAAGCTCCTCTCCATTGATGCTTTGGGAATATGTAGAAATCTCTACTTTGGGTTTAGCTCCCATACTCATAATTGCTTTTATTAATCTCTCATCATCTCCAACCGGTTGCAACAACACCCTCATTGATTTGGGGTTCTTCTAGTTCCTCTACATCACTACCTTCATTAGTCATTGCACCTCTTCTTTGGGCCTATTCTACGACATCTAACCTTGTCATAATAGTGTACATCATTTCAAACATCCCTTCTTGACCTCTTCTACCTCCTCCCTTATTCATTCTCCTAGGAGGCATATTATCCATCTCACAAACTCCCAGGTTCTTAAGGCTTTGATACCAAATTGATGACAACCCAATTTGATAACAAACTTTAGTGAAATAGAGAATAGCTAGTTTAATATAGAACGTGGAATTGGACAAAACAAAGTGGAAATGAATGGAACAAGGTGGAAATGTATGAGGCTAATCTCTAGTTTGGTCCAAATGATCTTTATTAAGAACTCAGGAACAAAATTACGTCAAGACTCTAACTACAGATAATGCACATGACTATATTGAACACAAACACATGACAAGGTCAAAATAACTTGAAGTGAGGAACAAAACTTTAACTTCAATTACTTCCAAATTTTGAACAATTACAATGATGTAGGTCCCTCAAAGGATCTCTTCACTCTCTTTAAAACCTGTTCCCAATTAGTCTTCATTTGCTTCTGTAGATTAACAACAAACCCAAACTCCACCATCAACATTCAAAACATCATCTTCACTTCTTGTGATTAGACTGATATGTTCTGGCAACTCACACCTCCTTCCTTTCTTTTTAGGATCTTCCCTTCACCAAC
This sequence comes from Chamaecyparis obtusa, assembly GCA_027943335.1. Lineage (NCBI taxonomy): Eukaryota > Viridiplantae > Streptophyta > Pinopsida > Cupressales > Cupressaceae > Chamaecyparis > Chamaecyparis obtusa. The sequence goes on along the minus strand of BSBK01006263.1, from coordinate 570,175 downwards.
AACCAACCCTCATGAGGTAGACTCTGAGCCTTAAGAATTGATCAATCTTTCCAACTATCTACCCAATCTACTGATTGGTTCTATTACAATCAATAAGTGACTCTTGCCATTTGGCGACAGGGGCTTCCTTTTGAATAGCGACAGGAAAGTTAACACAAAGAAATCAAAACAAAAACATAACAAACAACAAGCAGACACAAACACAAACATATCAAAATCTGAGCTTGATGCTCCTACATTCAAGCTACACTGGTGAGTGATGAATACTTTTAGTGTTCTAGGAACTGATCCAACCTAGACTCAAGTTGCTTGATAGTTGGCTTTGAATATGGGGTTATTCATGCGTTTTCCATTGACCAAGAAGTTGAGTGGTTGACCTTACACTTGGCATTTGCAAATGGAATAGGTGTTACACATTACCATATAGTGCAATTGTCATTGTTGTTTAATCGAGAGAGGCAGCTTCAAGGTCCTTCTCTGTCACTTCTAGCTCATGAGAACCTTTGGTTTGTGTGCACATAAGAAGGTTTTCCTACAAATGACACTTTGAAGTGAAGTAATTGCCCTTGTACCCACATTTACAAATGAAATAGGTGGTATTGATTGCAATATAGTGTAATCGTCATTGTTGTTTTATGGAGACAAGTGGCTTCAAGGTCCTTCTCTATCACTTCTTGCTCACAGGAACCCTTTGTATGCATACAAGAAGGTTTTCTTGCACATGGCATTTGAGTTTGAGTGATCGTTAGATTTGTGTTTGTTCACCATTTCTTTCTATTGGATTATCTTCTTGTCAAAAAGGATCTTCTTTGGCATGGGAGATTTATCTTGTTTTCTCTTTTATTTTAATGACCCCTCAATAATGGTTGTGTGACCATATTCTTCTTCCATTGTCTTGACCTTGGCCAACATTAGTTTGGATTGGATGAATGGGCACATGCATCTATAGTACTTTGGGAATCTATGTTGTTTTCATTTGGATTTAGCCAACTTTGCATAGAGACCATGACACTTTGAGTGTGAGTAATTGCTAGTTTTAGTTTGTTGTGCCATTTCCTTATCTTAAATGTTTGTTCTTGGTAAAAAGGTCTTCCTCGACATGGGTGATTTATCCCATTTGTCTTTTTTTATGACTCCTTAATGATGGTTGTGTGACAATAAGCTTCTCCCATTGTCTTGATCTTGGCCAACATTGGTTTGGATTGATTGGATGAATCGACGCATGCCTCTGTGTTATTTTAGGAATCTATGCTACTTTGATTCACACACCCAACTTTGCATAGAGATCATGGAGTGATAGGTCGCCATCGACATCTTTAAGGCTTCCAATAATTTTTCTGCTAGGCTTAGATATTCTTTTTGGTTGGTCCTTCTCCCTCAAATCATGGGTTTGCCATAACTTGATTATGGGTGAAGAAACTTTAGAAATGCGATTTTGATCTTTTCCTTGTTAATAAAGTCAATTATAGAGAAATATGATTATAGACTAACAAGTTGTCAAAGACTATTGCACCCTTAAATAATGCATGTCTAAATATTCTTGGAATTTAGGGGTACTCATTTGATAGAAGTTTTACACTTGACAAATGAATCATTGGAACCACATGTTCAATGACTTCAACAAATTGGTTGAACAAAAAATACTCATTGTTCTCAAAAACCTTTGCATTGTATCTTTGATTATGACATGAATTGCATCTTTCACTTCTTCCACTTGAACTTGCTTGAAACAACTTGGTATTTTGAGTGATCTTGTGGCTTGACTTTGAACTTTAGATATTTTGATCCCATTTGATGAGAAATGCAAGATGAATCACTCTAATACCACTAATTTGGATCCAAGTTTGGATGGGAGAACAAAACTCTAAATGTCGATTTAGATTAGATGTGTTTTATGTGTGCTTAAACTTTAAAAATGGAGAGAAGGATTCAAATAGAGAAAATACTAGATTCGAAACAAAAAGTTGTATTAATTTGTGCCATTTTTACATGGCATATACTTGAGGGAGATGTATTTGAATTTGAGTTTGGATGGGAGAACAAAACTCTAAATGTGGTAGATGTGTTTTATGTGTGCTTAAACTTTAAAAATGGAGAGAAGGATTCAAATAGAGAAAATACTAGATTTGAAACAAAAAGTTTTATTAATTTGTGTCATTTTTACATGGCATACACTTGAGGGAGATGTATGGCTATGCATCCTATCCTATCTATCTAATATCAACATTTGTTTACTTGATGCTATAGATATACATTTATAGGTTACATGATGTTGAAGCCAAAAAGGTTGTTATGGAAGTTGAAATAGTTGAGATGATCAAACTCTATTGTGAGAGTCATCAACTACTGATGGTTTGGCTCTTCCTTGCACGCTATGCTAACTAGTATCTTGTCATGGAACAACTCTAGAAGCTGTATCTAATGGTTGCTTGTGTGAATTAAAGGCAAAAAGGTTGTTACGGAAGTTGAAATAGTTGAGATGATCAAACTCTAATGTGAGGGTCCTCAACTACTGATGGTTTGGCTCTTCCTTGCATGTCGTGCTAACTAGTGTCTTGTCATGGAACAACTTTAGAAGCTGTACCGAATGGTTGCTTGTGTGAATTGAAATGTCTTGTGGTGTTTTGAAGTGTTGTGTTGAGTTTTGCATTGAGTTTTGGATTGTGGGCTTGGTAGCATGCATACATGTAGACGTGGGACCAACCTCAGTGAAGTTGTAATGATGATGAAGGCAAAAAGGTTGTAACGGAAGCTGAAATAGTTGAGATGATCAAACTCTAATGTGAGAATCCTCAACTACTGATGGTTTGGCTGTTCCTTGCACGCTGTGCTAACTAGTGTCTTGTCATGGAACAACTCTAGAAGCTGTACCGAATGGTTGCTTGTGTAAATTGAAATGTTATGTGGTGTTTTGAAGTATCGTGTCGAGTTTTGCATTGAGTTTTGGATTGTGGACTTGGTAGCATGCATACATGTAGACGGTGGGACCAACCTCAGTGAAGTTGTTTGGGAAATGGTGTGACATGATGCAAATAGCTGCATAAGGATTGTAGGATATCTTTTGGGTTGTGTAGCATGGTTGTTGTTGTTCTGCAGGTAATGCATGGTGAGAGGAGCTGCTATGTTGGCATAACATTGTTCCTTGCACTATGTAAGTAGTGCATGATACAAGTAGTTGCATGGCATGGTTCTTGGTGTCGCGTGAGAAGCACATGATGCAAGGAGCTGTGCACAAGTGTTTGCATAATTGCATGAATGATTTAAGGGTTGCCTGCAAGCTTTTGTGATAGCATGTGGATCTCATTCTATCTAGGTAAAATATGATGATCTAGTTGAACTTTTAAATTGAGATCCAAAGGTGCCTTATCACGAGCTAATGATTAAATAGATTAAAAAGTGGCTACTGACAGTCTGAAAATTCCAGTAGCTCACTTTAACTTGGGCAAATGCCATTCATAGAACTACATATTTTCAGTAATACATATTTGTCAACGCTTAAAGCAACCCCTTCACTTTTTGGTAGGTAGGCATCTGATCAAGATGCATTCCCTACTCGATTGACTGGGTTGACTGACTCCTGCCTCTAGAGTCTAGCCCATCCATCAATTTTTCTTGCTTGTCCATCTCGGTCGGGGTTGGATTCCAAGTCCTTCAGGGGAATCACATCTGAATCTTCACCCTGCTTCTTTCATTCGCATTGATCAGTCCCAAAGGGAACTGTCATGGAGTTCATTGGCAGCAAAGTTCATTAGTGTGATTCGATCCAGTAATAGAAATTAAAAGTAGGTTGAGATCAGAAACTATACCAACCCAGGCCATCTTCCTCCAGCTGTTCCCACCCCAACTGCTTACTTTCCACCCACCCTGCATGCATGAACTATAGTTTCTTTCAGTTTAAAACTTCATTGCATGATTGCATTCAGATCATTAAAAGATGGACTGTTGATTACTTATAAGCATGTCAATGTGGATAATTCAAATAGATAGTTTTGGCTGGTTTTCATGGCACAGACTAACACACTACTGAAATATTTATTAGATGAATGGCACAGGTTCATACTACTAAAACATTCAGAATGCCATGTGACTAGAAGGAATTTACTGTACATTCTGCCTAGATAAAACATGATGCACCTTTTGTTTTGGTCATATCATCAAGGGAGGAAGTTAATGCCTATTCTGTTTGGAGATAACATGATACATCATTTTTCAGAACATTTGAGATGGTTAACCGTTAAACAACCTCTAGAATTTGATTTTCATGTAGATTACTGCCAAAGAAAGTGTGACTTTCAAATGGCAATTGAATGTGGAGGAGCACATGGCATTTGATGAAGATTTATATGGGAGAGCATTATGTTACTTTAAATTACCCTGCGGGAGGACTGGTCAGCTAAGGAGGTTTCTTTCTAGTGGCCAATAATTATGTAAAGTGAAGATTCCTGTTACAGATTCATGTTTAAGTACTCTCTAGAACTGATGTAGTTTAAGTAGGTTGGAAGCAACTTTCTTATTTCTATGTATCTTTTGCCTCTGTTTGCATTTTGTATGACTTCCAAGGGTTGGCTCATGAATTTTAATTTGAAAAAGCCTAAATTTAATTGGAAATTACTTGCAGCACTTTTATTCTGGCTATTCTCTACTTTGCACTCCATTCAAATCTACTCTGTACATAGCAACAGAATTGGTAACAAATGTGCAAGCCATTGGCATATGCAAGGCCTTAGACTGAAATGCGTTTTGGGTTCAAATGGTCATAAGACAAACAATGCTTCATCTTGCATGTGTGGAATATCACAAGGCTTAAAAAATATGCATGAGATTTTTACTTTTTCAGAGTTCAATTTATCTTGAACCATCTTGATTTGAACTGGAATTGTGTGATGAATCCCAGTTGGGTTTATCTCTGATTTAGCATGCAGCAGAAGAATTTGTATTACACATTCAAGCCACTTAGATGTAGAACTTAAATTGATGATGGTTTCCATAGATCACAGTTGCAAATCTATTATGCAAGATTTGCCAAATGTGTAAATGAAATTCCTATCGTTTTATTCAGTTTGGGAGTGTGCATTTATGTGTCTTTAGCTTATGTTAATCACTACAAAAAAGGCAATTTCACTATCATTTTTAAGTTTCAAAAGTGGAAAGCAAGATAAAAAGGTCAAACACATTTTTGCCCCCTTCAATTGGACCACTTGAGATGCCATTTAGTCTTCATCCTGAAGGGATACTGAAAGTTACAAATTGTGACATACAAATTGAATTAGTTTAAAACTTCTTTTTCTACATTTTTTATTTCTTACAAATAGAACTGAAATGAGTGATTTTTATATTCAAAAACTTAAAAGAATATTGTAGCTGAAGTCCATTGTAGCATTTCCACACATTTTATCAAGATCTGCATATTTAGCTACATCGTAAGTGCTTCAAAATCTTATTCGCAAGTTTTTTCTGTAACATATATAGTCACCAACATATTCATAAGTTTTTGTCTGCAACAAATATAATACCACCCTCCTGGAATCATACCAGAAAATTACAATTAAAGGCTCAAGGCATTTGAAAGATGCTCACCAGAATTTACACATATGTAGAGCTTCGCACATACTATGTGTTATGGTTAATCGATGTATTAAACAGAGGAAATGAAAGCTCCTTATATAGATTTACAAAGACGATGTTTCTAAAAGAAACAATTGTGAACTAAAGACAAAAATAAAAAGTACCTAATAAACTAAAGACTAACTAAGATGACCATTAAGGAAAAATTACAATATTCTAATACCATGGAAGATAGTCAAAATTAGGAATGAATATTTTAATATAAGGAAAATGTTTGATCTTTGAAAAAAAAGTTCTACTTTAAAACAGAGATGTTAGGTTGATAATCTTTTGCCCCGAAGCTATAATGGATTGGCCTCATGAAGACAGCTTGGAGATCACCTTGCTCTTTTAGAAAGTTGCTAGAGGCAAAAGCTGTGATCAGGGAGGGAACTGGTGGAATTAGGAACCCAAGTAACATCACTTGAAGGAACTTGTTTGAGTGTGTACTGTCATGCAGAAATATTTTGGTTGATTTGTTAATAGGAAATTTAGTTTTAACTTTTAAATGAAGTTGTTTGGTTGATAATCTTTCTCTGAGGTTATAATCATAGTAGCAAATTTTTTTTTTTGTGAATAAATTGGCAAACAAAAAGCTTTCTCAATTAACTGGGAAAGAATCAGGTTAGGTTTAAGGAAAAATTGGGTTAGCATTAGGGAAAAAGCAGCAAAACTGCCACAGAAATCAGAAATAACCCAGAAACTTCAAATTTATTTGGACCAAAAAACCTGAAAAGATCAACAAAAATCATGATTTAAATGGGAGTCAAGTTTATTAGTCCTTGAACCTTTTGAAGGTAATTTAAAATCATGTTTTAGTTGATTCTTCCTGATATATGGTTTCCGATTTGTGGTGGTTTTCTTTTTATAAGCTTTGAAGATAATTTTATGACAATTCAAATGTTTTCTTCAATGTTAGGTAATGATAGATGGTCATTTTATTTTCAAAAGAAAAAATTGTATGTATATCCTTGGGTACAATTAAAAGTGAAGGAAAAAGGATGGCACAGATATAATTGATGTAGAAAAATAGCTAGGATACACTAGCAAGCCTTTCTAAGAGCACAAGTGAAAACAATTGTTTCATGCTCAAGGATCAAATGGGTTACTGTAGTAATGATAAGGATAAAACAATAGGAAAGAGACAATGGGAAGCTGGAAATCAGGATAACATCATGATATATAAATATGATGCATACCAATTGAACTAACAAGTTGGTCTACACGACAATAATAAGTCAAGTACATTGATGTTTATGCATATGACTTTGGAAATGAAAAAGGCAGGCACAAGTATGAAATTCATAGAATGGTACATCTTAAGATACAATAACGCATACCAATAGAAGACAACAAATTGATCTACATGCCATTAATAAGTTCACTATATTGATGTTTTTGCATATGGCTTTGGAAATGAAAAAGAATGGCATGAGTATGAAATGCATAGAATGGTATAGCCCAAGATAGAATTTGCTAGTAAACCTATTGAATGATACAAGGCAAAATGGACAACATATGCCAGGTACATGAAATTGTAGCCATACTAAAGGTATGAAGAAATGAACAAGACCTGAAGCTGCTGACAAGAAGAAATGTTACATTCAACAAAATTATCTTTTATTGAGCCAAAACTGAGACTTTTTTTAATTCATGAATGATATGTGAACAGTCCCCATTACAGATGGGATCCATGCTTCTTGCAAACAGACAGCTGACTCCTGTGGTTGCCAATCATCTTATTTTAAAGCAATACTTATATTATTAGCTTTGTAAGTTCATGTTTCGTTAATGCTTTGATCCAGATAAGAATCATGTTTCTTACAGAGGGACAACTGCCTCTTGTGATCACTGATCATCTTATTTACAAAAGCAAATGTTGCATTATCATCTTATTTACAAAAGCAAATGTTACATTATTATATTTGTAAAGTCTTTGAAAAAAAGACAAAATGTATCATGTTTTGTTAAAACTAAGCAAATGTTACATTATTATCTTTGTAAAGTCTTTGAAAAAAAGACAGTGTATCATGTAATCTGTTTTGTTAACTTTGAGATGCATACCATTTTTTTCTCAGAATGTCTGGAGGCAATCAAGAATCACATAATTGAAAATTTGATTGGTTATGTATGAAATTGTTTCTGGCTACGATTGTGTCTCAGTTTTTGGCACTCTTCTAGCACTTTTTTCATCCTAATGATGGTCAGAGAGTATGATCCGAAATGTTGATGCAAAAACTGAGACACAATTGTAGCCAGAAACAATTTCATACATTTCATGGATTGTGGATAACTCATGCATTTAATTTGATTGTTGTTAAAGGGTGCAAATTAATATGCTCCACAGAAAAATGCTATTGTATTTATGTGGCAGTAATTTTATATGTATACATGAAGCAGAGTTTTGTACTTGAATGTGCCAATACAGGCATGCTAGTCTCCAATGTTGGAACTGAGAACGGCCTCTCTTGGTAGCAGTGATGGAATTTATATCATAGTGAATACAAATTTTCAATGGACATCTGTGCTAATGACAGCTACACAGTTGATCATTATCTTTGTTCTGATGTGCTTGGCTTTTACAAGCAGTAGCCATGCAATAAATCTCGATGGTAAGTTTTTAGCTGAGTCAAGCTATTTATGCTTTTGCTTTTGTGATGGAATATAGAATCAGTGGGGCACATAGTAACTTTATTACAACCTCCAGGCGAAGTTTTACTTGCGTTCAAGTCACAAGTCATTGATTCTGATGGTGTTCTTGTCAAATGGAAGAAAGAGGATCTGGATCCTTGTGGTTGGAATGGTGTTACTTGTGATTCTCGGACCAGACGGGTTATTCACTTGTGAGTTTGTGTGATGAATAACTTAACTTTTTCTGCATTGATAATTGTTCAATTTGATGTATATATTGGGTTTTATGAGAGAATTTATTATCTTTGAAGGAATTTTTCCTATTACCTTTTAACAGTGATATTGGATCATGGATGAACTCTCTGCTTTCATTCTGTTGTCTTGATATTCAGGAACCTTCCTTATCTCAAACTTAAGGGGTCTATATCGTCCGACATTGGCAAGCTGAGTCACTTACGAAGATTGTATGCTCTCTTCAAGACCTTGTGTAGTTATCGAATTGACTTCATACTGCCTTGATATTTTATACCCTTTGTCTAGTGCATTTTATTAAACATATTTCATTCATTGTGTGAACCCAGTATTTTTGTTGGCTTCAAATTCAATGATGCATCCAAAATAGTCTTAGACTTAGGTTATTAGAAGTTTTCAGAGTTTGTGTGCTGGTGAAATGTATGGATCAAAGGTTAGACTGTAAAAAAAAGGTGTTAAAATTTTTGTAATTCTGATGTTACAAATGCTACAAGTTCCGACATATAATAGTGAGGATGGATTTTGGAATCTTCATGAAATTTAAAGGTGATTTCATATAATTACCTAAAGAGTGGTCTTGAAGGAGACTTGAAATGAAAAACGATTACTCAGTTGTATTCAGTGATATGATATTATGTATTATTGTGAAAATCTCAAATCTTATATGTGGTTATGATGATTTTCAGAGCATTGCATGACAACAATTTTTTTGGGGACATTCCTCCAACCTTGGGAAATTGCACACAGTTGAGAGCTTTGTAAGTAGCATTACCAAACACACCATTCTTATGTGCCTAGAAAATGATTTACCCACCACATTTTGTGACATTTGAGTTTCCATTCTTCAGTTGAATTTCTCAAACTCAACTATGTTTGCCTCATTGTGAGAGATTTAATGGTGAGAGGAATTGTTTTGTAATTTGTTATTTGAATCTGCTCCATCATTTATTGCTTAATGTCGATTAAAAAGAAATAGGATACTTCACAGAATTAACGAAATTGTATTCCAGAAGTTAGGCTTTTACCTTGTTTTTGTTTGTTTGTGATCTTTCATTTGTTTCAATGCTTAGTCATGCGACATTGGTGTGAAAATCACATTTATCAGACTTTGAGTTACTGGATTAGCACAGTCAATGTGCTACTGGGAACATTTTCAACTGAAAGCTGGGCAAAATTCATAATATTAAGTACATAAAATATTTGAACATTTTAAATTTTTGCTCTTTTATTGAGTTAAGTCATGAAACGTTGAATGCGGAGTCATCAGTAAATACTAGAGAGTTGAGTTTAACTGAACGTTTCTACTTTGGGTTGTGAGTCAATTTTAAGACTTTTTACATGTACTTGAACTACTGCCAACCACTGCCATGGTTTCACAGATACTGCAGATTATAAGATTCCGGTACATTAGACATATTGTGTAGCACGCGGACATCAGATATGTTGGGTATATTTCCATTTATAAATGGAACTGAGGAAGTAATGCTGCTTCATAATGGTAACACACATTATTAGTATTGAATGGATTGTGATATTAGATATGCCACCTAACCCAAAACCAAAATGATACCGAAAAATGCAAATAAAAGATTCAAGCAGATTAAATAGATTGGGGAGTACTTGCTCATCTAAAAAAGTAATTGAGGATGGTGTGCTTTTTTTTTGATGATAATGTGTGATAATATTAAATAGATTGCTATATTGTATATGCTACCTAACCCTAAAATCAGCATGGCACCATTGGATGACAGTCCTCATTTAGCTGCCATAAGTGTATTTTCCACAGATCTTACATAAGCATATGATTTACTCCCAAAATCTACTACTGCTATTGATGTAGAAATATATCATATTAGCCTTTTTGGGGATTGGCTAAAGCTTTCTTCCAAGCAAAACTAACCATATTTTTCCCCAATAGAAAATTTGCCACTAATATCTCATCACAAAAGGATTGGACTGGAAATTTTTAAACTAACATGGGCATCATGGATTTTCTTGGAACACGCGGTGAAATTTTTAGGTGAATTTGAGTAAAAGACACTAATGCTTGTTTTATGTTGGGAGTGCATTTTGGGGTCAGAGATATGCTCTATACATTCAGGTGTGTGAAAATTCAATATCTAGTCACCTAGGCTAGTCTGGATTGTTGTGTGGATTTTTAAGTCACAAGAGTGGCTGGGTATCATTGCATCTTGTAGCTCATGAAAACTTCTTCCAAAGTTTTTGACATTTGGCATCATCAACTAACAAACTAGGAATGCCTTCCAAACTTTCCTCTTCCCTTAATTGAATCACATTTCTTTTCTTAGGTCACAGAGTATTTATTTAAGTTAAATTATTTTGTTTTTATTTTTCAATGTAGTAAAACACATTTTTTTTATAATGGTAGTTAACTTCACATTACAAGATTGGACTTTTGGTATGGGATTGAGCGTTAAGGTTAGGTTTTGGAATGAGGTTGATGTTGTGGGTGAGGAATGGAGTTGGGGCGTAGAGAACATGGAGTGATGTTGGCAACTAGGGTTGGACATAATGTTTGGGGAATGAGGTTGGGCCCTAGGGTTGGAAAAAGAGGTTGGTAAATTGGATTTAGTCTCATGATTTGATCATTGGGCTAGGGTACATTCAATGTGGAATTGATTGCGGGCTAGAGTTAGGAAATAGTGTTGGGGTGCAAAGTTAGGGCCTAGGGTTAGAAAATGAGTTTGGAGCTTACGGTGGGTAAGATTTGGAACCAGATTTGGGCCTGTTCTAGATCAGGTTTGGGGGCTAGATTTGGGTTACGAGATTGAGGGAGTGAGGTTGGGGCTTATGTAGGGCAATAAGATTAGGGAACAAGGTGCTTAGGATTGGGAATGGGATTGAGTAACATGGTTGGGGAATGAGGTTGGGGTTGGGGTTGAGGCTTCATGGACAAGGTTGGGAAACAAAGTTAGGGCCTAGGGTTAGAAAATGAGTTTGGAGCTTAGGGCGGGTAAGATTTGGAACCAGATTTGGGCCTGTTCTAGATCAGGTTTGGGGGCTAGATTTGAGTTACAAGATTGAGGAGTGAGGTTGGGGCTTATGTAGGGCAATAAGATTAGGGAACAAGGTGCTTAGGATTGGGAATGGGATTGAGTAACATGGTTGGGGAATGAGGTCGGGGTTGAGGCTTCATGGACAAGGTTGGGGAACAATGGTGTGGCGCAGGGTATGGAGTGGATTTTGGGTCTAGAGTTGTGGTCTAAGGTTGGGGCCTACGCTGAAGTTACAAGTTTGGGGTGTATGGTTGAGGTATGTTAGTACTGTAATTTGTTCTTTGGGGACATCGCAAAACATAACAAAATTTTGATGATGTTCTTTGTTTGAATTAGAAGCTGAAGGTCTCATGGAAGAAAATAACTATAAACTATAGCTTGTTTACCATAGTTCCATGTAGTTTCGGAACGAGCGGATAGGGAGACCAAGGACCCACATTTGAGGATGGCAGCACACATAATATGTAATAATAATGAATTTTTAATGTAATTAATAATAATTTGGAATGTATAATGTAATAATAAATATACCAATCTTTATAATGTATTGAAATTATTTTGAGTTGTAATATACTAATATATTAAATTAAAATATTGATATATACTATCTATTATACATTGAATATTATTAATAATAATAATTGTTTAGACAGAATATAGGGCGTTCGTAAAAGGGCCCTTGTCCCAACCAACAAATAAGATAAAGGACTGAAGACAGCATATTAGCAAAACTTGTCCAGGTGTGGAGATTGTTACAAAGACAGAAAACTAGAATTTATTAGATTTACCATGAGATAGAAGATTCATATATGGCTTTTCAACAAATTTCTTATGGTTGTTAACTTCTGTCCAATGAGTGGCAGCCTTATCTTCCTCATATTCTGAATGAGAAGGCAGGGAGGAAAGAGAATTGTTGACATAACTTAGGACAGAGTTGAGAATATATTTCCTAATAACCCATCCCTCCAACTGAGACAATATCTTTGGCAAAGCATAATTTTGAATCCTGAAATGTGTAGGAACCCTCATAGAAGATTGCTTTGTTCTTTATTGTTAAGAGCTGGACTGTCAGCCATATTAACCTTACATGCCATTGGCTTATGTCCTTCGGAAACTACCACTGCATATTGTTGGGGAACTAGGGAACTTGACCTTTTTTGCTTGATCTGCTGGACTTTTCTGGAGATCTCTCTTTGGAATCTGAAACTCTGAAGACAAAGAAAATTGTCGTTGCACTGCAAGGTGGGAAAGACTAGGTCCTTTCCACCATGTAACCTGTTTGAACTAGTTCTGCTTAGCCGCTTCACAGTTTGTAGATATATTAGAAAACTGAAGGCATTTTCTGCAACAAAAGGGGATATTTTCATAATCTAACATTTGCTTTGGTACTCTATCTACATTCTCGCAGCCATATTCCGTCCATTTGATATATCCAACTCCACCAAAGATATAAGTAGAGGTAGAGTGAACCAGTTGATTTGTTTTTGCATTCAGTGTCAAAAATCTCCCCAACAGGATGCCCATGCCTTGAAAGCGAAAGCTTCCACCCAAAACTGAGGGGGAAGATAAGACAACCTAACCCAAATAGAAAGAACTGAAAAGTATTCAGTCATAGGATTTAAACCAAGGAACTATGTTTTGACCAATACATCATTTTTTATTTCTGTATCAAGGTTCTTTTTCCAAAATTACGATTTTTTTTTAAAAGTTAGATGATCATGATCTTAAAATCTACTCATGGAAGTTATCAAGGCTGGGCCACATATTACATTGTATTATTTATCTTCTTCAAAATACATCTCCTTGCCTATATGTAGGTTTGCGTGAGTACTCGTACAAGGAATGACATTTTACTTTCATTTACATGCAGAATCTATCTGCACCTTCATAGAAGCTGTTGGATCAGCATTTGTTACAAAAAAGTGCTTACCTTTTATCTTAAAATCTACTCATGGAAGTTATCAAGGCCAGGTCACATGGTACATTGTAGTATTTATTTTCTTCAAAGTACACCTCCTTGCCTATATGTAGGTTTGCATGAGTACTTTTACAAGGAGTGACATTTTTTTATTTTACTTCCATTTACATGCACAATCTGTTTATCTGCACCTTCATAGAAGCTGTTGGATCAGCATTTGCTACAAACAAGTGCTTACCTTTTCCAAGACTTTCTCCATTTGTGCTTGTAAACTCGCCATCTCCATGGCACATAACTTTCAAACCTTGCTTACATGGAGTCACTAGCATTACTGGGTTCTTATGACTCACCATGGAGGGGCCCCTGCTAACCTATGTGCATACTTGAAAATCCACCTTTGACACCACAACAACCTTTTGGCCTGTGTTAGATCCAAAACATTTATTGTTTGATCAACATCCAAACTCAAAGACTTATGGATGGAAGATTGCATTTTGATATTAAATAATGTTATTATATAAATACTTTAATATGATTAAAATTTATATGATAGAAGCTAGATGTACTACAGATATATAGAAGCAACTCTTCTGTATGTTTTTGATGTATCTTTGTTAGAGCTAAATGTAACTTAAATGTTATTCGTTATCCTCCACTAAATGAAGCACATGAATCATGGCTGTCCTTGCAACTAAATTGATTGCCATCTTTGTCCCTTTTGAAATAGGATTTAATAATTAATAACAATAAATTAAAATATAAATAAAAATAAAAATACAATAAAATATAATTAAAATTTAAATAAGTTATGACAAAAGGCATGAAACAAAGAGTTATGCAAATTGAAGGGTTAAGAAATAAGGAGAGATCAATCTATTATGAGAAGAGGACATGAGGGACGTGATCAATCAATCTGGAAATATATTATTTGTCATGTCCCCATTTCAAATAGGATTTTAATAATAATAAAATATAAAATGTTATTAAATAAATAATGATAATAAAATAAAAGTATTTAAATTAACAATAATGTTAATCGAATAACAATAATATTAAAATATATAAATAGATAATTAAATAAATATTATAATGTAATATTTTAATACTATATAATTATACTATATTTACAAAATAAATAATAAATATTAAAATATATATATGTATTATCACGATATAAATATTATATCTATATTATATATATATAATTATTTGGTGAGTATATATATTCATCTCAAATATGAAATACATGGAAAATATATATTATTAAATATATATGTATCAAAATATAATAATAGAAACAAATAATAAAATATAAAACTATTGTTACATAACCCAATAGTAACAGCAATTAAAAAGTCACGACTTCAAGGAAAGTTGTAAATTTCTCCCCATTACACAGGTATAAAGAAATAATGAGAGTCTAGGATTAAGGAGCGAAGGAGCATATAAAAAACCATCGATTCATCAGCAAGTCCGAAACTATCCAGGTGATAGCCATATTATATTATATTCACTATTGTCGTATTAACATTTATTGGGTGTGAAAATACTTTTGAGTGACCCTTCTGTCTGAAACAGGAGAATTAATCTGAAGATATTGGGTTTGTATACTCAATTGCAAGCCATGATTTTATAACTGTGCCTCCCTTTTTCTTTTTCAACTGCTGATGTGTGGACTATGTATTGTATGTTTGCAAGAACTTGAGCTTTGACAGTGCTGTTGTGAAGGTTGAGGAATGAGATTTCTGCTCATTGTCGTGGGCTGTTAAATTTGCGTAGTCTCTGTTTTGGTGCACACTCTGTGCCTTCCAGATCAGATGAATTTCCTAGATATTCATTAGGATCAGACGAGTGATTGGGATAAGGAGATTATTCACATTACTCATAGACCCATATCAGGAAGAGTAAAACAACATCTCTAACATCAAGGTAACAAAGCTTACATAGAGCAGATCATATTCATACAAAGAACCCCCATTACATCAACTTATTACTTGTATAACACATATTGATCAAAAGAGGTATTACAGATCTAAGTGATTAGTCTCATAATTTTAAAAACTTACAAAAAGGGGATATTGCATTATTTTCTTAAGAGGCAGCAATTAAGGATGAATAGTTATGATTCTTCGAAAGGGCAGAAATCATGACAGGTTGTGACTCCCTCAAAAATAAGATATAAAAGGGAGATCATTTCCTTGGGAGGAGATCATCAAGCTTGGAATATATAAATCATAAATTTGGGAGTGAAAAAAATCAACTTGAAATTTTTTTATTGTTCTCAAAGGCAGCAATGAAGGGTGGTGACTCATTACTTGTGAAGGGCGGTGATGACCTATTACTTATGAAAGGTGGTGACTTCTTCAAGAAATGGATATAAAGGGCAAGTCATTTCATTGAAAGAATCATTGAATAGTAAATCATCGATTCATAAAGGAAACAAGCATTCAATCAATCAATTAGTAATAGAACATTATGGGACATTGCAAGTAAGATTGAATGGGTGCGACTCCATAATGAACCTTATGCTTTTGAAGAGTAGTGATGGTGTGAGAATGGGTGTGACTCCATAAGGAAGATTGAAGATTGAAGATTGGATTTACATCTTTGGAAGGATCAGTGCTGGATGCCACAGGTCTTCACTGCTGGAAAGTTTAATATTAATGTCTGCCAATTTCATTTCATACTTTTCATGGTAAATGAAACTAACTTACCTTGTACAATATGTACAATCTTTATAGTGATTTTTAGGGTGTCTCATGCTTATGGAAATAAATGTATGTTTTTATGATGGTGTTAGAATGGGTGTGACTCCATAAGGAAGATTGAAGATTGAAGATTGGATTTACATCTTTGGAAGGATCAGTGCTGGATGCCACAGGTCTTCACTGCTGGAAAGTTTAATATTAATGTCTGCCAATTTCATTTCATACTTTTCATGGTAAATGAAACTAACTTACCTTGTACAATATGTACAATCTTTATAGTGATTTTTAGGGTGTCTCATGCTTATGGAAATAAATGTATGTTTTTATGCTTTTAAAATGAGAATAAATCTTACAATTACATACTTGTATTGTCCAGCTAAAAGTAGAGACTGAAAAGATCAAGTGCACAGTAGATCATATAGTTTAAACACATACTGCAAGAAATTGTTGTAACACTTACTGCAATAGAAAGCTTTCACGGTGTATACTTTTGAAATTAGTCTGAAATCTTTAGTTGTTATGATATGCCAACCACTCAAATTTGATTTTTTTATTGTGATAATTTCATGGCAGATGACTTCTTTATTGTATAAATTTTTCTAAGAATTCCAAGATGAATCCTTGAAAATAGTTGGAAAATCCACAAGAAATGTGAACTTGGAGGAGATTTACATGACACACATCACTTAAAAGTGCCTTTGGAGGAGTTCCACTTCCCAGCCATCACTAGAAAGTTGAAAGATCCGCAACCCAATTTCTATGGCAATTAATTGAAGTTTGTCTGCAATCTTGTCTTTGGCCAGTGTATGGTGAATGAAGTCTAGTTTTTCGGTTTTTTTGCAATATATGATTTTTTTAATACTTTTCTTGCTTTCTGATTTTTTAAGATTTTTGTTGATTTTAAAATCCAATGCTTGAAAATTGAAAGAAAATGCTTATAGCAAACTAACTACAACAATCAACTTAAAATTGGACACCAAAACCTGATTTTTATTATAATTAAACAACAGCTAGCAATCCGTACCAGGGCTGTATGGCTTGGTATGAGACAATCAGCAACAATCAGATCTGATAATCACTGCTAAGCCTGAACTACTGCTGGAGATTCGATTTTCTGCGAATTTTGATGACAGCTGCAAAATCCCTATTCCAATGTCCACTTGGAAGCTAGTGTGAGCTATGGCATTGATATACAGCTGGCTGTGGAGGCTTAGGAGAGATCTGAAATCACTTTTCAATCACCAAACTGCACCTGATCTGATATTCATCCCTGATCTAACTTGTGACAACGAATTCTCCACTACGTATGATGTGAACCACTTGCCTGGAGAAGTACGGTTAACGAGGGTTGCCTGTGGTACCCCAATTCTACTGTGTATTTACCTCTGATCTGTATTTATGAAAATTGATATTCACTCTTCTCAATCTGCTCTGCCAATATAATTCTGAAAATGCTCCAAGAATGCCCAGATGAAGATCCTGTGTAGATCTTCCTCAATTATAAATTGGGATTTTTTGCCAATCTACCCTTTCGTCAAGGGTTTTCGTCCTCAAAGAACCAGACCTGATGCTGCAATTAGCTCAAGCTCTCCAACTCACAAATGTTGGTGAAAAATAACCTGATAGAATGCCAAATGAAACCCCAATTTCTCTTTTCTATATTTTCTTTCTTCCCTCCATCTAGTTCGAATTGCATTAGGGTTTCTTATTTTATTTTTAATGACTTTTTAATAAAATATGTGCCTCTTCCCTTGTTTTGAACTTCTAAGTCATAATTATTCATTATTAATATTGGCCCCACATTTTAGAAACAACTTATAACCATCACTCCTAGGGAAATGGGTCAAGGGCTTATTATAACTTATTATAATATAAAGTGATTATAATAACTCATTTTATTATTAATTTATTTAATTCCAACTTAGGAGATATTTAAATATTTTCCAAATTATTTATAAATTGCTCAACTGGACTCAGAACTGGAATCTGATTGAAGCCACTTGATCATGGGTGATGCTTGAGTCCTACAGGCCAACTGATAGTTCCTCCTAAAAAATAAGGATACTCACAGAAAAGTAGGAACTACAACAAAATTCTCCAGAATGATCCTAGAGGTCCTCTAATGCATTATAGTCAACTCCCAGTCAATCCTAAAAAATAGGGATCCCTCCTAAACTGCTCAAAACGGCTCACAACTCCCCTTCAAAGCTCCATAAACATCTGAGTGAGTCCCCCTATCTATACTAATGACGTACAAGAACTCAGATAATAGGCCAACCATTTGCCATCTGCTGTATAATCTTTGCAAGGGACATTACAAATGTGTGCCTCATCTATCTCTCTTCTCTTGATAGTAATCATTTAACTTAGTGCCACAATTTACCTTGCTGGAGAAGTTTTAAGTGGCAGATGCCAATGAAAAGTGCATTTATGTATTTAGACTGACCTATTATCTTGCTTGGCACATTTTACTAATGCTTTTGCCACTTGTGCGCATTTTACTCGTGCTTTTGCCACTTGTTCTTCTGTTGCTAAGTGCTTTTCACTAAGATCTCTGCCACTTCTCATGATACTTGGGTCAAGATTATGCGTGTTCTAACCATCCAAAAATATGCCAAAAATTGACTTGAAACTCTTTACTTAGCTAGGCTCTAATCACCTACAGTTCTGCCATTTCCCTTGAGTTATGGGTGCTGTTTTCCATTTTCTGCTGATGCAAATTTTGTTTTTCTCCTGTTCACAATTTTTTAAAAATTTCTGCCACTTGTGCAATTCATTTTTTGGCTGCTGCAGGACTCGTTTTATATTGTGTGCAATTTTTCTTTTCCAATCTAAGCTCCTTTTTTCTGATTTTATTTTTCTCTGAAAGAGGATTGGAACATTTCCAGAATCTTTCGCTTGTTTGCCGTGTTGATATGTTCTTTATTCTCTAATCTGCCCCTGAACATCATCACTGTTTAGTATTTATGAAGCTTGTAGTCATCATTTAACCCTACAGAAATATTTAGTAAAAAAGGCTAAAAACAACATAGACTCATAGGGCAGGACATGGGAATATAGATGTTTGAATGCTAAGTTGCCGGTTTGGGTTTGGGTTCAAGTTTGGGTTCAAAGAACTGGTTCACCGGTATGGCAAAATTTTGAAATGGGGTTTGGGTTCATTAGTACAAAAACAGGGAATACATACATACATACATACATACACACACACATATATATATATATATATATATATATATATATATATATATATATATCATAGTTACACCACCTTGGGGATGGGGGGACAAGTTTCCGGGATGGGGAGTCAGATGGGCCTCAATTTGGGGACAGCGGTGGGGGACGGGGGGAGGGGGGGGGGTGTATATAGTATATACTATACATGTGGTACTTAAAATGCTAGTTATGAAAAGATGTATAACAATATAAGACATAAAGATGTAAAATCATTGAACATTGAACATTTCATTGTGATTGATCATTGAACATTGAACATTAAACAATAATTATAAATTTTAAATACTCCAATCAGCAAATGGAAGAGTTCTATTATATAAATAGTAATAGCAAAGCCAAATACTAAAGTTTGATCTCATCATAAAGATGATTACATTGAGTAGCATGATATGATATATCAAAACAAGTACAAACAAAAAAAAGTTAAAAACTTGTATTTTTTGGCTTGTCGCGACGGGGGACTTCGGGGTGTCCCCTCAGGGGTTGAGGGACACCTAGGCATCCCCAAGTCCCCAACGGGGACGCTAGGACGTCCCTGCATTTCCTCGGGAACGACAGCGGGACGGTAGTGCTGCTGGGGAAGCCGGAATGCCGTCCCCGTTATAGGAACGCTAGGGATTTTGGGTGGGGACGCGTCCCCGGGTTACTATGATATATATATATATATAGCCTAGAAGCATAAATTAAGTTTAGAATGTCACATAGTATCATAAAAACACCATAAACTTGTAATCATAGCATCATATCAACATCAAAATATTAAAATAATAATATGGAGTTCAAGTATCATTGTTTTGACTTTCAACAATTGGAATTTTATACTAAGTCTCGTAATCTTCATCTTCTTCTTCCTCTTCATCAAAGGCATTAGTTGATTCACAAATAGTGCCAATGCCAATGGGATCAGATGCACCAATAACATTCTCGCTTTCCAAGTTCTCAAATGCTTATTACCTTTTCACTAGACAAAGAGCTTGTTGGTTTGTAATTAACATCCTACTTGAAAAATGTTAAAAAAAGTAGCTTGCAACTCCCTTCACCTATTGAAGATATTGTTTAATGCTTAAAATATAATTTATCACTATAGAGAGCTTGCAATTATCAGATAAGAGTCAATGTTAGCAATTGGATATAAAAATTTCTTTGGAAGAAATCTTGAGGGCAAATTTTGTTTTTTAATGTTAAAGATCTTATTCAAATTCTGTAATAAATCCAGCACTAAATTATAGAATGTTTCTTAGTGGAAATGTACTTGGTTCGCATTTGGTTTGCCTGGGTCTTCACTGGTTCGACCTGGGTTTGGCTTGGATGAACCAACCTGCCTTGGCTTGAACCCTGGCCGAACCCACATGCAAAAGTGTACCTAAACCAATAACTGGTTTGAACCCTGGTCGAACCAGGGTCCCGACAGGGAACCAAATTTAAAAGTTTGATTGGATGGAAAGACAATGTTTTGGTAAAATTTCAGGGAACCAAATTTAAAAGTTTGATTGGATGGAAAGACAATGTTTTGGTAAAATTTCATATGGGTTCAACAAACAATTAGCTGTTTAATAATTTGCGTTGAATTTGTTGAAGGAATAAGGGTTTTCTTGTATGAACTTTTTTGGTAGATGTGATGATGGATGACTTGAAGTGGCCTAGTATTCTTCTTTTGGAGTGTCAAAATGTTTTTAGGTTTTGTTTATGTGACTTGGGAATGGGCACCTAACAAGGCGAAAAATTGAAATATAAATGTTTGAATGGATGGAAAAATAAGGTTTAGCTTGGAAACTTGATTCAATGTAAAATAGGTTTCCGATAATTGTTCAATAGTCTATAACAACCTCATTGATTGAAATAGGTTTTCCTGTATGCAATTTTTCTTGTATTCAATGATGGGCAACTTGACTTGAATTCGCTACATTTCTCCTAGTTTTGAGCACTTGACTCCTTCAAGGTTATGTCTATGTAATCTAGGGGTGGGTGGGGTTGGAATGTAACCTTGTGTTAAAGTTGGGAGCTTGAGGTAGACTTCCTTGTCGATATATTTTGTGCCTTGAAAATCTGTATTTTTTTTAGTTACAAGATGACATTCGTCTAAGGGTAATGCCCTTCATGGTGCATAGTATCCATAAGCAAGTCAACTTTGTGCCCTTGGGTTGGATGCAAGAGGTATGATTTGAGATGTTGCTAGAGTTGACAAATAGGCCAAACTGAAGAACCAAATTCCTTTTGCATTCAAACCTTGCTTACTTGCAACTTGGGCCCCCTATGAGTAGGATTGTGCCACATCCAAATTGAATAAATAGTAAGGCAACCAAATCAAATTCGTGAAAAATATTGCATATGTGAAAACTTGTTCTTTTCTTAGTACAAACATTTGTCTATGGTTGGACAAGGAGCATATATGTTTTAGAAACACCGTTGTCCTCAAATTTTATGAAACCCCAGCACATTTGAGATAGCGATGAAACAACTTGGGGCCCTAGCACACTCGAGATAGTGATGAAACAACTTGTCTATGGTTGGATAAGAAGCATATATTTTTTAGAAACACCTTTGTCCTCATTTTATGAAACCCCAGCAAATTCGAGAAATTGCGGAACTCCATTGCGACCAAATGTTCTGTAAACCCACCATGCCCAAGTATTCTGGAAATCTCATTGCTCGGAAAAATTTAAGAATCTATTTAGGAACTCCCATTGTGTCTAAACTTCGTGGAAACTCAACCTTGCCAATATTTATTTGAAATACCACTTTCTTGTGTAGGTAACCAACCATACCGATATATATAGAAAATCGAATTGCAGCCAAATTATTTGAAAACTTCATTTGAACAAATATTCAATAAACCCACCCTATTTAGGAAACCTCATTGCCCCAAAATATTTAGGAACTTATTTAGGAAACTCCATTGTGCCCAAACATCTTGGAAACCTATTGGAAGTCCTACTTTCTCATGGAGCTAACTCACCATGCTCATATATTTAGAAAACCGAGTTGCACTCAAATTATTTGAAAATCTCGTTGTGCCCAAATTTCTTTGAAACACACCTTGTAGAGTATTTTGGAAATCCCACACTTTAGTGCATTCAAATTTATTTGAAAACCTATCACATCCAAGATATTTAGGAATCTCAACTTCAAGTATACCTAAATATTTAGGAAATCCCACCTAGTCAGGATTGTTTGGAAATCCTCACATTGATGAAGCTTCTCGATAACCTGAACACACCCAAATTATCTAGAAGCCAAGCATGCCCAAAATTATTTGGAAACTTCACCATGCCCAAATTTCTTGGAAACCCCACATCAGTGACTTTTTCAAAAATTTAGCCTTGACAATTTTTTTGGTTGCGGGTCCATGGTTTGGGATCAACTCATATACGTGTTGGGAATAAAGTTTGTATCTAGGGTTGAAGAATTGGTTTTGGGCCTAAGATTGGGGAATATTGTTGAGGGGTGGAAGAATGGGTTTGAGGTGTAGGGTTAGGTTAACACATAGGATTGGTTGGAACACAAGGTTTGGGAATAAGGTTATGGTCTAATGTTCGGCACAAGGTTAGTTTACAAGTTCTTGTGTCTAGGGTAGGTGAGTTGGTGTTAGGGCATGGGTTGTTTGGGAGTGACGTTGGGACACAAGGTTTCTGCCTTCGTGCCATGCCCAAAATTATTTATAGTGGATTTTTGCTGGTTAATTTCAGATTTGCTCACCTGAACCTCCTTCCTATTATTGCTTTGAGTGATGGTGATCAAAATGTTGAAGATTTTCTTGTTGTTTGAGCTGCTTTGTGGATCTTGATGCTGCTGCTCTTCAGTGGGGTCATTGAAGATGAAAGATCCCCAAGTGTATTCTGATCCAAATTTACTGATTTCGGTTTTCTGATTTGACTTTGACCGGTGAATAAGGAAATTGGTGTATATATATATCTATATCTATTTGTTTGTTTGTTTTTGGTGTTTTTCTGATTTTTTTAATGTTTTTGATCTTTTGCTTGAAACTTTGCAAGGGTTTGATGAATGGTAGAATTAAGAGATTGCTGATAACAAAATAAATGAACATATAAACAATTAGAGAGCAATATAGATGCTTTTTATTCAAGAATATAACTGAAGTACATACCCCAAACTGTATACATGTGCCTGATACAAGTCTGGGACAGCAAATTTAACCTCTTCCAGCTCTAAATTCAACTCCACAATTCTGCTCCAGATCTGATATGAAATTCCCAACTGCTGTAGATGTTGAATCAGCTCCAAAACCAACAAAAAACCTCACGTGCCACCTAGGGTTTGATGCTCAAGTGCTCAAAATGGTACAGCAGGCTGGAATAATGCAAATTTGATGTGGTAATGACCTCTGAAATGCCCGATCTGCTAATGGATGTTCCTGATCGAATTAATTAGAGTGCTGCTCACTGTTATTTCCTCCAACCAGTCAATAGATTACCTTCTTCCTGCAATACAATGGCTGATAACCTGTCCCAAACTGAAGAATCATGCCTCTAATATGATTTCTCACTTCCATGGGCCACCAAATTATGAAGGGGTTTCGTTGTCCACAGTCTAAGTTACCCTGGTTCACCCCTAGACCCCTCCGGACCAGCCTGGGTTCAAACTGGTACTTGGTTCTGGTCCGGTTCGCCTGTGGGTTTGCCCAGGGTTCGAACCCAGGCAGGCTGGTTTGTTCGGGCTGATCCCAGGTCAAACCAGGGTCGAACCAGGGCAGACCCAGGCAGACCAAGTCCGAACCAGGTAGATTTCCACTGAGAAACATTCTATAATTTAGTGTGGAAAACAATTATTACAGAATTTGAATAAGATCTTTAACATTACAAAACAAAATCTGCTGAAGTTCAGATATTTATTACATCAAATTAAACTAGCCCCCAAAATTTCTTCTAGTGAAATTTTTATATCCAATTGCTGATAATGACCCCTGTCCGATTAATTGGAAGCCCTCTATAATGATAAATCATATTTTAAACATTAAACAATATCTTCAATAGGTGAAGGGATTTGCCAGCTACTTTTTTAGCATTTCTGATTTTTCAAGTAGGATGTTAATTAATAATTACAAACAAACAAGCTCTTTGTACAGTGAAAAAGTAATAAGCATTTGAGGACTTGGAAAGCGAGAATGTTATTGATGTAGCTGATCCCATCGGCATTGGCACTGTTTCTGAATCAACTAATGCCTTTGATGATGATGAAGAAGAAGAAGAAGAATAGATAATCCATTATATGATTGAAACTTAGTATAAAGTTCCAATTGTTGAAAGTCAAAACAATGATAATTGAACTCACTATTATTATTTTAATATTTTGATGTTGATATGATGCTATGATTACAAGTTTATAGTGTTTTTTTGTTGTTTTTGTGATACTATGTGACATTCTAATTTTAACTCATGCTTCTAGGCTTCATAAATATGATATATATATAATTTTAAAATTTTTACACGTTTCTTCGAACCGAACCCAAACCCCTCTTTAGAATTTTGTCGAACTTGCGAACTGGTTCTTCATACCCTAACTTAGAACCAAACTAGAACTGGTAACTTAGTCCATAGTAGATCTGAGAATTTCTTCTCCACACAGCTGTAGATCTCAAAATTATGTGTTTTTAGAATGAACAAAATAAATTCCAAATCTTCTTTTTAACTTTTCTCCTTTCCGTCCAAGTGGGCCGATCCCTTTTTAGGGTTCCATGCTTAATTTTAATAAAATTTATTAATATTATTTCTCTTCTAGAGGTTCAAACCTCTCAAGGGTTTAATTGCACATTAATAAAATGCCCACCTTTTAATAACAACTTGACACTTGTGACTCCTAGGGGTGTGTGCCATGGGGGGGCACTCCTTAATACTTTATTATATTATAAAGTGAATTAAATCACTATTATTTTTATTTAAATTAAAACATGAGGCCACAACTTAATTATTCAAATTTTTTTCACAAGTCCATAACCTGGACTCCAAACTGAAAATGGCTGATGCCCACGCCAGTTTGGTGATGTCTAAATATAGCAGGTAAATTGACAGTCCCTTCCTAAAAAATAGGGACCCTCCCTAAAAATTAGGAACTGCAACCAAAACCTCTAGAATGACATCTGAGGTCTCCTGTTGTGTTCTGGTCAACTCCCAGTCAATTCCTGAAAATTAGGAACACTTCCTAAAAAATAAGAGACTGTCTCAAACTTTCCAAAAAGGCTTATAAAACCCCTGTGTAGATCCACAAACCTTTGGATGGGTTCCCTATCCACTCTGCTGACCTGTGGGAGACCTGTTAGTAGGCCAACCTTTGCTGACAACTGAGCTGTCCAAGGAAGGGACATTACAAAAGATGCCAATGACAATGGTTTGAGCGATCCCTATAGCAGGATGCCACCATGCCTCCACTGTAAAACACTATTTCCCATGTTGGGGATCTATATGCATGTGTATGTGTGTTTTCTTGTTTTTGTAAATGTTGGTTAATTTGGGTATTCACTGTATCTAGTGGAGAACAGTCTAGGGTTTCAGTTTTAAATAGTGTATCTGTCATGAAAGTTGATCACTAAGTTGTTGAGGTAGCTATTGTAACATGTGCTTATAAAGAGTTCTTTCCTTGGTTCTCAATATTTTAGAGGGTTCTCTAAGTTTTTGACGGCTCTCATAAAATTTCCTCCACCACATTTGTTGGTGCGGCTGTAATTGGTATTTGAAAAATGTGGCAACATATAAATCTATTGTACCTGGTAATTTGTGATAGTGTTTTACCTTTTATGGGTGAATATTAGTGAATTCAGGGAGGGATTATTGATTCTTGCTGTTTATGTTGCATGTTATTTTTTCTGTTCCTTATTGAATCTTTCTTGTAATTGTTGGACACAACTTTGTTACCCAATAAAGCACTAGTCAATTAAGACATCGACCTTCCATATTCATCAAAACATAATTGTTAAAAGTAAAACCCTTCTACTGGTTCTTATAAAAATAGAAGTAGGAAATGTGCATGCTGTCCATGATTCAGCAGTGTTAACGGGGATTGATTTATACATTGCTGTATTTAAAATGTATTGCAAGAAGCCAAATATTATGGACTGTAAAACTGGTGTCATTTAAAAATACATTATACAATGTATAGAATCAGCTATAAAAGGTCTGTTACAGCAAGTGTTGTCTTCACTTACAGACAAATTTTAGGGGTTGAGAACACAATTTGGTGTAGTTATTGTGTTGATGAATTGATCAGTCGTTCTAAACTGATATATTAATCTGTTTAGATGACCCATAGGAACACTCACTTGGGTATAAGCTGAACCCAAAGAGTGGGAAAGTTTTCCCACTCTCATTGTTTGTCTTTACTGTCTTGAAATCTGTTGACAAGCCATGTCTTTACCTTAGTGAAGACAAAACTTTGGGCTTGAAGGTGCAGAAAAGCTCTAGGTCATGGGAACTGCTGTTTAAGGACCCAACAGCTAGCACATATCATACCACATAGCAGCACAGTTAATAGCAGTTGCCACTAATGATGTCTCTTTTCAAGTTGGTCTTGATCAACTGTTTGAATTCACTGGTTCTCCACTTGTTGACTGATTAAAATGGTGCTATCATTAAAGAATGTCTTGTACCACTTGTTTTTGTAAAAATCAACATCAAATAACATTTACTCTTTTGATTACACCTTATCATTATAATTTTTCATTGAACTGTCTGTATTAAAAGGCTCTTTTTTAGAACTTTTTCCTTGCATGCTGTAGATCACGTATTATATCGAGAAGAAGAACAATGAGGATTTTTGAATGTGATTTTTCAAATGCAAGATTTTTTAACAATCCTTCTAAATAAGGTGAATTTGACAGATATCTGCAGGATAACTTTCTGAGTGGATTGATTCCTCCTGAGTTTGGAAAGCTTTCAGAGCTAAAGATTCTGTGAGTGTTGCAACTACTCTTTTTCTCTGATATAAGTGAGCTAGTGATAATTTAGGAGTTTAAAATCTCTAGAAATTTATATATTTTGTAAACTATTTTAAAAATTAGTTTTGATTTTCAAAATGTTTTCCAAATCTCTGTAGCTTTTATTTTATTAAAGTAAGTCTCATAGAGCTACCAAAATTTACAGCATCTCTTTCATTTACATCTATGTGCTTGTCATTTCCTGCTTCAAATTTGGTATCCAGCAGCCAATAATTAACTGATGTCTACTACGTTACCTCTTTATGCGGATTAACATAAGTATGGTACAAATGTTGAATCATCCTGGTGACCTGATTCAAAGAATTTGATTTATTAATTATTATTAAAAAAATTATGAAAAATTTCCACAATCTAAAAGTCTTAAAAAATTGGTCAATTTCTATAGGAATTTAAAAATTTGTATTTAATAAGTCAAATTTGGCCGGTTTCTCACCCCCCAAAAAATTTCTATTTCCGGAGTAAAAAAAAATCTGGTCAACTTCTGTAGGAATTAATAAATACAGACTGAATCAGATAAATCCAGCCACATCCAAGCCCTGGATCGAGTAAGCTCTGGACACACTTGAAACGAACTTAAAAATAAGGTCTGTGTTCTAGAGTTCAGAGATTCCAGTAATATTTGGAGACTCACCTTCAGAACCACTGACTTAGGTTTACCTTCTCATTAAACTTGGCCCTGTTTACCCCTAATAGAGATATCAGCCGGTGTTTTATCATCTGGCTCTTTCAGGATTTTTGTGCTCATTTTCTTACTATTGTCATATCCTTTGGCATCGGGATAGAAAGGAAAAGAGTGGATGAAAAATATGGAGAAAGGAACAAAGTAATACTACATTTAATTCATAATATATAAATGCTTGGAGCCAGGTATACCTGAATCCAGCTTCTTATGTACCTGGATAATAGCCTTCGTACCCACAAATCCATAGTTACTCTGATTTTCCTTCTCCGTTTCAAATTCAGTCAGATTGATTAAGAGCAACGTCATTTCATGCCAGGAATTTGCAATACACACTGATTCGTACCCACAAATCCATAGTTACTCTGATTTTCCTTCTCCGTTTCAAATTCAGCCAGATTGATTAAGAGCAACATCATTTCATGCCATGAATTTGCAGTACACACTGATTTCTTTCCATATATCAAAATTGGATTAAACTTTGTATTTATACTGGATATATTCATGATGTTATTCTAGTCTTCCTCTAAAGTATCATTAAAATAATATTGTAATGTTTCTATAATGGTCATCTTACTTGGTTTAGTAGGTTTATTTCCTGCATTTTATTAACAATTGTTTCTTATTAGAAACATCATCTTGTAATCTTTTATAAATAGAGCCTTTCATCTCTATTGTATATATTAATTTATAATAATATGTTATTAGAGCGGGCTAAATTTTTTTGGCGAAGTTCGTGATTTTTTATTCTGTAGGACTTGAAAGTTTGTGGTGCTGTTTCTACCATGTTTTTCAGTTTTTCGGCCCTTTCTTTATGGCCTGTGTCTTTTTGGCATTTAAACACGTTGATCGTGTTTTTGTTCATTTTTTTCTGCATGACCTGCTCTTTCCGTGATGGACCTGTTTGTTGCAGCTCATGCAACAGTCATTGTTCTCTTGGTTTGCATATTTCCGCTGCTAATTGCATGGTTTCTGGGTGTTTAGGGCAAGGCCTCGACAAGTTTTCTCTAGTGAGGAGTGATGAGCAGTGCAACTGAATATTTTCTACCATGTTTTGAGTTTTTCGGCCCTTTCTTTATGGCCTGTGTCTTTTTGGCATTTAAACACGTTGATCATGTTTTTGTTCATTTTTTTCTGCATGATCTGCTCTTTCTGCGATGGACCTGTTTGTTGCAGCTCATGCAACAGTCATTGTTCTCTTGGTTTGCATATTTCTGCTGCTAATTGCATGGTTTCTGGGTGTCTAGGGCAAGGCAACGACAAGTTTTCTCTAGTGAGGAGTGATGAGCAGTGCAACTGAATTTTTTCTGGTTGAAAGGGTTTTTCACCTTTTTTTTCCGAAAAAAATGTGGCCTGTTTTTCCTGCAAGCATCTTGTTTTTTTGCAGTTTTTCTGCAAAAATTGTGGTTCTTTTGTGTCCGGGATTTTACAATTTCTCCTCAAAAATCATGTCTAGGTTTTCTGATTTTTCATTTACCTAAAAAATCATGTAAGGAAGAAGTCTCTGAAAATGGAAATGAAAGGATTTGCAAGAACAAAAGAATAAACATATATACAACATAGCCCTATGAAATTGACAAAGATCTTACCCCTTTCCCTCAAGAAGCAAAGGAAGAAGTCGCTTTAGTCTCTTATGCAAAACCTGAAAATGAATCCAATAAGATTTTCGGATTTAGAAAGATTGCATGAATGAGACTTAAATAGATTTCGAATCTTAACTCAATCTTTGCAAAATGAATGCATTTTTTAGTCAAAATCCGTTGCTTGCTGTCATGTCCCCCTCCTTAGTTCGACTTTCAAAGTCATGAGAGTTAGCCTATTTATATAAACTATTTTCACTATTCGGAGTTTTCCAAAAACCCGTATAGGGCATCAAATGCAACTTGAGAAGAGTGATCAACAATTTGAAAATGATAACTAATGCCCTAGATCTTACCTTGAAGCAATAACTAGGAGATTTGATGAAGAAAAATGGCAAACAATGGGCCGTTTTTTGGGCAAAAACGTACCCTAAATGGGCTGTTTGGAGAAGAAATCAATTTTTTTTGGCTCCCAAAATCGTCGCCCTTGGATATTGCAGCAAAAATGCCCAAGTATAAGGAGAAAAACATGATTTTTTGATGCTAAAACACATGCATTTGGTCAAAGAAATAACTATCTAGTCTCTAAATGCATGGGGAATGAGAAAAACGTGTTTTTTCAATAAGAAAGCATGTGCTTTATTCCCCAGAATCACCACTATGTGCCTTTTAATACCAAACACAAGCAAGAATGAGTAAAAACACACTTTTTGGAGTCAATAAAATGTGTTATTGACTCCAAAATCGCCAACATCATGCATTTCATGCCCAATGTTAGCCTAAAATGGACTAAAAATGGGGTTTTTGATGTCAAAAGTATGTGCTTTTGAGTAAAAAATCGCCACCCTTGGTCATTTTAATAAAAATGTCTTTTTGGGAGAAGTAATAAGGGGTTTTTGAATACCAATAACATATATTTTCCTTTTAAAATATCAAATGCAAATAACGTGTTATTGAGTTTAATATCCCCACTATTGTGCCTTTAAGTTAAAAATACATGCTATTGGACTTTTAGAATGTGATAACATGTGTTATTGGGTTCAAATTCCCCACTTATAAAGCCTTTAAGTCATCAAAGGTTTATAATAATAAGATTTATATATGCAAAAGCACATAAAAACCCCACTCACACATGTTAAATGATATATTTTTAAATAAAAATGTATTGCATGTGAAAAGCCCACCTTTATGCATTTAGGACTTAGATTTTATCACAAGTGGATTTTAAAAGATG
Organism: Chamaecyparis obtusa; assembly: GCA_027943335.1. Taxonomy (NCBI): domain Eukaryota; kingdom Viridiplantae; phylum Streptophyta; class Pinopsida; order Cupressales; family Cupressaceae; genus Chamaecyparis; species Chamaecyparis obtusa. Next base: position 539,370 of record BSBK01006263.1, on the reverse strand, counting down.
ATTTGCACCACACCTTTAATGCATTTATGTGTCTCATGTAATTAAATTTAATATATAACTATAGTTTTTAACAAGGTAACATAAAAATAGACTAGAAAAAACCAATTTTCATTAAAACATTAAAAACTATGGTCAAATTAACTCAGAATGAGCTGAAATTTTAGATATGAATATTAAAAATAATTTTATTTCGTGCAATTGGCAATAAAAAGCCCAGTTTTGGAGGATTTTTTAATAAGACGTACTGTCAGTCTGAAAAACCCCACCTTTCCCTTAATAATTTGAGCTAGACAACTACGTTTGAGGCCTAAGATAGCTTGAAATGAGCGGAATTCTAAGGGCTATTAACCTAAGGGAAAAACAAGATTAAAAATTACTTACAAGAAAGGGAAAACGAAGAATAAACTTGTAGATTGCCAAAAATCAAGTGCTTGCAGCCAGAGAAGAAAAACTCGTTCTAACAAGCAATTAGGGGAACTAACTTGACAAAAACCCTAAAAAAGAATGCATAAATAATGCTACATAAAGTACAATTCAAGGATGACGAATTGCCTTCATGACACCTTATCAATGCGTTGAAACATAGAGGATGCACCTACGAATCCATGAGAAAATTGTGTAGGGTTGCCACAATTTTATGATGTGAAAATTGAGGACAATAGTTCGAAAGAGACAAAAACAAAAATAGAGAGATTTAACTCTAATAGGTTTCACACTGGATGACATTGAGGAGAATGAGGAGTCATTGCTAGTGCCAGGAGAAGCTACATCCAGGATGGAGGATGAACCATAGCTTGAGTTAGACATACTAAGTGAGGAGGCACAATCATGCCCAGTGCAGACTTCTAGGACAAGACCCTCTAGTTCTACCTCTCCATTAATTTTTACTAGAGCTGGGAAGAGGAAGATGTAATTGTAATGATGCATTTACTTTTAGTTTGACAAAACCTATTTACCATTTTGCTTCCAACCATCATCATTCCTCATGAGGATGTGATTTTGTACCCACTTTGTGTTTAAATATACTTAGACTCAGCGTGTTTCTATTGTGTTCTCATTTATTGACTCATTGGATGCATCTTCTCATTGAATTTTGCAAACAAAAAATGCATTTCAAATTAAATTTAAGAAGTTCTCGAGTTTTTTGCCGAGTACTGGTCAAGTGTTTCTTGAGTTTTTTTTTCAGGCTTTGGCAAGTAGTTCAACTATATATATATGTGTGTGTGTGTGTGTGTGATGTCCCCATTTCAAAATAATATTAATAACAACCAATAATTAAATAATAAAACTTTATTAAATAAATAATTATAATAAAATCAAATTATTAAAATCAATAATAATAATATTAAAAAATATAAATAAATTAATATATATTATAATCTTTTATTAATATAATATCATATATTATTAATAAAATAATATAATAGAATTACAAAGTCTCAAATATAATTATTCACATATCAAATAGTTATGAACATTACAATTTATAATTGTATCACCGACCATAGATAGATTGGCTTCCATAAAATATGAATGCATTAGTCAATAAATATAAAATACAAAACTAAGATAATGTTTGACATCTCGAAAAGTAATTAAGGAAATTGTTTATCGTCTTACGATGATACAATAACATATACAATTCAGAAAATAAATATTCTTTCTGAGATAGCATGTGGAATTATTGAGACAAGGCGTTTGCATAGGAGGATGAAGTCCGACGCACTTGGAAGCTTCGTCCTTGTCTAAATTCATTCATCGATGAGAATGATTGTGGGCACTAACCTACGTAGTTCCCACCTCAGTGGTAAAGATCCACATGGAGTTTCCATAACCATCCAATATAATTGGGAACAAAAGGCGTGATTTTCTAATCAAGTCGATCTGTATCAATTTTGGAGTATTTACCAGTACTCATCATATTAGCAGCAATTGACAAATAAAGAACCGATTAGTATTTGAAAGGTGCATTTAGTAGATAATCTTTTTCATATAAAAGGAGGTGTCCTTAGCAACCTTGGATGTATATATTCTGGATTAATCTCATTCTCAAGGGGGCGAGTCATAGTTTAAAAAAAAATATTTTCGGTACTGAATTACAAAATAGAGGAAGATATAGAACAAAACTAATAGTATACGATATCAGCAATCACTAGGAGGATCATATAAAACCATTCAGTCAGCGGTGAGCGTATAGACACAAGAAAATCAGAGAACTCATAATAAGCACCGAACATTTCTGTCTTATTTTTACATCCGTATTTAGATCAAGAGCTCTTGTCCCTTATACTTTCATATCAGTGCAGACCATAAATATATCGGAACAGATCAGATAAAATACAAAATTCAAATCAATACAATATATAGAGACTCCTGATAATTCCAGATCAATACCCATAGTTATCTTGCATCCATTTTTGAAATATTCTACAAGGTTCATATGATTATAAATACTGGTTAATCAAAAGCAATATCATTTAAAGGCATTTATGTGATCATTAGCTGGGTCCATTGAATTAAAATAGGAAGTTTATATCAGAATTATTGTTAGCAAATAAACCGCTGCAAATATGTATTCAATGGAAGGATTTCCAATAGATTGGTAGAGACAAGTCTCTTATGATCCAGAATCAGAAAATTAGGAAATAAGTCAAAACTTCAAGTGATCTCCGAAGGGGGACATTACAATATATATATATATATATATATATATATATATACCTAGTTACTCGGAGACCCGTCTCCCTCCTCTAGATGCGTCTCGGAGACTTTTCGCATCCCGGGAGTCTTCAAAAATTGTTGGAGACTTCATGGCAAAGTCTCCTGAAGAATCTGAGTCTCCGATTCCAAAAAAATGAAGTCTCCCCACTGTCTCCTAATTAAAAAGCAAATTTAAAATACAGCATAAAGTTATTTTATGTATTTTGATCCTCATTTTAATGTTTTTTTTATGATCACAGTCTTGTGGAGTAGATGATACTAGATAGATTTCTGATTTTTCTTTACAGCTCTGAGTTTTTTGTTTGCATATCAGCATTTTAGCATCCAACTTTTTTTTTTGAATTTCAAATTTCAATATGTAGTGATAATCTCAGCGATTATTAATCTGACATGATGATGATCATATGCGATATTCAGAAATCAGATATGACTATGAGATATGCAATGTGAGTTTTGAACTAGTTGACTCTATATTAATATGACATTACTATTTAGTATTAGTCTTTGACTCTTTAAACTTTTAATGTTCAATGTTCATACTTATAACTTTCCATTGTTCTTGTTTTCAAAGCACTATGTTATGAATCTATGGTATTTTTTAGAAATTATTAAATTATATAAAAAAAAAAAAGAATTTGCAGTCTCCAAGTACCACCGTCTCCTATTTTTGAAAAATAGCCATACCAGTACCAGTACCAGTACTAGATACCTCCAAATCTCCAGGTAACCTTGTATATATATATATATATATATGCGACAAATAAGTTCATTATTCATACACTACTATGCTAATAGTAAAATAACATAGCAAAATACACCACCATAAAACCACCTTTGTGGCCAGTTTAGTGGTCTCGTTTAGCGTTGGAGGGTCAAACAGACCAAATTAGGCAACAAAAACCACTTTAAAAAGTCAAAAAAATCTTGTTTTGAGCCCAAAGTTGGCCCCAATTCTATCGCTGGGCAACAAATTCGCTCCAAATTTGTCCGAAGTCTGCATGGTTTCATCTGATAGACTTTGGGCCGAATTTGGCAAGGATTAGACTCTGCACTGAATCGAACCCGATTTTGAGTGTTGTAGGAACGAATCAGGTAACACAGAGAGAGAGAGAGAGAGAGAGAGAGAGTATGTTGTCGAATTTTTCCTTAGCAACCCCGAAGTTTGGTACGGTTCTTGCAAAAGTTTGCTGTAGACCTTCAAAGTCTACCCAAATTTTGTCAGACGAACCTAATACACATTTTGCTGTTTTTACTGCGAATTTGCAAATCCATGGTAGGACCCATGCTGATTTTGGTTAGAAAATGGCTTTTTTTGATTTTAAAATTTTTTTTTGTTGGTCTATTTTTGTCAATTTGACCCTCCAACCCTAAAATAGACCACTAAAAAGGCCAAAAAGGTAAAAAATGTCATTTGTACTAAAACATTAATATATATGGCGGTGTATTTTGCTATGATCGTTTACTGTTAGTAATAGCATAGTGGTGTATGTTCATTTGCTGCTATATATGTATATTTAAAAAAACATATGTTTTTGTATGGATGAATCCAAAACAAATTCGAACCCACCCCAAATTTTTTTTGAATGAATTTCAAATGCGAATCCGATCTGGATATATATATATATATATATATATATATATATATGTATGTATGTATATAATTTTAGTACTTTATATGTTGCCAAATCTTTGCAGAGTTTTCACTGAGGTTTTTCTGAGTCAAAAAATTTGGGCTTGTTGAGTACTCTCTGAGTCCAAGTATGCGATCTATGACTTGACTCATGTTGGCATCATCTTGAAAGATTTTTTCAAGGGTTAAAGTCAAGATGTCAAGCTTCATGAGGTGCAAACTCTTCTTTTTAAACCGGATCTGATGGATGAAGATAAAATCTCCGTCCTTGGATGATTCAAATATTGCAATGAAAAGACCCTGGGCATGGGTAAATTTCTATGATAATTTCCATGTATGGCTACCAGTTGCACACTGGTCCACAAGTAGTGGAATTGACAGATTAAACTATTTTTGAGACTTGCCTCTGCTTCCTATACTTATCCCATAAAATAGGGGACATTTGATAGCAGAAATTACAGCCAATGCCTTTTCTGCCAGAATTCACTTGACACCTGAAAGGTGTGAACCAACAACAGTCACCTTTTGCAGGCTAGTGTTTGAACCATAGTTCCAAAACTCGGACTCGGCAAGGCCGACTCGGCTATGACTCGGCAAAATGAAAAAACCCTTGAAATTTTACTGATTTTTAACGATTTAAAACTTGTTTCATGCACCCATTATTGAATAAAGCTTAAAGACACTATAACATTATCAAATAGAAGCTAATTTGATCACATACATAAACATACATCCATGATCCATCACATAAAGCTGAAGGAAATAGAAAACATAGATATATAAAATTATAAATATTGTCAAATTTATATAAAATCCATGAAATCCATGATATCAAATGTTCCCAAACATACGTGTAAACAAAAACAAGTCTATGGCTCAGGCAAAATGAAAAAACCAGAGGCGTGTAAGGTAGGTCCTGGATGATTGAGTAGCCATAATCTCCGCCTATGAGGTGCCACAATGATCAACATCAGTTGTGTCTGTGCCAGATCGTGCTCTATCCTCGTCCTCTGCCATCGCTCAGAGATCGTAATGATAAGCTATCAATATTTTTTCTTTAAATAGGAGAGTGTGCTGAGTTATTCATACTCATAGGATAAATCACGAAGAATATTTTGCAGCATCTCTAAATGAGGTCTCAGAATAAATAATTTTTTTTAATCTATTAGGTAATGTTAACGAAGTGTATATATTTGCGTGTGTTAAATTTCAAATGTTATGTCATGTTAAATGGAAACAGCTACATTGAAATAAGCATATAAATCTTTACATTTTTTTTTGTTAATTGATCAACAATAGATGAATAATTAAAAGCAAAATATGAACTTAACCTCACATTTTTCCATAGTTACACCGCCCTGGGAGATGGGGGAACGTGGGGACAAGTTTTAGGGACAGGGGGGCAGAGGGGCCTCCATTTGGGGATGGTGGGGGAAAGGTGGGGGGACGGCGGCGGGGGATGAGGGGGGTGTATATAGTATATACTATGCATGTGGTACTTAAAATGCTAGTTATGAAAAGATGTATAGCAATATAAGCCATAAAGATGTAAAAGTATTGTTTTGAAAGTATTGGTCCTTTTGTGTTGGATATAAATGTTAGATATATCTAACATGTATATCCAACACAAAAGGACCAATATCTAACATTTATATCTTTGTTGGTGGTTGTTTTCAAGTCCCTAGGTTCGGCAAATGAGGGTTGAGTGATTTTGGCCTATTGGGAAGTCATGTCTGTCTGGGATTTGGGCGAGAGCTAAGCTAAGTCTGTCATAGAGATGTGGTCGAAACCAAGTGATTTGTGATAAAATGAGTTAAAACCCTTTGAAGTTCCTTTTGCCAGCTTCAGTTTGACCTTAGAAAGCCATGATGGATTGTGGGAGGTAACCCTGCTAAAGGCTTGCTGAATCCTGAAATTTGGCAAAGTCTGGAATTTTTCGAAAACCCCCAAAATCTAGAATTTGCATCTTAACTCCTATGAAGCCGGAACCTATCTCAAACATCCTGAAAGTATTTATACAAATATAACTTAAAGTATAAGTCTTGACTTATACTTAAATGTTATATTTGTATAAATCCTCACCCCCTGAACTAAAAAAAATTAAAAAATTGTATGGTTGTAATGATAAGAAAAAATATTGATAGCTTAACATCAGCGAGTCATGGAGCCATGACTGGGCGAGTTATGGCATAACTCGCATGACTTGTGAGTCATGCGAGTTATGACCCATAACTCGTCGAGCCATGGAAACGAGTCATCATGACCCGTTTGGGTCTGCTCGGCTCGTTGACTTGCTGGACTTGGTGGACTCGCGGTGAGTTTTGGAACTCTGGTTTGAACTTTTAAGGGATATGTTTAGGGGAGAGGGCAGGATCCATCATTGTGAGCATTCAAAATCGAATCTAATAGAATAGTTATTTTGTGGAGTTTCAAACTATAGATCTCAAAATGGTGATTTAATCTTTTTATTTTGAATATTCACAGTACTTCTCACATAAAATTTGCGAGCCACCAAGATGTTGTAATAAAAAATGACAATGACAGTCTTTTGACATGTTTAAATGTATACGCTGCCATTTTCTTTAATGCATTTGTGAGTAAAGATGATCTAGACATGCCCAAAATGGTAGCAAGCACCTATTTATTTACTACTGCTGTTTAACATTTATTTGCTTTTGTCATTTATCTTGTGAAAAATGTCTGCAATTATGTTCCTATTTGTCCCATATAAAATATCCAGTCTGGCTCGGGATACTTTCCCTCAAATGTTCTGGATCTTTGTCCACCAATTTTATATTATGCATGTATCATTTTCACTTTCTCAATGCCTTCATAGCAACTGTTCTGGTTTTGTTCAGATCAACCAATTGTTTCTTTTGATAAGATAAAATTTGATTGCGTGGGGCAGCTCTTTTGATTTTTTGATTGTGGGCATTTTTTCCATCTGCAATTCAACATGTCTTGTCTGTCCCAGCTTTGTAGGAGAGCTGTGTAGAGTATTATTTGCTTTCTCGATGCATTTACATCAACTTTTCTAATTATTATAAGATGTATCCATATTCCATTTAACACTATTTGATTTTGTTCTCTGTTAATTTGCAGAGATATATCGAGTAACACACTTCATGGTCCAATTCCCGCCTCACTTGTAAAACTCACAAAACTTTCAACATTGTGAGTTTATTCATGTTGTAACTAGTTATGGTTGTTTTACTTAATTGTTTTATGCTCACATTATATGCAGGCACAATTTAATGCTGTAACTTCTTTTTGACTATAATTTTGTTACTTGTGATAATTTTTGAAGCAATGTTTCTACTAATTTCTTGGCTGGTCCAATACCATCTGGAGGTCCATTCAGCACATTCTCTTGGAATTCGTAAGTTGCTTTATAAATATAAGCATAGTACTGTTTTGTTTTGTTTTTGGAAAGCAGATTATTCAATGAATTATAATTAACCTCATAAATTTTATTATCTTTGGGTTCGTTTGCATACTTTTCTTTTGGAAAACTATGAATTATAAATGGTGTTAGAAATTAAATAATGAACATATGACCTTTTTATTTATTTATTTATTTTGGTTGTCTTTATTTGATATAGATTGTTCTTTGAACTCTTGTAAGTGATCTGTGGAAAAAAATTCCTTGTCTCAAAGGTCATCTACAGTACATAGTTAGTATGATTTTTTTGAACTTGCTGGCATGAAAGTTTTTGGCTATTCTGAATACCAAATGATACACCAATACTGCTGGAAAGACTTGATACATTTGAAACCTTCCGTATTTTGTTACCTTCATTTACAAAACTATTATGTAAACTTCTTTAATGAGATATTGTTCAGAAGCTCATTTTTGTGATTTTGTTTGTGTATCTGGTTTGGTTGGCGCAGACATATCATGTTGTAGAGGGCCACTCTATGATTTATGGTCTTGATTATCAATAGTTAATTACAAAGACATTATACATGCAGGTTGGAAAAACTCATTTTCCACCTTGGAATAAAAACTCGGTGACTTTGACCCTGTTCAATTGTGTCATAATTCTCTGCACATGGGCTGTTTTCTCTTGTTTTTCCTGTAGTTATACCATTCGTATTCATATTTGCCATCAACGCTATTCTTTTCATGCTGCCACTTAAAACTAAATATAATTGTGTTCACTTGATATTTCAAACCTTCTATTGTTTCATCTTTAGATTCCCTAAATACATTTTCTACTGTTTGGGTAAAGTACAATTGCTGGGTTTTTTTTCAGATTAAGATTTCTTTGGATGATGAATTACTGAAAATTTCCCTGATTTCTGTTAGCTCCATAGATGGGAATGTTTGCTCCATATATGGGATTAATGACCTAAATTTGGGGATGATGGTACGCATCTCTGATATAATACTTGAAAAATAGTTATAGAAATTGTCAATATATCAATATATTATCATTTTCCAAATGTCAATATGATGACTATCAATATTGTCACGTTCAAAATGTCGATATTATGATTAAATTTCAAAATTGAAAACACAATTGTTGTGGCAAACTTCTCATCATTGGAATTGCTTGACTCATTGAGCTCAATGGCCTTCTAGTCATTATCGACCAAACCTATATGTGCCTTATCATTGACTTAACATGTATGTGACATATCATTGACTTGTGTTGACTCCTCTTGCTTTGCAACCATTATGCTGTTGAACTCTCCTTGTTTGTGTGTTGTGGTCAATCAGAAACAAGGCACTATATATAGCTGCAAGATTCTACATTCTTCTAGGTGTAAGTATGTTCCTTTTAATAAAATGAATGATGTTGTATGTAGAATATTTTAGTACCAAAAGAACTTGAATTTTGGGACAAGATGCAAATGTCCAGTGTGGTTATTAATGAATGGTACCTGTGTATAGTCCACCATAGTGTTGAGTCCTCTTGTGCAGTATTCCCCTATCCATCTTTAATTCTTTTGGCTATCTTGTAACTGGAAAATTTAGTCAGCTCTGTAGGAATGATGGTTGCATCCACACATTGTACATCTTTTGAATTGCCTTCATGAACTTTGCCTTCACATCAACATCTTGCAAAAGGCTAACTTTGTCAGACCTTTGCACATATAACTTCAATTCAGTGCATAGGTAACCATGCGCAAGGGAGAGTGTTGAGCTTCTTCCACTTTTGTTGAACGATAGGCTGAATATATTTGTGATAGAATTGAAAGGTGGGCTCTTTGTTATGATAAAACTCTCATTTGGCCAAGACATCTTTTGAATTACCTTCATGAACCTTGCCTTCGCATCAACATCTTGCAAAAGGGTAACTTTGTCAGACCTTTGCACATACAACTTCAATTCAGTGCATAGGTAACCATGTGCCAGGGAGAGTGTTGAGTGTCTTCCACTTTTGTTGAACGATAGGCTGAATATATTTGTGATAGAATTGCAAGGTGGGTTCTTTGTCATGATAAAATTCTCATTTTACCAATGCATCTTTTCAATGAACTCAATGCTCCTCTCTAAGTGTTTAGGCTCTCCATATTTGATGTATGTGAAAATTGGAGTTATGATAAAGACAATATATTTGGCATTAGCCCAAAAAATATTGTGCTAGACCACTTTCTTCACCCTCTTCCCCTATTTGACATAAAATTAGACCATCATTTCCACTCGTGTCATAACTACTAGATGCAATGCCTTATGCAATTCAAACATCTTTTTGAAGAGAATGAAGTGCGATGCATATTTTATTTCAAAAGACTTTTAGGAAATCCTCCTTGAAGAGGGACCAAAATAATGAATGCGACAGTGGTGGTTGTAAATAAACATTTGCACAAAGAATGACTTGTTTGGTCCAATCTATTTTGACCATGCTCTTGAGTGTGTTGGTCATGGCATGCACACAAGAAGTGGTACACAATATATGTATAGTAAAAAAATATGATGCAAAATGATTGCCAAGGTATGCAATATTAACCACAAAGAAAAGCCTCCTTAAATAAAAGTTACAAAGGATTTATTTGTAAAGGATAAGATTGACAACTAATAAAGCACCAAGATAAGAACTTAACTAAAAGAATTAAAAATATATTCCTAAAGTCTTATCATGAAGACTAAATTGATTTATGATAAACTAAATGTTATAACATTGCTTTAATATTCTCCCAAGAGCCCATAAATCAAGGGCCTAATCTAGATTTGGCTTTTGTTCATATGTCCATGTCATTGACTGTATATAGATGTCCACCTTTATAAGGAAGCCATAAGATTACTAACAGGTCAGTTAGCCATTTTTAAGTCATTTGAAAGAAAATTTCGATGACTTGTGTAAAGAATCTAATGATGTTTTGAGTATAAGGAATGCTGTTGATAGATAAAGTGTGATAAAAGTTTGCAGTTTTCTTTCAAGAATAGTAATTAGGTAAAGTCAATAAGAAAAGATTGTTCTGAAATAAAAATAATCTTTTAGCAATTTCTTAACAATCTTCATTCATTAGATCACTCCAAATGATTGATCAAAGACTCCATACTAAGGATAACAAGCTTGCAGCTTTAGAAGCCAGCTTTGACTGGTTAGAACAAGAAGAAAAGAAAAAAGTATCAGAGAAACAAAAGGAAGTTGCTTCCACTATGACTACTTCAGAAATCTTTGCTAGAATAAGGCAGCAAACATTTTCTTTACGAGAATGTAATGAAACAAGTAGAATCATTTGAAGTTATCCTGCTACTTCATTATTTGGAACAAGTGCACTAGTTCAACTCTGGTAGCTGAATATTGTTAACAATTTGAATCCTTTAGAAATAGTCTGATCATGGTCAAATACTCTTGGTACTACCCAATTATTTACTATATTAAGACGTAATATTCCAACTTATCTAAGAAAACTGTTTGATGGAAGTAAGTTTGTGTTTGGTTGGCTGTGCTTATTTTTTTAGTTCAAACATATTGTCAACTAGTTGATTATTATGTTTGTTGGTTATAGAGTTTGATAACCCTGCAAATAAATTATTCATTTTCATTTATAAGAAAAAGTCCGTGCAGGAGAGGCTTTCACTGGTTGCCTTGGCAAATATTTTTGTCCAATAGAAATGATCAGTGGTTTTCAAATAATCCTTTTTGGAGCATTAAATGATCTACTCGAATAGTGGGTAGCATTCACAAAGTCACCTCAAAGGCTATGAATTTCAAAGAAATAAAATGAGCCCAAATCTTTGTGTGCTGATTCACAGTTGAGTTGTTTGGGATTCAGAAGTTGAAGAAATAATATTAGGTAGTAGTAGTGATCAAATTGCTGTATTAACCAACCATACTGAAATTCTAACAGCTTTGGATATTGGAGTCATGAAAATACAATTCAATGCCTAGTGGTCAACTATGCCTTTGATGGCTGGTTTTGACAAGACAGACAATAATGAATTCACATTATTGGTAAATATTGCAGAAAAAGGGGATGGATATTGATCTTGAAGAGGATGAAGAAAGTTTTAGATTAGCTAAAGTTGATCGTGCATGGGCCAAAGGCAAGAAGCAAGCAATTGAGACTTATTTGGCTTTTAAAAGAGCTAGAATACAACTAGAGGCTGTTGATGCTTTTTTGTCAAATTAAAGAAACATGATGTACTATAAAATATGCTTCCCCATGATATATGGCAAACAGGTATGTAGAGTGAAGATTGGCAATTTTATTGCATAACCAATCAAAATATCTAAAATATAATACCTTATCAAGTTTTATGTGTGTCGGGATAATCTTTTATAGCCAATTATTTGAATTTGAATGTTGGTCCATTAGATTGATAGATACCCATACTTCAAGCTCCCTTTAAGAGAAAAATGGAACTACTGCAGTATACAAAAGAAATTTTGTGGCTGAATAAAGATGTCTTCCCACCTCTCCCCGCGGCCCTTTCTTCACTCATGGATAAAAGTAGGTAAACAAGAATTAGTTCCAACTCCCACATCATAAATTGAACAATCACAGATTTCAAGTGACTGGCCAAGCAGCGAAAGTAGGTGCACATCCTAAAATCTGTCAATTACCAGTTTCCAATGAAAATGGATAAGATCCTCTTCCAGTGAGATCAATGAATTACAAAATGATAATGATAATGGGATATGCAGGTCATTAAAATGAGATATTGCATCAACCTTACCGTGCATTCATAGAACTGACATTCTTGTTTCTTATGCTTGCATATGCTTAGTATGGAAGAACCAGATTTATGGTGTTTATGTAGGCTCTGGTGGCACCTAATTACATGAAGTGTCCTTTTACAGATTTGTTGGCAATCTTGGGCTGTGTGGTAAGCAAGTCAATGTAATATGCAAAAGTGATCTTGATGGACTTGTTCCAAGTTCTGAACCACCTGTTCCTGGAGTACCTGGTGCACCAAACCAAGGTAAATTCATGCTGTTTTCTATGTCATATTTTGCATTGTTCTATTTGACTTCATGTGTAAGAAAAATGTCACAGTGGTGAGGCCAAAATTTCAGAGGTTTGTCACTCCAATTAGAAAGAACATTAACAGTGTTCACAATTGGCAAAATGACTAGTTATATAAGGATAACTGAAAGATTGGTTATTGTGCAAATGCTTACGTTTATGATAATTAGACAGCCATACATCATCTTGGACAGTATTTGTATTCTTTTGTGTTAACTTTTGTTCAAATTTGCTTCAGTGTGTAAGCCTCAATTTCTTGTTATACAGTTCATAATTCATATAAATGTTTTAATGTTCACCATTGTTTAAGAACACTTATTGATACCTACTTAGATTTTGACCCAATGTGCTAATGATGCCTTCTTAGCTAAGAACTCATGTCTTTAACATTTCTGATTTGCTTCTCTTTCTTCCTCCATCCTATTATTAGCATTTTTTCCTCAAAATGCTTGACTGCTTTCTTTTATTGCAGCTCATTACTGCACACCTATCTTTTATGTTTTTTTTATTCTCCTTAATATTGTTGCAGGGCATTTTCTAAGTTCAAAGAGGAATGGTAAATACTCAACTAAGGTGCTTATAAGTGCTGTTGCAACTGTGGGAGTTTCACTTCTTGTAGCTCTTATGTGCTTTTGGGGTTGTTATCTATATCACAAATTTTGTAAAGTGCGCAAGAGACCAGCATTAAATGTTGATGAAGGTACATATGATGTGTGGTTTCTTGGAATATGAAAAGATCGAATGTATTAAGGAGAATGAGAATCTCATGTTAATATATTAATGGGACTCAACCCATGACCAAAAACATTGAATTTGTTTTCTTCGTGATTTTTGTTGATCGCTAAAATTGTAGTTTTTCTGTAATTCAAATATTCTCACTTTAATTTTAATGATGACAGGCGCATCTGTGGTCATGTTCCATGGGGATTTGCCTTACTCTTCAAAAGACATTCTTAGAAAAATAGAAACTCTAGATGATGAAAATATCATAGGTTCTGGAGGATTTGGAACTGTTTACAAGCTAGTCATGGACGATGGCAATGCATTTGCCTTGAAGAGAATTGAAAAAACCACATTAGGCTCTGATCGGGTTTTTGAGAGGGAACTTGAAATCCTAGGGAGTGTCAAACATCGACATTTGGTGAATCTACGGGGATATTGTAATGCTCCTTCAGCAAAGCTACTAATATATGACTTTCTATCAGGTGGAAATTTGGACGAAGTTCTTCATCGTAAGTAGAAGTTGTGTCTAATATTTTCTTATTATCCAATATTCATCTTCTTGAGGTTTACTAGTCTATTGAATTATTTGCAAAATTCATTAATGTCTTTTGAAGATTCGTTATAGAATAATATATAATCTTGTCACATCTAGCTTCATGACAATAGTTGGAGTCTGATGCTAGTGGGAACTATGTTGAAGTTGTAAGGTTTTAACCATAAAGTTGGGCTTGTTTACAAAATGGTTGGATAATGTGAGATATCTAAAGTGGTATGCAAATTGGTTATTTAGAATGACTATTTCTATATTTAGGAGAAAACAGGGATTAGTTCTCATAACAGATCTTTTTTTAATGAAAGACTAAAGGATGAAGGTTCTGGATGTTTTGTGGTACTGTTTGTATCTGGTTCCTTCTAGAAGTTCTTCGAATCCTTATAAAGGAGACTTTTCATATACAGCTGTTTTTCTGATCTATATTTGGATAGAAAGACTTGTTGCTTTTGAAGTAATGGAAAATCCTAAAATTGATGGCCTTGTATAATATGGCTTTAAAAATTGGCTTGTGTAATTAGTAGGATTATTTTGGAGTGGGTTAATTCGCTTCTGCTACAAATACTGAAGCATAAGAGTTCATATATCTATTTGCAAAACAATGGAATCAATTTCTTTACTGCAGTAGACACAATTATGCCCAATAAATATCGTATTACTGTTCAAATGGTGTTATCTGCCAAATATCTAATTTCTTGGAGAAAAGAGATATTACCCATTTAGAATGTGTAATTGTATTAAATCACAAGCATCAGAATATATAGCAATTATCATGAGGAATCATCACTTTTTTAAAGCCTTATTTCTTCACAGAATATGCTATGTTTAGTTTTAAGGCTGAAAATTTTCATACCTTCAGATAGATTTATGTGCAGACCTTATTTCCCATTTTAGTCATTAAGTGCCCAGTCACAACTCTTCATTGAAATGATAAGTGCACTTTACTTGTACTTGTAGACTAGGCCTTTCTAGTGGTTCTTTGGATACAAGTAAATATCATGCAATCAATTATCTCGAGTAGACTATGCTGTTGAAATCTACATTTCTTTTAGGTGCTTTTGAAAATTAAATATCTCGTATTTGATTTTTGCAGCTCCACAAGTTTGAAGTTTAAAATCAAATTACTCCTTTCCAAATGTGAAAAAGAAAATCTCTGTTTTGTCTAAATTTTTAGTTCAATTGCTAATGCAATTATTTTTTTTGGAACCATACAACAAGCAGCATTGCCATTTATGTATGCATAGTTGTTGTTCATTTCATAAAGGACAGGTTGTTACCAGTCCCTTCACAATTGCACTACATAAGCACAGATGCATATCTGTGATTTACTGTTACTGGATCCAATGGATAATTGCAGACTTGATGTTCATTATTTTCACAGCCATGAGACACTCTTTATTTGTCCTTTTGTGACAACAGAATATTCCATCATGAAGATATTTCCCAAAAATCCTCGTAGCAGGGTATTTAAAGAAGAAATGGTCAGTTGACTTTATACCCTTTCATGAAGTACATCCAAAAACATGATCAGTTGGAAAATGAATTGATAGGTACCTTGCAAGTGAAAATGATAGACCCAGGACTGTATTATGTGAAGTTACTTGCAAGTCTTTGTGCTTTCACATTTATTGTTGGACTGTTTGTGTATATCTCTTCTTGCATTTGCATATTTATATGGTTATTGGGGGTTGGAGTTGATTGTGTATTGGAGATTCTTGATCTTTTGATAAGGATGGAGTGAAAATGTTAGATCAAATCTTTTGGGTATTGTCCATGTCTCTTCTCGCCTTTTCATATTTATGGGTGTTTTTCTTGGGATGGGGAGATGTTGTCCTTATTATAAAATGAAAGTCTTACGACTGCGGTTTCTTGTTCCATATTCATTTTTATTTCTTGTTTTCTGATAACTTAGATCAAAATGACATGTGATTTTCTTAACAATCTGTAGCCGTTGCTACAAGTTGCAATAACCCTTCTAAGAGCATGATGTTGTACAGTATGAATAATGTGCATGGTTAAAAGAGGTCTTGTTTGCAGTGAAACATGTTTGGTGTAGTGCAAATGTTGCAAGAGCAACTTGTACAAAGAATAAGAAACAAATATTGGGCTTGTTGGCTGTATACTAATATATTAGCAGCATACATCAAAGTGTGGAGACTCTCTAAGGACTTGCCTAGATTAACTTATTTGAGATGCCTCTCGAAATGCAAGCATCTACGAGTCCAAGTTCAAGATGCCTCTTGATAAGTCTATGGTTTAGACTGGCAGCCCTCATGAGTCCAATTCCAAGGTACCCCTCAACAAGTCATCAATTGGACTTGTGAGTCTTATGTACCAGGACATACATTTGAGTAATTGTGAGTATTGAGTATAGAATCAGTGAGCCTGTAGGGTTGCTAGTAAGTAGAAACATATAAATTCGCATCATTCTGGAATCTGAACCATTAGAAGGCACTAACACTTTTAAGCACTCATTTACCCATTTTGAGCTTCTTCACTTGACCATTTGCTTTGAAACTATTTTCTCAAGAGTTGCATGTAAACAAATATGGTATTGGCTATGGATAAAAAGGGTTTTCAAGATCCATTAATATAGATTCAGCTAGGTTTGACAATTTAAATATACACACATTTAATTATTTATCCATCTAAGGATATAGGGAATAACTT
Organism: Chamaecyparis obtusa; assembly: GCA_027943335.1. NCBI lineage: Eukaryota > Viridiplantae > Streptophyta > Pinopsida > Cupressales > Cupressaceae > Chamaecyparis > Chamaecyparis obtusa. Next base: position 522,652 of record BSBK01006263.1, on the reverse strand, counting down.
GAAAAATAGAAACAATGATTTATGCTCTGCTGAGTGGAAAAGCAACATCGTTTTGCTTAGTAATTGAATTCATTTATACTTCTGGTTTGGCAAGGCAATCTTGATTTCAAGTAATGCTACTATGGTATTTGAGATATTTTCTTACAAGCTGCAATATAATTAACTATTTTTTCTTTAAAATCACTATTTTCAATGATTTTAAACTTTTTCCAAGTTTTTGCTGAGTTTTCAAATTGAGTTCAAGTCCGAGTCTAAGTCAAATATTGGATTTTGAGTTTTCTCCAAGCCAGATTTCAACAGTGCATATACACGGGATTGAGATAAAATTGAAGGACATATACGTAGGCAAATTATGGGTCCTGAAAATACTTCTCAGATTGATAAAATAAATTGCTGTTTGTTGGTTTCCCTTATGTCTTTTTGAAACATGCCTTAGTGAATTAGAAGCAACACAATGTCAACAAGACCCAGAATCGAAAATGTGTTCAACAAAAAAAGTCATTATAAAATCAACAAACATCAACTTACAATTGTCAGATGTTTGGTTGTTTCAAGAGCAAATCATGTAAGGATGGAGGCGATACTGTGATCTAGTCCTCACTTATCTCCTGTTCTTAATTAATGGACACTAGGGTTAAGAGCAAGGTCAAATATGATATACACGACCTTAATAGGTCATCCTGATATATGATTGTTTTATATGTTCCATAATATTCTAGTAGGTGGATTACAATATATATGGGCCATTAAGGCCAGATCAGACTGCAGATGGATGTATCAGTTACAAAACAAATCCAAGGCATAAACAAAACCACATGGAAATTCTCAATCATGGAGTGATAGCTGATCTTACATATTTAGCATACTGACCAACGAATTATAGAAGTATGTAGCAGTTTCATTTCCAATATCAGTTATATCAACTATAACTAGAGCAGTCTCGCCTCTTCCCTATTAGCAGGAACGATTGAACAGGGGCTATTCTCTTCCTGACTGGTACCATCAGCTATAAAGCAGGTTTAGCATATCCATGTATATGTTCATGTTCCAGGGGACCAATATCATTACCATTTTCTTCAATAGAGTTCCCATTGTTTCTTTCCATATTGGGCCATCACTCTATATGCAATAGAAAAATTTTGTGCAATGTCTTTAGGAATTTCTATCACGACAGTAAACTGCAAAACAATGGAAAGGATTGATATCCCATTCTGAAATAAAATCTAATAGCAAAATTACATGAATAAATATATAATACAAGATTAAAATGGATGAATAAATAAATAAGGACAAATTATAATATAATATAATGGCCCTAAAATTTAGTGGAGACTTAATATCTACAGGAATCACTAATCGATCCATAAAGGAATGAGAATATGAATGGAATTTGAAAATAATAAATATTCAATATAAACAGCAATGTTATTAGCCATCAAAGATCAACCAAGGGACGTCCAATCCATTTACAGAAGAATAGAAATAGTGAAACTATAATATCACTTATCCTAGCAGTAATTGAAGCATACAATATTAGCGTTGAATATCAAACGGCGACTGGTATTGGTCTTCAACATTACAAAGATTGATCATGATCGTAATCAGCCAAGGCGACAGGAGATAACGTCTGGGCTAATGTACAAATGCCAATTATCATCAATTGATAATTATTATTAAATAAAATTGACGTTAACATAACAAGAAGCGACTACTGATGTTCGCAACTATCACAACTACTTATCGACGGTGATCGATGGGGAAAGAAAGCTCATCGGCGATTAAGATAAAATGAACATTATCATAAAGACATCAACTTGAATCATCTGATCTCATATTTCTATTTCAAATACTATTTCTCACAGTATTGACAATTAGTGAAATGTTTGTAAGTGATGCGATTAAGGAAACGGGGCATGAATGGGTGCTCTCTAAGGAGACAAAGGGATAAAAGGAAATTGAAACATTAATTCATGGGGAAGGAAAAATATAATTGTTATTGAGGAAGGTGATGAATTACAGCAAGGCATGGCTGGCTAGCAATCAACTAGGAATTCTGACTACAGAATATTATATCTGAATGCCATTAAGGACGAGGAACTATTATATGGTCATATATATATTAAATAAAGTATAATCAGATATATATATATATATATATACATATATATATATATTTTGATAACAGTATAATCGAATATATATTATATATATGAATAACTGTGAAATAAGATAAAGTTATGTTATATGCAAAGTATATATAAGAGATTGTGATTATATATAAGTATGTTAAAACAAATAAAAAAATCAGAATTATATATATAGATTACATGTGAGCATATATTAAGAAGAATAAAATCTGAATTATATTAATGAGATTCTAACATATTTTAGACTCAAATCTTATTGTTACTTTGGTATATGAGAGGGGAAGGGACTGAGGCTGCCAAATAGGGGCAGTCTAAGATAGGGTAGGGATTAGTGACCCTCTAATCCTTGAGGGCAAAAGTCCCAAGGGAGGGCTTGGATCTGTAAACTTTGAAGGAGCCTATCAATGGTCTCTAAGCGCTTTGGTTTGCCTCCAATGTCTTCTCCCTTCTTGAGAACTGAAGTAATAATAAGATCAGTCCTATAATATGGATCAGAGATAGTCAATTTCTTAAGTCATTAATAAAGTACCAGTTTTCTTGTATTATTATTGATGTTGATTTATTGACAATTTAGCTTAGTCATGAAAGAATATTAAATTTAGTTAAAATTGGTAATGACCGAGTCCTCACTTATGAGGGGACATTACAAAAGGAAAGTGAATTCAATGCAAAAGTCCGTAATGTACCTTCTGTTTCCCCAAAATAACTGATTATTCTCAGATCTCCACATGTTTCATAAAGAAGTGAGTGGAAAGGATGAGCCAAAGTTTCGAAATATCTTGCCTATTTCCCCAAAGCCATAACAACACCAGAAGTTGTTGACCAAATATTTCTTGCATATCGACAGTCAAAGAAGAGATGCTCAATTGGCAGGACAATATTACAAAAACAACAATCACAAGGAACAAGACCAAACACAAGTCCAACAAAAGATTAAGTAGCAGCCATCTAAGGCATCATAGGGTTCTACTTCTAACCATAAGACCAAATATTGTTCAAATATAGGTTCAATACTTGGCAAGTACGCACTAGGGTTTGCAGAAAAAAGTAAACTGTACTTAAACTAGAGAGTTGGCAAAAGTTATTTGGTGATTCATTGAGATATATGGATAAATGCAGAAAATATGTTTAAATTTTGCAATTTTTTGGTTGCCCGGCTTGTTTGGAATTGCTTTCCTTAGACATTTAGTTTGACCTTGTTTGTCATTGTTGCACTTCCCATCTCTCCAATATGGAAAAAAATCTACTTTATTCACGGATCGTTCATAATATGAAACTTCTCAACTATAAATATAATAAGAACAAGAAAGGACATGTACGTTGTAATATACAATATAGATTCCCTGCATGGATCCTATTAAGGGAATAAATTAACCAAACCTAAAAGACTAAATTACATATCTCATAGGTTTTGCCTCAAGTCTTTTGTTCCCAATTGCTTGTCATTGAGGAAAGACTTGGTCATGTTCTTATGATTATTTTTATAGAACCCTCTTTCTGCCTCAATTGCTACAATCATGTTGTGGATTTTATTTTGAGGATTTGTTTACCTTTTGCTTTTACTCTTGAAGAAAGCAACACCAAAGTGGTTGGAGATTGGCGGAAGAGCAGTTGATTTATTTAAATAAATTTTAATTTGTAGTGGGATTTCTTGCCTTTAAGTGATCACTACATCTTTTAGCATTTCTATAGTTATTTTAAAATGTATATTTCTTAGAAAGAATAGAAATGAAACACTAGAGTCCTTCAAAACATTTGTTAATAGAGAACAAGAACAATTTACTATAACAATTTATATTATTTATAATATTTAAATATAATTTTTAATTTGAATATATTTCTTGATTAAGGGCAAAAATTGTGTTTTGAACAGAAAAACACAAGGACAACAATAGATACACTCCGAAGGGCTGTGTTGTCACAAAAACTTTTCACAGTTGCCTGGCATTTGACCCCCAAGCAACCTTGTGAAACATGGAAAAACAGTGTGGGTCCTTGACAAGTGAGGTTGAATCTCCGGAGAAGGCTGGCTTCCCTTCCAATCCATGTGCAGTGTTGAACCAAACCAACACTTTGAAGACCTACTTCTAACCTAATCTAACAACTAGCAGAGGTAAAAGGGAAGGAGTGCAGAAAGTTAAATGGAGGTGATACACTGGATTAGAATGTTGATCTTCCCAGCTTGTATTAGACAATCTTCTGCCCTTTTTGCCAGATCGTATGCATTTGGTAGAATGTCGCCACCCATTAACTGTATCATGTTAGCTACATCACTATTGAGAGCCTTTAGATGGTAAAAGTTTAAAACTATTCAAAAAATTTAAACAATATATCCAAAAGCCAAATTAATACAGCAAGCACCAAGGAGAGTTAAAGATTGATAAAGCACAAAATGAAAAGAGTACTAATCAAATTCAATTTGCAGGAGAAAAAAAGTGCAGCTCAAAGAGCAACAATGAAAGATGACTATTTGTCTTCCCACCTAACTCCAGAGCACCACTTTTGTGAACCCCATTCAGATGCATCATTTACACAGCTTTAATCAACTTAAGATTGCAAAATAAATTTAAAAGAAAGGGCGCTCCTTTAGATATGAATTATCATGCTTCAGTTACCCCCAGAACATGCCTTAAGTATCTTATGTTCTTAAAAGATTTTAACTTCCAATTCGGTCTGCTGGAATCTGCTTCTATCCAATTTAGGTGAAAGTACTGATTCTGTGTATTACTTTGAGTGTTAGTTTGAGTGGTTCTAGTTGGATGCTATACTTCCTTCACAGAGATGCCTACGTTGAATATGCCGAAAGTATCATATGTTCTAAAAAGGTTTAGCTTTCAATCAAGTCTGCTAGAATCATATACTACCCAATTTAGGTGGAAGTACCGATTCTGTCCATTCCTTTGAGTGGTGCAGATGCTATACTTGTGATCATTTAATGTTTAGGTGAGGTTATATACAGCCTTAATGTTAAGGTGAATCTTGAGTACTAAAGTCTACTTTTTAATGCTAGTGTGATTTATTCACTCTTTTGGATTGCAGTTGTAACCATTTTAACTTTTTGGGATCAGGTGCTCCCTAGAGTGTGTGTGTGTGTGTGTGTGTATAAAGCTTCCTTTTGTTTTGCATATAGTATAACATCCAGTAATAATCAAACCTGTATACTCATGTACACAAAGTCATTGTTTGAGATTTCCTTACATTGAGGATTAATGGAAATTTTTATATTTACATTATGACAGAAAGATCTCAGGAGAGACCTCTTGACTGGGATGCTCGAGTGAAAATTGCCATTGGAGCAGCGAAAGGTCTAGCATATCTGCATCATGACTGCTCTCCTCGTATCATTCACCGTGATATCAAATCTAGCAACATACTACTTGATATAAACTTAGATTCACATGTATCTGATTTTGGGCTTGCAAAATTACTGGAGGATCAAGAGTCACATATCACAACTATTGTTGCTGGGACATTTGGCTATTTGGCACCAGGTATGCTTTTTGGTGTTACACTTGCTACCCATTTCCTTGTAGATAATTGCTTTCTGCACTGCAGATTTATACTTTTTAATTTTGCTTTTGCGATTCAATTTATCTATTCTTGATGCAGTAATATCCTATCCGACTATACAATATGCTGGTGTGAATATGAGTGATTTTTTTAGTGGCTAATATTTTCTGATTGGCTAATAGTTGAAATTTGGGAATCAAAATTTGGCTAAAAGTTCAAGTTTTAAGTTGACCTGAATCGCCAAGTTTTAAGGTGATTGAAAGGTCTGAATTTGTTTGAATTTAATGGGGGGATTTCTTATTAATTCGTTTAACAATTGTATGAGTACTTATAGGGTTATAGCAATGCACTAACTTATGGAACTAGCATCTTTAGCAGAATTGTTACATTTTTGTGGACAAATCAAAGTCTAGTGAGTAATGCTATTTTATAAGCTACTACCAAAACTCAGTGACAAGCAATGCAATTTTGCTAATGCTAGACAAGGTAGTATCCTATCCAACAGCATGTTAGTTTAGTTCAGGGTGTGAAGTTGTTTAAATTTAATAGATTATGGTATTGCATTTCTAAATGTGCCACACGGTATGTTTGTCACACACATAGAAGCAAAAGTTTTGGGGAACTTCATCATCCTTACAATTTATAGGAATAGCTAAAGCAGATCAAAGTCTTCCATCAACCAAAAGCTCAGTGATACGCTCCATTTCTTGATATATTTACAAGTTAACAAACAATGTTTGAGGGTGTATAACATTATCACACAGTTGAGTACAACCAAATTGATAAAACATTACAAAAGCATTGCATAGTCTAATCCATGGAATTTTAGTTCCTTGATTAGTTTAACACATTGAATCGCATGGATTATCCTCACATTATTCCATTTGTGTAGTGTATATTCACTAATGAGTTATAAAATTCCATTGTGATGGGATGAGACTATATTTTTCAAGAGCAAATTTAAATCCTTATAGTAAGCATCCAAAGAGCAGACATGCTCCATAAGAGACACAAAATAAACATTAACAAGTGTATTGACCTCTTGTAGCATATGTTCACCTTTCATCATCTGCACTCGCAAAGATTGGATAGGCTTTGTTGAAGTCTCCAAAAAACTCTTTTCTCACAAGTACTCCCGAGTGAAAATGCCAGGCAATTTAGTCCCCAAAACTCTCCAATGAGTTTTTATAAAAGTCACTACAGTTTTTTCCTATAAAACTATCAAGTAAATGCAAAAAATTGTGAGTTTTGTATTAAAAACACCTCCGAATTCATATAATTTATATTTTCTTGCTTGCACTTATGAAATGTGATTTTCCTTGGTGTTAAATGTTTCAAGGCCTTAATTTGGGTTTGGCTGCCCCTCGACCCTATTGGGGGCACTGCCCTTAAGCCCCATCAAGGGGAGCCACCCCTTGACCCCACTAGGGGCATGGCCCTTGGACTTTGTAAGTGGCACTACCCCTCCTCAATGTGGTCTCCACTTCCAAATCTCCATTAGTTATTAGAATCTGTCTAATAAAAACCATGATTACAATGGATGGAAACAGGGAATTGGGACACAAATCTTGAGCTTGCCTACTTGGATGTTATTATTGCACAACTTCCAAAAATCTCTTTAGATGAGACAATTTCTACACATGCCATGGTTAGTGGAAATGGCATTGTAGCTCATTTAGATTTAAACTTGTTTTTTGGTCTATGGTGTTGAAAATGAATCAGAAACACAGCAGAATGAAAAGAGCTCAAACAAAACAGATAACACAAGTTTTACCCTGGGAAAAACCCTCCTCACCGACGGAAACAACCCAGCCCACAAAAGTCGTATGATCCTTATTGAAGTTCAATACAAATTACAATAACTAGCTCTTAATGGACTTCTCAGCTGAGACAGTCAAAACATCTCTATAATCTTGCACACGAAGGCCCTCAAAGATCATGCAATGATCATAAACCGTAATACAAATAACAGAGATAATTTGCCTTACATAGAAGATACGTTCAAATGAAATACGGCTCACTCATTGAGCGTATATGAAATGACTGTGAATCTGTAGATGCTCGGGCTGAAGGCACACCCGCTGAAGATGCTAAACAAAAGAAATGCAAAGTCGAAGATACTTTCTCTGTGATGCCTCTTAACCTGTAACTGTCTTATTATCGCCTATGGAAATTGGAACTTAGCAAAGATGATTAAAAAGTTGCTCAAGAAGGAATACACCTGATAATGATATGCGCCAAGGGAGGTGACGCTTCACCTTGGCCGTTACAAAAGGGGAGATGTTGATACAACAAAAACGGCTATGACAATAACACCATATGCCAACAGAGATGATACAATCAAATGCGGAACTGTAAATAACCAACCGGTTCAAAACGGATAGTAAATAAATGAACATGATATATTATATGAAACACAGCCCATAAAAGGGAGTGACTGTCGTTGGTGGTTAAGCACACGCTTAATCACCAACGAGAGTGATGCAAAATATAATTGTCCACAATAGGCACAAATATGCGGATGAGCAACAACAATATAGATCACCAAATGAATGAAGAAGGCAACAGCAAGGAAATTGCAGTTGAAGTCTCTGTCGCAGCTATATAACTTCAACACTCCCTCTTAGCAAGAGAGACTTTTAGAGAAATCCAACTGGAGAAATGCACTCAGCTGCAAAAGATCAACATCAATAAATAATCTCAATATATTTCAAATTTAGTTATCTCCATACAAATGAATTCACCATAGCTAATCCTAGACGGTGAAAATGAAAATAACATAAACATCCACCATAGCTGCTCCTAGAGGGTGGATACATAACATATAAGGATACATAACATATAAAATGTAATCAAAATAATTCATTGTAGCTACTAATAGAGGCTGAATTTAGGATCACAAAAGGTGTCACGGGATTCACACACATGACTTCCACCATGGCTACTCCCAGAGGGTGGATCAAGGGCTTTCACCTCAAACTTCTCCCAGAGAAGAATGCATTGCCTTGCCTACTCGCAGAGGGTGATTCCACCATACCTACCCGCAGAGGGTGGATCAAGGGCATACACATCAAACTTCTCCCGGAGAAGAATGCTTAATCACCTTGCCTACTTGCAAAGGGTGGAACAAGGGCTTTCACCTCAAACTTTTCCTAGAGAAGAATGCATTTAAGTAAGGGAACACTCTAGTTGAGACACTTTCTCAACAAGAGCATCATTCTCCACTAAACCAAGCTTTTCTCAAAAATAACAAAACTTCACTCTCAGAAGTGGTTTGGTGAGAATGTCTGCAGTCTGCTCCTCTGTAGAGATGTACTTTAGTTCAACTACATTTTTTTGAACCATATCTCTTAAGTAATGAAACTTGATCTCCACGTGTTTGGACCTGTCATGAAACGCTGGATAATCAAAAGCTTTATATAGCTTTAGTTATCACACATGATCATTGAAGGTTGGAGAGGCTGCCCTAACAACCCTGCATGTAATTTACGAAGCCATATAGTTTCCTTTGCAGCCATACATGCTGCAACATATTCTGCTTCAGCTGTGCTTTGAGCCACACGACTGTTTCTTGCTGCACCACGAAACCATGGCAGAACCAAAGTTGAAACAATTATCTGAGGTGCTCTTTCTATCGGATACACAACCTGCCCAATTAGAATTAGAGAACCCCTGTAACTTAAGCTTAATGCAAGAAGAGTATTTTAGCCCATATCCAGTTGTACAACGAATATATCTCAATATATGTTTGGCTGCCATAAGGTGGATTTTCTTTGGTTCACACATGAACTGACTTAATGTATTGACTGCATAACATATATCAGGTCTTGTGTTAACCAAATACATTAAAGAACCAATGAATTGCCTATACATAGTAGGATCAACCAAATCTGAATTAACTGAATCATCATGAAACTTTTTCAGATTTACTTCCATGCGAGTCACCATGGATTTAAAGTCTAACATGCCAAATCTCTTTAAAACATCAATAGCATACCTTCCTTGACTTAAAATGATATCACTTGAGTTTTGCCATACCTCAAGGCCAAGAAAATAATGTAGCATGCCAAGGTCTTTCATCTCAAATTCTGAAGTTAGATCTTTCTTGCATGTGATGATGAGATCATCATTACCTGTGAGAAATAAATCATCTACATACAAGACCAAAATCAGAATTTTATCATCATGAACCTTGAAGTATAAATTAGGATCAATATCATTCTTTTGAAAGTCTAAGCTCAAAAGATACTTATCAATTCTCTCATACCAAGCACGTGAAGCTTTTTTGAGTCCATACAATGCCTTTTTCAACTTACACACATGAGACTCTTTGTCATGGATGATGAATCCTTCTAGCTGCTCTAAATAAACTTCCTCTTCAATGACTCCATTCAAGAATGCTGTTTTCACATCCATCTGGTGAAGTTTCCAGCCCTTCATTGCAACAATGGCTATAATGGTTTTGATGGAGGTGTAGCGAGCCACTGGTGCAAAGGTTTCATCATAGTCTATGCCTTCCTTTTGGGAAAACCCTCTAGCTACAAATTTGGCCTTGTACTTGTCTATACTTCTATCAGTTGCATGTTTAATCTTGAATAACCATTTATATGAAACAACTGACTTGCCTTGTGGTCTAGGGAGAATGTCCCATACATCATTTTTCATGATGGACTGGTATTCTTCCATCATGGCATCTTTTCACACTTGATGTTTGGAAGCTTCCTCAACATTAGGAGGTTCAGAAGCAATTATGTGACTCATTAATGCAACGTAACCAGCAAACTTATGAGGCCGTTTGCTTTCTCTAATGGTCCCTCGAGGGGTTGTGAAAGGTTCAGCTTCTTCCACAATGTTCCTAGCCCATAAGGGTCTTTTCTTATTGGAGGAAGAAGAGTTGGGACTTGTGGGAACAACTGGATCAGGTAGTAAAGTAGGATCATCAGAATCTTCATTCTCCCTCTGAATCTTTGAAGGAGGATCCAGATCAACCATGACAAGATCTTGTGGGAGCCCAAGATCCTCTTCATCATTTACAATGTTAGATTCTTTGGGGGACTTGCAAGCTATATCTTCATAAAAAATGACATCCCTACTGATTTCAATTTGCTTTTGACTAGGTATGTAAATTTTGAAAGCTGAAGGTTCTAACTTGGATCTTTTCTCCTTTGGAATATGGATGAAGACTGGGCATCCAAAAATTCTGAAGTAACTAACGTCTGGTTTTGATCCTGAGAAAGCTTGTTCAGGAGACATGTTCCCAAGAATCTGATGAGGGCTTCGATTCTGAATGTTGACAGCTGTACTGCATGCTTCAGCCCATAGGAAGGTAGGAAGATTCTGGTCAAGGATTATAACTTTTGCTGCCTCAACAACAGTCCTATTCTTTCTTTCAGCCACACCATTTTGTTGAGGGTTATAGGGAACACAAAGCTTCCTCTTATCCTAGCCTCAACACAAAAATTATGAAAAACTCCGGGCACAAATTCTCCACCATTATCAGATCTCAAAGTCTCGATCTTTTTGTCAGAAAGATTTTCAACCAAGGCTTTGAATGCCTTAAAACGGGACAACACTTCATCTGATTCCTTAGATTTAAGAAAGTAGATCCAACACTTGCGAGAGAAGTCATCAATAAAAGTAATATAATACCAGAAACTAGGGTTGAAAATCTTTGCGATATATCGCAGATATCGCAGTATATCGCCAGAGATTTTAGCAAACGATATTATCTTTGTAAATCTCGGCACCGGTTTTTTTAAAAACTCGCGGTAGTATTTTGACCTAGAAATAGCCAAAAACCGCGATAACTACTGCAAAAAATCGCCGTGGAAGGAAAGCTGCAGCCCACGTCGTGTGGAAGTGTAGAAATAAATCGCTGTGGAAGGAAAAGCTGTAGCCTGCGTGAAGATTTGAAGCGTGCGTGAAGACTCAAAGCCCGCGTGAAGACTTGAAGCCCGCGTGAAGACTCAAAGCCGTCTGCCATTCGTCCAAGCCATCCATTGTCGATCACATAAAACGTATACAAATGTTTGTTTTAATTTGTTTTCTTAACATTTCAACGTAGGTTAACATTATAATTATTTTTATTTAAATATAAAATATTAAATATATTATAATATAGTATAATACTATAATGTATGTAATATGTATGTTTGTGTGCACCGTGATTGTCTAGAGTCTAGACTCTATTTAAAATACATTTATATAAAATGCAAATATAATATTTATATTTGTATGTAAATGTAAATTATAAATTATTAACAAATATGTAATCTATTTTTTATTTTATATATATTTACAATTTTATATTTAGATCTATATAAGTATTTAAATTTAGATTTATAAAAGTATTTATATTTAGATCTATATAAAATGGATTTATATAATATTTAAAATAGATTTAAGTATTTAATAATTTATATTTAGATCTCTATAAGAATTAAAAACTAAAACTATATAATATTATATAACTTGTATTTAATTTTCAATTTGTATTTTTTTAAATTAAATCTGAAATATATTTATCACATTTTAAAACTAAAATAAAGAGTTAACATCTGTACTGATTCTCAGACAACTATCTGGAGACAACTATCTACAAATTTGATGTATATGTGTGTGTTTTAAAGAATATTTTAAGAGTTTATATATTTTTAAATGTTCGATAAAAGTGCCGATTTATTGTCGATTTTTTCACCGAGTTTTTGGCGATTCTGAGTTTTTTAAATTTTTTGGGCCGGCCGAGATATTGCCGAGTCCGAGTTTTTCAACCTTGCCAGAAACCACTAAGAGAAGCAACAAACATAGGGTCACATAAATCTAAATGAATTAATTCTAGAATTTCTTTAGCTCTAGATTCACTACTATGAAAAGTGCTCGTAGTGTTCTTACCTAGAGCGCATCCCTTGCAAATTCTTTCATGGTCTTGATTCAGCTTTGGAAGACCAATGACAACTTTATCCATAGAGGCCAAGGTTTTGAAATTTAAATGTCCAAACCTCTTGTGCCAGAGAATATTAAGATTTGAAGAAGAATGAGCAAGAGCTTGAATGGGACAAGTTGAAAGCTTTGTATAGACTATCACGACGAACTCCAATCTCACGGGCTGAAAGAAATTTGAGTTCTTCCATGCAAGGACTTTACCATCAACCAAAGAGACATGATATCCTTTGTCTCCTAGAGCTGAAATAGATACCAGATTTCTCTTTATGTCAGGAACAAAGAGGACATCACTTAAGTGAAGAGAAACGCCTGAGTCAAGTTAGAAAGAAGTGGAACCATCTCCCTTAACTGAATAGCTTGCATCATCTCCAATGTTAACTTGAAGATGTGAGTCCTTTTCTTTCAAGTTGAAAAGATGATCACGATAACCGGTGATGTGACATGAAGCTCCATTGTTAATCAACCAGGTATCACTGTTCGTGGGAATATTACTGGATAGAGTAGAGATAAAACAAAATTCCTCAGGGTCATCACATGATTCCTTTTTAGGAGAAGAGAACTCAACAAGGGCAACAGAGGCTTGAGGCTTTGGCCTTAAGGTGCAATCTCTAGCATAGTGACCAAACTTGTCACTATCTGAAGCACCGAACCTTTGAAATGTCAATTTTCTTTCTTTTGAGGAAAGGGGCTGAATCTGAACCTTTATCTCTAAATCGCTTGAAATATCCTTTCTTCCCTTTACCTTTAGAGGTGTGGGCAGCTAGCACTTGATCATCTTCATGATGACTTTTGCAACCATTTCCTGTAGCTTCAAGTTTGCATTCTTCTTGAATGCAATCAGCTCTCAATCTATCAAATTTAGGGAGGTCATCTCTTCCACTGATACCTTAAATGAATGATTCCCAAGAGTAGGGGAGTCCATTCATGGCAAGCATAACTAAGTCCTTGTCTAGGATAGAATCACCAATAGCACTTAGCTGGTCTTTGAGTTCTGTGATCTTGATAAAGTAGGATACTACTGATTCTCCTCGAGCCATCTTAACATGAAGAATCTTACGTCTCAAGGCTAATTCCCTTTTGGTATTATTAAACTCATATAAATCTTTCAAAGTCTGAAACATCTCGTTTGTTGACGACAATTTGGAAATAATGGGAACTAAATGATCCTTCACAAAATCAATCAAAATTTTCTTAGCCATCACTCTGTTCTTTTTCCACAAAATTTTCTTAGCATCATCAGAAAGTTCTTCCAGATCAGAATTTACATAATCAAGAAGGTCGTTCCCCTCAAGTGCAATCAGAATCCTAAACTTCCATGAAGAGAAGTTAGAGGAACCATCAAGTCTATCCTCAACTTTCAAACCGTTAACCATGATCACGCGTTGAGAATGTATACAGGAGAAAGATACAAATGACAAGGTGCTTCTGGTTTTGGATCGAAATGCTCAGACCCACTCAGATACCATGTTGAAAATGAACCAAAAAAATAGCAGAATGAAAAGAGCTCAAACAAAATTGATAAAACAGATAACACAAGTTTTACTCTGGGAAAAATCCTCCTCACCAAGGGAAACAACCCAGCCCACAAAAGTCTTATGATCTTTATTGAAGTTCAATACAAATTACAATAACTTGCTCTTAATGGACTTCTCAGCTGAGACAGTCAAAACATCTCTATAATCTTGCACACGAAGGCCCTCAAAGATCATGCAATGATCATAAATCGTAATACAAATAATAGAGATAAATTGCCTTACATAGAAGATATGTTCAAATGAAATACGGCTCACTCACTGAGCGTATATGAAATGACTGTGAATCTGTAGATGCTCGGGCTGAAGGCACACCCGCTGAAGATGCTAAACAAAAGAAATGCAAAGTCGAAGATACTTTCTTTGTGATGCCTCTTAACCTGTTACTGTCTTATTATCATGCTATGGAAATTGGAACTTAGCAAAGATGATTAAAAAGTTGCTCAAGAAGGAATACACCCGATAATCATATGCGCCAAGGGAGGTGACGCTTCACCTTGGCCATTACAAAAGGGGAGATGCTGATATAACAAAAACAACTATCTCAATAACACCATATGCCAACAGAGATGATACAACCAAATGCGGAACCGTTAATAACCAACTGGTTCAAAACGGATAATAACAAATGAACATGATATATTATACGAAACACGGCCCATAAAAGAGAGTGACTTTCGTTGGTGGTTAAGCACACGCTTAATCACCAACGAGAGTGATGCAAAATATAATTGCCCACAATAGGCACAGATATGCGGATGAGCAACAACAATATAGATCACCAAATGAACGAAGAAGGCAGCAGCAAGGAAATTGCAGTTGAAGTCTTTGTCGCAGCTATATAAGTTCAACATATGGTATGTATTAAATTCTAATTTTGATTTATATATGATGGAATTTAGTAATTTTCTCAACATATTTAGTAATTTGTGTGTTTTAAAAGAATATTTTTGGACATTTATGTATGTAAAATGTTTGATAAAATTGTTAAAGGCATTGCCGAGTTTTTCCCAAGTCCCAAGTTTTTTATTTTTTTGGAGTCTGCCTTGTTATTGCCAAATCTGAGTTTTTTAATTAAGGTATCAAAGTTGAGAAGAAACTCTTCCAAACTAGCCCTATTCTCAACATCTGTCATTATTACTTTGATCTTTTACTTGAAATCCTCCATGATTGAGTCACATAATCCTTCTAGATGCAAAAGTGCCTTCACCACCTTGAGAATGCTTGGTGACGAGCAGTTGAAGGTTTTCTCCAATCAATGTTTTGAAGCTCAACCATGATAGAAAAGGTTGCACTTGAAGCCTTTGGATAGAATTCAGTGTTACACCGCCAAAAGACCTAAAACAAAGAACAACATATGACAACACAAAATATTGTCATTGCTTGCCTAATAACAGTCATGCCACATCTTAATCTATAAGTTAAACCTCTTAAATGAGTAGGAAATCACATTAACATGACAAAACTCCCTTGCATCCACATTATGATTCTTACCAAGATATGAAGTAGCTTGTAATTCACTAGGGACAATCAAGGATGATAATATATCGCAAGTATCCCGGTTTTTCAATGGTGGAAAAATCTACTTGAAGGACTCACTGATTTTCAAGGTTTGCAATTGCATTTTGTTCTTGATAGCAATGGAATCTGATACTTAATTAATATTTCCTCTAAAATGGCCCTTAGTCTCCAATCAGTACTTTATTTTTCCATTACCACTTGCATTGAAATTTTTGAATCTCCTTCAAAGTTTCTATATCCTGCTATATTTGCTGCTTGTAAGCTTGCTAGGAGGGCCTCACATTCTGGTGCGTTGTTGATTTTCATTCCCATATGGTTTGAGTCTTTTGACCCTTCATACACCATTTCACGTTCTAAATTACTAATTACATAACCAGCCTCTGCAATAACTGGGTTGCCTTTTGACACTATTGAAATTCAATTTGACTCCCTTTGAAGGAAGGTTTCCATTTATCTTTTCTACTTGTTTTGGGCTATATTTTGATAAGTTAGAGGAATGGCTAAACATGACTAATGGAGGAGTTCAACTAGCTAAATATGTCATAAAATTACTTCATTATTTTTTGAAGTCTATACTTGTATCTGCCTCTGTTTCAGCTTCTGTGCTATTACCTCTTCTTTGTTTTTTCGTTTTCCATGCATTGGGAAACATGCAAGATGGCATCATTGACCAACTTAATGTTGGAAGGCAGTCAAAGATTCAACGACAAAAATTATAACACCTGAAAATCTTCGAATATCGCCGCTTAGATGAGCTTGTTTTGGGCACAAAGACTCGTCTTACCACAGTCCAAGCAGACCAAGACAAGTTTGATGATCGAAATCGAGAAGCTGTCATGTTTCTCAAACTCTTTGTCATAGATAATCAGTTGCCTCAGATTCCTTCTGGCAAGTCAACATCAGACATATGGAAGCATCTAAAGGAGTTGCATGAGACATTTGACAAAAGCCGAGCATTCTTCCTGAAGAACCAATTGTTCTCCATCACGATGGATGAACGCATGTCCTTACAGGAGCATCTCACAAAGATTAAGGACATTCAAGATCAACTCGAAGCGTTTGGTCAGAAAATGGAGGAAGAAGATATGGTGGTTATCACCTTGAATTGTTTTCCATAGACATATGAGCATTTTGTTGAAACACTCAACATCACGTCCACTGGTGTTGATTTGAAGTTCGCCGATCTCTACACCAAACTTTTGCAATAGGATCGATGGAAGCAACGATTTGGCAATAGTTCCTCCACAGAGCAAGTTTTCGCAGCCAAATCCTTTCAATAGGATAAAGGGAACTCTCAGTCTTCTTAGCCTTTCCAGCAACAACCTCAGGCTTAGTCCTCTGATGGTTCGAAGAAGAAAGTTGTGTAGTGCAATTACTGTCACAAGTTTGGTCACGTGAAATTCAAGTACTAGAAACGTTTGGTTGCCAATGCTAAGCAAAGTGCTTCACAACCAACAACACAAGTTGCAGAGCATACTGACCAAATCGAGTTTGCCTTTTACGCATTCTGATATTCTAGTTTAGTTAATAGATTGACCATTAAGGGAGGGTATTAGAATAAATATCTCCTTTAGTTAGTTAGTTTCTATTTTTAATGGCCACTCTAGATCTCATTAATATCTTGTAAATAAGTTATTTCTATTTCTCGAATGTTTCTTTTTAGAAACATCTTGTTTGTACATTCTATAAGAACGTTTCCGTTCTTTGTTATTAAACATCCCATTATTCTATCATTTGGCCTGTGTAACAGATCTTCTCTTCGAAGAGAAACAAGAAGACCCAAAACATTGTCCTTTTTGAAGGCAATACGTTAGAGATAGTGAGTACAAATATTTGGGGATCGATTTTCACAACAAGCTCAGTTGGGAAACATGCAGAGCAAAATGAATTTAGGGAGGTTGGAAAGTGCTATATTCCTTCTGTGGTGTTTTCTTTTTCTAGGGGGTCCCATAGGCTGCTTTGGCCTCGTGGACGTTATTAAAATCCTCCATTAATTCATTCATTCCTTACTAAACACATGTAGGAATGCAAAGCTATGGGATTGGAAAACCAAGAAAATGCTTTTTGGTTTGTTGGTCACCCCAGTGATACTTTATGGATGTGAGATTTGGGGCAACATGTTAGATCATAAATGAAGGCAGGTAGAAAGAATTCAAAAACATCTAATTATCAGCAGCCTCAAAATTAAAACTGTTGTTCCTTGTGATATCTTATTCGCAGAAACATGCATTTTCCCGTTAGAGGCCTTGGCAATGGTCTGATTGTTAAGCTACTCAAAGAAAACACAAGGTATGTGTAATATCCCAGACGGATATTTTCCCGAATGCTTCTCTAATATATCTCAGAAAAATAAACAAACACTCGCATGCAATATAATATTGATTCAACAGAAATAAACAACAATATATTCCAATAAACTCTTCAGAACTTGTTATTGCATTATACATCAGCAATACAACAACAATGAAATTACAAATATCCCAATCGGAAATACAACATGCAACTGTAAGATTGGATAACAAGAACCTGTGAATACATTGGTGAACTTTGTTGTGAGTCCACCTTAGAGATGAACTGGGTTTTCGTCCAATCCACCGAGAAAGCCTGAATGTTTCTGTCCTCAGGTTTCAGAACCGAAAGCTGAAGTTTCCTGGATTCTCCAAGAGAAATAAATTCATAAACTAAGCATATCCAAGTGAGACTCCAATCCTTCTTTTAAAGCTTCAGCTGTGACTCTTCAGTTTCCCTTCTTTGCCTCTTCATATTCCCACTTTAAGTCACTTTTAAATAAATATAACCGTTAAGTCATAAAGTGACATAATAATAAAGTAATGAATCTTCTCGCATTAAAACGGAGGACCAAACGAACGAACTCAGAAGATGATGCGTGATAACTTGTCGGAAGGCTCTCGACGAGATGCTCCTAGTCCAAGAAAATTGAACTCTGCCGACTTACTATAAATAGTAAGTACCCTGGAAACCCTATGGAAACTGCTCTGATTGGCCTGAAACTGGAATTACCTAGGCCAAATACTGCATTGATCCCTATAAAGCCTCGGTTAGCCCATCAGACCATGATGAAAAGGCTAACGACGCAACACAAAATAATGTGCCCGAAAAAGGGGACATTACAGTGTGGAACAACACCGCTAGCCTAAATTGATTACAGAGGAAAATCTAGATAGAAGAAATAACACACGGATGAAGCAAAATGACAAATGGATGAAAAAATGGGAGGTTAACATACAAGAATGTTTATAAACCAACGATGAAGTAAAAAAGTTTGTGGGGGAAAAATTCAGGAATACCATATGGTCAAAGCAACATGGACACAAAAATGCTTACTATATCAAAGACTTTAACCCTGTGGGAGACCATGGGGGAAAAGCATACATAGGAGGAAATATCAAATGGAGAGCAAAACTGATCACAACCCAACTTAGGACTAGTTCTCATCATTTGAGGTGTGAAATAGGTAGATGGTTGATACCTAAGCAAGAATGGGAAGTAAGGATATGCCTATTTTGCAACAGGGGTGTGGTAGAGACAGAGCGGCATTTTATCATGGAGTCCCATGTGTATATTCTTAGGGTGTGTGCTACTTAGAGGGTCCCATAGGTTACTTTGGCCTTGTGGGCGTTAATAAAATCTTTCATTCATTCATTCACTCACTATTACTATTTTCTAATATCACTTGATTAGAACACCAAACTGTAAGTTACACTCACTGGGAACTCCAAGTTGGCTATTACAATGGTTCTTCATTTTGTGGACTTGATCAAGAACTTTCCAATACTATTTCAAAACCATTTACAACATACCTTTGCAATTTCATTGCTCTTTGCTATAAAATAGTCATGAAAGTGAGCAAAATTACTCACAAATGCTCCCAAAACTTGAATTACAAGACTCAATTAACTCCTAGCAATTCTCAATTTGACTCTAGCATGGTATATATAGAACACCAATCCAAATAGAAGTTGAGACAACCATTAAGAAGTAAGAAGTAGCTGAAATTTTGAATTCTAGAATGTTAAAAGCCATAGACTATTGTTTGTAATGGAGTTGCCACTCGCACTATAGGGCCAACTAGGCGCTCATCAAGGCAAGCTTTGCATTTGTGAGGGGAAACATGTGTCTACCAAGACGAACATGTGTTTGTTGGGGCGAATTTTGCATCTGCCAAGGCAACTCTTGCATCTACCAAGGTGAATAGGGGTTTGTTGGGTGAACTCCTTGTTTGCCACTTGTACAACAAGTGAATGCAAATCTGCCTACAATGATAGGTGTTTACTAGGGGCAAACTCTACATGCGCAACGATGAACAAGCTTTTACAAGGGTAAACTTTGTGCAAGCTAGGGTATACAAGTGTCTGTCATGGGAAAATAGGTATTGTATTCACTAGGCAAACAAGGGTTTGTTGGGGTAAGTAGGCATTCACCACCTATACAATAGGTGAACTTGCCAGGGGAGCCTTTGAAAATGACATTTTCATTGAGTTCTTGTCAACCAAAGCTTGCATATTGATGTCTTATTCCATTCTGCACTTTCCCCAGCATCAACGAACCTGCCCACTATCTAGAATAATGCCAAAGAGTACAAATCTTGGATCTATTTTAAGATTGAAAAATCATTAGTGTGTGTCTTTTTTTTTCGTTTTTAAGAGATACTTAAGTGTTATTGGAAATGGCTTCATTTCATTTGTTAACATGATTCAGTTGTACTAAATGATGTGATTTGTTTACTTAGAATATATCTAGTTGAAGATGGCAACCTCTTGATACTAAATAACCTGTAGGATTTTTTTTTCTTTTACACAATGGTAACATATTTGTTTCATTGAAAAGGAACCATGCTAAACCTATATGATGTTCATTGTTCATACATCTCTTTATAGGACTATTTACTGTTTAGAAATGTTGAGTTATCAGGATCGCTGCAACTGTAATAACATTGCCTCTTAGGTATATGTTTTCCAAGAGCAGTGATCTCTCATTTATATTGTGGAAAACACATTAAGAGACATGTCCCTTCATGGGACATGTCTATTCATTATTATTTATTTTATTTTATCAATTAATTATTTAGTTATTATAAGAATAATTATAATCTAATTATATATATATATATATATATATATAATATATCATTTCTCATAATAATCATATCATCGGTATTATTTATCTGACCGATGCTACAAACATCAACACTCCCTCTTAGCTAGGGAGGATAAATCAATCCAATGTCAACACTTAAGACACTTGACAACATCAATCATATGATGTAAGCAATAAAGGCATCATCCTCATGATGTAATCAATAGAAACATAGTCTCAATATGTGGATTGCCTCCATCGACAATTCTATCCACAAGTTCTCAGGTGGATTGCCTCCATCGACGATTCTATCCATTTGTTTTCGTAAGTATTGGCCTATTAGAATGTCAACACATGACATTCACCAAATACTCAATAAGGTATTGGCCTGCAGAATATCAACACCTGATATTCACCAAATACCTATCATCTATCTATACAAACAACTTATAGACCGTCAATGACATCTAACACTTAGTTGTTGATTTATAAGATATATTTATGCAAACAACTTATAGACCGTCAATTTAATGACATCTAACACTTAGTTGTTGCTTTTACAAGATGTATCTATACAAGCAACTTATAGACCGTCAATTTGACATCTAACACTTAGTTGTTGCTTTACAAGATATATTTATGCAAACAACTCATAGACCGTCAACTTAATGACATCTAACACTTGGTTGTTGCATTAATTCATCATGATCTGTTTCAACATTATAAATAATGTATATCATGATTTAAGTTATTGTAAGATCGTCACCTTCCAATAACTTCTGCAAATACAAGTGATAATCATTTGGATGTCGTCACTTCCTAATGATGTACACAGGAGGTAGGCCCATTGAAATCATATAGTCACACACATATGAACTTTCGAACTCCCTCTGAATGTCAATCTTCAGAGCTCCTCATCCAATGTTACCTTTGATGAAGTGGCAAACTCCCTCTCAATCTGATATCAATCCTCCTTTTCCTACAAGAGAATCCTCGAAAAGATCAAGGGAAATAGCTCTTATAGTATGTTATAGAAATACAAATAAGAGAGAGACTATATTGATTAGATAAATAAAGTACTCAAAGATAAAGAATACTTATTTGCACATCAATATCCTTTTATTTAATCTTTCATTCCATTAGACTTAATAATGTAATCGAAAACAATTGTTTATTTGGAAAGTTATAATGATTTACTATAACTCTATATATCTTAAAGAACATAATGTCATTCTTAATGGATTAACATATTATCCATTTGTAACTTTCTACATATAATTTTCATACTATATCACGTATATATAGTATGAACTAATTAATTTTATAATATTTAAAACATAGAATATATCATACCCGCGGGTCCACTTTTACCTTTGTTGTACCCATTGGCAGTCTTTCATTTATTTTGAACTCATATGTCTTCCCTGCGATGTTTTCAAATCCAACTTCCTGAAAACCAATTATCGTATTGAGCAGTACCATTCTACTCATCAATTTGCTAACGGAAACTATCATTCTTATTCAAACAGTGAGGAAAATGAGGGCAGAGTCACTGAGCTGCTTAGCTACAACGCAGATTATTACAGCTATGCGTCGGTGTTGCAAGATGCCATTAACATCAAATCCCTCTCACAATGAAAACTTGTGCATGCTCACATTGTGCAGTCAGGATTTAAGACTAACATGTATCTGCAAACTAAGATTTTGATTCTCCATTCTTTATTATTTAGCCCAAATGATAAGCACACCACTCGTAAGTTCTATACTTAGCTTACAAGTACAACTTTCCATAAAATTTTAGTAAATCAACAGTATGTGAAACTGTCACCCAAGGATTAGTCCGGTTAAGGATTCGTGACAATCACGACGTAAGCTAAACTGAAAATGTCAGGGAGAAAATATAAAAACTAGGCCAAAGCCTCTGCAGCTCTGACTTTGCTATTACCGTAATCTGGCTCTGCTACAATGTTGAGTTATCAGGATCGCTGCAACTGTAATAACATTGCCTCTTAGGTATATGTTTTCCAAGAGCAGTGATCTCTCATTTATATTGTGGAAAACACATTAAGAGACATGTCCCTTCATGGGACATGTCTATTCATTATTATTTATTTTATTTTATCAATTAATTATTTAGTTATTATAAGAATAATTATAATCTAATTATATATATATATATATATATATATCATTTCTCATAATAATCATATCATCGATATTATTTATCTGACCAATGCTACAAACATCAACAAGAAACAAAGTATGTTAACATCATTAAATGGCCACAAGATATTGTTAGTGTCCTTTGCATCTCCATACTAGAACCTTCCTAAATTTCAGTAATAATTTTAATAAAGTAACAAGAAATAATAGAACAAGACTCTTAAACCATGCCATACTTTGATAAGTTTTCTTGCGTTTCTTCTTTAAGGGACTTAGGGCAGAACAATAAGGTGGCATTTGAAACCAAAAGAATATCATGATGCTAAACTGAATAAATGTTGCCAACTACCCTACAGTAGTCGTATCATCTACCCCTAACTACTCTACTTTGCACAAACTAAATCTGTTCATTCAAGCATAGGACCTTCCAATATTATGTAGTTTGGAGAAAGCTAAAAGTTGAGATGAATAAATATTGGACATTGTGTTGATGAGCAGGTTAATCACTCTCTAAGAGAGCTTTTAATCCCATCAAATTTTCACAATACAAACCAAAGCTTGAGTTAACTAGGTTCCAAGTCACGCCAACAATAACCTAGAGATTTATCAACCCACTTACCACTGTAGCAGTGATTTAAAATGACTAGCTCAAATTTTGGGATCAAATATCATTCTTATAACATAAGAACGTATGTTATCGGGTTTGCACCTTGAGCCCTCGAACTAGGTTCAGGTGTCTGCGGGTGTGTGTTGGGTGTACTCATGTTCACACACCTGTGAACCTGTGTACCTACAGTGTTGGGCGCACGCCTAGGTGCACTAGGGAGGACCCACAACCCAAGCTTAATAAAGTGGGCCCAAACTTCATTAAAAAATAAATTTTTAGATTATTTTTTATTTCTTACCCTAAAACGCCCTAATATGAGGCCTTCAAACACACTTTCATTTCATTTTTCCTCTCATTTTGCTCTCACAATATTTTCTCTCCGTCTTGGCAGTTTGAAGTGAGGTGATTGTAACTGAAGGAGATTGATTGTGGAGTGCCAAATAGCTTCCCCAAAGCAGATTTAAGTGTTTAATGTATGCATTTAAACCCTATTCTTTAGTCTTTCGATAAAAATTTCAAGTTTTTGATGGATTTTGTCAAGTTTGTGAAGAAGTTTTTAAGTATGTTTTTTTTTTGCATTGTTTTTTATAGATTGCAACAATGAGTAGTCAAAGCTCAGTGGGTGGGGAGGGAAGTCAAAGATTTAAAATTGATAAAGGGTCTCCTTTATCGAGACATACTACAAGAATTTCACAACTTCCTGGAAGTGGGGGGTTTATTTGGAAGTGTAATTTTTGTGATGCATAGTATAATAGCTCCTATTACCGAGTGAAACTTCATTTTTTGGGCCCTGGGGGTAAAGGGATTAATATGTGTGAGGGCCTAGGGCCAGCTAAGAAGGGGTTGTCAGTTGAACAAATAGCAACACTTATAAAAGAACAAGAAGATGTTGACAGATTGGTTGCAAAAGGAAAACAAAGTGGTTCTAGTTTTGGGGAAAAAAAAATGACACCACCCTCTCAATTAGTTACGGCCTCCATACATCCCTTCTTGCCTATGCCATCTACGGTGGATGAAGATGAAGAACCACAAATTTCCGCCCGCAAGAGAGGTCCATTAGAGAGGACATTTAAAAATGAGGCAAGAGATATTGGTAATGAAAAAATTGCATGTTGCCTCTTTATGAATGGTCTTCCATTCAACTTGGTGAGATCGCCATATTGGAAGGAGAGGTGTCAGCAATAAATAATGCACCTCCTAGTGACACATGCCCTAGATTTGAAAAGGTAATTTGTGGTCGCCCAACTAAAACCAATTAGAGATTCTTGGGTTTAAACAAATGTATCTATTGTTTCCGATGGATGGAAAGATTGCAAACCTTGTCCATTGATCATTGTTATTGTAGTGTCCCTTAAGGGGGCAATGTTTTTGAGGGTGGTTGACTGTGAAGGGGAAGTGAAAGATGCAAAGTTCATTTCCAGGATTCTCATTGACTCCATAGAGATGGTGGGTCATGATAATGTTGTCAAAGTAACTGCAAACAATGCAAAAGTTTGTAGGGTTGCAGGTACTTTGGTAGAGGCTAGATATGAGCACATCTTTTGGATACCGTGCATCAGACAGTCACTCAATTTAGTGATGCAAGTAATTGGCACCCAAATAGAGTGGGTGAAAGAAATATAGGAGGCTGAGGAGATCTAGATGTTTGTGACAAACCACCATATGTCACAAGCAATTTTCAGAACTTTTTCAAAATTGGAATTATTATAGGTAAATTTTAAAATTTAATTTACTTAGTTTCATTTATCATTTTATGTCATGTTTTACATAATTGAATAAAATATTTTTTTGCATTATTTACATCTTTTAAATGTGTTATTAACTTACTATTAACATGTTCTTAGGTTGTTGAGACTTGGTTTGCATCACACAATTGTTTTGAGACGACTTGTGAAGGTGAAAGAGGCATTGGGTTAGATGGTTATTAGCAACCAATGGGGTATCTAGAAGCAATCAAATTTTGAAAGGGCCCAAAAGGTGAAGGCATTGATCTTGGATGATGATTGGTAGGTTCGTGTGGAATATGTATTGGAATTTACCGAACCTATCATGTCTATGCTTTGGTTTGCTGATATAGATGAACCATGCTTGGGGGATGTCTATGATAGCATAGACACAATATTGGAGAAAATAAAATTGGTAATACAAAGGAGAGAATAATCTTGAAGACACCTTCTACAAAAGGGTAGAAGCCATTGTTCTACATCATTGGAACAAGATGACCACATCATTGCACCTCCTTGCATATGCTCTATCTCCCAGGTGCTATAGCTCACAAGTATTTGCTATCCTAGGTAGAGTGCCACCATATATATATTCTAAAGTTGCTAATGGGTACAAGAGGGCATTTAATAGACTCTTCAATAATCCAGATGTGGAGTCAAGTGTTAGGAAATAATTTGGATTGTTTGTCTTAGGAAAAAACCTTTCCCCTTGTGCTGTCAATAACCAATGCAAAATGGATGCTATTGCATGGTGGTACCTCCATGTCCAAGATTATATGTACCTCCAACCTATTGCAATCAAGATCCTCTCACAAGTGAGTTTTTTTTTTTTTGGCCACTTGTATTGTAGAATTTCTTAACTTTCTTGATATCTTGTATTTTTTTATTTTGTTGATTTTCTCTCCAGGTTGCAAGCTCTTCTACTGCTGAGTGGAATTGGAGTACATACTCCTTTATCCACTTAATGAAGCGTAACCGGCTGGCTGCAAAAAAAGTTGAAGACTTGGTGTATATTCATACCAATTTGTGCCTTCTGTCATGTAAGGATCCCCAATACAAGAAGGGGGAAGAGATGCTTTGGGATGTAACACTTGAGTATGCCGACTTGGATGCAACCATTCAGGATCTTGCTTGAGCCACTATGGTTGATGTGGATGATGATGACATACCACATAGTGCATCTAGTGCTAGTGGAACCGCTTTGGGTTCTAATGATGATGATTATCTACTTGCAGCTGCTGAAAATGCCATAGATGATGATTTTTTGGATAATCCCGATGATGATTGATGAACATTGAACATTGAATCATGTTTCATGAACTACATTTTCATTTTGTAATTCAGTAATTCAATGTAATGATTTTCATTAGAATCGTGAACATAGATCAATGATCAAGTATTTAAATTTTTAATTTTTATCTTTGGCATTTGGCATTGATCAATGATCAAGCATCATACTATTAAATGATTTAGTTTTACAATTTTGTATATTTCTCTTATTTTTTTGTATATATAATGCTCACACACACACACACACACACACCCGAACCCCTAACAAAAACTTCACGTACCCATGTACCGAGTTCTCCTACCCGAATCTGAACCAGTAACTTAGATATGAACTGGTAGCCTATTCATGTACATGATTACTATTTGCAAGTCACCATATACAATGAGATGTATGCTATCCAAGGATGGTGACAATTTCATTTCTTCAATTAGTCAGGTATCTTCTAGTATAAGGATAGAAGATGCTTCATCATCCTTCTTGCAGAATTACTTGCCAAACAACCTGGTCCAGCAACAGCCAAATTACATATTAGAGGTCCCGTACAAATATTTTTTTATCTAGTGGAGCCGCTTTGGGTTCTAATGATGATGATTATCTACTTGCAGCTGCTGAAAATGCCATAGATGATGATTTTTTGGATAATCCCGATGATGATTGATGAACATTGAACATTGAATCATGTTTCATGAACTACATTTTCATTTTGTAATTCAGTAATTCAATGTAATGATTTTCATTAGAATCGTGAACATAGATCAATGATCAAGTATTTAAATTTTTAATTTTTATCTTTGGCATTTGGCATTGATCAATGATCAAGCATCATACTATTAAATGATTTAGTTTTACAATTTTGTATATTTCTCTTATTTTTTTGTATATATAATGCTCTCACACACACACACCCCTAACAAAAACTTCACGTACCCATGTACCGAGTTATCCTACCCGAACCCGAACCAGTAACTTAGATAAGAACTGGTAGCCTATTCATGTACATTGTACATGATTTCTATTTGCAAGTCACCATATACAATGAGATGTATGCTATCCAAGGATGGTGACAATTTCAATCCTTCAATTAGTCAAGTATCTTCTAGTATAAGGATATAAGATGCTCCATCATCCTTCTCGCAGAATTACTTGCCAAACAACCTGGTCCAGCAACAGCCAAATTACATATTAGAGGCCCTGTACAAATAATTTTGAACATTAACGATAATAGATCTCCACAATCCATGATCTTATTGCTATGCTTCTGGATAAGATCGTGTGAGTTTTTTAGCATCACAATCTAAAAAACTCACACACAATCATATCCAGAAGCATAGCAATAATTTTAAACATGTTGCGTATGGTTTGATCTTACCTGCTTCAGCCTGATTCAGTTGAAATTCTTATGAGTAGCTTCATGTATACCCCTTTAATGTGATTTGTTCTGATCATTCGCTGTCTTCTTATTAACCTTATCTTTTGTCTGATAAACTGTTCAAATCTACTTATACGTTGGCTGACATCAACTATTATTGTTGGTTGCCTTTCCCAAGAGGCCCTTCTTGCCTTATCAGCTGAGTCCTTACCATCCACTCCATATTTCTGAAGCATAAGAGCAGTGAGGCAGAAGGTGTTCAGATGACTTCTTATGAGGTCTGCAAAGTACTGTAATGCTAAAGATGGTCGCAAATTTGTTTTTTACACTAAGAACAAGAATTCTTGCATAGCCATAAATATATGCTTGAAAGGCATTTGCTAGTGGATCTGAGTCCATATTAGGTTATGAATTACAAATCACTGTGATTATGTTTTTTATCTGTCCATAATACATATCTTTCAAAAGGCATTTTCAAATTTTCTGTGATGGTTGACATTGGACAATAACCATTCACCTGGACTAACTTCTTGATTGGTATCAGCTCTCTTCATAAGTTTATAACTGTTTATTTGCTCTTTACACTACTCAGCCCACATAATCTGGCCAGACTCTTGACTGCCGTAGACAAACGGATCACTGTAAGGGATAATGGACACATAACAATAATACTCATCAACGCAAAATTTTCCAGGTTGATCCTCATATATGTTGCACATAGCTGCTGCTATTTGTGTCATACTGTCATAAATATGAGATTTCCAGTTAGACTAAATTGAGTAAATGCTGAAGGTATAAATTTTGAAACAATAGGTCATGCCAAAGAAATTAAAAACAAAAGGCATAACTTACTTTGTATATGCTGGTTCACTCATTACTATAATAGTATTATGTGTTAAGCTTGAGACTCAACATTATATGTATGGATAGAGTTTAATTGAATTTTGATTCTCTATTTATCTGTGTATGATCTTCTTGACAGAGTACATGCACAGTGGCAGAGCAACTGAAAAGGCAGATGTGTATAGCTTTGGAGTTCTTCTCCTTGAACTTTTGAGTGGGAAGCGACCAACCGATTCAGCATTCATAGAAAAAGGGCTAAATGTTGTTGGATGGGTATCTCTCTCTCTCTCTCTGTGTGTGTGTGTGTGTGTGTGTGTGTGGACACGGGCGCATGTGTGTTGGAGAATTGTTGCATTTGGAAATAGTGAATTCCAAGGCAAAGGATTTCATCTGTGCTATGGTGGATGAGATACCCTCCACATCTTGCTATCTTAAATACCCCATGCTAATTCAACCTGACAATATAAGAAAGATTAAGATGTATAGTCTGGTGATGGCCTACCCATAACTTAAAGTATAAGATAACCATTGTGGAAACATCAGGATTTGTTTACTTTACCCTTTATATTCTGTTCAAATTTGGTAACCCATAGGTTATGAACGTATATCAAGTTTTTCTGATTAACCTACAATAACTAGCTGTGAACTACCTAATCACTTCCAAAGATATGCCACATGACATTTTGTATGTGCTACAGTGGCTGATATACCCTCTGCATCTGCGGACCCTTGGATACCCCCTACAAATTTAACCTGACATTGTAAGAAAGGTTAAGATGTATATTGAGGTATAAGTTAACCATGTGGGAACACAGGAATTTGTGTACTTCACCCTATGTATTTTATTCAAGTTTTGTTTCCCACAAGTTCTGACCTCATGTAAATCTCAGTACTACTAAGGAACATTACATCAATCAACTTACATCAGCAGTACTTAGGAAAATTACATTCTGAGGGTTCAGTTCACTTCCGTTGGTCATGGCATTCTACTCTTTATAAGTGATGTGTGGAATGCATGAATTAAAAATTTAAAACACAGATAAAAACATGTGGTGCAGGTTATGGCATACAATATCCTGGGAACGAGGGCTCTGCTTTACTTCACCTTGTATGTATTGTTTAGTAAACCAAGCATTATCAATCAAATTAAATGAACAGATTGCTACTAAGCTAAGCATCCAGTAAGTGAGATTGCCACTTTGTCCCCCAGCATTCAATCATTGAAGGACACCTCTTAGTACGTCGGAGCATTCTTTAGTTCTGCAATACCAGCCAGAGTCTTATGGAAAGAGACTGGTCTGAAGTCTCGACGTTCATGAACAGTATAGGCAGTCCAGAGTCCCAGTAAGTATCCTGTGTATTCTAAAACTTTTCTAGTACACTTTGTTTTAGTTTAATATCTTTTTGGCAGGTTTAAAGTTTGACTGAAACCAGTGTTATTGCAGACTCTGTATATGTTCTTCTGCAAGGGCTTATGATTAAATTACATTTTACCTTTTTGTTGATAAAAAACAAGTATTCAAAATAACAGGTTAAATGGAAGGGTGCAAGAAAGAAAATTTGAAGATGAAACTAAGAAGCCTATAAACTTTTTTTTTTCAAATATTGGGAAAAGAGTGTAATATGGCTCAAACAAGCAAACTATAGTGCAAATTTTACATTGGAGTTCCCAAGGAGAATAAAGATGGTATCAACAACCAACAATAACCTGCTCAAAAGGAGCATTTAAAACCAGTTAGCTTGATAAACTTAGTAAAAGAGGCATCAAATATGGCTCAATTAAGTAAATTGGCAGTACAAATTTAACATTGGAGCTCCTAAGGAGAATAAAGATAGTATCAACAACCAACAATAACCTGCTCAAAAGGAGCAACGAAAACCAGTTAGCTTCATAAACTTATTAAAATAGGTATCAACGGTAACAGGTCCACTGGAACTGTTGCTGAAAGACACTTCATAAAAGAAATTAGGGTAACATAAACCATGAGCTTGATAATTGTTTTGGTTGTCATTGTTTATCAACATTTACCAAATTTTGTATCCAGCTGTAGAGTCCCTGTTTCAGGAAACAAATTATGTTAGATTGCACTTAAAGTGATTCATTGTCTTACAACCTGTTTAATTTTCATAGCAGCAGCAATCCACAGGTCTATTTTGTTTTGAAGATCTTTCAAATGATAATTGATTTCAATCAGACTCCCGCTTGACAAAGTATTGATTACATTGTTAAACAAGATTTGCTTACAAATGAAAAAGCTAGAGCCAACTTTAGTTTGAACAACATCCATTACCAACTATTAGTTCATGTGAATTTTTATCAAAATTGATACCAAAGCCATGATCGTCTGTACTATACACCAAGAAAAATATTGGTGTAACGTGTTTTTGGTCCATTTAACTTTTTCTATAGAGGAAGACCCTGGAGTGAAGGCAAAATGTTATCATACCTAGTTCTCACTCTCATTATTTGTATTTTCCCTCTTCGACTCTGCCACGTCTCAAATTTTGTATAGTTGCTTATGCATATTCCATTTTATAATATGAACTTGCCATTTGACTTGAGGAACCTTTGAATTTCTTGCAAATTTATATTTAACAATTATTAGGAAAAAAATCAGCAAAAATAAAAAACATGACATTATTTAAGATTGAGACTCTAAATATTTTGGGTGAGATTGACATTAAAATAGTCAAAGCAATATTTAAATTGGTGATGGGACACAATGAAAATTTGATTGAATAATTTGCTTAAATCAGTGTAGCTCACATTTGCAAATGTGTTTGCCACTCAATCGGCCAATTTCTTTGCATGAGTACATATTGGTTTGTTGAGAAGTAAGACTATGGGCTTGCCCTGTACAACATTGTGATTACAAATGAGAATATAGAGGATCTTGTTGATTTGGAAAACACTGGACAACAATGCCAATTTTTTTTTTTAAGAACTATTTTGTAGATACCAAATCTGAAACAATCTTTAAACACAATTGCTTTATTCTTGTGTGCCTTCACTGTCAGTAATCTGATGATAACAATTTTCGAAGCGTTCCACTGAGTTTGGTGATTTGAGTTAAATTTCAACATGAAGTTAAGCAAGGAAACTTAGAAACATGTCCTATGCCCTTTTTCTGGTGTCGCTATACTAGGGACATGGGGACACCTAGGCGATGCCCTTGGGCCATCCCCTAAATATTTCTGAAAAGGCTAGGAAATGTTGTGGGTGGCTGGCTTTTCCTGAGATGACCAAGGGAATCAAATGATGTCTCTTGACTATCCTAAGGATGGCTGGCCTCGGGAAAAGGTCGGAAATTTTCGAATTATTCATCTGATTAAACTATAAAATAATGACTGTCTCTTTCCTTCAAGGGGCAATAAGAAGAAATTGGCTGTGGCAGATCTAGACAGTGGAGAAGATGATCTGGAATGCCATGTTTTATGAGGTGGAACAGAAAGAAATGCTATGGAAATCTTGCACACCTTGTCCACCTCCTTTTTGGTGCTCTTTTCCAAGTCTATAAAGGGGATTTTCACAAAATTTACGAGTAGCAAAGAAATACTTGGGATAATGCTCTTTGTTTTACATAAAATTCGCTTATAAATATATTCATATTTTTGGTTCTCCCCCATTGTTACAAATTTCTTATTTCTACTTTTGTTCTTTGTTCTCTCTTTCTAGATAGAAGTGGAAATCTTGCACACCTTGTCCGCCTCCTTTTTGGTGCTCTTTTCCAAGTCTATAAAGGGGATTTTCACAAAATTTATGAGTAGCAAAGAAATACTTGGGATAATGCTCTTTGTTTTACATAAAATTCGCTTATAAATATCTTCATATTTTTGGTTCTCCCCCATTGTTACAAATTTCTTATTTCTACTTTTGTTCTTTGTTCTCTCTTTCTAGATAGAAGTTTGGGAAATAATTGTGTAGAATTGACATCAGTTGAACTTAAACAATGCATGTATACATGGATGGGATTATATCCTCGTGGATATGATGTAATAACTGACATCTGATCATTTGTCAATTCCATGGGAGATGGACAAATGGTTATGTTAAGGAATATAAATCTGGAGATATAATATAATCTGAAGATATGCAGTAGAATACAATTGCCTTGGTGATTGATTGATTCTACCACACTCAACGACTATATATATATATATAAGTTAGAGGAGTTTAACATGAACAGTTATGACTTATTATATACGATAAGCCATGATTGTTCGTTCTTAATAAATCAACTTTAACAAAGGATTAACGTTATGTTCCAGCACAAATATTAAACACGAACACAATAATTTAACACTCCCTCTTGAGAGAGAGTTTAATAGAACTTTTCATATCATGATATTTGACCCAATCCAAGACACTTACAGAATGTCAATCATGATGAGTTACTACATAGTAGTAATATAAATGTTAAGATGTCCGGTCCTATCCGGGACAAACCCTTCGGGGAGTCGATCTTAACAATTTTATTACCCAACAATTAACATAAGTAACAAATGTCTGGTCCTATCCGGGACAAACCCTTACGGGAGTCGATCTTGTATTACTCATAAGCAACGAGATGTCCGGTCCTATCTGGGACAAACCCTTTACGGGAGTCGACCTTGAAGCCTAGTTACTATTGACAAGATCGTCACCTTGACATAGTAACCTATATACACAGAAGATCGTCATCTTCACAAATTTGAAATATTTCAATATTTTATTTTATTCATGAATTAAAATGTACATAATTACATTCATATTTTGATCAAACCGATTTTACCTCTGAAGAAATCTGTCTTTACCTTTGCAAGAGGTTTAGTAAAGATATCTGCATTTTGTTCTTCAGTACTGATGTAGACCAATTTAATGATCTTCCTGTCTACCATATCTCTCACATAGTGATATGGAATTTCTATGTGTTTTGATCGATTGTGAAAAACAGGATTCACAGAGAGCTTAATACAACTCTGATTATCACAATGAATAATAGTAGGTTCTAAAGATTTACCAAATAGGTCAAAAAGTAATTTTCTTAACCATACTGCTTCTCGAGCTCCCATGGATGCAGCCATGTA
Organism: Chamaecyparis obtusa; assembly: GCA_027943335.1. Classification (NCBI taxonomy): domain Eukaryota; kingdom Viridiplantae; phylum Streptophyta; class Pinopsida; order Cupressales; family Cupressaceae; genus Chamaecyparis; species Chamaecyparis obtusa. Next base: position 488,839 of record BSBK01006263.1, on the reverse strand, counting down.
CTCAGCCTCTGTAGAACTCAGAGCAACTGCAGATTGTTTCCGACTAAACCAAGAAATCACTGCAGAACCTAAACTGAAGCAAACTCCTGTGGTACTCTTACGATCTGAGGAACTTCCTGCCCAATCTGAATCTGAGTAACCTTGAAGTTGAATTTCAGTTTTGTCATATTTTAGCCCAAGTTCACTTGTACCTCTTAAATATCTCAAAATGTGTTTAGCTGCCATTAGATGTATCTGCTTAGGTTCACACATGAAGTGACTTAATACATTGGTGGCATAGCAAATATCAGGACGTGTGTTTCCCAAAAACATGAGAGATCCAACTATTTGTCTGTGAAGTGTAAAGTCTGCAAGTTCTGAATTTTCTGCTTCATCTTTTAACTTGTGAAGGTTAGTTTCCATTGGTGTAGCTAAAGGTTTACAATCTGACATATCAAATCTATTCAAAATGTCAGAAATGTATTTCTTTTGACTTAGGAGAATGTAATCTTTCTTTTGAATAACTTCAAGTCCTAAAAAATAGTGAAGTAGGCCCATATCCTTCATGTCAAATTCAGCTATTAGATCCTTCTTACATTTTTCAATAAAATAGTCTTCTCCTATAATGAGTAAGTCATCGACATAGAGAACTAGAATTATCATGTCACCTTTTTCATTTTTGAAGTATATATTAGGGTCTGCAGTATTCTTAGAGTACCCTAATTTGCTCAAGTAATGATCGATTCTTTCGTACCATGCTCTGGGAGCCTGCTTAAGTCCATAGAGTGCTTTCTTTAACTTGCAAACGTATTTATCTTTGTCATGGGTGAAGAATCCTTCTGGTTGTTCAATGTAAAGTTCTTCCTCAATTTTTCCATTTAGAAATGCAGTCTTAACATCCATCTGATGTACTTTCCATTCTTTGGAGGCGGCAATGGCAAGTATGGTTCTGATAGATGTGTAACGTGCTACTGGAGCAAAAGTTTCTTCATAGTCAATGCCTGCTTTCTGAGAAAAACCTCTTGCAACAAACCGAGCTTTGTTTTTATCAATACTGCCATCAGGTGCATATTTGATTTTGAATAGCCATTTTGATGATACAACTGACTTATGTTTAGGTCTAGGAACAATATCCCATACATCATTTTTCAAAATGGACTGATATTCTTCAACCATTGCTTCCGTCCAGACTTGATTTGATAAAGCTTTCTCAACACTAACAGGTTCAAATTCTGAGAGTTCAGTTAGAAGTGCAGTGTAACATTTTTGAGTTCTAGTTCTTTTGTTCTCTCTAAAGATTTGTGCTGGTTCCACATTGTTCTCTTCAAGTATTTTCCTAGCCCATAATGGTCTCTTTTTATTATTTTCATTATCTGAGCAAGAAGGTTCAAAATCCGGGATTTCTTCTTCATTATTTATAGGTGCTGAATTCATGTTTGAATTTATATTCTCCCTCTCTTTCTCTAGTGAGAGATCTCTATCAAGATCTATAGAAATGTTATCTTCATTATCTGTAGATAAGAAGTTTTCTTCAAATTTAACATCTCTGCATATTTCTACTGATTTCTGACCAGGTATATAGATTCGGTATCCTTTGGAATCCTCACCGTATCCTAGGAAAATACCTTTCTTGCCAGAAGGTTCTAATTTAGTCCTCTTCTCTTTTGGTACATGTATATACACAAGACAACCAAACACCCTTAAGTGACTTAGGTCAGGTTTGACTCCTGTGAATACTTCTTCTGGTGTGGTGTTTTCTAGTATAGCATGAGGGCATCTGTTTTGAATATAAACTGCAGTGTTAGCGGCTTCTGCCCAATATGATATGTGAATATTTTGGTCATGCATCATGGCCTTTGTTGCTTCAATGATGGTCCTGTTCTTCTTTTCTACTACTCCATTCTGTTGAGGATTATAAGCTACAGTATACTCCCTCTTAATCCCAACAGATTTACAATAGTTTTTGAAATTTTCAGAGGTGAATTCCCCACCATTGTCTGATCTAAGAATTTTGATTTTCTTACCAGTTTGGTTTTCTACTAGTGCTTTAAGTTCTTGAAATTTGGCTAGAACCTCACTTGACTATTTAAGTTTTAAGAAATATATCCATGATTTCCTTGAATAGTCATCCACAAAGATTAAGTAATATAGAGCACCTGAGAAGGAAGGTGTAGACATAGGACCACACACATCAGTATGGATAAGTTCTAGAATGTTATTTGACTTATGTTCACTTGGAGGAAAAGATCCTTTAATGTTCTTCCCTAATGCACATCCCTTACAAATGCTAGAGTGTTCAGATTTTAAGAGAGGTATGCCAGAGGTGATCTTAGACAATGTTGGAAGGGCACTATATCTAATATGACCTAGTCTTTTGTGCCAAATCTCATTATTTTGATGAACATTGTGATTTAGGGCTACCTTTTGTTCATTACATAACTTGTACAAGCTACCTTCTCTGTTCCCTATATGAATGGCATTTTTTATATTAGAATTTTTAGTCCAGAGAAGGACTTTGTCTTCATTGAAGGTTACCCTGTATCTTTGATCAGCTAGTTTAGAAATGGAGATTAAATTTCTCTTGATTCTTGGTACATACAAAACTTCTTTCAATAGAGTTACTCCATCTCTTATCTTTAACAAATAGGTCCCAATTCCTTTTACCGGATAAGAGGAGTTGTCACCAATAGTTACCTCTTCTGAAGAGTTCCCTGAGAAGGTTTCGAATTGATCTCTGAATCCAGTGATGTGTCTGGAAGCACCACTATCTATTATCCACGTACTTTTACTAGAATTTAATTCACTTGCTAAAGCCAAGAAAAAGAGAGAAATTTCAGATTTTTTTACTTCCGCTAGGGCAGCTTGTATTTTTTGTTTTTCCGGGCAATATTTGTGAATATGTCCGTATTTGTCACATTTGTAACATTTTACCATGGAAAGATCCCTTTTATTGAATTGTTTCCCATTGTTAGATTGTCTGAATTTTCTCTTCCTTTTGTGAGATGTTTTCTTGTTGCTTTTAATGTGGAGAGCTTGTAATTCATTTCCATTATTAGACCCCATTCCTCTGGAAGCAAGCCTGGATTCCTCTTGGGTACAATCGTTCTTTAATTGCTCAAATTTAGGTAACGGTGGTCTGGTGCTTATACATTGAATGAAGGTTTCCCATGAGGTGGGTAAACCTTTGAGAGCAATTAGGGTGAGTTCAGAGTCCTCTACTGGATTTCCAATGCAGAGCAGTTGGTCTCTTATTTCAGAGATTCTCAAAAAATAAGAAGTGATAGTTTCTTCCTTGTTCATTTTCATATTTAGAAGTTGACTTTTCAATGTTAACATTCTACTGGCATTGTTGATTTCAAATGTGTCTTGAATTATTTTAAACATTTCAAAAGCACTGGTAATTCTAGATATGCTAGGAAGAATTGAGTCTTTCACAGAGTCAATTATTAGTTTTCTGGCTTTATTGTTTCTCCTTTTCCATATTGTCTTCTCTGTTTCATCTTCGGGTATTTTAATATCTTTTTCTATATACTCTTCTAATTCAAGTTCCATCAGAAGAGATGTAAGTCGAGTTCTCCATGATATAAAGTTAGAGGCACCTTCTAATCTATCTTCCATTCTCATGCATTGAGCCATTTCTGAACAATTAAACTCAACAGTTTTATTAAAAAAATATGCTCAACTGAAGGTTATTTATTTATTTATTTTTTATTTCCTTTTAATAACCTGACTCTGATACCATGTTAGGGAATATAAATCTGGAGATATAATATAATTTGAAGATATGCAGTAGAATACAATTGCCTTGGTGATTGATTGATTCTACCACACTCAATGACTATATATATATAAGTTAGAGGAGTTTAACATGAACAGTCATGACTTATTATATACGATAAGCCATGACTGTTCGTTCTTAATAAATCAACTTTAACAAAGGATTAACGTTATGTTCCAGCACAAATATTAAACACGAACACAATAATTTAACAGGTTAAATAAATGAAGTGCCTTTTCATTTCAAGGCCTTGCCAAATGGCTAAGTTGTCATATTAAATTTTAAATTTAATATTGCTACAATATGTAATTTACAAAGTGTTTTCATTTTTAATAAACTTATTATCAATAAATAGATTTAGTTGTCTACCTTTTTTATGTTGCATCTCTAGGTAGCCTTTGGCCTTTTCATCAGTAATTAAAACATAAATGATTAGACATTGAAATTTTGTTAATCTGTGGATCCACTCATGAATTCTCAATCAGTTTATAATATGGTTATATAATGAAAATAGTGAATGCCTTATGTGAATATTTGATTCCTGTCATTCCCATCCCAAAAACTTGGTGTAGCATACAAGTTAAGCATTAATAGTTGCCGTGCTGGAAATATTGCCATTGATGTCAAGAGTGTTTTGTTCAAGAAGGGAGATTGTTAGAGATATGGTCATTGATGCCACAGTGAGATTGTTGGAAATATTGTCACTGATGGAAAAGGTTGTTGATGTCGAAGTGTGGGAGATAGTTTGTTATATTGGCTTTTATTGGATTCTGGCTTGTAGACTTTTATTATTTTAAAAGACGTGTAATTGAAGCCTGACTCATGAAATTTTATTTTTTTGAAAGACGTGTAAGTGGAGGCTGACTCATGGAATTTTATTATTATGGTTTAATTTTATAGAGCTGAGGTACGCATTACATGTAATTAATATTGGCAAAAAATAATTCGGTTTATTTTTTTCTTGATTGATTAAGAGAATTTTACACGTGTATTTGATTTACTATTTCTTAATTCTGTAACATCAATAAAATTCTTTCAATGAAGCATGCCACGGGGGGATTTGAAAACGAGTCTTTATTGTGAAATTCCCTATGATTTGCCATTTGAGATCATCATTTAATCAACAGTCATGGTCAATAATGTATTTTGATCAGACTTCAATAATTTGGTTTATTTTTTTTCTTGACTGATTAAGAAAATTTTGTACGTATATTTGATTTACTATTTCTTAATTCTGTAACATCAATAAAATTATTTTCATAAAACGTAGTATGTATTTGATTTGTGTAAGTTAATCTTTATATATTGTCCTTGGATGTCAAAACAGTTGAACTTACTGGTCAAGGAGAACAGACAAAGGGACCTTATTGATCCTCAATGTGGGGGAGTACAATCAGAGGGTTTTGAAGCAATGCTTCATGTTGCTATCCAGTGTGTTTCTGCCAATCCTGAGAATCGCCCTACAATGCATAGGGCACTACAGATGCTAGAATCTGAAGTTATGAGTCCCTGTCCAAGTGATTTCTACGATTCAAATTCAGAATGATTGAACCTCATTCTTGTCAGACCAAGCAGCGAAGGCTCCTCTGAGATGATAAATTATATCATCATGAGAGCAAGAGGGTTAGATAGGACGAGGCAGTAAAACTTTCAATGCATTCTTTCATTCTTTTATTCTTTGTAGATTGTATAATATTATAACTTAAAATAAATGGTGCAAACAAGATCTCAAGCACATAAAATATCTTGGAATATTATTTGTAGATAAAATGTCCTGCAATGATTATGTTAAAGCATTCCAATGTGTTCCCACACGTTCATCAGACAAAAAGCATGATCAGTAACAATCTATTAATTTTAAAAGGTTCTAGATGCACATAGAATGAAATGTACATATGGTTTTCAGGAATGTTAAATTTACCATTTACTTCAATCTGTTGTTCAAATTCATGTTACATCCCCAAATTTGAATGCTAATCATCCATTTCAACAATAATTCTCTGCTGTTTCTATGTTGTCCTTGTCAAAAAAAAATAGAGGATGCCTTTGCTACTCAACTATGTCTTGAAATATAAATTCTTGTACTAAACAAATTCAAGTTTCTTAACCATTGCACCTGCAATGTCCTCTTCTTTGTGGGTGTCTACATTTTGAAAAAATGCAGGATATTTCTTGCTAGCTTCTACGTACCCTATGTTTAGATGCTTATTCCTGTCATAACTTTTCTGTAAGGTTGATTTGCAAAAAAATTTATGTAGATCTCGGTGACAAGGTTTACAAAGAGGTCATGATTTAAAGACATTATCATTGTTGACATTGCTAGAGAAAACGCATAGAAATCAGATTACACTATCGTTGTGGTTATTATAAATGAAGAGTACTTTATGAAATAAATATTTTCTTGACAAATTTGTCATTGATACACACCTATAAGGACTACTCTTCCTACAATATGCCACATAAGCTAGAAATCCAAAATACATGGAAGTCGCAAAAATAAGTCTACAAGTCAAGGATATATTTTATTAAACTTGCAACATTTTTTTCAAGATTGACATGCTTGTCAAATTAATATACGATTAAGTACAATGATAATATAAAGAAAAGAGATGAGGTGTCAACTGTTTTGTTGTAAACATCGTTAGTGCATATAATATAAACTACATTCTTTAAATTACATAAAGGAGATGTTGACCTCCTCATCGAACATCAAGTATATCAATATAAACTCATCAATAAAATCATCAAATTACATCATTGATACATGTAGACCATGAAGGTTGTGATCATACATAAAACAAAATGTGAAGAACAAATCCTTATCTCCTTTAGACATTAGACAACTATCCATCTATTGTGCTCGAGATAGGAGTCAAGCACTTTTATTGTCCAACCATGGAGTGGTTAGCTTCCTCAATGTTCAACTTGACACATTGAGTGCATTGACCTTGTACAATAAGTCTAGCAACTCGGAATTAGTGGATCTAATGGATTTGGTGTACTAGTGTAACTAATTATATTTCACATATGACAATATAGAATTAAACACTAATGTAGCAGGGAGATGAATCATTAACCATCACATAGAAAATATTATATGCAAATGAGCTTTGACTAAAACATTTTAACTAGTTTCTATTGGTGGTAGGAACCCAAGAAAGAAAATATCCTCCTACCTTTCCCTAATTATCCACATTCGGGACCCTTCCATTAAAATGAAATCATAAAAGAAAAGAATCAAACAGATTACTAATGCAATGCCTTTGATAAGCAAACCATACCCTTGTAACCATCACCTCTTTTTTTTATGAATTGCACTTTTTGAAAAGATGCCCCATTAGGTTCAAGAGGAGACTCAAAGGCCAAGTGGAACAACAATCTTTCTCTAAAATATGTAATGATGAAAATGTAAATGATGTAATGATGTAATATAGATGATAAATTAAACAAGTTATTGAAAAATTGGAAATAGTAGACTGATACTGATTGACAAAGAGTAGAAATATACAAAAATGAGAACTAGAGTACAGATCTGACAATGAGCGAAATCTTGGTTGAAAATGGAGGGGACGGGGCGAGAAATCCCCTTGTACTTGCGGATAGGATGCCAACGACGTTTTGTACCTAGTGATTTTAGCTAATTTTTTCTGAGATCCTTCGATAGTATTTGATCTATTTAGATTTCATCTGACGGCTCCATAACCTATTCCTGCACAAAGAAAAATGGGGAGAAGGTTATATAAAGGGGTTTGCCTTGGTTAAACCCTTGTTTAGGAATCAATCTTAAAAATGGAATAAAATTGCATAAAAGAAAGTATGTAAAAAAGTAAATGGTTGATTCACCTTGTATCAACCCTCATGAATGGATGTAGAAATCGCTCATACCCATAAGATGCTTGAATGTACTTGAAATCCACAAAGTTGACATTGGACTGTGATGTAGAATTAAGGATGCCCTCACAAATGCGTAGATATGTGAATACCACTCCTAGATGTTGAATGTAGATATGTTTGATAACCACTTGCAATGAAGGAGAAGAATGTGAATGGAAGGAAATGATCTTTTTACTCGATTGAGAATTCCTCTACTTGTCCATCATGGGAGATAAATTTGCTTCAATTAGAGAAGGTTTGCCTTTGACTTGAATGATCTTGAAGAATTGGAGCCTTGGAGAACTTGATCTTGGATGCTTGCCTTCAAATTTTGAATTTAATTGTTCAATTGCTCTTGATTGCTGGAAAACTTGATAGTAAATGCTTGCACTTGGATAATGGATACCAAAATGAGGAGAGATAGGGGGTTTTATCCTCAATCCATCATTTCAGGATTCAAAAATAATATAGGCGGACCATGAAATCAAATCTCCTGCTAATACCCCGACATTGGGCCTTGGGCTAAATTTGGGTCCCAATTCTCGGGGACAGGATGCCATTGGCGTTCTATCCTAGGGACATGACACCATTGCCATCTTATACCTTGGAGAATGAGTCATAATTTGAAATGGATGTCGGGATTGATGAAAATATGCGGGGAGAAGGAGAACAAGTTACTAGGATCAAACATAACAGGCATTCAAACCTCGAAATCACCAAAATGGGGTCTAATAGGTCCTAATAAAACATCCAATTATGCATGCTAAATTTTTAGAACGATACATCTAGCCCCCAGTTTAGTGGGAGTATGAGACAAGCTCATGCTCACGATAAAGTAGATCAATGCATAATAACAATTTTATCAAGGTCAAAGAGACGAAGAAACATCAAGCCCCCAAGTGACTTAAGTCCTCATCAAATCCAAAACCAAGATAAAAGAGGCGCGTGCGCACGCACGCACACACACACACACATAGAGCCTAGTAAGGTATTGTCTTACTATGGATAACACAAAGAGACTGCTACAAAAGATGACATCGAAAATCTAGCAAGCTGTGATATGCTAGTCAATCCATCAAAGAGGATCAGTGCTTAAGGAAAGTATTCTCTATGTTAAGGGATCTGAAAGGTCGACCAGGCCTAAGGAAAGTATTTTCTTCAAAGGGATCAAGGAAAGGAAGATCAATCCTTAAGTAAAGCGTTGTCTCCATTAAGAGATCTAAAGAGAACAATCAGGCTTGAAGAAAACATTGTCTCCAAAGATATCCTTAAGGAAAGCATCGTCTCCATTAAGGGATCCAATGAAAGGATGAACACAAGGAAAGCATTGTCTTCATAGCCATTCACAAGAGAGATTGCGTTGAATCATTGTGTGTGTGCAAAATATGAAACAAGGAGCAGAGTGTATGCCCCCACATTAAAGTGATTGCAATCACCTTAATAGGAGCAATGGCTTTAACAAAGCTGTTATCCCCCCCTCCCCCTCCCCCAATTTTTTCTACTTCAAATCTCGTTAAGTGTATCTGCCTTCAATACAAAGTGGAGTCAAATTTCCCTTTTGTGTTGTGTCTTCCCTTTAAAAGTTTTGTGCTGAGTTCCATCTAAATAAAAAGATTAAGTCATTGAACTCTTTGAACCTTTGAACCAATTGAACCTTTTTTGGGGTTCAATGGGTTCAACACTTTCAATATCTTTGAGCTTTGTTTTCTCTTTATCCTTGTCATGTGTGATGGTTTGTAAAAATTGTCCAACCAATTGAACATCTTTTGGGGGTTCAATGGGTTCAACAGGTTCATTCAATTCAAAGCATGCAAAAAGGCAGGATTTTTTCCGAGGAAAAAGTGATCGGCAGTAGGGAATATTTTGGCGGTATATCGTGAAATATGAATTTGTAGTTTCTTGGAAGGGGATAGTAACGATGAATTGACAAGCTCATCTGTTGAAAAGATGGGTAATTAAATTTCATATTTAATGTAAAATTTTGCGAATCAAATTGGCATGAATGAAAGATCAAGCCATTATTTCAAAGAGTTTTTTTGAGATGATTTAAAGGTAACCTCATACTTCAAGAAATAAAAAGAAATTGGCAAGGAAGAAGTGCACATGAGGTAATTGGGGTTTTCTCAAATTTGAAGCTGCAGAAGATTCATATTCAAAGAGGTGAGTTTGATACTATTCATTCTTGGTAATGGTTCATAGTGATAGCTTGTCTAAAATTTTTGTTGTTTGTTAAGTTCTTTGACACTTGGTAATGTTTGCAGCTTGGTTCTTTCAATAACCAGTTTGATCAGACATGCATGAATATAGTCTTCACGCGAAATCTCCGCAGTCTTCTTCTTTCCGACATCTGTCAATAATGAAACTCATATCTCTTATATAGACAAGTAAACCGTTTTCATATCAGCCATTAGATTTTGCCACTTAATCTCCTTTGTCCATTTTTTCGCTTAAACCTTCCTCGGTAGATGTGTCATTAACACATTTCAATCTCATCCTTTAGATCTTCTCCAAATTTTTTCAGTCGTGGATCTCATAACAAAATTCATCCTTAACCTTGAAATCATAACAATTTCCAGCTCATCAAATTCAGTCGATGGTTCTTTGCATTTAATGTTTTCATCCATATTCGGTTGATATAGAAATGCGTCGGTGATAACTAGTTAAACTAGCTCAATTAATACTGTCAGTCGGTATACACTGCACTGGCTCGGTGTATACAAAAATCTTCAATTACCGACCACATTGACTTGTTCAATTTCAAATCTCTTCTTCATAATAGATTAATGTAACATGCTCAAGTCAACAATATAAAGCCATAGACTCATCAATAAGTTACCCAATGTTTACCTTATCCTTATATGTCATATCCATCTTTTTCTCAAGTAGATATCTCAGTTCTTCATCTTTTCTTCATTCAACAGATGTTCAGATGTTTGTAACTAACGTGATAAGTATTGTCAAAACTAGTTGACATCAATGACAACATATTGACTGATTTAATCATCTTACATATCATTTCAGTAGCTCGGTGATCTCTAATCACTGTTTCTTCAATTCATTCAGATATTCAATCAGTTGTAGTTCATCAGATTTGGAACTTATCAACAGAAAATGGTAGCTTCTATACATAGACAAAATAGAGCCCCAAACTAACATATGGCTATCCAACTAAAGAAAATAAAACTAGTATATAGTCACATCACTTACCCCATGAATCTATCACGGTCACAAAGTTATACAATTTGGTATAGAGAAAAAGAAAGAATATGCACCAGATATAGCACTAAATATATTGATGTTCACTACATCTTTTAAAAATAAAGAAAAAAAATTAGAATGTAGTATACACCACAGATTCACGAATAACACATACTTGGGTTTGAAGACTACTGAAAAAAATTCTCTTTTTTCACCCTCAAAAGGTACCTCTATGTAAAAAAATGTATGGAAAGATGCATGCTAGAGGTTCACATTCTTTAAGGAATTCATTAAATATTCTAAGGTCGTTCCCTTTTTGAAAATAGAATGAATTTACAATGAGATTGAATAGAATTTAGACCTTGCCAGAAACTCTAGCTGTGAAATTCCCTTTTCATTTCCAATTTCTTTGTTTCTGTGATTGTTTTCCTCTCTTGTCCATTCACCATTATTTTCTTGTTGTTCTCTGTAACTTCTTCCAAAATTTCTTCCTTCTCAATATTTAAAAAAAAAACTTCCAATGAAACTCTTTTTTTTTCAGTTTCCTGCGACTTCTAGTTTTTTCTCTGCCCCAATTTCAAGAATCAGTTATGTTTTTAATGACATCCACCCTACCAACTATTTTTTCCCCTCCTCTATTCATCACTAGGATAGATATTTATTTATTTATTTCTGCATCCTCAAAAACATACACACACACACATACACTTTCTATTGACCATTCAATTTATAATTACATCAAAATTTAAAATGAACTATAATTATTATTTAACAATAATGAAACCTATAAAATTGTACATGCTAATTTTGTAAGGTCATAATAAAGAAATATAATAACTATTTCAAACACTTTTCATCACATGAGGTTAGGGTTAGAGACAAAACTCGTTAAATCTAACATGTGATGCAAACTAGGGGATGTGTGCTATATCATCTAACCTACCACTGTCGAGGAGCTAACCTTCTCTACCTGGGCCATACTCTCACCATCAACCTACCATCCACTCAAACTCTTGAAACCTTATTAATAGGTCAGTAACGATGAAACTATAATAAAAAATCAAAATATGCATCATTTTCTATTGTATTTAATTGTATAACATTTATACATGCATCCATAACATCATCATAGATTAAGTTAAATGTTCACAACATAGTAACATGTCTCATGAAATTTATTTGTCGAGAAGGTAAGCACATCATCACATTGATTAAAACATATTAGCATAATCAATTAAGAGTCTACGACTAAAGACCAAGTCAACAAAATTCTAAATGCCACTCAAAATCCTAATAAGTAGGAGAAGCAAGGTCGAGTTGTGATATCCTTCCCCACTAGTAAAATACATCAACCCGATGCCATATAGAACACATCAAAATAGTGACACCACACACATACACACTCATTAATATATACAAAAATAAGAAAATACATAAGAGTCTATGAGAATAACTAACAAAGGGATCTCTATATATCATTTACATCCTCCTAGGAGGCACTGCCAATAGAGGATTGGTCCCACTAGACCTTGTACAATAAAATATCTTTGTTGCACAATCGGATGGTACACTGATCAATACTATTGGTGATCTCTACTAGAACTGCCCCTAGATCCTAAACCTGCAACAAACGACAATCATAGATTTGAATTGCGCCATGATAATAAGGTTTAAGTAAATATACATGAAAAATATTATGGATGCAAGCCAAAGCGGGTGGTAGAGAAAGTCGGTATGAAATTGGATTGATAACTTTGAGCCCATCAAAGGGCACCACATATCTCAGTGCAATTTTTGAGGACTTGTTAAAGGAAATTGGACTTGTGCAAGGTCTAACATGAAAGAACACCTTGTTCCCTTCTTGAAACTATCTGAGAGTGTGGCTCTTATCTACATAACTCTTTTATTTATTGGTTTCTTCCTTGGTCGACTTAAAATCAATGTTATTTATTCCTCAATTTCCTTCAACATATTTGGACCTATCACAATCATGTCATCAATCCTCTCCCAATGATAGGAGTATGACACTTACGCCCATAGAGCACCTCAAATGGTGTCATACATAAAGAAGCACGGTAAGATTTATTATACACAAACTCTACCAAGGGAAAGTAGTCTTCCTACTTGTACTATTGATCCATGCAGTGTATTTAGATAAATTCCTCTATCACCTTATTTACTCTCTTAGTCTGCCCATCTATTTGAGAATGATATGTAGTACTAAGGTTCAATCATGTTCCCAAGGAAGAATTTGAGGTTGTCCAAAACCTTGATGTTATCCTCGTATCCCTGTTAGATATGATAGCCTTTGGCTGATGAACTACAACTAATTGAATATTTGGATGAACTAAAGAAACAATGATTAGAGATCACCGAGCTACTGAAGTGATATGTAAGATGATTAAATCAGTCAATATGTTGTTATTGATGTCAACTAGTTTTGACAGTACTTATCATGATAGTTACAAACATCTGAACATCTGTTGAAGGAAGAAAAGACGAAGAACTGAGATATCTACATGAGGAAAAGATGGATATGACAGATAAGGATAAAGTAAACATTGGGTTATTGATGAGTCTATGGTTTTATATTGTTGACTCGAGCATGTTACATTACTCTATTATGAAGAAGAGATTTGAAATTGAACAAGTCAATGTGGTCGGTAATTGAAGATTTATGTATACACCGAGCCAGTGCAGTGTATATTGAGTGATAGTAATAACTGAGCTAGTTATCATCGACACATTTCTATATTAATCGAGTATGGATGAAAACATTAAATGCTAAGAACAACCAACTGAATTTGATGAGCTGGAAATTGTTATGATTTTGAGGTTAAGGATGAAGTTAGTTATGAGATCCACGACTGACAAAATTTAGATATGATCTAAAGGAAGAGATTGAAATGTGTTATGGACACATCTGCCGAGGAAGGTTTAAGCGGAAAAATGGACGAAGGAGATTAAGAGGAAAAATCCGACGGTTGATATGAAAATGATTTACTTGTCTATATAAGAGATATGAGTTTCATTATTGAAACATGCTGGAAAGAAGGAAACTGCAAAGATTTCATGTGAAGACTGTATTCATGCATTCCTGATCAAACTGGTTATTGAAAGAACCAAGCCACAGACATTACCGAGCATCCGAGAACTATTTACCGAGTGAAAGTAAGTTGAGAAATATTGAGGAAGTGAATTGATTAATGATCAAAGTATTTATGAGCATAGCATAGATCTGAATATTCGCAATTGATTTTTATTTGAATCAGATCAGTACTGTATCAGTTTAACCATTGATTCAGAAAATCTCTTAATCAAGTGGACTTAATAGTCTTATTGTACTACCCTATGACATTCATTGAATGTAAAGTGTTATCTTGTTGACCCCATAGAGAATATTGGTCAAAAGTTAACTATTAGTGATAAATCCTCTAACCAAGTCACACCTAATAGTGTGTATTGTAACCTTTGACATGGTTGGCTCTTTACTGAGCTCACTTCAGAAGAGTGAATTATTTTGGGTTATTGGTCCCAAGTGGTTTTTCCCTTAGCAGGGTTTCCACGTTAAATAATTGTGTTATGTGTTATTTTTTATGATTGTTTTGCTATCATAATGTACATACTGCATAGTTGATTTAGTCGGTAATCACAATTTGGATAATTACTGGTAATTGGTAAAGTGGACAGACATATTGATATATTATGTTACTAAGCTGCATAACTTGTTGAAATTGTTTTGTAAAGTACATTTGTGTATTTTGGACTGTAGGATAATTGATCTAACTGGTTTACCCCCCCTCTCAGTTATTCTAACAATTGGTATCAGAGTTGTATTGGTTGCTTGGAAGAAAGTTTTAAGGACTTGAATAGAAAGATCACAAGATGTATAAGAGGGAAGTACCGAAGCTGAACAAAGATAACTTTACCACATGGCAAAGTCGGATGAGGCTTCACATATCTGGAATTGGAGAATCTGCTATACCTTTAGTTGACAATGGTTACATACAACTGAGTGTTGGACCTTTGACTCTTGATCAATTGAGAGACCAACATGAACACAATATTACTATTCAATAGAGATTGTTGCTGCTCTATCTGATGCTGAATTTGAGTATGTCAAGGACTACACTACAACAAAGAAAATGTGGGATAAAATTGCTCTAGTTTATGGTGGTGATGTGAATGTGATGAGAGCCATAGTTGAAATCTTGAGAAGCAGATTTGATGACATGAAGATGAAAGAAGGAAAGAACATCACACAATACTCAAACCAAATCAAAGAGGTAGTCAATGCTATCCGAGGAGCTGGAGGTATTATTTATGAAGATACTGTGGTAAGTAAGATACTGAGAACCTTGTTGCCTATCTATGCAATCAGAATATCTGCACCTAATAGAACTCTTACTCTTGATAGTCTGATTGGAAAGTTAACAAATTTTGAGCTGAATAATTTTGACAATAGTGTTGTACTGAGTTTTGAGTTTTCTTTTATGTCATCTCTTAAGATTGGTAAATCTAGAAGTAAGCATAATATAAAGAATGAAAGTGACAGTAATACTGAAGATGAGCTTGATGAGCTTGAAGCACTTATGGCCCAGAGACTACAAAAAGGTAAAGGAAGGTATAAGGGAAAGCTACCTTTAGCTTGTTTTAACTATAAAGAGGTTGTCCATATTGCTGCTAGATGTCCTAACAGAAAAGAGGAAGATAAAGACTGATCCAGTGATGAAAATTTTGGCAGAAGGAATAACAAAGGAAACTGACACTACAATAGAGACAACCGAGATTACAAAGATAAAGGCAAAAAGGCATGTTACCTTGTTGGAGAAAATGAAGATGACACTGACACTGACACTGACACTGATGATGATATTGAAGTAGTTTTTGTTGCAATGAAAGATGATTTAGAAGAGGAGGAAAGGTATGTAGAAACATCACTTATTTCTAAAGTTAGTAAGAATGATACTTGGATCATTGATAGTGGCTGTACACATCACATGACTGGTGATGAAGATAAATTTGATCATCTTGAGAATTATAATGGATGATTAGTGAAAATGGGAAATGATACACCTTGTCAGGTGAAAGGAAAAGGGTCTATTTTATTGAATGATAGAATTAGATGTGATAATGCATACTGGGTAAAATGACTTAACTACAATTTGTTGAGTGTAGCACAACTGAATAACTTAGGTCACCGAGTTGCAATTGAAAGCAAGAAGGTGAAAATCTATGATGAAAATGGAAAGCTTGTTGGTATTGGAGGACAATCAAAAGGTAATTTATTTTATCTTGATAATGCTGAAACTTCTTGTTTATTGGTGAAGAATGAAGATGCATGGTTATGGCATAAGAGGCTATGTCATGTAAACTTTGATAACATGATTAAGATCAGTAGAAATAAAAAAGTTAGAGGATTGCCGAGTCTAACCAAACTTGATCATGTTATGTGCTATCAATGTCAGAAATGAAAGATGACCAAATCTAGTTTTAAAAGTAACGACTATTCATCTAAAGGTATTTTAGAGTTGGTACACACCAACCTATGTGGTCCTATGAGAACTCAAAGCTACTATGGTGATAAATACTTTATTCTATTTATTGATGACTATTCTAGGTTGATGACAGTAATGTTCTTAAAAGAAAAATCCGAGGCATTCAAACTATTTAAATGGTATAAGGCTAAAGTTGAAAAAGAAACCGAAAAAGAATTGAAATGCTTAAGGTTTGATAGAGGAGGTGAGTTTGTTTCTGATGAATTCACTAACTTCTATAATGAGCATGGAATCAAAAGGCAGGTTTATGCACCTAGGACACCGCAATAGAATGGAATTGCTGAAAGGAGGAACCGATCTATTGTTGATTGTGCTAGAACATTGATGATTGAAAAAAATGTTGCACAAATGTATTGGAGAGAGGCATTTAGCATTATAGTATACACCCTGAACCAAGTTCAACTAAAGAAAGACACAAACAAGACACCTTAGGAGTTATGGTTTGGATATACACCAAGTGTAAGTTATTTTAAAATCTTTGGTAGTAAGTGTTATATTCTGAAAGATGATAGGAATGGTAAATTTGACTCTAAAGGTGATGAAGGAATATTTTTAGGATATTCTACTAAGAGTAAAGCTTATAAATGTTTGAACAAGGCTACTAATAAAATGATAGAAAGTACTAATGTAAGAGTAGATGAGTTTGCTGAAAAGAATGATGAAGAAATCATGAAGGAACCATAAGACTATGGTAGGTTTACATATGTTGAAGATCCAGATTATCTACCGAAGCCATATGCTAAGTCTGCCAATCATTAGGAAAATTCTACCAAGAGTCAGCAAATACAAACCAAGAATCAAGAAGAAGCTACCGAGCAGGAAAATGAACTTGAACCAAATGATGAGCATAGAAGAGATCAAGTGCTAGCAATATTTGTTAGAAGACACCATCTGTAGAATCAAATCATTGGAGATAAGAAAGATGGCATGATGACCCGAAGTAAGTTAACACATAACACATTCTTAGTCTGTGAAGTTTGAACCTAAGAATGTTAGGGATGCACTTGAAAATGAGGAATGAACCAATGCTATGAATGAGGAAATTGAATAGATTGAGAAGAATAAGACACAGACATTAGTACTCAGACCAAAAGATAAAAATGCTATTGGTACTAAGTGGATTTTCAGGAACAAGTTAAATGAAAATGGTGAGGTCAATAGGAATAAGGAAGGACTTGTATACAAGGGATATGCACAAGAAGAAGGTATTGATTATGGTGAAACCTTTTCACCTGTTGCTAGAATTGAAGGAGTTCGTATTGTTACCTATTTAGTTTCCATACTAAATTGGTAAGTTGATTTCACCTTTAAATTACAATATGGACTTAACAGTTGCTGTCCTAATTTGCAGAATGGCTTGGATGCAAAAAAAAATGAAGTATATAAATGTAGAATGACAATCATAAACATCAAAAGAGTGCATAAAGGTACACCTCTACAAAATTACTATTCAGCTTATGAAGATGAATTATACATTTCAGTGCATTCATATTATCTGATTATGTACTCTAAGTATTGATCATGCTCATTTTTGCAAATTCATAGTGATCATTACATTGTGCATTCAAACTGAATGTATTAGACAAATGTTTTTTCAAGGTTACATCTTGCATACTGAAACTTGGAAGAGAGCATATGAAGAAAATAAAGTAAGAGAGAAGCATGATGAAGTCTAGAGATCTATGTATTGCCTTTAAGAGGTCTTCTAGTTTCTAGAGTTGTTTATCTGCATCATATGAAGTCTTCATGTCTTGGTTTTGTCTATGTCGGTCCTGCATCCTAGGTCTTCTTCTAGTCCTGACCTGCATTATGGAAAAGATGTTAGATCCAATTGGATCTAAGCAATACATAGTTCACTAAAAGCACCATACATCAATCAAACTTCCAGGATGACATATTTACTGATAACATCAATGCAATGGAAAGATATGCATCTGCATTAACATAATAATAACATCAAAGAGACATCTTTATGAAACCCTTATTATATTTGAAGCATGCATTATTAAAAGAAGAAAGGAGATGAAGTTCATAACATTTACTACAAGGTTATTACATGCTATTATGAGTTTAATGGCATTAGTATCAAATATGCAAAGTGCAATAATGATGCTGGAAATGATCATATACAGAAGGAGGATCACAAAAATACGAAGACAAAAAAATAAGATTGTTTTTTATGCTAATACTGTTTGCTTCATGTGTAGATTGAAGACTAATTTTTGCTACAAGGACATATAATCATAGCTACATCATGTCAAGCTTATGCTAAAGTGATTTTTTAGACAATGATCATCGAACATGTGTTGGTGAGTGTCATGAGCCCGTGCTCGAACCTCACCAACGAATGTCCTTTCAGTATATTTTAAGAGGATAAGTTAAATATTTGTATTATTATCATTTTACAACAAGTTTCTACATCCGGTTACATTAAGGCCATGCTGTTTTTCAAGAAGTTGCTACATTAAATTGATTGAGGTTCATTTTTAACTACAGTAAATGCTACAGGAATCAAGCAAATAATTTCAAGCAGTGAATTAAACAATGCATGTATAAAATTACAGTGCTTGAATCTCATGATTTGGCATTTTCTTGGTTGGATTTCATTCTTTCAGAAAGAAGTAAGTTCAATGCAATTATTATTATCAAAGGGCTTTAGCAAAGAGAATCACAACCGTGAGTACAAAATCAGTTGGGTACAAAAGAAACAATAAGTTTGATAACAGTAAATAAACATTGAAGGAGGGCCCAAGTTCTTTCAAAGTCTACAGCCCATGAACATTCAAGGTAATGCAGCCGCTTCATAACATAAGCTCAACCAGTCATGGTAATAAAGACCGAGTTCACTAGCAAGTAAGGAAATGATTATTTTCAATTTTTCTTTTTCAAGCCATAAGGAGTATGCATCTGAAAGTGAAATCTACATGCATGAAGGAAGCTATTAGATCTTCATTCTACACAAGAGAAGGTTCATGCAGAGAAGCTTTCAAAGAAGTAGTTCGTAACTGAATAGAAAAAGTAATTGGCATTGTTTTATTCTATTACAGAAAAGAAGCCCTAAACCTGTGCAATAAAAAGAATGATTTTTAGTAAGGAAAGAGAGTTCTAATTCAATGCAATGAAAGGATCTTATCAAATGAATGTAAACAACAAAAGGCTCTGGAGATCTCTGTAATGACTATGCAATAAAAAGAGAATCTTAAAAAATAACAAGTTCAAGAATGCATGTTTAAGTTTGAATAAGAGGGAAAACGAGATACTTATCTCAATCAAAAGTTGAGCATTAAAAGGGAGTGCTAGCCAAAGTCATAGTTCGGTTAACATTTCAAACCGATAGCACCCACATCAAGCTTGAGTTCATTGAATGGAAGCCAAGTAAGGCTCATTATAATCAAAACCAAATCTATAGCCCGTGAACTATCGGTTAGATAGTTGTGAGTCCAGGTACAATTCGTGCTAAAGTGTTAGAATAACTGAGAGGGGGGGGGGTGGAATCAGTTATCCAGTGTCCCAATTCAAAATGTATAATCCAAAACAATTCTACTACTTCTGCAAGTTGGTAAACATAGAATACTTCCACTATCTGTGTATTTACCGATTGACAATCTAAACTCTGTATTAATTACTGATTAAATATAACATGTAATATGCAAAGTATGATCACAAACAAATATCACAATCAACACATAACACAAGAGATTTAATGTGGAAACCTTGTAAAGGGAAAAACCATCTGGGACCGACAACCCAAAATTGTTCACTCTTTTGAAGTGAGGTCGGTGAAGACCCAACCATGTTAAAGGTTTACAAACACACTATTAGGTGTGGCCTTGTTAGAGAATTTTAGACTAGAAGTTATCGTCCAACCAGCAGTCACTCTGGGGTTAACAGGATAACAATGTTTACTCTATGAATGAAACATCAAAAAACTTTCATAGTCCACTCGGTTAAGAGATTTAACTGTGTACAATGGTTAAATGTGTAACAGTAGGTGATCTGCCTAAATACAACTTTAGTTTGTAGTTTACAGATCAATGTTCAACTCATTCAAATACTTCTGACCAATATAACACTTCAGATTCAATACTGTATCAACTTACTGTCCATCGGTAATAACTCTTTGTAGCTCGGTAAGTGTTCTGCAGCTCGGTTCTCATTAACCAGTATGATCAAAAAACTTCTCCACGTGATTATTCTGCGGTATCTTCTTCTTTTGGCATCATTCCATAATGAAATTAATGTCTCTTATATAGATGAGTAAATCATTTTCTTTTCCTCCATCAGATTTTGCCGCTTAATCATATTCATAGATTTTGCCGCTTTAAGCTACCTCGGCTGATGTGTTAGTAACATGTTTCAATCTGCTCCATTAGATCCTTTTGATTTATGTTAGCCGTCGATCTTCATAACAAACATTATGTATTACCTTGATTTCATACATTTTATAGCTCATCACTTTAACGGCTAAACTGATCATTTAATTCCTTTATGTTTTGCTCGATTAACAAAGAAATACGTCAGTGAACACAAGCTCGGTTAATGCTGTGCTTGGTATACACTACACTTCGTTGGTGTATACTGAAATGCTTTATTTACCAACAACATTGCTTTGTGTCTTTCAACTCTATTCTTCATCATAGATGAATGCAACATAATAAAGTCAATTCCATGAAGTCATAGACTCATCAACAAGTTACTCAGTGTATTCCTTATCCTCATCTATCATATACATCTTCCTCATGTAGATTTTTCTGTTCTTCATCTCTTTCACCTTCCTTCAGATGTGTCGGTATAGTAACTTACAAGATAAGTACTGTCAAGCTAGTTGACATCAATGACAATATAATACTGATTTAATCATCTTGCACATCTAATCATCAACTCCTTAGTAATCTTTGAATTACAGATTCTTCATTTTAGTTCTGAATCAATTGTAGTTCATCATAAAGTCCAAATGCCAGTCAAGACGTAACAAATAAACTCATAGTCGGTGGTCAATGTCATGAACACCCAGTTCAAACCTGGGTACCATTAGATGAAACTGAGTTCTTTCACAACCAAGAGCCCAAGATTTAAAGTCATGGGCTTATAATCAAAAGGCTAAGTTCCTGCTACAACCATGAGTTCAAGGTCAAAGCCCATGTTTTCATAACAAAATGGTTACATAAAGAAAATCTCAGGCCAAGTCTCAGATAAAAAAAAAAATGTGAGCTTCCAGTCACAGGAGGAACTCTAGATTTGAAGTGAAAGCCATGAGGAACAATAGGTTCCGAAGACAAGCATGGTGGCACCCAAACAGCAACAACAAGATAACCCTAAACTTTTTCCCAAATAATGCCTTGTAAAATGAAACACAGAATACAATATGCCAAGTTCTAATAAAGCTTGAAGTCCATTGTCAGAGAGAAGTAAATATTACAGATTAATCACAAGGCACAACAGCTTCTTCATATGCCATGGCAGCTTCTTCACATGCCATTGTAATAAAATAGATATACTTGGAGATAGAGTCATGTTGATTTAATTTCAAAGTGCATGTTAGGCCTTTGAATTAGGTTAACTTATGCATGTAGGTTGAGTTTTTGCATCTTAGGTTATTTTAGAATATAGTTTAGATATTTTAAATATATTCTTTGATATATTTTAAATATTTTAATATATTCTTTAATATATGTTGATATATAGTATGTAAAAGATGTAAATAAAGAATAAATATCAACATTGGGGACCTAGAGTTTAGAGCTTATTTCATTTTCAAAATTAGCCTTTAAGGCTCAAATTTGGGGCACTAATCATGCCTTAGATTTAGGGATATACTATTTTTGAGGGGCTTGTTGGAGGCTAATTTGTAGGCATTATTTTAGGCCTTGGATTTAGGGTTATCTTTTTGTTTTGAGGAGACTTTTAGAGGGAGTTCTCATTTTTGAGATTAGCCTTGAAGGCTATTTATTCGAGCTCTATATTCATTGTAAAGGGTTCAGAGTTTTGGAAAAAAGAGGTGTTAAGTGAGCACATTGTTCCTTCACCCTTTTTCTGTTATTTTGTAACCATTTTTACAGGTTTTGAAGGAAATAAAGTTGGCTTTTCTGATTTCATCATCTCTGAGTATCAAGTCCAGTCCTATTCTTCTTTTTTGCATATAAGTGTTGTATTTTATGTAATCAGGTAAAGTGAGTTGTTTCGATTCCTTTCCTATCTTATTAAAAATCAGGCCTTTTTGCAAAATATGTAAGTTTTTTGTCAATTTTTATTGTTTGTGGTTTAAACCCTAGCAATGAATTCTAGTCAACCTTTATGTTGAATAGAGAATGATAAATGCAACTCAGTGCTTTTGTAATTAGGAATGCTAGTTTGAAGATCTTGATAGATATGTGCCAAGTTTTGGTGTATCACCCAATTTCCCATTCAGTTTTAATCTTTCTCTCTTTTCCCCATCAATTTTCAATCAGAAGGTGATATTCCATATTTGATAGGAACCGGCCTAGAATCTAGAGGTTCAATCACCTATATAGTTTACCCACAAACTCATGATTGTTCCCATGTTCTCCATAATTTCTAAGTGTTTAGGCGCTTGGAGTTAGGGTGCAAATTCTGGAGTTAACATTTTTTGGCACGCTCGGTGGGACCAAACTATTTTATAGTTTGGTTGAGCTTCATATCATTGATTTTTTGGTGTGGACAACAATGCTATAGCCTTTGGAGGCAGGATTCAAACACATACCTAGCAACTATGCATCAAAAGATCTGTTGGTTTCATAAGGTCAAGTGCTGGTATTTTTCAGATCATCTTTTACATTCAGATTTTCAACTTATTACATGAATAGAAATGTCATATTATTGTGGGCAGCAATAATACTTACCATCCTATCATGAGAATAGTGCTCAATGGACTAATTATCAGCCATATGAAAGTCATCCTAAGACTATTTTTAGTGCAAGCTACCATGCCTCAGGAGGCTATCAGAATATTCAGTATGCTCCTGGTCAATATGCCCTTGTACAGGCTTATGAGCAGGCTCTCCAACAAGAAGGATCATGGGCATGGGTTCAAAGGAAGCAAACACAGAGTTATAATCAGTTCCAAGGAGACTATTTTATGCCTAATCAACATGTAGATATTCCAATCAGCCTCAAAGTTGGGACTATGTTAAAATGAAAGAGTTTTATGAACCTAGCAAGCATGTTCAACCAAATCAAGAGCAAGGAAATGAGGATCAATTACATGAGTAGCAAGTGAAACAATGGGAAGAAGAGCTTGATCGTTAAATTGTTGTTAAGGAAGCAGAGATGAGATTACAAGTTGCTGAACAAAAGGCTCCTGAGCATAAAATTCCAAGCTTCATGCATTTTGGGCCAGGTGAGTCTCCTAAGTCTATTGAATGTAAAGTTCCAAGTTGGAGAACTCCTATGTCCAGAGAACCTATGAATAAAGAGCCAGTTAAGCCTTTATTTCCAAGTTTTAGTGATATCCTTCTAGCACAGACACCTATTATAGAGCAATTGCAACCTTATGAAGAATTGAAGCCTATCCTTATTCAAGAGTATAAAGGAAAATCAGATATAGCTAATCATGAAATTGTTAAGATGGTTCCATGGGAGTCATCTCCAGATCAGGGAGCTGAGAGGGAGGTTTTTGTTTCAAATTTGATAGAAAAAGTAGCAAAAGCTCAAGATCAAGGAGACTATTTGGACCAGAAAGAGATGGTTGTACTTATTTTTGCTGAGTTACCTTCTTTTGTTGATCAAGAGAAGGAAGAAAATATTCCGGTCACTTCAGTACAACAAGGTGTTCAAGATAAAGAGACCGATCAAAGCTTAGAAGAATGTTTTGACAACATTATTGAAGACTTTTGTGAGAAGCTTTCTGTTAAGGGGTTAGAATTGGTTCCTATTCAAGGCTGCTCTATTTTGGAGGACATTCCTTCTAAAGATTTTGTGCAAGAATGCAAGCTGGAATCAAGTGCTCCCGATTCCCAGTGGATCAATAGTTTTGATGAGCTCCTAGCTAACTTGATAGAAGATGATGATCCTTTGACCATAGAGGAGGAATTGACTTGGCTGTCAATAATGAAGGATAGTCATGAGAAACTAGAGGAAAGTAAGGAAACCAGCAAGGAGAGCCCCAAGTTTACATTTTTAAGAGGTTGCCCAATCAGGCATCTTTCCAGAATGGAGCTTGTGCCTGAGTTCCCAGTCATTGATGAGCAGATCCAACACATTTATTCACCTCAAATTTGCATTGATTTTAATCAAGTCCAAGAGGTATGTGTTCTAGTTTATTATGTTCAAGATATGCTTGAGGAGTTTCAGATTCTTCGAGTTATATTGCATATCTTTTCAGTTGCATGTATGCATGCATCTCATCCATTATTGGTGAGAAAAAGAAGCTATTTCAATCAATCTGTTAATGGATGTATCTGAGGCTTGGATGCTTGGTTAGCTTAGGGTAGGTTAGAAGTTTTCAGTTTTAGCTTGTTTTCTCCAAGTGCTAGGCACATTTCAGTAAGTAGTTAGTAGTTAGTAATTTTCTGAAGGCTGCAAGTTAGACAAGTTCATGGCAAAACTGTTTAGAAATGTATATATCAATCCTAAAGTGAAACATTGGATATTCCAAGGTTTCAAATCAGGCATAATGGCCACACTCCAAAATAGGTCATCCATGACCTTTCCTAACAGCTTGCGGACTTCAGAAAGAAGACAAATTTTCAGGAGAAAGTGTTGACACAATTCAGAAAATGGACTCAAATTTGTTTTCTACTTCATGCTAGCTATTTGCAAATCTATAACTGTATCCCATCATCATCATCATCATATAGATGTACACCTTAGAACGAGGTAAAGTCACTCACAAAACTAGTATAGCACCAATATAATGATGTTGAAGGCAGACAAATGCAAATTTCCTAAACAGCTAGCATGAGGTATTTAGTTTCAGTTTAAGTTTTAGTTTTTCTGTTGAGTGGTGTGTTTAAGTTTTTAGCTAGCATAAGGTTCAGTTTTATCAAAGTTTGAGACTATGTGCCCAATGGAATACAAAAGGCAGCTGGTCTATTTTGTTTAGCAGGCAAACACCCTTGAGAGGTCACCAAAAATGTTACCTATTTAGTTTCCATACTAAATTGGTAAGTTGATTTCACCTTTAAATTACAATATGGACTTAACAGTTGTTGTCCTAATTTGCAAAATGGCTTGGATGCAAAAAAAATGAAGTATATAAATGCAGAATGACAATCATAAACATCAAAAGAGTGCATAAAGGTACACCTCTACAAAATTACTATTCAGCTTATGAAGATGAATTATACATTTCAATGCATTCATATTATTAGATTATGTACTCTAAGTATTGATCATGCTCATTTTTGCAAATTCATAGTGATCATTACATTGTGCATTCAAACTGAATGTATTAGACAAATGTTTTTTCAAGGTTACATCTTACATACTGAAACTTGGAAGAGAACATATGCAGAAAAGAAAGTAAGAGAGAAGCATGATGAAGTCTAGAGATCTATGTATTGCCTTTAAGAGGTCTTCTAGTTTCTGGAGTTCTTTATCTGCATCATATGAAGTCTTCATGTCTTGGTTTTGTCTATGTCGGTCCTGCATCCTAGGTCTTTCTTCTAGTCCTGTCCTGCATTATGGAAAAGATGTTAGATCCAATTGGATCTAAGCAATACATAGTTCACTAAAAGCACCATACATCAATCAAACTTACAAGATGAAATATTTACTGATAACATCAATGCAATGGAAAGATATGCATCTACATTAAGAAAATAATAACATCAAAGAGACATCTTTATGAAACCCTTATTATATTTGAAGCATGCATTATTAAAAGAAGAAAGGAGATGAAGTTCATAACATTTACTACAAGGTTATTACATGCTATTATGAGTTTAATGGCATTAGTATCAAATATGCAGAGTGCAATAATGATGTTGGAAATGATCATATACAAAAGGAGGATCACAAAAATATGAAGACAAAAAAATAAGATTGTTTTTTATGCTAATATTGTTTGCTTCATGTGTAGATTGAAGACTAATTTTTGCTACAAGGACATATAATCATAGCTACATCATGTCAAGCTTATGCTACAATGATTTTTCAGACAATGTTCAACGAACATGTGTTGGTGAGTGTCACAAGCCCATGCTCAAACCTCACCAACAAATGTCCTTTCAGTATATTTTAAGAGGATAAGTTAAATGTTTGTATTATTATCATTTTACAACAAGTTTCTACATCCGGGTACATTAAGGCCATGCTGTCTTTCAACAAGTTGCTACATTAAATTGATTGAGGTTCATTTTTAACTACAGTGAATGCTACAGGAATCAAACAAATAATTTCAAGCAGTGAATTAAACAATGCATGCATAAAATTACAATGCTTGAATCTCATGATTTGGCATTTTCTTGGTTGCATTTCATTCTTTTAGAAAGAAGTAAGTTCAATGCAATTATTATTATCAAAGGACTTTAGCAAAGAGAATCACAACTGTGAGTACAAAAATAGACAGTTACAAAAGAAACAATAAGTTTGATAACAGTAAATAAACATTGAAGGAGGGCCCAAGTTCTTTCAAAGTCTACAGCCCATGAACATTCAACGTAATGCAGCCGCTTCATAACATAAGCTCAGCCGGTCATGGTAATAAAGACCAAGTTCATTAGCAAGTAAGGAAATGATTATTTTCAATTTTTCTTTTTCAAGCTGTAAGGAGTATGCATCTGAAAGTGAAATCTACATGCATGAAGGAAGCTATTAGATCTTCATTCTACACAAGAGAAGGTTCATGCAGAGAAGCTTTCAAAGCAGTAGTTCGTAACTGAATAGAAAAAGTAACTGGCATTGTTTTATTCTATTACAGAAAAGAAGCCCTAAACTTGTGCAATAAAAAGAATGATTTTTAGTAAGGAAAGAGAGTTCTAATTCAATGCAATGAAAGGATCTTATCAAATGTAAATAGAAAAAGGCTCTGGAGATCTTCGTAATGACTATGGAATGAAAAGAGAATCTTGAAAAATAACAAGTTCAAGAACGCATGTTGAAGTTTGAATAAGAGGGAAAACGAGATACTTATCTCAATCAAAAGTTGAGCATTAAAAGGGAGTGCCAGCCAAAGTCACAGTTCAGTTAACATTTCAAACCGAGAGCACCCACATCAAGCTCAAGTTCATTGAATGGAAGCCAAGTAAGGCTCATTACAGTCAAAAGCAAATCTACAGCCTGTGAACTATCGGTTAGATAGCTGTGAGTCCAGCTACAGATTGTGCTAAAGTCCAAATGCCAGTCAAGACATAATAAATAAACTCACAGCCGGTGGTCAATGTCATGAATGCCCAGT
Organism: Chamaecyparis obtusa; assembly: GCA_027943335.1. Lineage (NCBI taxonomy): Eukaryota > Viridiplantae > Streptophyta > Pinopsida > Cupressales > Cupressaceae > Chamaecyparis > Chamaecyparis obtusa. The sequence goes on along the minus strand of BSBK01006263.1, from coordinate 461,097 downwards.
TCAAACCTAGGTACCATTAGATGAAACTGAGTTCTTTCACAACCAAGAGCCCGAGATTTGAAGTCATGGGCTTAGAATCAAAAGGCTAAGTTCTTGCTACAACTATGAGTTCAAGGTCAAAGCCCATGTTTTCATAACAAAATGGTTACATAAAGAAAATCTCAAGCCAAGTCTCAGATAAAAAAAAATAATGTGAGCTTCCAGTCATAGGAGGAACTCCAGATTTGAAGCGAAAGCCATGAGGAACAACAAGTTTTGAAGACAAGCATGGCGGTGCCCAAACAACAATAGCAAGATAACCCTAAACTTTTACACAAATAATGCCTTGTAAAATGAAACACAAAATACAATATGCCAAGTTCTAATAAAGATTGAAGTTTGCTGTCAGAGAGAAGTAAATATTGCAGATTAATCACAAGGCACGACAGCTTCTTCACATGCCATTGTAATAAAATAGATATACTTGGAGATAGAGTCATGTTGATTTAATTTCAAAGTGCATGTTGTATGCACCCTAAAATGGTCACCTAGACTTTGGGCCCCCATTTAGCAATTTATCAAATCTCTGAATCAATATTTTCAAAAATCAATATTTTCAATTATATCAATTTTCTTGATCAAGTCCTAATTTCATCATTTTCGATTATTTTCCTTGGGCTAACCATTTTATCCTAAGTCTTTATTTAGTTAAAAGGAATATTTCCTCCCCTTTTAATAAATAAAAAGCCCCCACTTTTCCTCTTATCCTAAGTTGCACAAATAAAGCACTATTTCTATTTTATAAAAAGAAGAAAAAACACATTTTGTCTCATATGGACACAAAAGTCAACTCTTATTTTCTCATTGGAGGATACTTGTGCACATGGATTGCTCCTCTTTCATGCTCCACCTTTGATTAAATCTTTTGCCTCTTAATCTCCATGGTCCATTCCTTCTCATTTCTTATAAAAGGAGAGCTCTCTTCTTCATTCTAGATCCCCAACTTTTTATGCTAATGTTATGCTGTAGGTTTTCTAGGTCACTTTGGAGCTTTTTGAAGATTTGGAGCATTCTTGGCTTTTGCATCTACATGTTATCATAGTTTCATTTCTTGCATTATCATGGCATTCATAGCTTCATACTTAGCTTAGTTTCCTTTATGATTTAGATTAATTCATCTAGCTTAACTAGGAGGCTTTGTAATACTTGTTCTTTCATTTCCATAGTTTAGCTTGCATATTCATCTTAATCTAGCTTGCATTGCATTTCATTTGATTCTTGAGGATATTGGCATTCTTGCCCTTGTCTTCATTTGAATCTCCCATTGCATGGTTTACTAGCAAGGTTATTGGCTTAATAGCTCTAGCTGAGAGCATTCTTAAACATCCTTGTACTCCATGCCTAGGGAGCTATGGATCGATTTTTGAGACCTCATCCTTGAGTGTTCTTGATTGTAATGATTCATAGAAGTGCACTACTTAGAGTACACACATGTTAGGCCTTTGAATTAGGTTAACTTATGCATGTAGGTTGATTTTTTGCATCTTAGGTTATTTTAGAATATAGTTTAGATATTTTAAATATATTCTTTGATATATTTTAAATATTTTAATATATTATTTAATATATGTTGATATATAGTATGTAAAAGATGTAAATAAAGAATAAATATCAACATTAGCGACCTAGAGTTTAGAGCTTATTTCATTTTCAAAATTAGCCTTTAAGACTCAAATTTGGGGCACTAATCATGCCTTAGATTTAGGGATATACTATTTTGGAGGGGCTTGTTGGAGGCTAATTTGTAGGCATTATTTAGGCCTTGGATTTAGGGTTATCTTTCTATTTTGAGGAGACTTTTAGAGGGAGTTCTCATTTTTGAGATTATCCTTGAAGGCTATTTATTCGAGCTCTATATTCACTGTAAAGGGTTCAGAGTTTTGGAAAAAAGAGGTGTTAAGTGAGCACATTGTTCCTTCACCCTTTTTCTATTATTTTGTAACCATTTTTACAGGTTTTGAAGGAAATAAAGCTGGCTTCTCTGATTTCATCATCTCTGAGTATCAAGTCTAGTCCTATTCTTCTTTTCTGCATATAAGTGTTGTATTTTATGTAATCGGGTAAAGTGAGTTGTTTCAATTCCTTTCCTATCTTATTAAAAATCAGGCCTTTTTGCAGAATATGTAAGTTTGTTGTCAATTTTTACTATTTTTGGTTTAAACCATAGCAATGAATTCTAGTCAACCTTTATGTTGAATAGAGAATGATAAATGCATCTCAGTGATTTTGTAATTAGGAATTCCAGTTTGAAGATCTTGATAGATCTGTGCCAAGTTTTGGTGTATCACCCAATTTCCTGTTCAGTTTTAATCTTTCTCTCTTTTCCCCATCAATTTTCAATCAGAAGGTGATATTCCATATTTGATAGGAACCAGCCTAGAATTTGGAGGTTCAATCACCTATATAGTTTACCCACAAATTCATGATTATTCCCATGTTCTCCAAAATTTCTAAGTGTTTAGGTGCTTGGATTTAGGGTGCAAATTTTGGAGTTAACACGTATACTACTTGCATATGTTGCACATAAGGGATTCAAAGTATATCAAATGGATGTGAAATCAACTTTTTTGAATGGAATTCTTGAGGAGGAGGTCTACATAGAACAACCAGAAGGTTTTGTTGATCCGAATAAGAAGAACATGGTATTGTTAGGATTGAGTAATACTGAGAAGGGGGGTGAATCAATATTACAAAACTTTACTTTCAACTTTAAACAATTATAAATAATCCAAAGTAATGCGAAAATCAAAAGAACATATAAGCATAACACATTACTCATGCCACCATGATTTGTTCTCAAGGAAACCCTGATTAAAGGGAAAACCCCGGTGGGGATGGTACCCACAAATATGCACTAAAGTATAATGTCCCTGTTAAGAGATCTAGCCTTGTTAGGAGCTGATTGTTACTTAGTACATTTCCTTGCTAGAGGATTACAAAAACCTTGTTAGGGGTATACAAAACACCTGGTTAAAGGTGGTGAGCACACTGCTCTTACAATCAATACTATCTAAAAATAGTTCACAAAAAGGAACAATACAAGCACTTATCTAGCTTAGATAGTTCCAATTATAACTCTGCCTCCTACTGATCTCGCATCTAACTTCTGCACTCTTTTTCACAATCACAACATATCCTTCTACCACAAAAGTAATCTATATTTATACAAAACTAGCCTTCCAGTCGGCTCCACAAAATGTCATACTTGACATAATGAAAACTTGTGCAAAAGATATATATGGAGTCGGTGCTCTTATATTACCAAAGAGTCAACACTAAAATTTATTTACATGACTTAGGATGTTATCATATTCATCATGCTTTCCTTAATCATCGCAACTGTTCATGTACCTTGATATGTTATTTTGCTATCTTCGCATACCTTCCGAACACTGTATCTCATACACCAGCTATCCAAAACTTATGCGATCTTAGATGATGCATTTAGATGTACCAAAATACCTCTAGTTGACTTCACAAGCCATAATACCTTTTATGTCTTCATCGCTAACCAAAAATGTGGCACTGTACCCTATTTTCCTGATTTTGGACTTAGTCATTTTCATGACTGTGAATCCAGTGGCAATCTCCACAACATGCAATCATACTTACATAAGTGTTACCAAAAATGACAACCCTTAGAAGATTTCCAGTACTCCAAAACATCACATGCCAACAATCTCTCCCTTTGGCATTAATGGCAACACTTAGAAAAATGACTAAGTGTCACATAGTACTTCTCCTTTTTTCTTTCCTTTTTCTTCCTCTCCCTTTGACATCAGTGGCAAAGGTAAATCTCAAAATTTGAAAACTGAAGCATAGGCGATCTAGTTTTTGCTTACCGGATTTAAGACATCAGGAAGGATGTTTCCAAGGTCTTAATCTCCTCAACCCATGAACTTATCAGTAGCTCACTGAAATGGATTAACCCATTCAGTGCATATGATGTTGTCTCTGCTGCCTTAAGCTCAGTGAGAGTAGATACTGTCATTGAACTTTCAACCTTTATCATCTCAGAAAGATGAGTCTCCAATATTGAGAGCTTGGTAGTTAATAGGTGTCTTAGCACACCAAATCTGTCAGCAACTCTCCCTTTCTCCATTTCCAGTATCCTTATTTTGTCTAGTAATCTAGATATCTCTTTGTCAATTTCTTCCACAGTTTGTGAAGATGACTCACAACTATCCATTATTTTGTCAAGATTGACCCTATCTTTTGCTTATATACCCTCCTCTACATTTTTCAGATATCTGCAGGGATTTATGCAATGAGTATAGAGTTTTCTGCCTTGTGCCACACAACTCTTGGCTTTAAGAGTGGTAGCCTTAAGAATGTCTAAGTCCCATGAGATGGACTAATGAACTTCGTTTAACTTCTTCTCCAAAAATTTTCTTTAAGCCTTTTCCTCTGTTGTTTTTAGCAATGAGTCAAAGTGACCATCAAAGCTATCCAGTACTATACTAAGATGTTCAATTTCATCCTTGCCTTTTAGGATAAGTGGAGAGGGTAGTAACTGTTAGAAATAGGGAATACTGAGAGGGGGGGGTGAATCAGTATTCTGCAAACTTTATCTTTTGCCCAATTATGGATATAATAGATTATCTTTATACATGCATAACATAAGAAGATAAACAACATGCATAGCAATAAAACTAAAGAAATCATAACACATGATTTGTTCTCGAGGAAACCCTGGCCAAGGGAAAACCCCGGTGGGGATGGTACCCACAAAGATCCACTAATCAAAAGTATCCTATTAAGGATGTTGACCCTATTAGGAGTCTATTACAAGCATATAGCGTATCAGTCCCGATTAAGGGACTATAGGCCTTGTTAGAAGCCTCAACCCTGTTAGGAGTTGGTAGTACAAAATGTGTTTACCAGCTGAGCCCACTGCCCAAACAAGTAATATACAATATACATTGATTACAAAATAGGTCAAGGTACATAACCTTCTACTCCTTGCATCAATATCTCTTCACTGATCTTTCACTATCACTATTATATATGATTCATATACTTCACATCATACTTCTACAAATACTTGCTGCTTATTACAATTACAATTGTTTTTCTCTCTACACTTTACAATTACATATATATATATATATATATATATATATATATATATATATATATATATATATATATATATATATATATATATATATATATATATATATATATATATATATATATATATATATATATATATAGCTTTAACCAAGAGTAAAAATCTAAGATGTCATCCCTTTATATTGTTAAGTCATTATTTTGATAAACAAAATAATCCCTTAACTCTTTACCAATTCTGCCTTCATATACTGTCCCGTCGACTTCACACTGTCTTCGATAAAACTATCATAACTTCTTTCATACATGACATACTGAATTGCACTCTGAGATGGGTCATCATTAGTCACCATAGAGTCTATGTTCAAGTGTGCAAGCATTGAAATCACTCCAGTCAATGTCATAAACAAAAATTGTGTCTGAATACACTAGTAAAACATTGTCTCACACTTAGACAAATATGCAATGCGCTCTGTCATACTTTCTCTCTGACTTGTACGATCTTCATGTGGATCATATGTTTCCATAATGACAACATCTATGCAATAAACTCAGCCAAATTGCCAACAATCTCCCCCTTTGTCATTGGTGGCAACATATGAGAAAATTGGCTAAGTGTGCAACTCCAAAATCTCAAAATTGACAAAATTGTGGCCATAGTATAACATATATATACTATCCTTATAACTCCTCAAAAATCTTATCTATAATGCAATACTCCCCCTAAGAGTATCAACTCTTATCATATACTATCAATTTTTTGCTAAATATCTCTCCCCCTTTGACAACAATGACAAAATAACAGTAGGGAGGGCTACAAAATTGTATCAAAAAAGAGTTATACCTAAATTTATTTATTGCACAGTCGGTAGGCTTGCAACACAATCTGCAAAATCTATCTTCATGTTTTCTATATCCTTTTTCCATGACTTCTTAGTGGAATTAGCCACATTGAGTAGTGCGCTTAGTCCATAAGATGCTATCTGACAAGCTTGGAGGTTTTCAAAGTTGAATTTATGAAAATATGTCTTAGCTGTAAGAAAATCTTCTAACTACTCTTCAATAACACTCAACTTCATAGAAACATGCTCTCTCAAAAGAGTATATCTCCTTAACTTCCTATCTTTCTCATCTTGTAAAATTCTAGTTTCATCAAAAAGTTTCCTAACTTTCTTCTCAACATCACAGACCTTCACATTAGGGTTAGATAGAAGGTTTGTTTCATTCAGAATCTTAGCTTCCTTCAATTTTATCTTCTGATCTTCCTCAGCTGTCAAAGTTTCTAATTTTGTACACTGTATGTACAAAGATTTTCCAGTCTCCAAATGTTTCCTCAAATCTTTGATACAGATATCAAGAGTACTGATATCATTGTTGATGTAATGATTGACATTCAATAACATTCTAGCCTCATAGTCTGCCTATGCTTTCACTTTTACAATATCAGCTAGGTTAGTGAACTCATCATCAAAAGTGCTCATCACTTTCTTTGCCTTGTCCATAGGGTCTACTTCTACAATCTATGTGGTCACAATACTTTGTAGCTTTTCAGTTAGGTCCTTTAGACATCCTTCTTGAATTTTAACTTTCTTATTCTTCCCAATGATTTTGTTCAAAGATGTGATCAATTCCATTTGATCATCATCATCCACTTCTTTTCCCAAATCCTCAAACAAAGATCCAGTTTGTTTCTTCTTTCCAGTCTCAAGAGTAAGACTGATTTCTTCTACAGAGGGTATAGATGCTTGTACTTCTGATACTTTGGGTTCTTCAACAGTAAATTGGGTCTGCTCTACTTCTGCAGTTCTATCCAGTTCATCAAGAGTTGAATTATCAATAATTTTCTCTAGATTCTCGAATACATAATCATCAGTATCCAAGGTTATCCTTGTACCTTCAACATTCATAGATTCTTCTTCAATGTTAATAGCTGGTGGAGAGGGAATATCCTCTTGTTGTACTTCTTCTGCTTGCTCTGCTGCAACTGATGTCTCTCCAATAATTTTTGCCATAACTTTGATTATTGCTTGTTCAGTCTCTGCATTCACTTGTTCATATTGTCCTGCCATAATCTAAATGGTTATCATTTTTGTCCTTAAATGGGTGCTAAGGGGCTTCAAAATTTGTTTAAGATGTTCATCATCTCTTACATCACATAGTTTCTTCACAAGATTCTCTCTGATAGATTTGTCTTCTTCTTGTGCTCTCATCTTCCTGTTAGCAAGTTTCTGCAATAAGTCATCAGGTATCTTTCCTTGAATAGAGTCAAAACTCTTATTAGCCAGAATCAAATGCTTGACCACTGCATTTTCAAGATTCAATTTATCAGAATAGTCATAAAGGTCGTAGTACTTATTCATTTTAGTGAAATCTCCATCTTTTATAATTTCTTCATTCACTCTCTCAACTCTAGGTTTCCATGCTTTCTTCTTCATAGAAGTGTCATCATCTTTAATTTCTACAATTTTCCTAGCTATTGGTGGCACCAAATTTTTCTGCCTCTTACCAAGTCCAATAGAAATTTCTTTCACTCTCTTGCTTGGTGTGGAGGAAGTAGATCTAGTAGGTTTTCTTGCTACTTGTTCCTTCTCAGGTTCCTCTACTTTCACCTTGACTGGTGTTGCACTAGATGATAAGGGAGGTATAGATAAAATCTCTTTCTATCCAATATCTCTGATTGCTATTGCTGTCTACTTTGCCACTAAGAATTCTCTCTTTGTCAATCCTGTATCCTTCAATATTTTCTTAATAGTGCTTTCAACTCTTTTCTTAGACTGTTTCTGCTCAAGTATAGCCTTTGTGGAGTTGAAGTTTTCTTCAAAAGTTCCAAATCTATTATTGTGGGTGTCAACCTTGCATTAAAGTAGCCTGTTCACATATTCTTCTGTCTCAATTTCATATATTTCATAGCCAAGAGGGTCTATGAACTCAATTCTAGGTTTAACTACTTCAATGTATGTAAAGTCAGTGTCAACCATAAAACATATTTCATTCTTATATTTCTCCACAAGAGACTGTGGAATCCTTGATCTGTTAGACACAATATTCTGAAATGTCTTAATAAAAAGTATTGCACTCTCATTAACATTGTCAATAACATGCTTTCTGTATACTACATTAATCCTTTCCATTGTATTTTTTCCATCATGCAAATCATTTCCTATGGTGTAAGGAAATCTCCTCAAAAGATGAAAAAACATGTAAGTGATCAAAGATGAAAATCTAAATTGTGCATACTTTGTCTTCTTAATCTTCTCCAAGTTCTCAAACAGTTGAATTCTCATAATTTCACACATATCATCTGGGACTTTGTCAACACACATCAAATAAGCTATGTGTACCATTCCAGCTACCATGTCATCCTCTCTTGAATTTTCACAAAACTTGGTTGTTAGGATCTTGCATAGGTATCTAACATCAGGTTGTTGGATCTTACTAATTACAATTCCTCTGCCATTATAGGATGAATTAGTGTTATCAATGACTATCTTTCTCATGTTCTTCTCATTTAAAGGAATAGCTCCAGATTTAGACAATCCAATGAATTCATGAATCAAATCAGCTGTAATGTCTATTACTCTATCTTCTAGCCAAAACTTCTCATTATGAATTATGCTAAGGATTATCTTAGTGCATTCTTCATTATCAAACTCATACTGCAATGCATACTTAACAATCTCATTGTCTTTCAAATGATCATATCCTTGTTTCAATGACATGTCCTTGTTGTAAATCTTCTCATACTCACTTGTAAAATCACTATCACTGATGGTTTCTAACTTGCATCCAAGATAACTTCTTACATTCTCTAAATGAAAAACTTCATCTGGTATGGATGATAAAGCTAACTTAGGATCTTCTTCCAGAGGTTCAAATGGTTCCCTCTTCATTCTAGGTCTATTTTTATCTCTGACATTGTGAATTAAAGATACATCCATGATTACTTCAAATTCCTTTTACCGATTCACAGATCTATCAAGTAAAATACCTCGATTTCATGATTTTAGGGCTTGCGTAGATTTGATGCTCAAATCCTTCACCAATTCATTGCAAAAAAGCTTCCAATCACTACTTTCTGATCTCCTTAACACTTGTGTTCACTTTGATGATCAAGTAAAATGGATCATAACCTTTAATTACTTCAATCTTACTTAGTTCTAACATCGCATTCAATTCTTTTGCCGCTTCTTTCCAAAAAGTTGTTTCTGCTATCCTGCAAAACTTAAAACTTCTTGCGATCTCGCAAAACATAATATTTTTCTTTGTGCTCTTAACCATAGCATCATAATATCATAAACTACCTTCCATTAACTATGCAAGACTTAATTCAACATAAATCTACTTCTACACTAATCTAAGTTCCTAATCTACTATAATTTTCATAAATTAAGTACTTTGAGATAGGTCAGGTAAGGATTCATTCTTACCACTTGATACTTCACCTTTTTGATTGCCTTCAATGTTGAATATGTCTCCTTGATCTGTGCTTTTAACAAACTTCACTTCATCTATATTACTACAGCAACCTTTCTGTCTGTTACCTGCATCTTCATTTCTTCTTTCATGATTTCTAGGGTTAGGGTTAGGATGAAAAACTCCATTGTTCATTCTACAAAACCTTGTTGTATGTCCAATCTTGTTGCATATCTAACAAACAATTCCATTGCTTCCATATCTTGGTCCAGGTGGATTAATCTGTGATCTGCAATTTCTAGCAATGTGTCCAACCTTGTTGCATCTAAAACATATTACTCCATTTCTTCTATTCATATCTTCATTAGGTTTCTTATCTGCATTGTTAGTATTCTTAAACATTCTACTATTATTATTATTCTCAATAAATTTAGGTTTCCTACATTCAATAGCTCTATGTCCAAATCCATGACAGTTATAACAGTAACCATTAAGAGGTTTAAATTGCTTACCTGTGCAATCTTTCTTCATATGACCAATAGTATTACAAGCAAAACATCTACCTTTAAATTCTCTTTGCATACCTTTGGATGATTCATCTTGCTTCGGTGATTCTTCTTCTTTAGGTGTATCTTCAGATTTGTTGATCTCATCAGACTTCTTCTCATCTAAGCTTTCGGATACTTTCAGATCTGGTTCCTTGCTTTCATCATTTGGTTTAAGAGTGTTGAATCTAAGATCAGTCTTATCATAGAATGGTTTCTGAAAGGATGCTTGTCTATCAATCTTCTCACTAGTTGAGTATAGCCTTTCAAGTTGTTGCTTGGATTGAGTCAGTTCGCCTTTCACAATCTTGTTGTATTTCTCAAGTTCAGCATATTGCAAATTGACTTTCTCAAGTTTAGATGTTACATTTCCAAGTTTAGATTTCAGTCCTTCATTTTTAGTTTTTAGACTTTCATTCTTAGATTTCAGATTTGCTTCATTCTTGTCATTTCCATCTTTCAAACTAAGCTTCAAATTTTCTATCTTCAATTCATGCTTAAGGATCTCATTTTGTTTTTCCAAATTGTCATCACAATCTTCAATAAGAACTTCAGATTTCTTTTCAGATCTCAGATCTTCTAATTTGTTTTTCAATTTCTCAATGAGGTATTTTGCATCATCATATTTTCCTTTCAAAGTGTCTCTTTCATCAGTAAGCATATCAATCTGTTCAAGAGCTTCTTCAAGATTCTTCTGTAGTTGATCCATATCCATAGAGATCTTACTCAAGCTGCTAGGCTTTCCTTGAATGATTCTTTTCTGAGTAACTAAGCTCTGATACCAATTGTTAGAAATAGGGAATACTGAGAGGGGGGGTGAATCAGTATTTTGAAAACTTTATCTTTTGCCCAATTATGGATATAACATATTATCTTTATACATGCATAACATAAGAAGCTAAACAACATGCATAGCAATAAAATTAAAGAACTCATAACACATGATTTGTTCTCGAGGAAACCTTGGCCAAGGGAAAACCCCGGTGGGGATGGTACCCACAAAGATCCACTAATCAAAAGTATCTTGTTAAGGATGTTGACCCTGTTAGGAGTCTATTACAAGCATATAGTGTATTAGTCCTGATTAAGGGACTATAGGCCTTGTTAGAAGCCTCAACCCCATTAGGAGTTGGTAGTACAAAATGTGTTTACCAGCTGAGCCCACTACCCATACAAGTAATATACAATATACACTGGTTACAAAATAGGTCAAGGTACATAACCTTATACTGCTTGCATCAATATCTCTTCGTTGATCTTTCACTATCACTGTTACATATGCTTCATATACTTCGCATCATACTTCTACAAATACTTGCTGTTTATTACAATTACAATTGTTTTTCTCTCTACACTTTACAATTACAATTACATATATATACACCAATAGCTTTAACCAAGAGTAAACATCTAAGATGTCATCCCTTTATATTGTTAAGTCATTATTTTGATAAACAAAATAATCCCTTAACTCTTTACCAATTCTACCTTCATATACTGTCATGTCAGCTTCACACTGTTGTAGACACGTAAAATTGGACAAAGGCTTTTAAATTGCAAAAATCAATAAAATGGCTCAAAATCATCAAAATGCATTAAAATGGACATAATTAAATAAAGTTGAGCAAAATCAGTTAAAATAAAAGAATTAAATAAGGATGATGTTAAATAATTAAATCAAAGCTTAAAAGGGGCAAAAACATTATATAATTGATTTTAATTAATTAATTGTATAGTTGTTTAAATCATAAGTCAAATTGAACCCATTACCCTTCCATGGCTAAATTTAATTACTTAATTGAATTAATAAATTCTATTTTCCCTCAACAAAGTGATCAACCAATGAAAATTGAGAGAACAAGTGCACATGGATCACTTAAAAAAGGGACATAAATCACTCACAAATTGTAAATTGTCCCCTCATTTGTGGACAAAGCAAAGTTTTTGACTCAACCATGAGCTAACCATGATCAATTCACTCTACCCCCTACCCTTGGGAAATTACTATAAATATGAAGCATTTTGGAGAGCATTTCCATCTTGGAAGTCATTTGCAAAAGCATTGTTACTATAGGCAAATTGAGCATTCTAAGAGCAATTGAAGCATTTGAGCATTTAGATTTTATCATTTTATCATTTTATCATTGCATTGTTATCAAAATGGAGCTAGATTAAGCATGAATCTCTCTTAGATTAAGCATTTAGAAGCATTCTTCTCATTTTAGAGGTGTCACTAGTGAGGATTTGCAGCTGAGAGCTCACTTACCACTTCTTTCTAGAGATCCATGAGATGTTATAGATTATAGTTGCATTTTAGAGTAAATTTCCTTTGTATTTAGCTTAAATTGTTGCTACTTGATCTTAATTTCATGAAGGTGATTTCATTCATCACATAAATGGCACCCACCGTGGGGCCTGAGCCTCAAATTCTAACAAATTTGTGATTTAATTCATCTTTGCATGCGTTTTTGTGTTGTTTCCGTGTGTTTTCTGCAAGAATTTGCTAAAGTCACACCTACGGGAGATTTACTCACGCCTAGAAGTATTTTGGTGTCACTTCGGCTATCTGTTCTCACACTTGCTAGCTGGAAACTCACGCCTACAATAGCAAAGCGTTAAGCCTTTACGGGATAAAGTCATGCCTCCACAACAGGAAGTATCGCTTATCTATTATTTACTGTCGCTTTAAGGATTACTTTAAATGCTATGTAAAGTTTAAATTCATGCTTTAGCTGAGTTTGTTATCGCTTGGAAAAATTCTTTGCATTGCATTTGAAGTTTAAAGTTGTGCTTGATATAATGCCTTTATCGCTTTGAATACTTTAAATGTCGCTTTTATCTATCTATTTTTCATGAATTTAAAGTTTGTTTACGCTTAGATTGAAAATAGTTATCACCTTTGTGAATTATTGATGTCACCTATGTCACTGAGAAGTGTCGCTGCTAGTCACTAAAGTCACGCCTTCGAGTGATTTGTTCACACCTATTAGCTGGATGATGTCGCCTACTGTTTATTTTCTGTTCTGGTCTTTAATTGGATAAATTTGAAAATTTGAATATCTTTGTTTGTTGTTAATCAGTAAATGAGCAGACATCCAACAGTGAGAAAGCCAGAGAGCAGGTTCAATAAGGAGGGAAAAACCTTGGCAAAGAAAATAAAGAAGGAGAATCAAGTGCATACAAAGGTTGTCCTTGAATCCACATTAGATGAGGATGTCAAGGTATATGAGAAGTATTTAGTTGTGATTGAAGCTTACAAGCAAAAATTTGTGTCTCTAAACTGGATTTATGAACCTTGAGCTTAAAGTTTCTTTCATTAAATCTTTTGATTGATTACATGCAAGTTTGGTTTCCCCTCATTGTGAATTGGTTGTGTTGGACTAACTTGTTGGAGAAGGGAGCTGGAGCAATTGCCAAGGTGAGTGGAAAATGAAAATCAATAACTCAAAAATGCCCCTAGCCTTTGCTAGCTACAAGGAGAGGTATTTCACTTAAACAAGCTTGCATTCCCTTAACTTGTGGCATTGTCATTTAAATCTAGCTTAAATAGAAAGGAAATTGAAGCACACATTTCAATTCTAAGAACCTCCTTGTCAAGAGGTTGAAAAAGAACTAAGTGTTTGAAGTGTTTGGGAACCAAAAGGAAAGTTAGGGATATGCTCTTCACCTTCTTGGTGAAACAAACTCCTAAAAACTTTACTTAAATTCCAATTTTTCCTTACTTGCAAAATGAACATGCTAGAGATTTAGTGGGCTTGTCTCCCGAATTTGCCTTAGCAAGGCTAGTGAGAGGGACAACCCAAAGTGGGATACACTTGCTTTTGCCGTGAGATTTTGACCCACTATAAAACAAAATGCATGCATCCTTAATGGGGTGCATGACAAAGGGATTTTAATCTTCTCGAACTTCCTCTAGTAGTCCTTACGGATTGTGCAAAATCATGCCTCGGTGCGTGTGGGAAGCCCCTTAATATACTTGGGGGATGAGAGATTTTAATTCGTTTGAACAGAATACTGATTAAAGCCCAAGTAAATTAGAAAGGCCACCTTGTAGAGCCATGTTTACAAGCCAATTTGAGTCTAGGTAGGCTATTTGGAATCTATTCTTGTGTTATGCCCATGAAAACATTTGAGAATATACATGTTAGATTGTTGTTTAGAGACTTTTATGTGTGTGTTGTGTTTGTTCCTAATTTTCAAAACAAGAATTTTCCAAAAATACCTGATCAAAATTTTATACCTTGGTCAGAGAAGTGTCGCTTGGGCACATTTTAAACATGCCTATTAGAGATTCAGTCATGCCTGTGACTAGTTTAAACATGAGTGGACACAGAAAAGTCCCGCCTAACAGAGATTCAAACATGCTTGTAAATGCTGGAAACTCGCTTAACAACAAGCAAAGTGCCGCCTGTACATTTATAGAGTGCCACCTATCAACAAACCAGTACATGCTTATGCAAGTTTCAAAAATGCCTGTGATTGGTTTAGTCACACCCAAAAAACAAAAAGGGAAAATAGAGTACTTCAAGGAAGAATCAAAAAATTTTGAATATCAATTTGAGTACCCTTTTTCGAGTTTTCACTGATTCAACTTACAATCTGATCAAAAATCCTGTTTCACATATCTATCAAAATTTTGCAAAGGATTAGACCCCAAGTAGTCTTGACTTGTATCCAAGGTTCATGCCTGCATTCACTAGATCGTATTATATCAAGCAAACCTTGCAAGCTGACGGGACCTATTTGACACAAGAGCTCCCTTATCCCGGAGATGAAACTACTCCTAGAGTACCACAAAAGTCACCTGAACAAGAAGGGGAAGACAACATGATGTATTATGGTAGTTTGGGTGGTAAGGATAATAGTGGTATTGATCTCACCAACCAAGGTAATGCCAATAGTGGAGGCATTGACACGAATAACCAGAGCAATATTAATAACCAAGGCAATACCAACAATGGAGGAGTAGATCAAAACGCTCATGGAGTTGACCAAACTCACACTCAAACTAACACCAAACCAATGATAGAAGATGCCACAGATGAAAAAGTTAGTGAGGCTATCCAATGTCCTTATTTTAGAAAGCTCATGGAAAAGGCAATGGACAGAGATAGAGAAAAACATTTCATGGACTTAGTACAAAAAGGTCTCAAGCTTCCCTGTGACTATGATGTCAACCAACTTAAAGCACCAGAAGTTGAGGAGAGTACCTTAGACATCATGAACAAGAAATTCAAGATGTTTCAAATGCAATTGGACAACATCAAGCAAAGTGGGGCTCCCAAGCCTTTCTCTATAGAAGCATTGTGTCCATTCCCATTTGATAAAAGATTGGTTATGGTGCCATTTCCAATCAATGTTGTGTTTCCTAAGTATGACAAGTACGAAGGAATGACGGATCCCCAAGATCACTTACGGGAGTTTTGTGCATTGAGCTTAGAGTTCACGCATGATACAACATATTTAATGAGATTATTCTCGCGAAGCTTAGGAGGCATGGCTATGGAGTGGTTTTCTAAGTTACCCTCTGGCATTAAGACCTTTGAAGAGTTAGCTTCAAAATTCATGGCCCATTACTCATATAACATTAAACATGAGGTCACGATGATAACATTATGCAACACAAAACAAAAAGATAGAGAGGCATTCCTCACTTTTCTACAAAGGTGGAGGACAGTTTTTGCAAGATATCCTAGAAGTGTGCCTAAAAAAGAGAAGATGGATATCTTCATAAATAGTTTGAGTAATGAGTTAAACTACCGCTTACGAATGCAATGTCCAAAGACCTTCCAAGATCTAATTGAAAATGGAGTAACCATAGAGGAAGTGCTGGTCAAAAGTGGAGAACTCAAACTGTACAAAGATAATAAGAACAACTCCAATAGTGGCAACAATGGCAACAATGGCAATAATCAGAAGAATAATTGGTTCAATAGTAACAGTCGTTATAAGAACAACAATAAGGGAATTGTGAATGATGGAGTAGTTGAATCTAGAAACTTGAAGGTGGTCCCCTTTGCTCTTACAAGGACACCTAATCAGGTGAATAATACCAATCAGCTTCCCAATGCACCATCCAACAACAACCACACCAACAATGGAAATCAAGGAGATAATTCAAGGAGTACTAAATTTGATAAATATTTGAGGCCAACCCCTCAAAAGAACTTCACACCCTTGGGTGAGCCCCTTGAAAAGGCATTAAAGACTCTCATGGCTAATAATGTCATTACTCTACCCAAAATTCAGCCTTACGAGCCAAATAATAAGCCTAGTTGGTGGAGTGCTGATAGCCATTGTGAGTATCACAGAATTCGAGGACACACAACAAATGAATGTTTGCAACTAAAGAATGTAGTGCAAGATTTAATTGATAATGGCACAGACACTATT
The DNA here is from genome assembly GCA_027943335.1 of Chamaecyparis obtusa. Taxonomy (NCBI): domain Eukaryota; kingdom Viridiplantae; phylum Streptophyta; class Pinopsida; order Cupressales; family Cupressaceae; genus Chamaecyparis; species Chamaecyparis obtusa. The sequence continues at coordinate 444,634 of BSBK01006263.1, read as the reverse complement.
GATGGACCTCCAAACAATGAAGATCATACAACATTCAAACAACCTTTTTACAAACATGATAAGGGTGAGTCATCAAATAGCAAGAAGCAAAGTGCCAATAATCTCAACTTTGCGCCACCTTATGATCATATTGTTAATGCTATAATAGTCAATGAAAAACCTCAAAAGGAAGCATCAAATGTCATTACAAGAGGGCAAAATTCTAGAATGACCCTACAAGGGATATCTCCTCAAAGCACTAACATCCCACAATCCAACATTGTGGTCAAACAACCTTCTACAACAGCAAGGCCTTATAGTTTGGTTGATCAATTGCAACGTACTTTAGCACAAATCTCTATCTCAGAGTTATTGAAGTTGTCACCAAACCATAAGGAGATTTTGGAAAAAGCTCTAGTAGAGACACATGTTCCTACTAACTTAGAGGAAGGGAAGTTCCAAAACATGGTAGGTCATCTTGTAGCACCTCATTGCCTTTCATTTTTTGATCAAGATGACATGTCTATAACCCATCCTCAAAATCTACCATTGCATATAGAGGTCTTAATCAAAAGGCATAGAGTCAAAAGAGCCCTCATTGATGGAGGGGCTGGTCTCAACATTTGTACATTAAGTCTTGTTAAATCCTTAGGGTTATCTGAGTCTTGCATTGACCCTACAAAGAAAATCACCATTAAAGCTTATGATGAAGCTGAAAGAGCTTCTAAAGGCATGATTGTATTGCCCATTCAAGTGGGACCGATCAAGAAGGATACCAATTGTCAAGTGTTGGACATGAAATTAACTTACAAAATTTTGTTAGGAAGACCATGGATTCATGAGATGCAAGCCGTCCCATCCACATATCACCAGTGCATCAAGTTTCCATACATGGGTGAAGAAATCACAGTTGGAGGGGACTCAAATCCATTTCAATATTGTAATGCACTCAAACCCTTGCATGAGTTATACATTCCACATAACCGTGAAGGAATTATTCAAAGAACCACAATTGAAGATGTTAAAATGAAAGAACTAACATTAGATGTTATTCAACACCCTCCTCAAGCTAGCTCAGCAACATCAACTAAGGGAAAGGAAAAAGTGATCTACGAGGGTCCAAATGCAACGGAAAGTTCATATCTAGCACCTAAATTAGAGACGGTGATTTATAAACCTACCAAAGAAGAAAATGAAAAAGCCAAGGAAGATCATTACCAACACATGAGTGAAATGATGAATAACTTTGAAAAACAATGCAAGATTAGTTCAAAAGGAATAGGGGAATATTCTATTTCTTTATTTGACATGCCCACATCTCCAAAATCACATGGTAAAACATCAAAAGAACATCTTTCGCATAAGTATAATTCCTATTTTGTAAGGGAAGATAACAAAGAAACATGGGATAAGGAAGAAGATGAAGTCCTTCAATGGATTTACCATGATGAGGAAGATACCTCCAACACTCCCATGGAAAGAATTCAGCATGTAAAGATACAAACTGAGCAATATGGGAAAGGCTTTGATATAATGCAGAAGATGGGATACAAGGGAAGAGGACCCTTAGGCCAAAGAAATAGGGGGTTATTAGAACCTATTGAACCTATTTGGAGGGCAAGTCATGAAAAATCTAGAGTAGCTTTTCAATTCAAAGGAGAAAGTTCAAGCCCAATGCATGGTTTTTATCCTCAAATAAATGCCTTAGAATCCGAAGGAGATAGTGATGATTCTTGGGATTATGAATGGGATACCTTATCAGATGAATCATGTCATGATAAGGAAGTGATTGCTATACATACTTATGCAAAAATCCCAAGGCAAGAAGCTCAAATTAGTGAAGAACCTCATATTCAAAGGCCTAATATAGAGCAAGTACCTACCAATGGAGCATGGATAGAAACATTTTGGATGCCTTCAGAGGAGGGAGATTCAAACATTAGTTTTAACCCACTTGTGGCTTTTCCCATGTTGTTTCCCATAGAGGTTGACAAGGACTCGAGTGAAGGGGTCTTTGACCCTTCTTCCATGGATCATCTTGAGGAAGTGCATGTCATAGATCTAAATGATACAATGTATGAACCCTCAAATGAAGTCATGTCCATAACGCCTATTGATGACATTTTACCCAATGAACCCTTACTTTTGATAAATCTAGATCTCATTGATTGGGACCAAACCGAACCAAATGACCTACTTTACTTTCCCAATGACCAAGCAATGAATCACTACCTTAATGCGGTTGAACCTTCTTTCACCAACGAATTCAATACAGACATAATGATAGCAGTAGGGGTCCAATCTCTTAGTCAAAAGAAAAATATGAAAAAAAAAAAGAAAAAAATGAAAAGTTCTATTGGTGAAAACCCAACTATGGCACCATTAGAACAAAAAAAAAAAAAAAAAAAAGACGTTTCTTTTGGTGAAAACCCAAATGTGGCACCAAAGGAAGAGAGATTGGATACTTTGCCTAAACATGAGGAAGAAAGGTCACCTATTCTTATAGAACCAACAAAAAAGGTCAACATTGGGATAGAATTAGATCCAAAGTTCATACACTTGGCATCATCACTTACACCTATAGAAAGAGAAGATAGAGAAGACTTCATCAAATTCTTCCAAGAACAACAATTAAACTTTGCATGGTCATATGCTGACATGCCTGGATTGGATCATAATTTCATAAAGCATCATTTGAATGTTAGACCTGGAGTTAAACCTGGAAAAACACAAAAGATGCACCCCCACATAGCTCTTTTGGTCAAGGTAGAATTGGAAAAATTGTTAAAGGTTGGATTCATAAGAACAATAGCATATGCCAATTGGATCTCTAACATTGTGCCGGTCACCAAGCACGATAAATCTATCCATGTGTATGGATTTTAGAGACTTAAATCTTGCATGTCCCAAGGATGATTTCCCATTGCCAAGCATAGATACCATACTGGATTTGACAGCAGGTCATGCAATGTACTCATTAATGGATGGGTTTAGTGGCTACAACTAGATAAAGATTGCTCCCAAAGACCAATAAAAGATGGCCTTTACTTGCCCTTGGGGTAATTTTTGTTGGAATGTCATGCCCTTCGGTCTTAAAAATGCCAGAGCCACATATCAAAGGGCCATGACAACTATTTTTCATGACATGATGCACACTTTCTTAGAAGACTATGTGGATGACATCCTAGCAAAGTCCCACACAAGAGAAGAACATTTACAAATCCTAAGAAAAATATTCATTAGGTTGGCACAATTCAAAGTTAGATTAAACCCAAAGAAGTGTGCCTTTGGGGTCCAATCTGGCAAGCTATTAGGCTATATAGTTTCAACAAAAGGAATTGAAGTGGACCTGGAAAAAGTACAAGCCATAATGGACATGGAGATACCTAAGAACATCATCCAAATGAGATCCTTACAAGGCAAAATTCAATCCATAAGAAGGTTCATTTCTCAATTAGCTGAAAAATGTCACTCTTTTACCAGATTGTTACACAAGGACACTATATTCATATGGGATGCAGAATGTGATCAAGCTTTCACATTGTTGAAGACTTATTTGATAAATCCACCTATTCTCATGCCACCAATCAAAGGCAAAGCATTGCTTCTATACATATCTGCTACAGAAAGATCATTAGGAGTACTTCTAGCACAAGAAGATGAGCAAGGAAAAGAACGAGCTATTTACTATTTGAGTAGAACTTTGATTAAATATGAGCTTAATTACACATTTATGGAGAGAGCTTGCTTAGTAGTGGTTTTTTCCTCTCAAAAGCTAAGACATTACATGTTGATGCATAAGATCAAGTTGATTGCCAAGATTGACCTTCTTAAGTACTTATTAAGAAAACCTACTCTAACAGGTAGGATTGCCAAGTGGGTTATGATATTAAGTGAATTTGACATTGAGTATGTTGATAGAAAAGAAATCAAAGGGAAAATAATAGTAGATCACTTAGTAGAAAACCCCATGATTTCCACACAAACTATTCAAGTGGAATTCCCAGATTCCGCCATTGTTAACATAGAAGCAAAAACATGGAAGTTATATTTTGATGGCTCTTATACTCAAGGAGGTTCCGGGGCTGGTATACTATTGGTTACTCCACAAGGCTACACTATTCCCAAGTCCTACAAGCTCTTATTTCCATGTACTAATAATATAGCGGAGTATGAGGCACTAGTCATAGGCATCAAAATGGCTTTAGAATGGAATATCAAGGAGTTACAAATTTATGGAGATTCCCAACTCATCATCAATCAAGTCAACAATGAATATCACACCAAAGATGAAAAATTAATGCCATATAAGACCATGATTGATGGATGGAAGAAATATTTTGCTTTGATTACTTTTGAACAGATTCCTAGAGAGAAAAATAGAGTAGCTGACGCCATGGCTACCTTGGCTTCTTTGTTACAAAAACTTGATCAAAATGAGAAGTATGAGTTCTTGGTGGAAGAGATGGTAAAACTGGCATTCAACCTTCCTGACACCCAAATTGTTTCCCTTTTACATGGACATGACTCTCCTTGGTATGGACCTATCTACACTTATCTCAAAGACCAAGTGTTACCCTTAGACCAAACTCACACCCAAAAATGTAATTTCATACGCCAAGCCACCTGTTACCTAATCCTTTTAGAAACATTATATCGTAAGGGTCTTGATGGGATGTTACTTAGATTTTTAGAGGAAGAAGAGTCTAAGTTAGCTCTACATGAGGTCCACGAAGGCATTTGCGGGTCACACTCAAGCGGTCTAAATCTAGCTAAGAAAATCCTTCGCTTAGGGTACTTTTGGAAGACATTAGAAAAAGATGCTTGTCATTTTGTGAAGATATGCAACAAATGTCAATATCATGGTAATATGATACATGCCCCAACACAAGAGTTACACCCATTTGTTACACCATGGCCTTTCTACCAATGGGGGTTTGATCTAATTGGTGTCATACATCCACCTTCTTGAAATGGACACAAACATATTATAACCACAACAGAATATTTCACAAAGTGGGTTGAAGCGGTTCCTTTGATAATGACAATGGGTAAACAAATTTCCCTATTTATCTTGAATCATATCATTTGCCGATATGGTATTCCACATGCCATCATAACAGATAATGGAAAACAGTTTAAAAACAAGGATGTTGATGAACTTTGTGCTACATTTCATACCACTCATCACTCTTCATCAATCTATTACCCTCAAGGGAATGGGCAAGCTGAAGCCATGAATAAGAACATCTTGAAAATATTGAAAGGTCAGTCAACAAATCAGGAAGGGATTGGCATATGCAAATCAATCCAGCATTATGGGCCTATATAACTAGCATAAGAACACCCATCGGAGCCACACCATTCTCACTAGTCTATGGGGTCGAAGCAGTTCTACCATTAGAGGTTGAAATCCCTTCTCTATGAGTTTCATTACAAGGATTGATCACAGATGAAGATTATAGAGTAGCTAGGCTTCAATAATTGGAGTTACTTGAAGAGCATCAAACATAAGCTTATGAGCACCTGAAAGTGTATCAGAATAGGATCTCGAAGAACTATAATAAACATATCAAGCCAAGAGTCTTTCAGGTAGGAGACTTAGTATTGCGAGAGAATCCAAAGAATTAGGTTGAAAGAGAAAAGAAAGGCAAATGGGAAGCTAATTGGCTTGGCCCATTCATCATCATCTCTTCAGTTGCATTGATGCATTTCCTTGTTCCCTAGGGTGTCTCATGATCGCATTTATCACTTGGGGGCATGAAAGGATTGGAATTATGGTACCAAATGGATTCAACAAGTGCTACATGTGTGCTATAAATGTGTCACACTTCTATGGATCATTACATGCAAGGAAACTCAAGAATGAGCCCTCACAAATCGATCCATAGCTCCCTAGGCATGGAGTGCAAGGGTTTTAAGAATGCTCTCAGCTAGAGCTATTTAGCCTATAACCTTGCTAGTAAACCATGCAATGGGAGATTAAATGAAGACAAGGGCAAGAATGCCAATATCTCCAATGAAACCAAATGTATGCAATGCAAAGAAAATCTATATGACAATGCAAGTTAATCTATTGTATAAAAGGAAATCTAAGCTAAGAATGCCATGAAAATGAAACTACTATGCAAGAAATGAAATCTAACTATGAAGCAAGAAAGCCATGATGATGCAAGAATGAAGACAAGAAGATAGAGTGTTGATGAAGATCCAAGATGAATACCAACAATGCTCCAAATCTTCAAACCCTAGATGCAAGAATATCTCCAAAAGCTCCAAGATGACCTAGAAAACCTGTAGCATAAAGTTAGCATAAAAAGTTGGGGATCTAGAATGAAGAAGAGAGCTCTTCTTTTAAAGGAAATGAGAAGGAATGGACCATGGAGATTAAGAGGCAAAAGATTTAATCAACGGTGGAGCTTAAAAGAGGAGCAATCCATGTGCACAAGTATCCTCCAATAGGAAAATAAGAGTTGACTTTTGTGTCCATATGAGACAAAAAGTGTTTTTTTCCTTTTTATAAAATAAGAATAATGCTTTATTTGTGTAACTTAGGATAAGAGGAAAAGTGAGGGCTTTTATTTATTTAAAAGGGGAGGAAATATTCCTTTTAAATAAATAAAGACTTAGGATAAGATGGTTAGCCCATAGAAAATAATTGAATAAATGATAGAGCTAGGATTTGATCAAGAATAAGCAATTGATGATTTAGCAAATGGGGGCTAATAGTCTAGGTGACCATTTTTAGGTGTATACATTTGCCCCTCTTTGACTAATGTGTGATCGATCTGGGAACACATGCAGTCAAAGAATGAAGTTGAAATGTGAGATCAATTTGGGAACACATGTAGTCAAAGAATGAAGTTGAAATGTGAGATCGATTTGGGATCACAAAGCAACTCAGATCAGCCAAGAAAGCAAGAGATAGCCAAGAAGGCAAGCAAATAGCAATCTAACTCCAAAGAATGAAGTGCAGAGAGATAGAAAATCCTGCATGGTCAGCCTGGTAGTGACAGTACTGAACACTTAGGAAAGAGATAGCCAATAAGATATGATGTGTCTGCCCCCTCGGGATCGAAAGCGAAATCCAGGTAGAGGGAAAGCAGAAGCAAGAGCAACAGGATCAAATCACTAGAAATCATAATCAAAGAGAGAGAATAGAACAACCATCAAGTAGTGAAGATATGCCCCACACATGTGCCACGGGGCATGAACCAAGCGGTCCCTCAACCCGAAAACACCATGGAGAGGGGGAAGAATTTGAACTTGAGATTGAAAGTGAATGAAAGACTAGAAGTTTGAAAGAGATGGGGATGAGGAGGTGAAGAATGCCCCAGTGAAGATTGAAGGATCAAGCCTCAAAAGGTCAGCCAACTGCATGAAAGAGGGGGAAAAGGTGATTTGGATGATCAAGGTGAACTTGGATTTCGGTTTTGATCCTAAAATGAAAGGAAAATGATGTGATATGAAAGACAAGAAGCGAAAGACATGATGAGGAAGAAGTGAAAGGCGAGTGCAGTTGATTAACAAGTCTATGAAAGATGAAAGGAGAGCTCTCTCCATATGCAAGATGCAAAACTAACTACCATGAACTTAAAAATGCAAGCTACATGAAAAATGGTTTACTTGCAAGGTTACAAAGCCAATAGACATCTAATAATCATCATCGAACATTATTGGTAGTGTCGCAAGATCATACAATACACACTAGCATAACTATGTGGATATGAATATGATCTATATTAGATAGAAATATGGAAATCCCACCTAGGCATCAAAGACATGTAGGTCCAGATGACTAATGTAGTGAGATCACCTAAGTTTGATATAGCAAGATTATGCTCGCATCGAGACACAAGAAAGTCAAGATGACTAGAAGCATGCACTCACGAAACAGTCAAGGATAATACCTTGTAGGTCCATAGTGTCAAGTAAGACCAGCATAAATGCTCATGATAGTTAGGACCAACAAAATATACCCACAAGCAGAAAAAGTAATAAAACATGTTCTCATTCCCTCAGTCTTCTAGCTATGCATCATCGAAAATGATCATAGGGGAGAACACTCAACAAAGAAATCATCATAGATAGCACACAAAGAAATAAAGCTAAGCAAGTCTCAGCGAGTCAAATGTTTAAGTGCGTGTGTGTAGGTCATAGAGTCAAACTTTGAGTATCGCATCTGCCAGTGAGAAATATTGCATCATCTAGACTGTGGGTAGGATATCTGATAAGTGTTAAGAAACACTCAACGCAAGGGTAGTGTTGAAAAACACAATTGGGGGTGGTGTTGAAAAACACCATTTGTGAGGTGCCTAAGAAACCCAGATGCACAAAGAGACCCAAGATAAGGTAAAAACAACGTATGCCCCTAGACTAAGACAAGAGTCAATTCCAGGCTAGGAGAGGCAAAGCGAGAAGTGGAGCGAATGAGCGCCACACAAGACTGATAGACATAGGTGCAGAGGGTCTCAAGCAGCGCCTGTTTCTAGGTTTTCACCACTTGATAGATTTATTGCAATTTTTTCAGGACTTTTTATAATTTTTTTATATTTTTGCTACCAAGGCGCCTGTTTCCAAGTTTTCACCAAGGCACTTTTTCAATTTTTTGAATTTTTGATTTTTTTGTATTTTTTCAGGACATTTTATGCTTTTTAGGATTTTTTCAGCATCATATATGAATTTTTTTGGTATTTTTTCAAGATCGTAAAATATGTACAAAGGATGCCCCAGATAGAAACAGACATCAAGAATCTGCTTCCTCTGATGTAGAGAACTGATAGGCCCCAGGCCCAAATGCTGCAACTGTGATGATAGGAGGTCTCAACCAGTTTGACCAATAATAACCAGCCCTAAGCAATGTCTGAGCTAGTGGAGGATCATTAGAATGTGATCCACATATGCCATCGTGGATTTCAGCTAGCACTTTTTCTGACTCCTCTATTTCTAGACACTTAAGGAGAGTTCCATCTAGACCCTTCCTATACAAGTCACCAGAGACAAAGGCAAAGTGTAAGGGATGGCGGAAGGAATGGCGTGGTGGATTTGCAAGAGGAATATGAGGTGGAAGATATGAAAAGATGGTAGGATTGTAAGATTTGTGAGTAGGATAGCATAATTCATCCACCAGGAACTTGAAGTGAAATTTATGCTTTTTAATTTGTAAAATGGATGCCGAAGTAACCAAGGCATTAGCAAATTTGTTCTTAGCTCTAGGAATGGGCTGAAGTATAACAGATATGAGATCATGCTTGAAGTAGTGCATCATTTTTTTGTAGAGAATCAGATTGTCATCTTTTATTTGAGAATCATTATTTTTGAGCAGATTTTTATTTTTACTTTTCTTAGGTGCGGATACCGCCACAATGTGGTTTTCGCCATCCAACCATTACTCTTTTCTTTTGACTTGATGACTGTGATGTTTGATTGCTGATTCAATCTTTTTTGTTGCTAGTTCGCTGGTGGAAGAAGTAACAGGTGTTGATGCGAGATGAAATGAAGTGACTGGTTCAATAGCATTTATGTGAGGGGTGTCATTTTTGGTAACAAGAGAGGTTGAGCCTATAGGGTAAGCTCCAAAAGTAGCTAGATCTAGACTTGTCATAGAAGAACCAGCGTGGTCCACTAAGGCAATACGAGGAACAAACTCATCAGACCCCACACAAGACCCATCAACCACGTCGGGATGGTTACTACAAGAATGAACCATATCAACATCCATATCATCAGTAGATATACATTTTTCTCCCCAAAGAAGTGAAGTAGAGGGAAGATCATCTCCCATTTGAACCATAGTGTGTAGTGGTGACTCATCTGTATCTGTGTTTGAATTACTGAGTATGGGAGTATTTCTAGAATCCTCTCTATAGATCCACTCTTGAATAGCTTGTTCTTCTCTGTCTACTTCTAAAGGAACGGATGAAGGAACAAAAGTATCAAAGATCACCATAGCAGAAGTGGAAGGCTTCATGTGATCAGAAGGTCTCCCATATGACCTAGGAGAAACAGGTATAGAAGCAAAGGAACCTAGTTTATATTCACCCATACCAAGGCTCATCATCTTAAATGATTTCTCAGCAGCAACTAGAGACGTACTAGGATCAACAAAAGGTTCATTATGAGGAACAAATTTTTCAGTAGCAGCAAGAGCATTGATAGCAATAGTATGGTCTCCAGGAATCGCAACCTCAGTCCATTGTACGGAAATTTGACGCACTGATGATAAGTGGAAGGAACAGCCTGCATGTCATGGATCCAAGGATGACCCAAAAGAATGTTATATGCGAGTGGGATGTCCAATACTTGGAAGCTAATATCTTTCGTGATAGGGCCCACTCGGACAGGCAGCATGACAAGACCTTTGGAAGATCTTTCCACTTCATCGTAAGCTTTTATAGTAATCTTCTTCTTGGAATCCACAGCCAATTCTGACAAACCCAATTGTTGTATGACATTGAAAGAAACAATATTTAACCCTGCACCATTGTCTATCAGGACTCGGTGGACTCGGGTATTGTAGACTAGAACTTCAATGTGTAAAGGTAGATTATGTGGGTGAGCAATAGATATGTCATCTTCTGCAAAAAAGGAGAGAGATAATGGAGACGAAATGTGGTTGACCATGGCCTGAAATTGATTCGGATCAATGTCATTGGGAACACGTGTTGTACGTAGAGCCTCATCAAGAATCTCTCTATGCGAAGAGGATAACTGAAGCAACTCAAGGATAGATATCTGTGTTGGTGTCTTTTGCAAATGTTGGACAAGATCATAGCTAGGGGTGGCTGAAGGAGCCACTTGTTTGGAAGGAAAAGCTTGCTTGGGATCTTGTGCAGTTTTAAGGACAATCTTGGCTTGCCCCCTAGTAACAACATTCAGTGTCTCACTTCGGGAAGATGAACTACCACGTGTTTGCAAGACTAACTTTGGCTTACCATGATTGGTGTTATTATCATCTTGAGACCTCATCATTAGAACACTCTCAACAGGCTCTACCATGTTAATCACAAGTGTATTAGAAGGATACGTGTAATTGATCTTTGCATCATGATTCTTCTTATGTGTTTGAGAGGTTTCCCCCTTATCATGCTTAGGTAGAGGATCTTTGAAAGCTGTGTGATCAAAAATTTTAGTTAAGCCATCAGTGGAGATTGTGCCATTCTCAATAAGATCCTGAATATCATCCTTAAGCCTAAAACAATTGTCTGTTGGATGTCCCTTGTTTCTGTGATAATGGTAGTAATGATCCTCTCTCCACCAATCAAGCTTATTTATCGGATCCCAGTTACCAGGTTTATCAGGAAGTGTAAGATATCCATTGTCAACCAAAGTCTTAAGGATCACATCGTAAGGTTCTGCTAACTTGGTATAGACTCACTTTCGAAATGACTTCTTAGGCTTATCTGCATATTGAGGTTTAGAAGCATTGTGAGTGTTGCTAGCTTCTTGTTGTTTTTCTGCATAGATAGCGTTGGAGAGATTGAAAGCGGGCTCTTTAACTTTAGGAGCATCAACAACCCCATCATTAACAACATACTTGTTCTTATTCCAAGGTTTGTTCTTGTCTTTACCATTGCCTTTAGCATCTTTATTAATAACAATATCCCCTTTTCTTATAGCTACATCCTCAATTCGATATGAACTTTCAACCATGTCATGGAAGGAGGAGAACAGTTGCTTCCTTAGATCATAAAATAGCTCAGGCACAAGTGTGTTGACGAAAATGTCAATCTTTTCTCTTTCGGGTAGCTGACGAGGATATCAAGAATACAATGACCTCCAATGTTGTAAGTAAGTTGAAAATGGCTCACCTTGATGTTGTCTTAGATTACCGAGATCTATCATAGTGACAGGTTTTTGGATGTTGTAAGAGTACTGCTGGGTAAATCATTGAGCTAACTCATCAAAAGTCTTAAGCGGTGGTGTCAATTTCGCAAACCATTCCAAAGCTTGGCCTCTTAAGCTTCGAGGGAATAAGCGTAGGAGATATGTGTCTTCATGAAGAAAGTCCATACTAAGAGCATAAAAATGATGCACATGGTCATGAGGGTCACCATTTCCATCATACTTGTCATATTTAGGAACCTCAATATCCTTAGGAAATGGGACCATGTATAGATCTTTATCAAAAGGAAGAGCACAAATTGATTCTACAAAAGAGACCTTTGGAGGCTCTCTTTCTAATGCCATTTGGGTAAGGTGTTGATTTGTCTGACGTAATTCTTCTTGAAGGACTTCCAATTCAGTTGGTACTCTTTGTTGGACAATTTGTCTGACATCATACCCGAGAGGAAGCTTGTATCCTCTAGAAGTCATATATTGAAAATATTGATCGCCATTACGCTCTAAAAGCTTATGCATCATTCGTTGGAAATCCACATCTTGTTCACATCTCATAAGATCCTCACTAGAAATCTCATCATTAGCCTCTGCCTCATGTTGAGAGGAAGGAGGTCTAGGAGGTGAAGAAGGCATAGCAAAAGTTGGCCTTGGAGGAGATCTTGGTGGCGTGTTGTTGCCATTGTTGCCATTGTTGCCATTGTTAAAAAGAGGTCTATGCTCATGATTACTAGTCTCAGGTTGCTCATGAAATGTCCCTCTATAAGCCATGCGCCTAGTAGCATCCATCCTTTGTTGATTGTGTTCTTTGTCTAAGCGCGCTTGATTATCCTTACGCTCAAAGTGTTCTTGCAAGAGTTGAAACTTTTCTTGTTCAGTCAAAGTGAGTGAGACACTGTTTGTGTTTTTGGGGGTCTTGAATGCGGAAAAGAGGAAACCTCCTTTGTACCACGGTGTAGCCTTAGAATTCTCAGATTGGTCAGAACTAGAATTATTGTTGCTAATGGGTGCTTTTGAACATCTAGTTGGAGAAGGTAACTGTGTATAATTGAACGGAGGATGACTCTCCTGCTCAAATTGAGACCGAGTTGTAACCGGCATGAAAAGAGATGTTGGTTGACTAATAGAATGAGGCAAAGTTTCTCAGATTTGAGATAAGAAAAGCTAATAAAGATCACTTGTCAAAGTAGAAAAAATAGAGAGATGGCTCGTCAAAAGTTCTCAAGCACTTACAGCAATCAATTGACTAAAGCCGAGCAGTAAGCAAGAAGCTCAATAAGCAAGTAGCTAGAGAGGTAACCGTGATGCGACAAGTGATCAAGAGTAGCATTCGTTAAGCTCAAATCCAATAGTTTTAACTCATTTGTTTCAGTCTAGAACAAATCTAAGCATGTAGATAATAGACCAGTTTCAGGTAAGAACAGAAAAAGACACTCTACGCCAGGTTAAAGTGCAAGTTTAGCAACTCCGAATTGCAGCAATGACAGGACAGCAAAAAGATTCTGGGCGATACTTTCCAGGCAGATAGGGTGATACTTCTCAGTTTGGGCAATACTTCGCCCCAAGCCAGGTGATAGACTATAGTATGGTTGGGTGATAGACTCCAGGCTAGCCGGGCGATAGTCCAGCAGGAGCGAACTATCGTGCGATATATCTCAGCAAAGCGTGCAATAAAATAGCAGGGCGCGAACTATCACACGATATTTCTCAGTAAGGCGTGCGATACTGTTGCAGATTCGTATGACTTTTTGACCAGTGAACATAAAATTCTCAGTTTTAAAGCATTTTGATCAATTTCAAAGGTTGGATAGTGCAATTTCTTAGTTTGACAAGCAGTAACAGTAGATAAAAGATAGGTTTGCAAATAGTAGGTGATCAAACATGTCATAGAACACTTGAAACAAAGGCAAAAGCAACCTTGCCAAGACAAGCACTTGTGATATCAAAATAGAAAACCTTATGAACACTACCGTGTGTTTGAATGTTGAGAACGTTTACACGGGCATAGCACAATCGAAGACAATTCAAGCAATTACTACCTAGAAGGACAAGGCTCATTACTTAGCAACGTGGCCCACAACTTGATGCTCCCTTGCCTCACACCAAGTGGTTGCCCACAAGAGATATTGGCATTGTCATGGAAGTGTCAAAAACACAACCAAAGGAACACATATGGTGAGTTTCTTGGGGTGATCTGGGTAAGTCCACTTGGATCAATCCTTGCACCAAGAAGCTAAGCGGCTAAAATAGGGTGGCCTCTATCTAATGGTTCGTAGTAAGGGTTTCCATTCATAGCACCCCTCTTGCTCCTCATAAAGGACTAGGACCTCGCGGCCTCAAGAGTACCTTAAGCATTCTTGCTTAATGCTTTCCTCATGGTCACAATCCCACAAGTTACTCACATCAAGCGAAGATAAGTACTATGTCTACCAAGGTTTTATGTCCTCGATAGCCTTGAGATTATAGTGAGTTGGAATCACTTTCCACCAAGGAAAATGATGACAAGGTTTTCCCCACTTGGGTCATTCCTCTTGATTGCTCAAGAGCAGGCCCGCTAAAGGATCCTAAGCTAAACAAAGAGTTGATTAATTCTTGAGGTTCAAGGTTTTTGGTTCACCACAAGGGTGAAGAGCATACTCCCCTATCTCAAGAATCTCTCCCAAACACACCAAGCAAAGATTCAATTACCCCCTTGCTTTCAAAATTTCAAGATGGGTCAAGATTTCTGTTTCACCACAAGGGTGAAGAGCATACTCTCCTACCACCTCAAAATTCCTACAACAAGGTATTAAGTGCCTATGAAAGGAAACAACTAGTATATGCCGCACTTAATAAAGAAAGCAATTAAACAAGCACTTGATTTGGTTTTTATGCTTAGGGAAGCCCTGCAAAAACTATTAGTAGCCCTCTTTGACATGCGATTTTAGCAAATTTCAAGCAAGAAGCACCTACAACCACAACTTGTTAGACCAACAAGAGTTAGGAGAATCAAAATCCAAAATCTAACAATGATTAGTACATGAAAAAAAATTAGATAGATAAAATAGCCCAAAAATAGCTCACTGCCACGTACAAACACAGTATCACGCAATACTTCACCCGACACCAGGCGATACTTTTAGTCTACGCGATATTTTGCCTTATACCAAGCGATACTTCGCCCGACACCAGGCGATATTCTCTACTATAGCCAGGTGATACTTTTGATAGGTGAAGTATCGCACGCGCATACAGAGGTATATCGCACGATACTTCTTATGACAGGTGAAGTATCGTGCGCACATACAGAGGTATATCGCGCGATACTTCTAGAAAGTATCACACGACAATCTGAGACAAAAAAATAGAGATGAAAAATTAAGCTGAAAACTTGCCGAAAAATTGACGGAAAATGATAGAAATGCAGAAAAAGAAGGGACAAAGCTAGTCTACTCTGCCCCACGGTGGGCGCCAAAAATGTGTGCTATAAATGTGTCACACTTCTATGGATCATTACATGCAAGGAAACTCAAGAATGAGCCCTCACAAATCGATCCATAGCTCCCTAGGCATGGAGTGCAAGGGTTTTAAGAATGCTCTCAGCTAGAGCTATTTAGCCTATAACCTTGCTAGTAAACCATGCAATGGGAGTTTCAATGAAGACAAGGGCAAGAATGCCAATATCTCCAATGAAGCCAAATGTATGCAATGCAAAGCAAATCTATATGACAATGCAAGTTAATCTATTGCATAAAAGGAAATCTAAGCTAAGAATGCCATGAAAATGAAACTACTATGCAAGAAATGAAATCTAACTATGAAGCAAGAAAGCCATGATGATGCAAGAATGAAGACAAGAAGATAGAGTGTTGATGAAGATCCAAGATGAATGCCAACAATGCTCCAAATCTTCAAACCCTAGATGCAAGAATATCTCCAAAAGCTCCAAGATGACCTAGAAAACCTGTAGCATAAAGTTAGCATAAAAAGTTGGGGATCTAGAATGAAGAAGAGAGCTCTTCTTTTAAAGGAAATGAGAAGGAATGGACCATGGAGATTAAGAGGCAAAAGATTTAATCAACGGTGGAGCTTAAAAGAGGAGCAATCCATGTGCACAAGTATCCTCCAATAGGAAAATAAGAGTTGACTTTTGTGTCCATATGAGACAAAAAGTGTTTTTTCCCTTTTTATAAAATAAGAATAATGCTTTATTTGTGTAACTTAGGATAAGAGGAAAAGTGAGGGCTTTTATTTATTTAAAAGGGGAGGAAATATTCCTTTTAAATAAATAAAGACTTAGGATAAGATGGTTAGCCCATAGAAAATAATCGAATAAATGATAGAGCTAGGATTTGATCAAGAATAAGCAATTGATGATTTAGCAAATGGGGGCTAATAGTCTAGGTGACCATTTTTAGGTGTATACACTACAATCAGTTAGGGCAGAGAGAAATTTTATCAGAATTTTCAGAGAGAGTATGATTTTTGTGAACCTTTGATGGATATCATTGTTCACCACCCAAGTATTTGATCCTACAACTTGATCCTTGAGCTTTCATTGACTTACTTATTCAGGATTAAAAATTGACAAACACTTTAACGATCAAAATGCTTGAAAATCTTTTTTGAAAATCATGAAACATTACAAAACACTTAAGGCTTTCTTTTGATACAATTGGTTAGGACCTTGTTCTTTTTATCACTTCTTTTAGCTCATCAATGATGTTTCGAATAGATTGGTCATGATGAAGATGTGATATTTTCTTGCCTTTGAGTGATTGTTTTGAGGAAAATCTGTCAACTTATGAGAGTCCATCTAAAGACATGGTCATTCAAGAACCATCGAGGACTATCTCATAAAGGGGAGGATTAACCTTTGTTTTTTTACTCAAAAGATCCCTTGGCTATTTAGATCTTCTATATCTTAATACCAAAAATCCACTTGCAACATTGAATCTGTTGACACCGATATTCAGACTCCCATAGTTTGGTCATCCAACTAGTGAGGGTTGTACCTGGTTCAAAATGAGGTTACCAACAATGATAATAAAAGCAGTATTCATATCATCATGATGTGGTTAGTGATGGTTGTACTAGCTTTTTGGTCCCAAAAATGCTCAATGATGAAAATTTATCCTCAAGGCATTTATTTTCTATAAGCTAGGTGACACCTAGGTTGCATTGTCATGTTAATTGCATGTTAGATTAATGGCATTCTGCATGTTAGATTAAATTGCATTTGTTTATGGTAAAAAAATTTCCAAGGGAGAAGGGGGACACATCAATTTTAAATCTGAGGTCATCATAATGATCAGGAGAAGGAAGGATGGAATCTACCATTTTATATACTCATTGATTTCAAATAACACATGTGGGATTATTTGTTGCATTCATGCATAGCATTAATAATTATTCATTACATATATATCAGAGAAAAAGAAGGAAAAACAGTCATACTTCATACATTCATATAAATAGGGTTAGTATTGCATACATTCAAAAAACTTAAACAAAATAAAAAATAGAGGAACATGCATTGCATTAACATTTGCATCCATACATGGGAAAAATAGGAAACTATCTCATAAAAATCCATGCATCATTGCATATCTATATCATACCATAAGATAACTACATCCATAGCATGTAATGAAAGAGAAATGCATAAACCATCATTTAGGTGCATAAACAGATAATCTCATAAACAACTCATCTTAGAGAACCAAGAGTATATCATATATCATAAAAGAGATCAAGTACATCAAAATATCCAAATACAATCTCCTGAAAAGGAGTACATCAACTGTCTGCTCATATCTCATGAATCAAAGAGTACAGAGGACATCACTGGTGGATGAATTTGTCAAACCAATAGATCATGATCTTGTATCCCCTAGACCTCTGCTATCTGGTGGCGGAGGAGGAGCCTGAGAAGTGCTCACTCCATCCTATCTCTGACCGACCATGGTAGATACAAACTATTGCAACAATGAGGCAACCTGATCTAACCGACCCACCACTGTAGACATCTGTGTCCCCATGGTATCTATCCGTTGGGTCAATCTATCAATGTGATCATCTGGTACACCCTATCACTAATTTTGTGGCTGGGGAGGCATCTGTGGAACCCCATGATCCTATGGCTATGGAGCTCCATCACGTGGCTATGCCTAATCCTGATGAGCACCACCATCACCCTGCTGACCATCATCTTGTTGGGCTAGTGCAACCCTTTGTAACTGCATCAATGGATCCAATGCACCTAGTACCTATCTCACTACATCCACTTGAGCATGTCTATGAGCTCTCTGATGTCTATGAGCTCTATCATATCTCACCTCTGCTCTAGGAGGTGTGACATCAACCTGCCTGTCCCTATCCCCACCCTGTCTGTCTCTGGCTTGATCTCTACCTGCTGCAGCTAGAGGATCTCTACGTCCTTGTCCTCTGATAGGTCTGGCACCATCTTGCCATCCAGGAATAGGCTCTGATGGATTGGTAAATCATGGAAACCTATTCCGACCCCACCAATTGGCATACTCATGAGACATGCCTGCATCTACTATCCCTGATAGTAAATCCCAGTGGCACATAGTCATCCCTACAATCTGATCCAAGGAAAATTGATAATTGATGCATGGACCCCACATAGATATCTCTACCTGAACTCGAGCATATAATGCATTGCCCTGAGGCATCACCTGTATCCTGTCGTACTGTCTCAAAACTCTGCCGAAGCAGAAGTGCTCAATAGTAGTAGTGGTGTGATCGATCATCTAGTGAGGTGCAAACATGAAAGGTAGCTCATCCACATCCTCTCTCCATCCCTCACAACTAAGGAAAGGATGCCATGTCACCTGATCAAGATCATCAATCTGTCATCTCCAGTAATCTAGGTGACCCAAATGATGATGTAGCACCATGCCTGTGTATAGAAAAGCATATGGATGTCCATGAGGATGACTCCTATTTGAAATGGGTCAAGTAATGAGAAGATGCTCCCATATCCACAACTGTAGCACAATAGCACTAGCAGACAATGAAGCGCTCGCCCGATACACCACCTTGTGCAAATCATGATATAACTATGCTAGCACGCAGGATCCCCAATCAAACCACCGAGGATGTCTAAGTAAATCCTCTAGTATCCTACCCCATCCCACAGAGAACCCTCAACCCCATCGGTCTGGAAGGAGCACACCGCCAATCAGAGCACCTAGAACAACTAGTAATCTCAGAAATGATGCAAACTATGGCCGAGTAATAGTATCTCCATCCCCTATGGTGTTGTCTCTAAACACCCATCGGCAGACAGTGGCATTGTACATGGAATCATAGTACACCAACTCACCTCTGCAAGGAATCCTCAGCAACTGATACACATCCTCGGGCATGATCGTCATCTCTCCATATGGTAGGTGAAAGGTATTGTGGTCGGAGTGCCATCGCTCTGCCACTACAGTAAGTAATCCATGGTTCAGCTGGAACCGTGGAAGATCAAGTAGGAAGCTCAGACCACATCGCTCTATAACTCAGAACTCAGCAGCTGTGAGTGTTTGACCTAAGTCAATCACCCATGATGCTACTGATTGGATGTATAAGGTAGGGTAGTGTGCTTGTCAGGAAAGCAAGAAGGAAGCATATCAGTATGTCTTATCGAGGAATCATTTCAAGTCAATTGACAATCAAGTCATCACATCCAGCATCATTTGTTTGTGTCTCTATGTCCTAAGAATGAACTAAGTAGTATCAAAGTCATATCGGTTTTCACACTGATTGATTTGTCCTATTAGTAACTATCCTAAGTGGATTGACCAATCATATTTCATGGTATTTGTATCTTGATATCCTAACCTAAGTGTTTTGTTGGAAAGAAACGAAATTCATCTCATCATTTTGATCAATCATCACACGTATCAAACTTGGCACCAAGCGTAATCAATTTCCTTGGAATTTTTCTCAAAATTCATCAAGCGAGAGTTTTCTTTTACCAAGCGACATTTCATTGCAGGCAACTACCAAATCTGGCTAGGCGATATTTCTATGGTGTTAGGTGACATTTTACCTGTTAAGCGACACTGAAATAGGCAAGGCGACAGTCAATATTGGCCTAAGTGACAGTTAAACTGTTAGGGTTCGCAGAAGTGACAGTTTTTGAGAAAACTAAGAAATTTGCCTTGCGCTAGGCGTGATTTCTTTCATGACTAGGTGAGAGTGGAAATTTCCTAAGCAGTAATGAAACCTAGTGGAAGCGGGAATAATTCAATTCAAAGAGGGGCATTTGTAGACACGTAAAATTGGACAAAGGCTTTTAAATTGCAAAAATCAATAAAATGGCTCAAAATCATCAAAATGCATTAAAATGGACATAATTAAATAAAGTTGAGCAAAATCAGTTAAAATAAAAGAATTAAATAAGGATGATGTTAAATGATTAAATCAAATCTTAAAAGGGGCAAAAACATTATATAATTGATTTTAATTAATTAATTGTATAGTTGTTTAAATCATAAGTCAAATTGAACCCATTACCCTTCCATGGCTAAATTTAATTACTTAATTGAATTAATAAATTCTATTTTCCCTCAACAAAGTGATCAACCAATGAAAATTGAGAGAACAAGTGCACATGGATCACTTAAAAAAGGGACATAAATCACTCACAAATTGTAAATTGTCCCCTCATTTGTGGACAAAGCAAAGTTTTTGACTCAACCATGAGCTAACCATGATCAATTCACTCTACCCCCTACCCTTGGGAAATTACTATAAATATGAAGCATTTTGGAGAGCATTTCCATCTTGGAAGTCATTTGCAAAAGCATTGTTACTATAGGAAAATTGAGCATTCTAAGAGCAATTGAAGCATTTGAGCATTTAGAGTTTATCATTTTATCATTTTATCATTGCATTGTTATCAAAATGGAGCTAGATTAAGCATGAATCTCTCTTAGATTAAGCATTTAGAAGCATTGTAGCAACATTCTTCTCATTTTAGAGGTGTCACTAGTGAGGATTTGCAGTTGAGAGCTCACTTACCACTTCTTTCTAGAGATCCATGAGATGTTATAGATTATAGTTGCATTTTAGAGTAAATTTCCTTTTTATTTAGCTTAAATTGTTGCTACTTGATCTTAATTTCATGAAGGTGATTTCATTCATCACAACTGTCTTCGGTAAAACTATCATAACTTCTTCCGTACATGTCGTACTAACTTGCGCTCTAAGATGGGTCATCATTAGTCACCATAGAGTCTATATTCAAGTGCACAAGCATTGAACTCACTCCAATCAACGTCGTAAACAAAAACTATGTCCGGATACACTGGTAAAACATTGTCTCACACTTAGACAAATATGAAATGCGCTTTGTCATACTTGCTCTCTGACTTGTGCAATCTTCATGTGGATCATATGTTTCCATAATGACAACATATATGCAATCAACTCAGCCAAATTGCCAACAGTAACATGTTTACTATTTCTACTGCCCTACCCATTATCTTGGCTCTTTTGTCTCCTTTCTAGCATGATCTCTCCTTAGATTTTGCAAAGTCCATGAATGAGAGTCTCATTAGTTCATTTTTATCCATGTTTTCCCACATCAAAACTTACTAGTTTGGCAACACTTTCCAACAATAGAGATGAATCGAGATTGATTCCAGTGATCTCCTCTGCCTTTGGTTGCTTTTCTTGATGTTCTTCATGATGTAACTCCTTCTCCTATACTTGTTTTGCTTGTTTTTCCTCTGATTTCCTTTCTTCTATCTATCCCTAGTCTTCAACTTCCATCACACTGTCCATCTTGTCCATGAATGGATCATGTATATCATGTGAGGTGTCAAGGCTAACAAGCACACCAATGACAAAGAAGTCTGGTTGCAAGTTATCTTGACCACTCTTATCCGCTGTTTGTGAACTCTCTCCCAAACCTAAGGACATAGGTTTATCAATTTTAGGTGATTACTCCCTTTTGGGCATGTTTTACATTAACACTTCATCTAATGCCTTTTGGGTATCTTCAATTACTTCATCGTATCTTCTAGCCATGATTTTGACTAGTCTAGTCTTTGTTCTCGAAAGAGGTTTTAGTGCTTTTATGATTCTTTCCCTTTCCTGGATAGACACAATAGGAAACATATCATCAATTGTTCTGTTTCTTATGTTTTCATCCTCAGAATGTGCTAACTATTTTTTGATCTCTAGCTTGTTGTATAGTTCTTTGGGAACACTAGATTCAACTTCCAACAAATTCTTTGTGAAAACTAACAAATGCTCAATGATAGTATCTTCAATGATCACTTGGTCCTTAGGGCTATATCTTTCACAGTATCTTTTTATAGATGTCAAATTTCCATCTTTGATAACCCTCTTCTGTACTGATTTCATATCAGGTTTCCACAAGGTTTGTGGATTCTTTTGAACCGTTTCTTCTTTCGCTTTTTCTGTACCCTTTTCTTCCTTCTTCTTCCTCTTTACTTATGTTTCTTTTTCTTTTGGGCTGACATTCCTAGAAGATCTTCTAAGAACCTCTGTAGTCACAAATTCATGTGTTTCTTCCTTTAGAGGAATTGATAAGTCAATGAAGTTATCAATGGTACTTGTCTTCTCTGTTTCCAATGAAATGGGTGGATCAGTGGCAACACTGGAAGATGCCTCCATCTTGTTCTTTAAGTCCAAGTATTGCTTCTTTGTAATTCCTACCTTCGCAGTAATTTCTTCCATTATCTTGCCGACTTTCCTCTTTCTTGTTACTTTCTCTTGTTCTTCTCTAACTTTTTCATATTTTTCTCTATATGTACCCCATCTTTCTTGAGTGGGATCCTTTTCTACTGCTAATACATGTTCTACTTGCATGGATAGTACTTCAGCACTCACCTCATAGCCCATAGGGTAACATCATTTGGTTCTAGGCTCAACTGCCTCAAAATAGACACAATCAGTTTCAACCATGAAATAGATGGTGTCCTCATAAATTTCTACCAGGCTTTCTAGAATTCTATATCTTTCTTTCATCTGCCTCTCCAAGATCTTAATCATGCCAAACAGTTCTCCGTCGATCCAATCCTTTTTCTGCCTTCTGTAGTATTTCGAGATTTGTAGACCAGTGGGTTCATTGTCTTTCCATGCTCTGGGGTGCATACCAGGGAAATTGTGAATAATGTGAAGGTACATGTGAATTAGTAGTGACCCAAACCTAAATGCCTTGGATTTGTCCTTCTTAATGACCTTAACATTTTCCAAAAACTATTGTGCCAAAACTTCGCAAAGGTTGTACTGCTTGTTTTCTTTAACCATTCTGTAAGCCATCATAACAACTCCATTTGATACAGAATTGATTCTGGAACTATGGAATAATTTTTAGCCAATAAGCATTGCTACCAATCTGACATCTTGAAGGTATATATCATTTACAGTCATAGCCCTCTTGTCCCATTTGGAGTGCGTGAGGGTTTCAGCATCCTTTCTTAGACTTTTCTCACTAACGGGTAGGGCTCCTTCATTGTCAAGTCCTGTGATATCATGAATCAGCTGAGCACATATCTTTACTAGTTGATCTCCTATCCATAGGAACTAATCATGAACTCTACTCAGAATGATCTTGAACCATTGACTTTCATGAATCCAGTGAGACAGGTTAACTTGAGTATTGGAAGGTCTTTCAAATGTTTGAATTCATCTATCAAAGACCCATTCACATCTATCATTACATTCAGCTCATAGAAGATGTTGACTTCCCCAATAATTTCATACTTGCAGTGTATGTATGCCCTAATATCCTCTACGTGTAATACACCTACGAGGGTTTGGGAAAATGCCCCTTCTGGATCATCTTCATTGGATTTGTATGGATGCCTTTTGAACTTATACCTAGGTCTGTCAACTACATCATAGATTACTGGTGCATCCATGAATAAAGAGATTAGGTTTAAATACCTTTAATGTGCACAAATTTGATGCTTGTCTTTACGCGAATACAAAATCTCTTTGCTAGATTACTACTTCATCTTCACACTTCTGCTCTCCTTAGTCAATGATCAAAAAGTGGTGGAGAAATGAAGTTCTTCAAGTCTTTTATCCATCGCAAGTTGAGTGTGTGCATTAAACATAGGTAGCTCAACTTCACATGTCATTCAGTCAATGCAAAACTCGTGAACATAGAAGATGAATCTTCAAGTGTTGCGATCTCGTCCACAAATTCATGAACATTTGTTCATATCACACATAAGCTCGCATGAGCTTATTCCGCTCATACAGGGGTTGGATAATTTCTATTTTCTTCATCCACTGCTCCCCATGAGGCCATGAGGCCTTCTAGGCTGATGCCTCAAAGAATTCATCATGCGAAGATACAACATCACAAGCTGTCTCTCCCTGAACCACAACCTTATTTAGAACTTTTACTTGCCATATCTTTTCATTTTCTGATTTCTTGTTTTCACTTATTAATCATTTAAGCTTTTACCACTGTCACTAATATTTTTCCTTATGACTATAGGTGGTGGTATTTTTGGTTCATTGAATCTTCTTGGTCCTCTTTTGTTGTTATCTCCATTGTATCTACAAAAATTCGCAATGTGTCCTGGATTATTGCATTTGTAACAGATGGGTGGTCCTCTTCTATCTTGATTGGTCTGTAGCTTACAGTACCTTGTTGTGTGTCCAAAGTTGTTGCACTTTTGACATATAATTTTGGCTGCAGTTTCTTCTCTGATATAGTCTTGCTTATACATGGATTGATCAGGTTTTCTACAATCTACCTTTTTGTGTCCATACTCATAGCAATTAAAATAGTATCTAGTAAAGGGTTTAGAATTACCATTACTCCTGCAGTCTCTTTTCATGTGACCAACTTTGTTGCATCCAAAACATCTACCTTTGAAGGGTCTAAATTGTTCTCTATAATATTCATTTGTAGGTCTTTCTTTTGGAATAGATTTTTCTTCATTCCTGGCTTCATTTGGTTCTTCTTGAGTTCTTGAACTTCTAGCTTCATTTAGTCCACTTATGTTACCTTTAGTTCTTTGATCATTGTTCTTGTCATTTCTTATGTGTAACTCCTCAATAAGTAGTCTGGCTTGAGTGAGTTCACCTTTGATGATCTGATTGTAATTATCCAATTCTTGATATTTATCTTTGTAATGCTCAATTTCAATCTTCATATTATCTATTTGAAGGTTGGCTTGTTTTAGTGACTCTTCAATTTTATTTCTTTCATCTTTCTCATTCTAAATCTCCTTGATCATCAAGAGATTGATTTATTCTTTTTCTTGCTCCAATATCTTTACTTTGTCTGATGTGTCATTGTCAAAGATTTCTTTGATTTTCTCCATAAGGTCTTATCTCTGATCTTTTACAGTCATAAGTTGTTCTTTGAGTTTCCTCATGAAACCTTCTACTCTTCTTAATTTGAATTTTAGTTCACCATTTTCAGCTTTCATCTTATCCAGATCTTCAAGTGCAGTTTCAAAGTTTACTTGAAAGTCTTCTGAATCCATTTTGATCTCCCTTAAGTTGTTAAGCTTTCTCTCAAAGGGCCAATAGCTCAAATACCAATTGTTAGGATTGAGTAATACTGAGAAGGGGGGTGAATCAGTATTACAAAACTTTACTTTCAACTTTAAACAGTTATAAATAATCCAAAGTAATGCAGAAATCAAAAGAACATATAAGCATAACACATTACTCATGACACCATGATTTGTTCTTGAGGAAACCCTGATTAAAGGGAAAACCCAGGTGGGGATGGTACCCACAAATATGCACTAAAGTATAATGTCCCTATTAAGATATCTGGCCCTGTTAGGAGCTAATTGTTACATAGTACATTTCCTTGCTAAAGGATTACAAAAACCCTGTTAGGGGCATACAAAACACCTAGTTAAAGGTGGTGAGCACACTGCTCTTACAATCAATACTATCCAAAAATAGTTCACAAAAGGGAACAATACAAGAACTTATCTTGCTTAGATAGTTCTAGTTATAACTTTGCCTCCTACTGATCTCGCATCTGACTTCTGCACTCTTTTTCGCAATCACAACATATCCTTCTACCACAAAAGTAATATGTATTTATACAAAACTAGCCTGCCAGTCAGCTCCACAAAATGTCATACTTGACATAGTGAAAACTTGTGCAAAATATATATATGGAGTTGACGCTCTTATATTACCAAAGAGTCGGCACTAAAATTTATTTACATGACTTAGCACGTTATCATATTCATCATGCTTTCCTTAATCATCGCAACTATTCATGTACCTTGATATGTTGTTTTGTTGTCTTCGCATACCTTCCGAACATTGTATCTCATACACCAGCTATCCAAAACTTATGCGATCTTAGTTGAAGCATTTACATGTACGAAAATACCTCTAATTGACTTTGCAAGCCATAATACCTTGTATGTCTTCATCGCTAACCAAAACTATGGCATTGTACCCTATTTTCCTGATTCTGGACTTAGTCATTTTCATGACTGTGAATCTAGTGGCAATCTCCACAACATGCGATCATACTTACATAAGTGTTACCATAAATGACAACCCTTAGAAGATTTCCAGTACTCCAAAACATCACATGCCAATAGGTATGCCAACTACACAAAGATTTTTATGGTCTGAAGCAAGCACCGAGGGCATGGTATGAAAGATTACATGCTTATCTTATCAGTATTAGCTTTGTAAGAACTAGTGAAAATAATAATTTATATATGAAAGGAGAATCTAATGATAATATTTTGATTTCTGAAATATTTGTTGATGATATAATCTTTGGTGGACAAGATGTGATTTGCAAATCTTTTGCTAATGAAATGAGAAAGGAATTTAAGATGTCAATGTTTGGAGAGATTAAATTCTTTCTAGGTTTGCAGATTATACAACAGAATGATGGGATTTTCATCACTCAATCAAAACACATTAAAGAAGTGTTAAAAACTTTTGGCATGGAAGATGCAAAACTAGTAGGAACACCGATGGTAACTGGATGTAAGTTGACAAAGGATGATGAATATACATAAGTAAATCAGACACTGTACCAATCTATGATTGGAAAACTGATGTATGTAGTACACAATAGGCCTGATATTGCACATGCAGTTGGGATTGTGATAAGATTTTTTACCAATCCTAAAGATTCACATATGGTTGCAGTTAAAAGAATTTTGAGATACTTGAAGAAGATAAAAGTATATGGTTTATGGTACACAATGGAAGGCAAATTTGAACTCCAAGTTTATAAAGATGCAGTTTGGGCTGGAAACATTGATGACCAGAAGAGCATAACCGGTAGAGAATTCTTTTTAGGAGAAAGGCTTGTGAATTGGATACACAAGAAACAAACATGCATTTCTCATTCTACTACTGAAGCAGAGTATGTTGCTGCTGCTACAAACTATTCATATATTGCTTGGATTAAACAAGTGTTGGAAGGAATGGATGAGGTAATCACTGACCCAATGATTATATATTGTGACAACACTAGTGCTATAAATATTTTCAAGAATCCTGTGATGCATTAAAAAAAAAAGCATATATCTATTAAGTATCACTACTTAAGGGAACAAGTTCAAGAGAAGCAGGTGAAATAGGAATTTGTAACATCTAAGGAACAACTTGCTGATATCTTTACCAAACCCTTACCGAAGGACACATTTGAATATTTGAGGACTAGACTTGGGGTCTGTCCCCTATCTATCGATCACTAAGGTGATCAAGAGGTTGCATCAACCTATACTTATTAGAAGATCATTCATGTTGATGCACATAGATCAGACTTTAGTTTTTCTAAGGTTGTGAAAGATTGTAGAAGTTGGAACATGAATTTGTTTATCAATACACTGAAGGTACCTGATATGAACCGAACAATAGAGAATTACTTGGCTATTGAAGAGCTGTTTGTTTATTTTCTTTGGCATTGTTGTCAAAGGGAGAGAGACTGCATATGAAAAATTAGTTAGTGAGAACACAGAAATGGAGAGAGACTTCATATTGAAATATCTATTGCTGAGAATAAGAATATGAGAATTGAAAAGATCAAATCCATAGGGAGAGTCTGCATGTAATGTTATTTTATTTTGTAGTGATTAAACATATTAAATATCAAGCTAGGGAGAGCTTACCGAGCTACAACATTTACTTACATAGTTGTAGAATACATGTTTGGTATGTGTATGGCATATTTTCATATTTCTTGTGTTGCCATCAATGCCAAAGGAAGAGATTGATAAACTACAACTGATTGAATATCTGGATGAACTGAAGAAACAATGATTAGAGATCACCGAGCTACTAAAGTGATATGTAAGATTATTAAATCAGTCAATATTTTTTCATTGATGTCAACTAGTTTTGATAGAACTTATCATGATAGTTACAAATATCTGAACATCTATTGAAGGAAGAAAAGATGAAGAACTGAGATATCTACATGAGGAAAAGATGGATATGATAGATAAGGATAAGGTAAACATTGGGTAAATTATTGATGAGTCGATGGATTTATATTGTTGACTTGATCATGCTACATTAATCTATTATGAAGAAGAGATTTGAAATTGAACAAGTCAATGTGGTCAGTAATTGAAGATTTCTATATACACTGAGCTAGTGTAGTGTATACTGAGTGACAGTAATAACCGAGCTCGTTATCACCGACACATTTCTATATCAACTGAGTATGGATGAAAACATTAAATGAAAAGAACAACCGACTGAATTTGATGAGCTAGAAATTATTATGATTTCGAGGTTAAGGATGAAGTTTGTTATGAGATCCACGACTGACAAAATTTGGAGAAGATCTAAAGAATTAGATTGAAACATGTTAATGAAACATCGACTGAGGAAGGTTTAAGTGACAAATGGATGAAGGAGATTAAGTGGAAAAATCTAATGGCTAATATGAAAATAATTTACTTGTCTATATAAGAGATATGAGCTTAATTATTGAAACATGCCAGAAAGAAGAAGACTGTAGAGATTTCATGTGAAGACTATATTCATGCATGCCTGATCAAACTAGTTATTGAAATAACCAAGCTACAAACATTACCAAGCGTCAGAGAACCATTTACTAAGTGAAAGTAAGTTGAAGAATATTGAGGAAGTGAAATTGATTAATGATTAGAGGATTTGTATGGGCTTAGCATAGATCTAAATATTTTCTATTGAGTTGTATTTGAATCAGATCAATATTGTATCAGTTTAACCATTTGATTCAAAAAATATCTTAATCGAGTGGACTTAATAGTCTTATGTTCTGCCCTATGACATTCGTTGAATGTAAAGTGTTATCTTGTTGACCCCATAGTGAATGTTGGTCAAAATTTAATTGTTAGTGATAAATCCTCTAACCAGGTCACACCTAACAGTGTGTATTGTAACCTTTAACAGGGTTGGCTCTTTACCGAACTCACTTCAGAAGAGTGAATTATTTTGGGTTACCGGTCCTAGGTGGTTTTTCCCTTAGCAGGGTTTCCATGTTAAATCATTGTGTTATGTGTTATTTGTTATGATTGTTTTTCTATCATACTTTACATACTGCATAGTTGATTTAGTCAGTAATCACAGTTTGGATAATTACTGGTAATTAGTAAAGTGGACAGACAGATTGATATATTATGTTACTGAGCTACATAATTTGTTGAAATTGTTTTGTAAAGTACATATATTTATTTGAGACTATAGGATAACTGATCTAATTGATTCACCCCCCCTCTCAGTTATTCTAACACTGGCATCCCATGTAATCTAACAATATCTTGCAAAAATTCTCAACTAAGGCTAATGAATCATCTCTGAAACTTCTTGGAATGAAGAGTGTCACTTTGGTTAGTTTGTTGAATACTAGCACTAAAATGACATCATGCATGTTTCTGGTGATGGGAAACCCTTGAATTAAATTAATACTGATGACTTTCCTTTTATATTCTAGTATGTCATGAGGGTATAATAATTCAATGGGTGGATATGCTCAGCCTTGACTCACTAGCATTCTAAACACTGGGCTATGTAAGCTATAACATCACGCTTAATCCATAGCCAAAATTATAATGGAATTATATAAAAAATCATCATTTTCACCCCAGGATGCCCTAAAAATGGGATACAATCCATTTCATCAAGTACCAATTTCCTCAACCTGGCTTGGTCAAGGACATATATCTTGTCTTGATATCTCATAATGTCATCAGCATCAAATATGTAACCATCAAAATAGTAATTGAATGGATCACTCTCCAAAGATGATTTGACCATCTCATAATGGTCATCACCTGGAAGATTTTGTAACACCTGCTGCCACAGACGTGTCCTACTAGTAGAGGTAGAAGAAAGATGCCTTTTGCTAAGAGCATCTACTACCCTATTCTCTTTACCTTTGAGGTACTCTATGCTAAAATCATACTCACTCATAAACTCTAACCATCATCTTTGCCTAGCATTGAGATTGGGTTGTGTGAAAATATATCTAAGTCCCATGTGATTTTTTTCAACTCAAATGACTTACCCAAAGTTAATGCCTCCGTATCTATAAGGAATGTACTATCATAACCAATTCCAAATCATGAGGTGTCTAGTTTAGTTCATGATGTTTCAATTTTCTGGACTCATAGGCTACTAATCAACCATTCTACATATATACAACTCCCAAACCTTCACCTAATGCATCGGTTATCATAGTAAACTATCTATTGGGATTATGTATAATCAAGATAGGGGCTAAAGTGAGTTTTTGTTTCAAAAGTTGAAAATACCTCTCACTTTCTCTTGTCCATTTTTATCTCTTATCTTACCTCTGAAGAGATGTAATTAGTGTTACAATATTTGAGAAACCCTCCACAAATTTCCTATAATAGACAACAAATCCAATGAAAATTTTGACCTCCCTCACATTCTAAGGAGTTGGCCATTCTATAATATATTTTATCTTGTCATGGGAAACTACAATTCTATTTGTAGAGATGATGTGACCTAAATAATGTATCTCTTTCACATAGAAAGAACACTTGGATAGCTTACCATATAGTTTCTTGTCTCTCAATCACTATAAAACTATCTGCAAATATTCTTCATGCTCCTCCATGTTCTTGAAATAAATCAATATGTCATCAATACATATCCCAACAAAATCATCATAAAAGTCTCTGAAAAATTGTTCATCAAGTTCATGAAAGCTATTGAGGCATTTTTTATACTAAAAGGTAGGACAAAAAATTCATAGTGCCCATATCATGTCCTAAATGTTATCTTAGGTATGTCCTCCTTTATCCAAAGCTGGTGATACCCTAATCTCAAATCAATATTTGAGAACATTGTAGCTCCCTTCATTTGATCTAATAGTTCATCTATCCAAGGGAGAGGGTATCTATTTTTTATTGTTACCTTATTAAGCATCCTATAATCAATACATAATCATAAGGTACCATCTTTCTTCTTTACAAAAATTATCGGGGCTCCTCAAGGTGATACAATAGGGAAAATGAACCCTTTATCCAACAACTCTTGAAGTTGCACCTTTAGTTCATATAGCTCTATTGTGTTCATTCTATGAGGAGCCTTATATTGTGGCCCAGTTCAAGGTAGTAAATCAATAGAGAAATAAAATTCTCTATTCGAAGGTAATTCATGTAATTCCTCTAGAAAGACAATCTAAAATTCCTTAAAAATAGGATAACAATAAATCGAGGGAGGAGTGAGCTATTTATATCCCTCACATGCACTGCATAAATTATGTACCACTTCCTCTATCCCTAACATGTGCCTCTTCACACCCATGATGCAACACCCTATGGTTGGAGGGTCTTAAAATAGACTATCCACCCAAACTGCTAAACAATCACAATGGAAATACAACACAATGACAAGATATAAAAAATGTCAATTGTTTATTTCATCAAATGTCAATTACATGCAACATGTCAGGATGTAAGGCCTTCCTGATTACAGCCAATACACTAGCAAATACAACAAGATCTCACAGGATCCAACTACTCCCTAGCTAGCCCAGATCTGTATCCCAAAAATAATCTAGTAGAAACTCCAAGAGATATCTAAACTTGAGATCTCAAGCCACCAAGAAAGCTTCTTGTTTCCTAAGCCAACGGTTATCCACTAGCCACCAAGAAACTCAAGAAAAAACATGTTATCCTTCATGTGGGCTTGAAATGGTCATTAAATTTTCATAGGAGAAATAACCAACTCAGATTTAGGTCCTCATGCATCCCAATGGTTGATCCATATCATGAGGAATGTGACCCAAATTAAATGCACATGTCGGCCAACCAAAATAATCAAAATAAAATTTTCGGTGAACTAGACCACCGAGCTTGTCAGAACATCAATCGATAAATACAGAATAACTACCAATGTCATTCAGTGATAGGACACCAAAACCAAGACTAAGCTTGTCTTTGAACCAAAATAGGAACATTTCACCAAGAACCCCAAAGAAGTTACCGAGCACAAACTCATCCATCGAGCTCATTCGGTAGAGTAATATCCACACTCAGACACTGAGTCTGTCGATGAAGCAACACATCTTCCAACTAAGAACTACCACCAAATGACTGAGAATATTAGGTATCCAATCAAGATCACTACTTCAAACATTGAAATCCAAAACCTAACTCTAACATATTTTTGGTTGATACAGGATTGCCAACTGCCCAAGGATTCTCCTCAATCAACTCCTTATCTCTATAGGTTTCCCTGTATCATTAAGGCATTCTACTGATTTATCTCTACAATTGACAAATACCTTATGTCAACAAATTGATGCCCAAAATGACATCATATAAACCTAATAGGTCCACATACAAGTTTACTTGCATTAGGAAGCTTGGAAGCTCCAATTTTCTACAGGCTAGACATTGCTCCACCCTTTGTTCAATACTATTACCATATTCTACTATCCAAGGTTCACAAATAAATCTTACTCTAAATGGTATTCTAGATGTAACTGTAGGATTTACGAAGCACTCAGTTTATCCAAATATCAATTAAAATATAAATTTTGTGTCCAAAGAGTTTACTAGTCAATTGTATAGGGGTTGCTTGGAATTTATCTTTCCTATGGTCAACTACTGCATGGATATGATGTTGTGCCTATACCTATTGACCTTTTTCATTCCTCTTTGATAAATGTTGAGGACATGAGCTAGCATAATGATCACTGTTAGAATAACTGAGAGGGGGGTGAATCAGTTATCCAGTGTCCCAAATCAAAATGTATAATTCAAAACAATTTCTTTAATTTCTGCTCGTTGGTAAACAATAATAACTCTCACTATCTGTGCTTTTACCGATTACCAGTCTAATGCTAAAATAGTTTACCGATCAAATCTAACATGTAACATGTAAAGAATGATAACAAACAAATATCACAATCAACATATAACACAAGAGATTTAACATGGAAACCCTATAAAGGGAAAAACCACTTGGGACCGGCAACCCAAAATTTGTTCACTCTTCTGAAGTGAGGTCGGTTAAGACCCAACCCTGTTAAAGGTTACAAACACACTATCAGGTGTGACCTTGTTAGAGGATTTTAGAATAGAAGTTATCGTCCAACCAACATTCACTATGGGGTTGACAGGATAACAATGTTCATTCTATGAATGATACATCATAAGACTTTCATAGTCCACTCGGTTAAGAGATTTTGATTGTATACAATGGTTAAATATGTAACAGTAAATGACCTGCCCTAATACAACTTCAATTGCAGATTACAGATCAATATTTAGTCCATACAAATCCTTCTGATCAATAATTCACTTCAGATTCAATACTGTATCAACTTACTGTTTGTCGGTAATTGCTCTTTGTAGCTCAGTAATTATTCTGCAGCTCGGTTCTTACTAACCAGTATGATTAGAATACATGAAATCCTTGTTCATGCGATATTCCTACAACTTCTTCTCTCTATGGTGTTTTACTAAAGAAAATATGTTCTCTTATATAGACAAGTAAATCATTTTCTTCTCCACCATCAGATTTTGCTGCTTAATCTCATTCATAGATTTTGCCGCTTCAAAATTTCTTGGTACTTGTGTCAATAACACATTTCAATCTTTTCCGTTAGATCTCCTCTGAATTTTGTCAGTCGTCGATCTGTGTAACAAACATTATCTATTACCTCGATGTTATACTCTTGCCAGCTCATCAATCTTATCGGCTAAGCTAATCATTTAATACATTCTTTTCTGCTCGGTTAACAAAGAAATGTGTCGGTGAACACTGCTCGATTAATACTGTGATCGGTATACACTACACTCCATCGGTGTATACTAGAAATGCTTCATTTACCGACAACACTGCTTTGTGTCTTTCAGCTCTATACTTCATTATAGATGAATGCAACATAATAAAGACAATATCATCAAGTCATGGACTCATCATCAAGTTACTCAATGTGTTCCTTATCCTCATCTATCATGTACATCTTTCCTCATGTAGATTTCTCTATTCTTCATCTCTTTCACCTTTCTTCAGATGTCTCGGTATAGTAACTTACAAGATAAGTGTTGTCAAACTAGTTGACATCAATGACAACATAATACTAATTTAATCATATTACATATCTAATCATCAATTCCTCAGTGATCTTTAATCACAGATTCTTCAATCAGATTCCAAATTAGTTGTAGTCCAATAGATCACCCCCACATACATAACAACTATCTAGGGGTCCTTGTCTACCCTCACACTTGTTCCTCCTGTTATTGTTCCTGTTATTTTTGTTCCATTTGTTACACCTATTCTAGTTCTAATTATTATTATTCCTATTGGATTCCTACTAGAATTCCCTTGTCCTCTTCCCTTCATATTTTGGATCTGATGGTGTCCTTCCTTTTTCTATTTACCTCCCTAAATTTTTCTCTTATTGTAACCTTGTGAAGTGCTAGGTCTCTAACTATTGCTAATTGTGGGCATCTTTTACAATTTGTGTTCCTTCTTGACGATCTTTTTAAATGCTAGGTACATCGTATCTGGGTTATGAATATCAACATCAGTACCCACTCCATGTCTCAAAACTAATATGAACTTGTCGGTTGTAAATCCCTTGTCCATTTGATATTGAGCAACATATTTTAACAAGTGACAAAACTTCTCATGATACTATTTTATTGTCAAGACACCTTGTATCAAATTCTAAAATTCATAATTTTCCTATCAAAATATAATTGAGGCAACCACCTTCTACAAAATAGCTGCATAAAAACCTCCCAAGTGATCTCTCTATATTTTAACTGTTTATCTGTTTTGTCATTGTCCCACCATCTGAAAACCTCCCTAGTAAGATGGAAAGCACCCCACATTGCCCAAGATTCATAAGAAAGGTTCTAAATTTTTAAGTATTCCATTGCTATAATCCATTCCTCTTCCTTATCCCCTATAGTCGTACCATTGAAGGTAGGATAAATGACCTTCTTGAGGTATTTTCTAAGATCATATGCAATCTTGCCCTTGTTATTTACTAAACTTGTAGCCCTAAGATCAACTTCCCTTTTTAGTTTCTCTTCATTCATCCTATCCTTCTCCTATTTCCTA
Source organism: Chamaecyparis obtusa (assembly GCA_027943335.1). NCBI lineage: Eukaryota > Viridiplantae > Streptophyta > Pinopsida > Cupressales > Cupressaceae > Chamaecyparis > Chamaecyparis obtusa. The sequence continues at coordinate 409,279 of BSBK01006263.1, read as the reverse complement.
TGAGCCTTTAACCTAATATCATCTTCCCTCTTTCTCTATTCCTCATTATGGGGATTCCACTCTCGAATACCCCTCACATCGTGCTTAAGATGATCTATATGATTACCTTGTTGTTATAATAGGGACCCCTATTAAGTCAAAAGAGCAAAGATATGATCTAATCTCTTATTAAGCTCATCATTAGGACTATTACTAGATCTAGTCCTATTAGTGTTTCTGGTCTGCATGGTGACTATGTTAGTATAATAAGGTCCAAGATTATGGAGAGGGGAGGTGAATTAGTAATCTACCAAATCCAAAAAAATTATCAATAATTCAATAACATTCATCAACATATAACTTGTGTGCTAATAATCAATGAAACAAATGAAACCATCCAAACCTGAAACACAAGAACACAAAGTTTTTTTATCATGGAAACCCTTGGTTAGAGGTAAAAACCATGGTGGGAATTATCACCCACCAATAATTTGTACACTTTTGAAGTATAATTGATTATAGACCTAGCCTTGTTAAGAATTACAATGATTCCCTGTTAGGAGTCACCTAGTTAAGGGATTTACCTCTAGCCCTGTTAGGAGCTTTACCCTATTAGGAGTAGCCTTGTTAAAGGATTTAAACCCTAATTAAAGAGCCACCTGGTTAAAGGATTTATTGATCAAGACTTTTAGGATCTACCCAGTTAAGGGATTTTCTTGCAAAACCTATTAGGATTCAACAAGTACAATGATCTAGGAGTAGAACTTCTCCTCTACTTGTTCAGATCCAATTAATCACAACATGTCTACTTCTTGTAGACAATCTTCACTCTTCACTCAACTGCACCTTCACATCCACAATTTGCACTTGCATAATTTATTGATTTACATATAAATACATTACATCTTCATTAGGGCATTAGTTGGATTATGAAATGTATTAAATTTGAATTTAATTCATTAAAATCATTCATACTCAATCCTTGAACCCTAAAGTGTATTATCAATCGAGAATATTCAATAACAAATTCAGGTTGGCCACAAGATTCATTGCACATCAATTTAAAATAAGAATAGTCAAACTTTATTTGACTTCCCCTACACGCTTCCAAAACTTGATAGATCTGATCACATCAAATAATGAAATAGAAAATAAGGATTACAAATATGTTATGCCACATCACCTTGTCACCTGGATCATGAAAATATCCACTACCACAGATTGAATTGATTTTTGAAAGCTTTGGGAAAGAAGTTGATTATGATCAAATGGAGTTGATCACATCCCTAAACAAGATAATTGGAAAGAATAAGAAGGTAAAAAGCCTTGAAGGATCATTGTTGGAAATAATAGAAAAGTTACAGAGTGTTGTGACTAACCAGATAGCAGAGGCAGATCCACTGGAAAGAGCTAGAGAAGTTATGAAAGCATTTGATAATGAGTTCACTAACTTATTAGATATAGCTATAGTGAAGGCTCGGGCAGCCTATGAGGCCAAAATATTTCATGATATAAGTCTGAATATCAAAAATGATATTAGCAATCTAGATGTATGTATAAAATATCTTAGAAGGAATTTGGACAGAGGTAAAACTTTGTACATTCAATGTACAAAATCTGAAAATCATGTTTTAGAAGTGGTTGAGAAGATTGAGGCTAAAGAGGTAGAAATTCAGTCAGAGGTAAATCTTTTAGCCAACCCTAATATGAAAAATTTTGATGTTGAGAAAATAATCGGCAAAATGTAAGATGAAATAAGGATTCTTAATGATGAAAAAGACAAGAAATTGAGAAGATTCTCTCTTCTTAGAGAGCACATTTCAGTAAAGATTGGCATAGTTGAAGGACAATTGGAAGAATGTCTTTCATCCAAGACATCCTATGAGAAGTTCAACTTTGCAAACCTTCATGTATGTGAGATCACATCTTATGGTCTATGTGCACTCCTTAGTGTTTCAGACACAGTAAAGAAGGCATGGGAGAAGGAGATAAAGAACATTAAAGTGAACTTTGCAGATTGTGTTGCAAGCCTACCGGCTCTGCTATTTTGAATCAAGGTAAACATTTGTTTTGAGATCACAATTTTTGACACCCTTTTTGTCATTGTTGTCAAAGGGGGAGTGATATGATAGCAAAAAATTGATATATATTAAGAAAGTATATTCTTAGGGGGAGTATAGAATATAGATAAGATATATGGTGTTATAAGGACAGTGAAGATATATTTTTGTTATGGCCACAATTTTGAGTTTTGAAGTTTTGAGTCTTAGCCAATTTTCTCATATGTTGCCACCAATGACAAAGGGGGAGATTGTTGGAAATTTGGCTGAGTTAGATATCTAGATGTTGTCATTATGGAAACATATGATCTACATGAAGACTGCATATGACAGAGAGCAAGTATGACAGAGCGCAGAGCAAAATTGTCTAAGTATGTGCAATATTTTTCCAGTGTAACCCGAGACAATTTTGATTGGCGATGTCGATTGAAGTAAGTTCAGTTCTTGTGCACTTGAACATAGATACTATGATGCATATTGAAGACTCACCCAAGAGCACAAGTCTGTACGACATGTACGGAAGAAGTTATTACAGTATTACTAGAGACAGAGCTAAAGCCGACAGGATAAAGAAAGAATACATAACAAGTAAAGAGTTAAGGGATTATTTTGTTTATCAAAATAATGTCTTAATAATATAAAGGGATGACATCCTAGATGTTAAACCTTGGGTAAAAATGTATTTTTTAAAGTGCTTTATGTTTAGTAAAGCCGATTGTAAGAGTTATTAGTCTTAATAACTTGTATAAATGTAAGGCATATGTAATGCAAAGTAGAAGAGTTGTAAAAAGTGAAAAAGTAAGAATAACATATGTATGCGAAAGCTATTGATGTGAAGTTGTATATGTGAAAGATCAGAATAGGAAAGCTATTTGGAAACACTGAAAGGTTATGCACCTTACCCTTTTGTAATCAGATACTATTGTACATTACTTGTTTGGGCAGTGGGCTCATCTTGTAATAATTTTGTATTCTACCAACTCTTAGTAGGGTTGAGGCTTCTAACAAGGCCTGAAGTCCCTTAATCAAGACTAAGACACTATATATATGTAACAGGCTCCTAACAGGGTCAACATCCTTAACATGATACTTTTGATTAGTGGATCTTTGTGGGTACCATCCCCACTGGGGTTTTCCCTTGGCCAGGGTTTCCTCGAGAACAAATAATGTGTTATGAGTTCATTTTATTTATTGCTATGCATGTTATTTAGTTTACTCTATTATGGATGTATCAAGTTAATCTGTTATATCCATAATTGTGCAATAGTGAAAGTTTGTAGAATACTGATTGACCCCCCCCCCCCCCCCTCTCACAATTCCCTATTTCTAACACATCATTGCTCACCAATCTAACACCAACTACTCAAACCTATTTAAATATTTTTCTATCTTGCACAAAAATATCTTTTGTCAACTGAAATTATGCCTTGTAGTACTCCAATCTTGTAGTGATCATAGTATCAATAACATATCCTAGTCAAGATAATCATATCATGAACACAACACTTGGATTCATATTGATTTGATAGAACAATCAAATCATTCAATACCTGATATTGTTTGTTCTTCTCTTTACCTTGTTGGTCTTCAATTGATCATAACTCTCTACATACTTATTGTTAGAAATAGGAAATATTGAGAGGGGGGGTGAATTAGTATTCTACAAACTTTATCTTTTGACCAATTATGGATATAACAAATTATATTTATACATGCATAACATAAGAAGCTAAACAACATGCATAAAACTAAAGAAATCATAACACATGATTTGTTCTCAAGGAAACCTTGGCCAAGGGAAAACCCCAGTGGGGATGGTACCCACAAAGATCTACTAATCAAAAGTATCATGTTAAGGATGTTGACCCTGTTAGGAGTCTATTACAAACATATAGTGTATCAGTCTTGATTAAGGGACTATAGGCCTTGTTAGAAGCCTCAACCCTGTTAGGAGTTGGTAGTACAAAATGTGATTACCATATGAGCCCACTACCCAAACAAGTAATGTACAATATACACTAATTACAAAAATAGGTTAAGGTACATAACCTTATACTGCTTGCATCAATATCTCTTCATTGCTCTTTCACTATCACTATTACATATGCATCATATATTTTGCATCATATCATTGTCCACACTATTGTGTTCTTTTTGACAATTACAATTACAATTACATTTATACCAATAGCTTTATCCAAGGGTTAAAATCTAGGATGTCGTCCCTTTATATTGTTAAGTCAACTTTATCTTCTGATCTTCTTCTTCTGTCAAGGTCTCTGATTTTGTACATTGTATGTACAAAGATTTACCTATTTCCAAATGCTTCCTCAAATCCTTGATACAGATATCAAGAGTTTTGATATCATTCTTGATATTCTAACTGATGTTCAAAAGCATTCTAGCCTCATAGGCTGCTTGTGCTTTCACTTTTGCAATATCAGACAAGTTTGTGAATTCATTGTCAAAGGTGCTCATTACCTTCTTTGCTTTCTCCATAGGGTTTGCTTCTACAATTTTTGTAGTTACATTGCTTTGTAACTTCTCAGTTAGTTCCTTCAGACATCCTTCAAGACTCTTCACTTTCTTATTTTTGCCAATGATTTTATTCAAGGATGTGATCAATTCCAACTAGTCATCATCATCTACTTCCTTTCCCAAATGCTCAATCATAGATCCAATTTGAGTCTTCTTTCCAGTCTCAAGAGTAAGACTAATATCTTCTTTGGTGGGAATGGGAACTTGTTCCTCTGTTACTAGTGGTTCCACAACTATTGACTCTGTCATCTCTTCTTCTTTTGTAGCTTCATGATCTTCAAAGGCCGAATTGTCAACAATGTTCTCCAAATTTTTGAATACATTATCATCAGTATCCAAGGTGATTTTTGTTCCTTCTAAATTCATTGTTTCATCTTCAATATTAATGGCTGGAGGAGAGGGAATGTCCTCTTGTTCTTTCTCACCTGCTTGCTCTGCTGCAACTGATGATTCTCCAACATTTTCTGGCATAACCTTGATAATAGCTTGTTCCGTCTCAGAATTGATTTCTTCATATCTGCCTCCCATAATCTGAATAGTTCTCCTTTTGGTTCTTAGATGGGTGCTTAAGGCTTTCATGATCTGATTGAAATGTGTTTCATCTCTTATTTCACAAAGCTTCCTCACAAGCTTTTCTCTAATAGCTGTATCCTCCTCTGATGCTCTCTTCTTCCTATTTACAAGTTTATTATATAAATCATTAGGTATCTATCCTTGAATTGTATCAAACTTCTTGTCAGCCAAAATCATATGCTTCACAACTGCATTCTCCAGATTAAGTCTGTCTTTATAATCATAAAGATCATAGTACTTGTTCATTCTTGTAAAGTCTCCATTCTCAATGATCTACTCATTAAGCTTTTCAACTTTTGGTTTCCAAGCTTTCTTCTTAACAGTAGTGACATCATCTTTTATTTCTGCAATATTTCTTGGAATAGGTTGCACTAAAGTTTTATGTCTCTTTCTTGGTCTAGTAGCACTTTCCTTTACTCTTTTACTAGGTGTGGAGGAAGTGGATCTAGTAGACATCTTTGCTTCTATATCCTTCTTAGTTACTTCCACTTTCACCTTCACTTGTGGTTCTTCCTATTGTACTGCAATTGATGATAAAGGAGGGATAGACAAAACTTCTTTTTGTCCACTCTCTCTGATTGTTGTTGTTGTTTGCTTTGCTACCAAAAACTCATGCTCTGTCATTCCTATATCTTTTAGGATTTTCTTTATGGTGCTCTCAACTCTCTTCTTAGACTACTTCTCTTCAATTAGGATCTTTGCGGAGTTGAATTTCTCCTCAAAGGTTCCAAACCTGTTGCACTGAGTGTCCAACTTACACTTAAGTAATCTGCTAACATACTCTTCAGTCTCTACCTCATATATCTCATAGCCAAGAGGGTCTATGAACTCTGTTCTAGGCTCCACTACTTCAATATAGGTAAAGTCAGTATCCACCATTAAACATATATCATCTTTATATTTTTCAACAAGAGACTTAGGGATCCTTGATCTGCTAGACATAACATTTTGAAATGTCTTAATAACCAGTACTGCACTCTCATTTGCACTGTCAATAACATGTCTTCTATATACTAGGTTAATCCTTTCCATTGTATTTTGTCCATCATTCCAGTCATTTCCAATGGTGTAAGGAAATCTCCTCAAAAGATGAAAAAACATATAAGTGATTAGGGATGAGAACCTAAACTGTGTATACTTAGTTTTCTTAATCTTCTCCAAGTTCTCAAATAATTGAATTCTTAGAATTTCACACATATCAACTTGTACCCTTTCAACACACATTAGATAGGCTGCATGTACCATTTTAGCTGCCATGTCATCCTCTCTTGAATTTGCACAAAACCTAGTAGTTAGGATCTTGCATAAGTATCTCACATCATCTTGTTTGATCTTACTAATCACAATTCCTCTACCATTATAGGATGAGTTTGTGTTATCAATGATTGTTTTCCTCATGTTTTTCTCATTTAAAGGAATAGCTCTAGTTTTAGATAATCCAGTGACTTCATGAATCAAATCTACTATAATATCTATCACTCTATCTTCTAACCAAAACTTTCCATTATGAATTCTGCTCAATATAATCTTAGTGCATTCTTCATTATCAAATTCATACTGTAATCCATACTTAACAATTTCATTATGTTTCAAATATTCAAAACCTTGTTTCAGTGTCATATCCTGATTGTAAATCTTTTGATATTCATTTGTGAAATCACTATCACTGACTGTCTCTAGTTTGCATCCAAGATAACTTCTGACATTCTCTAAGTGTAAAACTTCATTTGGTATGGATGACAATGCAAACCTAAGGTCATCTTCCAAGGGTTCTACTGGTTCCCTTTTCAATTTAGGTCTATTCTTATCTCTGACATTGTGTATTAAAGAAACATCCATGATTTCTCCAAATTCCTTTACTGATTCAAAGATCTGTCAAGTAAAATACCTTGTTTTCATGATTTTAGGGCTTGAGTAGATTCGACACAAAATTCTTCTCCAAATCCTTGCAAAATGCTTCCAATCACTGCTCTTTGATCTCCTTGACACTTGAATTCACTTTGATGATCAAATAATACCAATCATAACATTTTATTAATTCAATCTCACTTAGATCTGACATCGCATTCAATTCTTTTGCCGCTTCTTTCCAAAAAGTTGTTTCTGCTAACCTGCAAAAATTAAAACTTCTTGCGATCTCGCAAAACATAATATTTTTCTTTGCGCTCTTAACCATAGCATTAGAACATCATAAACTACCTTGCATTAACTACACAAGACTCATTTCATCATATATCTACTTCTACACTAATCTAAGTTCCTATTCTACTGCAATTTTCATAAATTAAGTACTTTGAGATAGGTCAGGTAAAGATTCATTCTTACCTTTCAATACTTCACCTTCCCGATTACCTTCAATGTTGAATATGTCTACTTGATCTGTACTTTTGATAAACTTCACTTCATCTGAATTACTACAACATCCTTTCTGACTGTTACTTGCATCTTCATTTCTTCTTGCATGATTTCTAGGATTAGGATTAGGATGAAAAACTCTATTGTCCATTTTGCAAAACCTTGTTGTATCTCCAATCTTGTTGCATATCTAACAAACAATTCCATTGTTTCCATATCTTGGTCCAGGTTGATTGATTTGTGATTTTTAGTTTCTAGAAATGTGTCCAACCTTGTTGCATCTATAACATATTACTCCATTTCTTCTATTCATATCTTTAGTAGGTTTCTTATCTACATTGTTGGTATTCCTAAACATTCTACTACCATCATTATTATCAATAAATTTAGGTTTCCTACATTCAATAGCTCTATGTCCAAAACTATGACAATTGTAACAATAACCATTAAGAGGTTTAAATTGCTTACCTATGCAATCTCTCTTCATATAACCAATAGTATTACAAGCAAAACAACTACCTTTGAATTCTCTTTGCATACCTTTGCGTGATTCCTCTTGCTTCGGTGATTCTTCTTCTTTAGGTGTATCTTCAGATTTGTTGATCTCATCAAACTTCTTCTCATCTATGCTTTCAGATATTTTTAGATCTGGTTCTTTGCTTTCATCATTTGCTTTAAAAGTGTTGAATCCAAGACCAGTCTTATCATAGAATGGTTTTTGATAAGATATTTGTTCATCAATCTTCTCACTAGTTGAATATAGCCTTTCAAGTTGTTGTTTGGATTGAGTCAATTCACCTTTCACAATCTTATTGTATTTCTCAAGCTCATCATACTACAAATTGACTTTCTCAAGTTCATATGTTACTTTACAAAGTTTAGATTTTAGTCCTTCATTTTTAGTCTTCAGACTTTCATTCTCAGATTTCAGATATTCTTCATTCTTGCCATTTCCATCTTTGAAACTAAGCTTCAAATTTTCTATCTTCAGTTCATGCTTAAGGATCTCATTTTCTTTTTCCAAATTGTCATCACAATCTTCAATAAAAACTTTGGATTCCTTTTCAGATCTCAGATCTTCCAATTTGTTTTTTAGTTTCTCAACAAGATTCTTTGCATCATCATACTTTCTTTTCAAAGTATCTTTTTCAATAGTAAGCAAGTCAATCTGTTCAAGAGCTTCTTCAAGATTCTTCTGTAGTTGATCCATATCCATAGAGATCTTACTCAAGTTGCTAGGCTTTCCTTGAATGATTCTTTTTCGAGTAACTAAGCTCTGATACCAATTGTTAGAAATAGGGAATACTAAGAGGGGGGGTGAATCAGTATTCTACAAACTTTATCTTTTGCCCAATTATGGATATAACAGATTATCTCTATACATGCATAACATAAGAAGTTAAACAACATGCATAAAACTAAAGAACTCATAACACATGATTTGTTTTCGAGAAAACCCTAGCCAAGGGAAAACCCCGGTGGGGATGGTACCCACAAAGATCCACTAATCAAAATTATCCTATTAAGGATGTTGACCCTATTAGGAGTCTATTACAAACATATAGTGTATCAGTCCTAATTAAGGGACTATAGGCCTTGTTAGAAGCCTCAACCTTGTTAGGAGTTGGTAGTACAAAATGTGATTACCAGATGAGCCCACTGCCCAAACAAGTAATGTACAATATACACTGATTACAAAAATAGGTTAAGGTACTTAACCTTATACTGCTTGCATCAATATCTCTTCACTTCTCTTTCACTATCGCTATTACATATGCATCATATATTTCGCATCATATCACTTGTCCACACTATTGTGTTCTTTTTCATAGTTACAATTACAATTACATTTATACCAATAGCTTTATCCAAGGGTTAAAATATAGGATGTCATCCCTTTATATTGTTAAGTCATTATTTTGATAAACAAAATAATCCCTTAACTCTTTACTAGTTTTGTCTTCATATTATGTCCTGTCAGCTTGACACTGTCTTCGGTAAACCTATCATAACTTCTTCCGTACATGTCATACTAACTTGCACCCTAAGATGGGTGTTCAATAGACATCATAGAGTCTATGTTCAAGTGTGCAAGCACTGAAATTACTCCAATCAATGTCGTAAACAAAAACTGTGTCCAAGTTCACTGGTAAAAATACTGTCTCACACTTAGACAAATTTGCAATGCGCTCTATCATACTTGCTCTCTGACCTGTGCAATCTTCATGTGGATCATATGTTTCCATAATAAAATAAAAAAATCTATGTAATCAACTCAGCCAAATTGCCAACACTTATTGCCAGCCAATGCAATCATACATACAACAACAAGAAACATCACTGAGTCTTCCTCTCCAACCACACACTCAAATGCCTTCACATACTCATTGCACATTGGATTCAACAAATCAAGCACTTATCATCTCACTGTCAACCAACACACTACTTAGTTGACATCAATGAAAACACCATAATTGATCTTCATGTCATCAAACATGTACCAATCAACACTCAATCAAGCTTTGAATCACTTATGCCAATAAATTGATTAATTCCTGCACCAAACCAACATGCAACTTTTACCAAGAAAGTACACCAAGGCCCTAGAGTTTAACCACTCTCTGATACCACATGTAAGGACTACCCTTCCTATAACATGCCACATAAGCTAGAAATACAAAATACATGAAAGTCGCAAAAATAAGTCTACGAGTCAGCTATATTTTTTTATTAAACTTAAACATTTATTTTTTCAAGATCAATCCACTTGTTGAATTAATACTTGATTAAATACAATGATAACATAATAGAAAAAAAAGAGAGGAGTTATCAAATATTCTGATGTAAACACCATTAGTACATATAATATGAACTATTTTTTTAAAAATTGCATCAAGGAGATGTCAACCTACTCATCGAACATCGAGTACACCAATATGAACTCATCAACAAAAATGTTCAAATTACATCATTGATACAAGTAGACCACGAAGGTCATGATCATAAATACATAAAACAAAATGTGAAGAAAAAATCATGTCTGTTCCATCCATTAGACAACTATCCATCTATTGTGCTCGAGATAGGAGTGTGGTACAGGAAATTTTACCACCCAACCATGGAGTGGTTAGCTCCCCTGGTACTTAACCCGACATGTTGAGGGCACCAACCCTACCCAAGAAGGATAGAAACTTAGAACTAGTGAATCAGATGTATCTGGTGTAGCACTATAACTAACTATATTTTACATATGATGATATAGAACTAAACACTAATGTGGCAGGGAGATGAGTCATTAACTGACACATAGAAATACATATGGAAATGAGCTTTGGCAAAAACATTTTAACCAGTTTCTATTGGTAGGTAGAAATTCAAGAAAGTAAATATCCTCTACCCTTCCTTTATTATCCACATTTTGCACCCTTCCATTTAAATGAACCCATAAAAGAAAATAAATCAAACAGATTACTAGTGTGATGCCTTTTATAAGCAAATCATATCCTTGTAACTAATTAATAATTTTTTTTTAAAATATTACTTTTGTGTAGTTTCAGTCACACATTTGAATCAAGAAATTTCCAAACATCAACCAAATCATCATTATGCTTAACATTGTGCATTGAGTCACACCATTCATTAAATAAGCACTCTTTTGAAAGATATATAGTACTCTTAGTGAAACATTATTAGGCTCTTGATTAAGGACTCTAATCCACACATTGTTTTAAAAAATAAGAGTAATAGGGATTTGTAACTTTGATTACATTTTAACTCAATGTCATTTACTATGGTACAAGTTATCGTAGAGAGAAGTCTTAGTTAATTTTAAGTAACATAATAGAAATTTTATCTTAATTCCCTTATATTTACTGAGATATAAATGCATGAGGCATGATAGTTCTCATTTGAGTCACAACACTTTATAATCTAATATTTGTAGACACCTAAATTTGATTACATTATTTAGTAATTTTATTTAGTCTTCTCTTAGACATTTTATTAATTAAATATTATTATTTAATTAATTTATGTCATCCCCTAGTTAATTAATTTAATTAATTAACTATAGTCCAATTAATTATCTAAATGACAAACCTATAGTCTGATAATTAATTAAATCCCTATTCTTCTATTAATTTAAATGGATACACTTATCTAAATAAATTAATTCATAAACCTCTTTTTCCTCCCACTTGGAATTAAATAAAATATTTAATTCTAAAAATCATAATTCTCCTCCATTAGCTAATAATCCATGCTTAACTAATCTAACCCTCCACTCATTCTCTCTCCTCCCATCACATCTCCCTAATCCTCCACTTACCCTCTAATCCTAGCCTAATCACCCCTTAAACATTTGCACAATCATAATCCAAGATTACGAAATGCTAAACCATCTCAAGTCAACCCTCATGTCAACATCACCACATCCTTCAATGCCAAATCATAAAGTCTCTTACACATCTCTTACACACTTGTCCCCCTTCACACCTTCCAAAGTGGTCACATTCCTCAAGGATTTGGCCTCTCCTCTCATCCCCCCCCATTGTGACACTTGTCACAATGCTATTCATTTGAGAAAGCACAATCCATGTGCTCTCTCTTGGATGCATCTCAACCCTTCCTCAAGTTTGCATCTTAACCATCCATTCACCTCCCATTTGCCTTTATATTGAGCCTCTTTCTCCTTTCATTTTCATCCACCTTTTATGCAAAGTTATCAAGCTAGTTTGAGAGCCTAAAAACTACCAAGCTACCATTATAATACCAAAAGCTCTATTGAAGCTTGAGCATTAGCATTTGAGCACACATATCTCCATCATTTGGACAATATATCTTCAACAAGGAAGGTTTTCATTGCTTTGGTGTTTTAGTTTAAGCTTTCTTTGGTCTAATCTTAAGTGTTATCTAGCTTGTTTTGTTGAATTATTAGCTTTCTTTCCATTCTTTAACACTACATTTTTAGGTATTACATTTTGGCACGCCCAGTGGGACCACTTCAAGGGTCATTTCTCTTCATCTTTCTCATTTTTCTTTGCAAAACTAACCCAAATACTAAAGTTTTTTGTTGTTTGAGTGTGTTACAAGGGTTTTTTTGGTATTTTGCAGGTTCAGGGCCAAAGAAGACACATTTGCACAGACATTCCCACCTTTGGATTTTACATAGCATCAACATCTGAAAAATCCACAGTTTTGCGAGAACGCTTGTATGGATGCAGGAACGCTTGTACGGATTGTGGGAATGCATTCCCGCAATGAAACTTCTATGTTTCCTATCTTTTTCTGCTCTCTGTCCCAACTTTACCAGTGACTGACTATACCCTTTTTGTAGGATCTCATTCCCGCAATGCAGGAACGGGCGTTGACCAGGCAGGATTGCCTGTGTATTTTTTGTAAGTCGTACGACATTCACTGTTGTTTTTATTTTTCTGCCTTCATTCCTGCAACACGAGATCATTGTTTGACTGTTGCGGGAACGTTGTTAGACCTGGTGGGATTGATTGTTAACCCTTTGTAAGCCGTTCGACCCTACCATTTTTATGAGGTTTTTGCCTTTATTCCCGCAACGTGGGATTGACAGTTGACTTGTAGGAACGATGTTTGACTACGGGAATGCGTCTGTGGGTATCAAACTTTGTTTTCATTTATTATTCTATCATTTTGATTTTTTTCTGACAGTCCGCGGGAACGCCGATATGGATTTTGCAGGAACACGTTTTCTCTGTTGTAGGTTTGTAGGTCTTTGCAAGAATGCTGGTTAATTTTTGTTTTTAAAAAATAGAATTAACTCACTATCATTTCATGCATTAAAAAGAATAGTATATGCCTACACAACATTTCATCATTTAAATTTGGGCTTAGAATAAACAAGGGTTAAAATTGAACAAGGCAAATGTCACACTTCATTTGGTGCTTAAAATTAACAAAACTCAATCTTGAATGCATAAGGGACAAAGAATCAATGCAATGAAAACTTCATTTGGTGCTTAAAATTGATTAAACAAAGTCTTGAATGCTAAGAGGAGTAACACTTTTCTTGTTTTTGCAAAGTAATTTCTATTTTCCAAGCATCACCATTTACTTTTCAAAAAAGAACCTTGCATGCTAAACATGAGTGTTTGATGTTCTAGAATAAAAAATACTTAGTCTAAACTAGGTTCAATTTGGAATGAACACTTCTTGGCGTGTTTGAAGGAGTGTTTTCAACACTTCCTTAGAGCTTTTTACTTCTTTGCAAAACCTTGTTAAAGTAAGTGACATGGAAGCAATCCACTTGTATCTGTATCCTCTCCCCTTGCCATCACGGATCTTGGGTGAAGAGAAAGATCAAGTCCGATTGACAACACTTCTAGCGAGGCTTGTCTAGAGAGAAGCGCTTCCTCTTTAGAGAATGACCTCAAATCGGTAATTCCCCAGCCGGTATATAAATAAGGTGCTGAGCAAACTCTCGCCTTATCCTTGCAAGCCCAAGCGAGGCGTGTTGATGGTAGCCCGAGGTAGGTGAATATCCCTATGATTTTGACATGGTCAACTAGGTTCTTAAGTGAGTCACGTGCATACAAAATTATTGGGGGGATGCCATGGACCTTACTAGAATCCATTAAATTAGAAGCCTACCCAATCTATTCCTGAAAGTATCATAATCTTTGTGCAAGGACTGACCCAAGTGGTTTCTCGGGTCACCTGAAGATTACTCACCATATGTATTCCTCTTTTGGGATATCAAGCTGAGGGCAAAGGTTGTGATAATCGTCTATCTTGTAGGTAGAAATTGCTTGTATGTGTTCTTGAAAGTGATCAAACCTAGTGAAAACATCTGTTAAACATACACAAAATTGAAATTACAAATAATTTTGCCAAGAGAGATCATCTGCTTGTTTCTCGCAAGATTGCTTTGTCTCTTGCGAGGACTGTTTGTCAACACTATCCTGAAAGTAAAGTCAAGTTTTGTCCAAACCAAGCCAAGGTATACTTATCGTAGTCACTTCCTAGCTTGATATATCTCAGTGGTCAGAAATCAGAGATATTCCTTTTGATCTATGACCGCACCTGTGAAGCACAAGAAAGAAAAGTTACCAACACCCCGTGCATATCGAGAGAAGAAATTTGTCGAAAGGAAACTTAAAGATTACCAACCCATTGTCACGGAAGCTGAGAAGAAGAGAAGTATCAAGCTAGATTGGATAATATAGAATATAACACATGAATTAAATAATTTTCTTTTCAAATCTGAGTCGACCGTCGATTTGTTAGACTAGAGAGTGAAGATCACTAGTAGGCATAATCTCCACCCTTCTCCAAATTTGCAAAATTTTTCTCAACATCCTTAGATAGTCCCATAGGAATATTTGTATCCTCATTTAGATAAAATCATATAGCATCACCCCCTATCCAAATCTCAAAATCATCATCCTTAATCCTCATCATCCAAGGACCCATCTTGAGTTTCCCAAACCTCATCCTTAGAATCAAAATCTTAGCCACACCCGTTCAACTAAACCTTCTCTAGGGTAGCTAGTACTTGCTCTTGCGAACCTCATCATCTTGATCCAAAGATCGGTTCACACTAGTAAGGATCCCATCATCCAAAGATCACAAGTCTATCCAAGGACAACAATCCCACAACATTTTGATCCCACATCAGGAAATGTAGCTCATCACGAATCCTTAAGAAACCCATCATCCAAATCCTTCACCATCCTTAAACCTACATATCATCAGCTTCATCTACATCCAAAATCCTTGTCCAAGCATCCCCTTTTGATACAATTGCATCCTCCCCATCTTAGGACCTTGATTTTCATGCCTGTTGAGACACGATCAAAGAAAAGGAAAGGAATGGATCCCAACCAAGCCACTAGTTCAACGGACCTGAATGACATCATGGGTACGATGGTAATGTATGATCCCTAGCCACCAATGGTTCAGAATGTGTGGGAAGATCCCAATGAGACACCTACCACCAACTCCATGGAAGCTTTCATGTGTCTTCTAGGACATGCGCAAATGGTAAGCGTAATCATCACACAAAATCCTCTTGCCATTTTGGCAAACTATGTGCAGGAGGGTACTCCCATCCCACCAAAGTTACACTCTTTTGATCCTACAAATCCCTTCCACATCTCTGCCAACGTTGATTCCTTTTTTTTCCAGCAAGTCCATGATCTGACCATGCAAGTATCCCATATAGCGTCATCCATCCCACATCTATTGCAACCTAGTGCAACAATCCCCGTAAGAACACCTCTTTCCATTATGGGTCTGCCACCCCCACCTAGCCCCTCATAGGTAGCCACTCAATTGAAAGCATCCACCCAAGTGTCTACCCAAGAAACACCACCTCCCACTACATCTACACCTCTTTCACAACAAGTAGCAAAAACCACACCACCTACATCTGCCCAGTCTGTCACACAATCTCAATCCACACAAGTTCCTCTCACATTTGTTGTCAGCACACAGACCTAGCAAGTCACCTTCATAATAAGAATTCCACCCATGACATCCCAAGCTCCCCTACATGTATCTCAAAATCCCACGATCCCACCCACATTTGCAGCAACTTCTGCACCACAGGCCCCAACGGGGATTGGTGCCGCCTGGAGCCTCAACCAAGAAAAAATGAATGCCATGGGCATACCCACACACAACCAACTTTACCAAAAGGCCCATCATCAAAAAACCATTTCACAAGTAGTACATCAACCAACCCCATCATCATTTGTTGCACCTCCACCCACATTCACCAACTATCTGTCCATTCCATCAATCACTCAACAAACCATTCCTCCACAATCACAGCAACTCGGCTTTACCCATACCACTAATTCTTTCATATAACCACCCATAGTGCACACCCAAGCTACCATCCCCCCTCTCGGCAATGCAGGTATGCACCCCTCCTATGTTGGCCAAGTGCATCAATAGCCACAACAGCAGTCGTTCCACCAACTCCCCCCACAACAACCATACTTTCTGGCATCGCAAGTCAATCCTCCCATCCCGCTGCAGCAAACCACACCATACCCCACCCAGCAATAGGCCCCAACCTTACATCAACAATACATCACCTAACAAGCTAGCCACAATCTGTTTCAGATGGCCTTTTTTTCTGGACAATCCCCCTATCCAAGCTCACCATTTCTTCTGCATATCCCCCCATATTCACCAACACCACTAGATCCATTCTCAATAGGAGTACCCACCCCAAAACCTATCAAATCAGAATGGGAAGAAGTAACAAATGCCTTCAAAGAACTCAAGGCTAGTACTAAGGGTAAAACTTTCAAGTTTGAGGAAGTCTATCCATATCCATTCGACAGATCAATCACAATGCTCCCCTTCCCTAAGCATTATGAAACACCAAAGTTTGACAAGTATCGAGGGAAGGGTGATCCAATCAGCCATATCAAAGAGTTCTACATGGCATGCCAAGAAGTGGCATTCAATGACATATACCTCATGCCCCTCTTCCCCAAGAGTTTGGGAGGGCTTGCCATCGAGTGGTTTTACAAGATACCATATGGGTCTATCTCCACGTTTGTAGAACTTTCAAAAAAAATTGTGGCCCAATATACCCATAACATCAAGAACGAGCTCTCCTTTCTAGACCTATGCAATACTAAGCAAAAAGGAGGTGAGACTTTAGCTTATTACTTGCAAAGATGGAAAAACCTCACCATGAGGTTGTCATACCAACTGCCAGAGAAGCATCTCACGAAGATATTTATCGACAATTTGCATCCAAAGTTATCCCATGCCATGAAAATGAATTGTGTACAAATAATACCAAGACATCAAGGGGAAAGGCATGGACATGGAACGAGCTCTTTTGGATGAAGGTACATCAAAAACTACAAGGAGAGCTCCCAAGATAGACCTAACAATGATTGATCTCATTATTGGAACAAGAACAAAAATGTGGTCACAGACACCAGGAACATCCAAGTTATTGTCGCAGGACCCAATCCCCCTCCCCAAGTATACCAACAACAACCACCCATCTACCAGCAACAACCACCTGTCTATCAGCAACAAGCGCCTGCCTTTCAACAACCACCTTATCAGCCACATGTTAATCAGACCAATGCCATATTTGTCACTCAAGGACAAAACAAGCCCCGTATCCAGAATGACCTGAAGCACACATTTACACCTCTTGGAGAACCCCTGGATGCTATTTTTTGCAAGATGGTGAGTGCTAACCCATTTGTTTATCCGCAAACTTAGCCTTTTGATGAGTCAACACTCAAACCAGCCTAGAATAAGGACAATGAGTAATGCGACTATCACCGTGTTAAGGGACATGCTACTGCAAAGTGCATGAAACTCAAAAACTATGTCCAGGACCTCATAGATAAGAAGGAGATCATAGTTGATGCCCCTTCCCAAACGTCACCCAATGCCAACCTGAAAATCTATCAAAATGTGTTTCCTAAACAAAATGTTAGAAAGAATCAAGCCAATGATAATCCCCCTGTAGACCAAGGCAAAGGTAAACAAGGCAACCATGGTGATGGGAAAGATTATACCACTACTTACATCAACTATGATAATTTTTTTGATTGTATTTCCCAGGTCAAACCCACTATGAATGTGATCCATGTCAAAGGTGCTGACAATCAATGTGTTGTTACTACCCACAGAGGTTGGATATTTGTTGTTGGTACAAATGCCACAACTATCCCCAGCACACAATACAACCTCCTGGAACACCTTGGGAGCACACCCACACAAATCTCCATCCTTGACCTCCTTTGCACATCACCCCTCCATTAGGAAGTCCTCAATAAATCCCTCCAAGAAGCCCATATCCCTGCAGACATCAATGCCATCCAATTCAAGAGCCTTGTGGGGCACTTATCCACACCTTCAACTCTCTCCTTCCAACCATCTGACATGCGATCCATTGAACCAGATCACAATCTCTCACTCCACCTCACCATCATGATTAATGACTTCACCATAAAAAGGGTCATGGTAGATAATGGTTCAGCCCTTAATCTTTGTAAGTTAAAATTTGTCCAATAGGTTGGTTTCACAAAAGCAGACATCTTTCATGATGTAATCACTATCAAGGCTTATGACAACCTAGAGCGTACCTCTGAAGGTACTATTTTTCTACCCATCAAGATTGGTCTTGTTGTCCAAGATACCATATGCCATGTTGTTGATCTTGACCTCCCTTACAACATCCTCCTTGGTCGTCCATGGATCCACTCCATCCAAGAAGTCCCCTCCACCTATCATCAGTGCATCAAATTCTCATATCAAGGCACTGAAATCACCATCCACGTAGATCCCCAACCTTTTGCATACTTTCGTACGATTGAAGCCTCATTTCCCCACTCCACTCATTGTCCTAGAATTGATATTGGCACATCTGTCGCTAGTTCTTCATGATCCCACTATGATCCAGAAACAATCCTAGCCTCCACCCTCTCCTCCATCAAGATCACCAATAAGGGCTGTGGAGAATATAGTCTTACCGATGCTTTTGTAGTTGGGGCTCTCCCCCTGAATCCGCACACTCAAGGACGACTGTGCCATCAAACCAAGGCACCACAGGAAGGCCCCAAGATCAAAACTATGGGCTCATCTGCTTTCATCTCTAATGGAATTTTAAATGGCCAAGAGTTGGCACCTAATATAAATCAATGGTTGTACAAGGACCCTCCACCTTTCGATACTGAGTTCCTCAGGTACTTCAAAGAAAATAATCATATACCACACAAATGGGCCACTGAACAATGGGATTATCAAGGAGGTGGTCTAGGAACTGATGAAGCTAGGATGAAGGACCCCATGGAGGCCTCTAAAAATCCACAGAATTGAGGCCTCAGCTTTGATCCCCCTCACCTGCACATATGAGGACCCAATGACATGACTGGGGGTACCAATTCACCCAATGTAACCTTTCTGAAAATCCAAGATGAACTCGTGGAAGTCAAAGACATTCCAGAAGTGGAGGAAAAATGGTCCTATGATGATATCTTTGACAATGAAACCTTCATGGGAAATTTTGTCCTTCGCCAACTTGCCATCAACCTCATTGACCTCCCACTCATTCATCCCAACCTCATAGACTGAGACCAATCAAGCGTAGTACACATCGATGAGTTCTGAAGTGAGGCAACGCTCCTAAGATTCATGGGTACCATAGATCAACTACCAGAATGGGGGCAAGAATCGACCGAAGTATATCAGATCCACCCAAAAGGATACTTTGGGGAAGAGGAAGTCTCTAGCTACAAAAATAAAGATAAAAAAGAAAATAAAGAATCCTCATGCAAAAACCCCTATGGGGCACATCCTGATTAAAAAATAGTAAAAATCAAGGGCATATCTGATAGTGAAAACCTCTCTGAGATGCTGGAGGATGGAGACTTGCCTCTTCCTCCTATCCAAGATTACCGGTCAAAACAATCATCCATAGTCATTGAAGAGACCAAGCCATTCAACTTGGGCACAAAAGAAATCCCAAGGATCGCCTATATCGTAGCATCTCTCACTGAGGCAGAAGAGTTGGCCCTTGTGACTCTTCTTCGGGAATCGATCATAAATTTTGCATGGTCATTTGTAGACATGCCTAAACTCAACCCAAATCTCATTGTCCATCATCTAGCGATCAATCCTGATGCTAAACCAGTCAAGCAAAAGCTAAGAAGAATGCACCCAAATGTGGCCTTGTTAGTAAAAGTAGAACTCGAGAAGCTTCTCCAAGCTAAGATCATCAGAGCCATTGATTATTCACACTAGATCTCTAACATGGTACCCATCATCAAACCTTCAGGTGACATACAAATCTACACTGACTTTCAAGATCTTAATAAGGCATGTCTGAAAGATGATTTCCACTACCCAACATAGACATGATCGTAGATATCACTACTGGTCACAAGAGGTTCTCACTGATGGATGACTTCTCAGGGTATAATCAGATCAGAATAGTCAAAGTAGACCAACACAAGACAACATTCACTATGCCTTGGGGCACATTCTATTATAACATGATGCCATTTGGTCTTAAAAATGCAAGAGCTACCTATCAAAGAGCGATGACCACAATCTTCCATGACATAATCCATGACATTCTAGAAGACTGTGTAGATGACATCTTGGCAAAATATCGAATAGTGTCTGGACACCTTGATGTCCTTGAAGATGTGTTCGACCATTTGCACAAGTACAGCTTAAAACTGAATCCAAAGAAATGTGTCTTCAATGTTACATATGGGAAGCTGTTAGGGTTCATTGTCTCCCGATAAGGCATCAAGATCGATCCCAAAAAGGTAAAATCCATCATGGAAATGCCTCCTCCTAAAACACTTTTACAGTTGAGGAGCTTGCAAGGAAAACTACAATTAGTCCAGAGGTTCATCTCCCAACTAGCAAATAAATGCCAGTCGTTCACACACTTGTTGAGAAATGATACTTCCTTCAAGTGGGACCCTATCTGCCAGTGCAGCTTTGAGAATCTTAAACAATACCTAGAAAATGCACCTATCCTTGTGCCACCGACACCAGGCGAGCCCCTCATTTTGTATATATCTTCTGCTACTACAGCATTGGGGGCACTCCTAGCCCAACTTGATGGAAACATGATGCAGGGGCATCCAAGGTTAAGGTAGGGGCATTCTGTGTCCTCGGTAAACTGCATGGAGTGTTTGTGTTTTGGCTGGTTTGTTACTTGGTTGCAGCCTTGACCGATAGTCTCAATCATTGAAGGAAGCTCGGTCATTGAAGAAACTTAGTGAAATGGTTGCTCAATCATGCTTGCAGTGCTTGATCGATACTAGTGCTAGGCGATGCCTAGCATGCTTGGTAATTTTACTATTGCTCGGTAGTTCAGATTTACCAACTAGAGTTCTATGTGATTTGTGAGAGACTTAGTGAATTAATTGTTGGTAGCCATTGTTTTGGGTTGACATGCAGAATTAAATGTTTATATACATTTGTAAGCTGACTTGTATGGCATTTAATTATTTGTCTTTGGGAGTTAAGGGTTTCATCCAGCTGACTTGTGGATGATGATTAGTATTTAAGGAGGGCTTGGGTAGATGTTTAGGGGTAGAACTAAGAGATAAGAAAAGGTTCATGACTTGGAAAACTTAGTGAGTCAAATCTGAGGTTCTAAAAGATGGAGTTGGCAAAGTTGTGGAAAAGTTCTTGATGTTCTTACAAATTAGATTGTAATCTAATAGTCCTTTATAGAAGAGCTAGGGGTTTACATACTTGGAGACAAGGAGATTGCTTGGAGGCTTGCAAGCTCAAGTTTAGATCTACCTTAGGGTTTCCATCAAATTCTGATTGTCTTTAGAGCTAAACTAGCTTAGATTGTATTGGATCTAAGTGTGGATCTTGCAGAATTGTTTCATTTTGTATTGGCCCTAACCCGGAAGGCCTTACAACTGGGCATGTTAATGAAAATTGATTGAAACATTTGTGGAATTCTCTATTTTTTTGAGTATTCTGCTAATTAATTCTTTTGGCTACAAGGTTTGGACTCTCCTTCATTGGATCCACCATCCTTGACTACATAAGGTGGTATCAGAGCAAAGTTTTGTTCCTGTTGGAGTGAAAGTTGATCTTGTTGAAGTAGAAGTTTGACCTAGCAAGGTTGATCTTATGAAGTTGATCTTATTGGAGCAGATTATGCACAGTCTAGATTGTAGATCCGAAGCATTGAACTTGTGAAATTGTGCCCTAGTTGTTTACAAGGTTGCAGGTTGAGATCTGACTTGTTGCAACTTGGAGATTGTCACAAAGTGATCGGTGAGGGTTTGTTGCAGAGGGTTTCTCTTATCTTTAAGGATGCCTCTAAGAAGATTAGACCCTAGAGTTATTTTAGATCTTTGTGATACTATTGAATCCCGGATCATAGAGAAGGTGAAATTAGATTTCAGATCTGAGTTGGAATTGATGAAGAATGATATGGTCACCGAGATCATGAGAACTATTGTTGGCATACCTTAGAATGTTGGTACTGAGGATGGATATGAAGAAGCTATTGAAGAATTTGAAATTGCTGGATCTAGTGGTGATGACTAGAGGAACATATCTGGTGAAGACAGAACTACTCGGTTGCCTAGACCTGCTGCTCGGTTTAGTAATTACCGAATGAAAGTTTTTACTTTCTCTAGTACTTTGAAGCCCGACAATATGATTGATTGGATTGGTGAAATTGAAGATTTATTTGAGATGGAATAAATTAAAGATCCTCTTCAGGTGATATTAGCACAGACAAAGTTGAAAGGACATGCTACTCTTTGGTGGAAAGAACTATAGAGAGACCGAGAAGATGAAGGTGAAACAAAGATCAATTGCTGGAGATTGATGGTGACTAAGTTGAAAGCTAAGTTCATACCGGCTGACTATGAGCTTGACTTGTTTAAGAAGTTGCAGAATTTGAAGCAGAAGGAATTATCTATTGAAGATTATACCAAGGAGTTCTACAAACTTACTATTCAGTCTGGATACCGAGAGCTTGGTAAGGAAAAGGTAGCTTGGTATGTGAATGGTTTGAGATTCAATATTCAGGATGAGCTTGGTATGCTGAAGATTGATTCTGTTGAAGATGCTTATCAGTATTCTCTGAAGGTAGAAGATAAGTTGAAAAGGAAACAACCTATTAACTCTTGAGGGAAGGAAAAGATTGATCACTCGGTGAAGGATAAATTAACTGATGCAGAAGATGAACCGAAACCTATGGAACCAAAGAAGAAGATAGGTAGAGTTATCTTTAAGGGTACTTTCTATAACTGTGGAGAGGAAGGACACCATCCTTTTGAATGTACATAGAAGAAGGTTGACCAATGAACTGTTGTGATGAATGAGAACATTTAGAATGAACCTGAATCAGAGAACTTGCTACTTAAGCAAACATTTCTCGGTACAAAGGATGAACCTTGTCAGAGGAGTAATTTGTTTAGGACCTGATGCAAGACTAAAAGTAAACCCTGTGATGTTATTGTTGATAGTGATAGCACTGATAACCTTGTTGTTGAGGACCTAGTTCAAAAACTTGGTTTGAGTAGAATGAAACATCCTTGTCCTTATAGACTTGGTTGGTTGCAAGATGTTCATGCTTTGGAAGTTAGAGAGCAATGTTTCATTGATGTTCAGATTGGCCAGTACAAGGATCTTGTGCTTTGTGACATTGTGAAGATGAATAGTTGTGATATATTGCTTGGTAGACCTTGGCAATATGATTGTAGAGCTATTTATGACTGTGTTAAAAATGTGTTTACTATTGAGAAAAATGACAGGAAGTTTTCACTGATGCCTTTGATGGATGCAATGCTCAGTAGGAGAAGCCTGAGTATTGGTAGCCGAGTTGAGATTGTGGATCCAGAGAAAATGAATGATCAGTATGAAGAACCGACTTGTACATTGTCTAGAAAAGACTTGAAGAGACAGAGGAAGCTAAAGTGGAAGACTTTGCAAGTAGAAAAGGTGGAGGACTTGTATGTGAAGAACCAGTTCAGGATTTATGTGTTGAATCCTGAAAGATGTTCTTCTCACATATAACATCTTTTGGAACCTGGGGTGTCTGATGCAGGGGCATCCAAGGTTAAGGCAAGGGCATTCTGTGTCCTCGGTAAACTGCATGGAGTGTTTGTGTTTTGGTTAGTTTGTTACTCAGTTGCAGCTTTGACCAACGATCTCAGTCATTGAAGGAAGCTCAGTCACTGAAGGAACTCAGTAGTCTCTGGCACTCGGTGAAATGGTTGCTCGATCATGCTTGCGGTGATCGGTCGATACTGGTGCTCGGTGATGCTTGGTGTGCTCGGTAATTTTACTGTTGCTTGGTAGTTTAGATTTACCGACTGGAATTCTATGTGATTTGTGAGCTGACTTGGTGAATTAATTATTGGTAGCCATTTTCTTGGGCCGACATGCAGAATTAAATGTTTGTATACATTTGTAAGCTGACTTGTATGGCATTTAATTATTTTTCTTTAGGATTTAAGGGTCTCATTGAGCCGACTTGTGGCTGATGATTAGTATTTAAGGAGGGCTTGGGTAGATGTTTGGGGGTAGAACTTAGAGAAAAGAAAAGGTTCATGACTTGGAAAACTTAGTGAGTCAGATCTGAGGTTCTGAAAGATGGAGTTGGCAAAGTTGTGGAAAAGTTCTTGATGTTCTTGCAGATCAAATTTTAATCTAATAGTCCTTTGTAGCAGAGCTAGGGTTTGCATACTTGGAGACAGGGAGATTTCTTGGAGGCTTGCAAGCTCAAGTTTAGATCTGCCTTAGGGTTTCCATCAGCTTTTGATTGTCTTCAAAGCTGAACTAGCTGAGATTGTATTGGATCTTGCAGAATTGTTTCATCTTGTATTGGCCCTAACCCGGAAGGCCTTACAGTCAGGCATGTTAATGAAAATTGATTGAAACATTTGTGGTGTTGTCTATTTTTTTTATTATTCTGCTGTGTAATTCTTTTAGCTGCAAGGTTTGGACTATCCTTCATTGGATCCACCATCCTTGACTGCATAACAACATTAAAGAGAGGGCCATTTACTACATTAGTCGTACATTGGTCGGCTATGAATTGAACTATTCTCCAATGGAAAAGGCTTACCTAGCAGTGGTCTTTGCCACCCAGAAGCTTCATCACTACATGCTTAGCCACATAGTAAAGCTAATCTCAAAGGTCGACCCGCTCAAATACTTACTCTCAAAGACCACACTCACAAGGTGAATGGCAAAGTGGGTAATGCTACTTAGCAAATTTGACATCTAGTACGTCGATCGAAAAGCCATCAAGGGGCAAGTTATTGTTGATCAGCTTGCAAAAGCTCCCTTATTCGATGCATACCCTCTAGTGATGGAAATCCCAGATGAACACCTTTGTATGGTTGAAGAATAACCTCAGTGGAAGTTATATTTTGATGGCTCATATACATCACATGGATCAGGGGTAGGGATACTTTTTGTAACTCCTCAAGGAGACTACATCCCAAAGTCCTTCAAGTTAGGATTCATGTGCACAAACAACATTTTAGAATATGAAGCCCTTATCGCCGGTCTCAAAATGGCTATCCAATGGAATATCACAGAACTTCAAGTATTTAGGGATTCCTAATTAATCATCAAATAGGTCATCGATGAATATCAAATAAAGGATGACAAGCTATTACCCTACAAAGAGCTTGTAGATAAACTCAAAGAACACTTTGTCAACATATAATTCACACAAGTGTCAAGACTTCAAAACAAGGCAGCAAATGCTATGGCCACCATCGGATCACTATTGGAAATCCCCTTTGACGCTATGCAATATGAGTTTCTAGTTGAGAAGCTACACACACCCACTTACGAGAATGTTGGCACTGATATGGTATGCATTTTGGTTAGTCCCCAGTCCGCATGGTACCACGATATTCACACTTATCTAAAGAATGGTATCATATCCCCTCACCTCACAAATGCCCAATGCCAAAACCTCATTCATAGAGCATCCTACTACACTCTTGTAGCCAACACCCTATATCATCATGGGTATCATAACATCCTCTCCCAATGTCTAGACTCGAACGAGGCTGTCATGGCTTTACAAGAGGTTCACGCTAGTATTTGTAGTGCTCACACGAGTGGCATCATCCTTGCAAATCAACTGCTTAGAGTTGGGTTTTATTGGCTGACCATGGAGCATGACGCCTGTGAGTTCGTAAAGAAGTGCCTACAATGCCAACAACATGCCAATTTGATCCATGCACCAGTACAAGAACTACAACCCATTGCACCTCCATGGCCCTTCTCGTGTTGGGGTTTTGACCTTGTTGGCATGATTCACCCTCATTCCTTGGATGGACAAAAGTACATAATAACAACTACTGAATACTTCACAAAGTGGGTTGAGGCAATCCCACTCAACCTCACCACAGGTGTCCAAATATCCAAATCCATCCTCTACCACATCATTTGCCACTTCAACATACCCTCCACCATCTTCACAAACCATGGCTCACCATTTGAAAACCAACACGTCAAAGGACTCTGTGACTAGTTCCACATCCACCAACACTTTTCTAACCCATATTTTCCACAAGGGAACAGCCAAGCTGAGGCAACTAACAAAACCATCCTAAAAATCTTGTAGAAAGTTGTCAATGATTCTGGTCGTGACTGGCATCTACAAATCAATCCCACCCTTTGGGCCTCTCGCACCTCATTTTGTACCCCCATAGGCACCACCCCATACTCCTTGGTATATGGTGCTAAAGTTGTTCTGCCAATCGAGGTTGAAATCCCTTCACTACACGTGTCCATGAAGAACTACATCACAGATGAAGACTACTGTGTGGCACACCTTACCCAGCTGGACTTGCTAGATGAAAAGAGGCAATGGGCCTATGATCACCTGATTGTGTACCAAAACCGTCTCAAGAGGAGCTTCAATAAAAAGGTGCACCCCTGACAGTTCCAAGTGGGAGACTTGGTCCTAAAAGAAAGTCAGAAAGTAGAGGCTAATCGTGAAAAGAAAGGGAAGTTCGAGCCCACCTGGTTGGGTCCCTACATGGTGATAGCTTGCTTCGGTTCTAGAGCTTACTAGTTGTCTACCCTTGAAGGTGAGCCCCTTAATGATCCTATTAATATCATACATCAGAAGTGGTTCTATGCTTGAACCATGCAAATGATCCTGGAAAAAATCCTAAAAATCATAAAATGATCCTAGAAAAAATCCTAAAAATAGCAAAACATCTTGAAAAAAATCATCATCTTGGTGAAAACCTGGCAAACAAGTGCCTTGATGAAACAAAAAAATCAAAAAAATGAAAAAAGTAAAGAGAAATAATTGTCCAATGGTGAAAACTTGGCAATTCAAGCGCCTTGGACAGGTATGTTGGTGAAAACCTGGCAACATGCGCCATACATAGTGGACCGTATCATGATCTATCAAACTCCTGATCCAAATCCACTTGCCACATCTTTTCATCCTATTTCGCCCATCCCTTGTTCCCAAGGTGTTATTCCCATTGCGCTAGCACGTGAGACTTACTATCCTACTTCTTGCAAATGTTGTACATACCCGTTGTATATAGTGTCTCCATCTTGTACATCTCATTTTGGTCCCTCCTAGTAGTACCTTTTGATCACAAAGAATATGACCCACAATGACCACATTATCAACAATGTTCCCTCAGCAAGTATCCTGTGTCACTATGATTGTCCGAAGGTTGTCCATTTGCCCATAAAACAGTTCCAAATGCAGTCAAAACTCACCAACCAAGTCCTTGTAGGATGCATCCTTCCTCCATGTCTGACCTAATCACAACATCCACAGTCGGTCAATCTCTTTTAGAAAAGGACATCCTTTGGTCTTATCACTTTGGTTTCATTTTTCTTGCTTCATCTTTTTAGTTGATTTTGTGATCTCAATTGACTACTCCCCTTAAGGCTGCCACAATCATTTATATCATGGTGTGCTGCGACAGGAGGCATTATTTTGGGGCAAGGTCTTTTTGTGATCTTTTGTTTCTGCCTGTGAGTCAGTCGAACATGACCCTTGCACAGTTCACAGGTGATCTTCTGGGTCATCTGGTGCACTTGGGAAATGTTACTTGTTTGTGGATTCCCTCGCATTGTTTTGACCATGCTTCCCTCCGGGTGCATGCATAATGCTGGGGCAATTCTTGTGTGTCTTTTTTGCATCATTCCTATGCAACACTAGTGACATGACCTCAAGTTCCTAGTAACTTTGGTTAGTCCCTTTTGTTGCTATATCAAAATAAGTGCTCAAACTACATGGTGGTGTTCCCCTACAGAATACCCCATGCTCAAGCTTCACTAAACATCCTTCGTCCCATCAATCATCTAAACAATAGCTCACATAATCCCTATCCAATATCAAAGCCTAAAGAAAAATCCCTCAAAAACACCTCCCTACACCACATTTTTCACCCATCTTTCCCCCATGAACACCTCGTCATGATGCAAACTTACCCACCTCCCTCACCTCATGTTCTTAACCCTTGGATTGTGCTTGTGAAAATATCCCCCTTCACCCATTCTCCCCTCCCTCCCTCAGTGAGGGTGCAGTCAAGTAGTGATATGTTGTGCCACCTCTTACACCTCACCCTCAACCTCCCATCTGCATTCATATTTTCCCATTCGCCTTCCTAACATGCATGCATTTCATTTCCCACCCCTACCCTAGGTTGCATTACATCATCTCATCCTACATTCATTCATTATCTTGCATTAATTAGATCCATTTCATATCATCCATTTTCATCTTGCATTGTTTAGCCATGTAATATCATTTATCATAGTGCATTCATTAGATTCATTTTAATCTTGCATTGTTAGGGTTCATTTTAGGTTCATTTATATCTTTCATTCATCTCATATTAGATTCATTTTAATCTTGCATTATTAGGGTTCATTTTAGGTTCATTCCCATCTTTCATTCATATCACATTAGATTCATTTTAAGCTTGCATTGTTAGGGTTCATTTTAGGTTCATTTCTTATCTTTCATTAAGTTATCTTAGATTCGTTAGGTTCATTTGTTATCTTGCATTGTTAAGTCATTTTTATCTTGCATTGTTAACAACATATTACATATCTATAAACCACTACATTTCATCATAACATACATGCATCATACATCAAAAGTATTTACATCACATCCTACATCCACAAATCCATCAGAACATGCATCTCATATAAAATACATCATAGCACATATCACATAAATCCCATCACATCCTGCATCCCACACATGTCAGTCTCACAGCATATAGAACTCATATCACATCCTACATCATCCATGTCAATACATCATATGCATCCATACATCCATACATTACTCATCATATCCCACCCAGCTCATCATATATATATCAAAAAAATCATCACAAAGAATAAAGTACATGTCCCAACCCAAAGCATGAAAGAATAAATGTTTGTCTGAGTCCATGACAATATCAAAAGTATAGATATACATATACAATAGGGACTATGCCTTCCATCAATAAATAAATCATCAGTCCATGATCAAAATCGTAGCATATCACTGCCTATCTACCTCTCCTAATGGGGGCTGCATATCAAAATCCCCATCTAAGGGGTCTGCCTTTGGTGGTACTTGTAAGACTAGTGGCCTACCCACTGTGCCCTATACACCTATACTTTGTACCTCTCTAAATACCTAGATAGCCCCTATGTCCATCTCCATCCATGTACCTGTCTTTGATCCCTCAGCCTCCACCATCTATACCAAACCACCAACTGAGTGCTGTTGACTCTGTGAGTGGCCTGACCGACTGCTTCCCTACCCTGTCCTGTGGCTACCGCTAGCCCCTATCCTATGGCTACCACTAGCCCCTATCCTCTGACTCCCACTAGATCCTAATCCTGTGACCAATGGATAGTTTAGATCCTTGTAGTGCTGCACTCGCTCTGGTAGCACCGTCGCATAGTACATCCCCCTATACCATCCAATATGCTCCCCAAGCCTAACTAGCTATCACTGGAGGCAAGATACCTCCCCTGATCGCTCATGGGACCCCCATGTGGTGGTGTCCCTCTCCCCAATAGTCGGTCTCACTCCAACCGCAAGTTGTCTCACTCTGCTCTCAAGGCATCCCTCTCCACCACCAGCACATCCCTCTCCTGCTGCAGCCGCTCCCTCTCATCCACTATCATCAATCCATCTAATATGGATTGCTCTAGGTGCGTAATCAAACTATCTCTCTCTGCAATCTGACCATCCCTCTCTACCCCCAAGAGGTCTCTCTCCCCTCTTAGGTTGTCCCTCTCCCCTTGCACATCTCATAGCATCTGGGTCATCCTGTCATGAGAAGCCTATAGTGAGGCCAGACACCCTGCCATATCATCTCCTTCTCCCCTCGACAAACCTACCCCTACTACTGGTGGTGGTCCTGTCGATGGTGGTGGCCCCGTTGGTGGTGGTGATCCTAGTGGTGGTGCCTCGGTGGGTATCTGCCTTGTAGGTATTTGTCCTCCTCCATCCATATCCATTCCATCCCCATCCATATCCCCATCTCCATCTCCATCTCCTCCTCTCCCTCCTCTATCTCTCCCTCCAATCCTCACCCTGTCAGCACCTCCAACCCTCCCCCCTCCCCTCCCTCCTCTCCTCCCTCGACCCACATACACAAGTGTTATGGCTCCCTCTCCATCAGGTAGTCTTGATCTCCCCACTACCCTAGGTGGCTGAAACCACACATCATTTGCTGGTGTAGTCCCTGGATCCACCACCCTGCCAACCCAATCCCACTGAAATGGCTGCATGGTGTGATAAGTGGCCAGCAACCCTCCCATGTCCAACGGCGGCCCAAACTCTGATATCCTCTCACAGGTGGCCCACTAATACCACCACTTTGCATCTGGTACATCTTGTCTGAATCCAAACTAGCGTGAGGTCCTATCGGGCCTATACTACTCAATAATGTAATCCCACTACCCCGTCAAATGTGTTAGCATCATGGTATAGGGTAGCTCCTGCGCATCCTCTACCCATGGCACCTATTCCAGGTATGGACACCATGTAATCTCATCTCGTATGCCATCCAATGTCTCCCTCTAGAAGTCAATATCCCTGCTCTCCTGACAAGTAATCAAATCCTCCCAGCTATATGCTGCAGGCTCCTCGGCCTACCTATCCACTCGACCTAAGGGTCATAGCACTGCTATGTACTCCCATGCCCAAACCTGTAGGAGGGTGGAAAAACCAAATCTCGTCCCCATAGTCATCATCCTGTAGTATATAATCTGGTGTAGATCACGATACATATCTGCTAGCATAAGGGTCCCCCAGGCTACTGGCACCTTTGCATCCACTATCTGCACTATCCCAAGTATCAGTGCAAGAGTCACACTCCTCCCGCTTATGTTTGGGGAAAGATACCCCAACACCAGTCCCAACACATAGAAATGAACTCATCATGCTATTGGTGCTGCTACCGCATACTAAGCTAAGGCTAACTATTCATGCGATAAGATCAACACTACACCCGGCCCTAGTAGTGGGGCCACTGCCTGTACCTATGTGTACACTCCTGCCACCACAGGAGCACCCTACATTGGTAATCGAAAGATGTGATATACACCCTCCAAAGTCACGGTCATCTCCCTAGTAGGAAGATGGAATGTCCCTGTCTCTGAGTGCCATCACTCATAGAGTGCTGTCACCAAAGCCATGTAAGTCCACCTCTGTGACATCCGTGCCAAGTATACTAGTCCCAGCGTGTCCACCCGAGCCTAGTTTGCTGGCGTGAACTGCTCTGAGATAGTCAGAACCATCACATATCTCTCCTGACTCATCAGTCGATCAATTGACCACTACATCCAACACAAGCCAATGTGTCGGCCTTTCTGTATACCAAAACCTAATTTCTTCTCCCCGCATTCTCGCAAATTTCCTTTTTTCTCAGCATTCTCGCTAGATAAGTTCTTCCTGTGTTCCCATAGAGAACTGTGTCCCTGCGTTCCCACAAAGGATCCCCTTCCCGCATTCCCGTAATCCCCCCAATGCCCACCGCTTGTCTTTTTCACCCCTCTCCCGTGGGAATGCCATTTTTGGCACCCCGCTGCCATTTCCCATGAGCACGTGATCTCGCAAGAAATCCTTGCGAGATCACGGCCCCACGAATCCACCCCAGATTTTTTGCGTTCATGCGAAAAACCCCTAATCTAATCCATTTTCCCCAACCCCACATATTTTGTGGGAATGCGTTTCTGCAAGCACGAATGTGTTCTCACCAAATACTCATTCACGGGAATGCTATTTTCTAACTCTAAATGAGCAATAAATGCATGAAAAACATAATGGAAAGATGAGTTTTTTTATCCTACCTATCAGTCAGGCCCTCCACTCCGTAGTACATGTCTCACAATGTTGGATCGGTGAGTCGGTCGCCCTCTTTGTGCCATCTTGTCCTCGCTTATCAGAGCTCCAAAATCACAATTTCTAGGCTCTCGGTGTGCAAATGACTTCATTTTGACCCCTCCGGCCCTTATAAAGGCCCTCTCAAGCCCTCATTTTTTCCCTCGAACACCTTTTCACCCCCCGTTTCTTCCCCTCACTGCCACTCTCGCCCCTCATTTCCTTTTTCACCTCTCTTTTCCTCATTCATCCCCCTTCTTAGCCTACAACATGCCTTCTTCTTTTTCATCCTTTTTCATTTCGAGCCACCGCTCGGGCCCTTTTTTCTTTCCCTGCCATCCTCTCGAGGGGGCATCACCCAGTCTAACCATCCTGACCCATAACTGGGGTAATTCTGCTACCAAGTCCATTCATCATGTCATTTATTTATTGCTAAAAATATCTTCGAAATAGTGTTTCCTTAACACTACGTCGAAGAGGGGCAAAATGTAGACACCTAAATTTGATTACATCATTTAGTAATTTTATTTAGTCTTCTCCTAGGCATTTTATTAATTAAATATTATTATTTAATTAATTTATGTCATCCCCTAGTTAATTAATATAATTAATTAATTATAGTCCAATTAATTATCTAAATGACAAACCTATAGTCTGATAATTAATTAAATCCCTATTCTTCTATTAATTTAAATGGATACACTTATCTAAATAAATTAATTCATAAACCTCTTTTTCCTCCCACTTGGAATTAAATAAAATATTTAATTCTAAAAATCCTAATTCTCCTCCATTTGCTAATAATCCATGCTTAGCTAATCTAACCCTCCACTCATTCTCTCTCCTCCCATCACATCTCCCTAATCCTCCACTTACCCTCTAATCCTAGCCTAATCACCCCTTAAACATTTGCACAATCATAATCCAAGATTAAGAAATGCTAAACCATCTCAAGTCAACCCTCATGTCAATATCACCACATCCTCCAATTCCAAATCATAAAGTCTCTTACACATATCTTACACACTTTTCCCCCTTCACACCTTCCAAAGTGGTCACATTCCTCAAGGATTTGGCCTCTCCTCTCATCCTCTCCCATTGTGACACTTGTCACAATGCTATGCATTTGAGAAAGCACAATCCATGTGCTCTCTTTGATGCATCTCAACCCTTCCTCAAGTTTGTATCTTGACCGTCCATTCACCTCCCATTTGCCTTTATATTGAGCCTCTCTCTCCTTTCATTTTCATCCACCTTTTATGCAAAGTTATCATGCTAGTTTGAGAGCCTAAAAACTACCAAGCTACCATTATAATGCCAAAATCTGCATTAAAGCTTGAGCATTAGCATTTGAGCACACATATCTCCATCATTTGGACAATATCTCTTCAACAAGGAAGGTTTGCATTACTTTGGTGTTTTAGTTTAAGCTTTCTTTGGTCTAATCTTAAGTGTTATCTAGCTTGTTTTGTTGAATGCTTAGCTTGCTTTCCATTCCTTAACACTACATTTTTAGGTATTACAATAGTCACTATTGAATAATGTCTATAGTAGACTCCTAATGCTTTAGAATGAAAACAAGAACTAAAACTCGAGATGTTTTCTATGATCAATAAACTATTGGCCATATAAAAAAAATCATTGCAAATACCATTTGAGATTCACAGTATATCACAGTGAAGGGAAACATAAATTGTCATCAAGATTAGCCTAAGGTTCAAACTATTTTTATCTAAGGATGAGCCAATAGACCTTTAGAACGAAGATGATTTGTATAACCTATAAAAGATTGAAATATACCCATGACATACAGTCCATTGGAAACCATCAATTCCAGTAGTAAAAAATTTGAGGGCCATGAGAAAAGAATGGGCATTGAAGTGAGTTAAATGAAAGATATATTATTTAACTATAACAACAATAGTTTAAAAACACAATTAATTTCAAGAAATTAAATTAATTTTGAAATGCTTAGTCTGTTTAAATTTACATTTAGGGACTTAAACCTTCCTGTTTACTCAGTATCTTCGTGAAAACTCCTTTAAAGTTGTGCATATTTCCAAATAAGAAAGGTGCAAATTTAATAGAAATATTGGAGTATATTCCATATAGCTCGATTGAATGCACACTATCTTGTTCAATGTTTTTAAGAAGTAAATCTAGGCATATTTAATCTTTTCATTTCATTTCTTTATTTTCCCCAAATTAGTCATTGTTTTATAGCTTCCTCATTTCTCAGTCAAAGTACGGTTGGGAATGGTTGTGAATTTGGATTCAAATCTACCAAATACCTTTCCTTCATCCTAAGATTCCAATTTATCATTGGCAATGATGCTAGCAAGATTGTTAAAACTAGCTTTACACCTTCCAATTGCATTTATAAATTTTTTTAAAGCTTTTCCCATAATATGTGAATATCTAGAAACATGTCCCACAAAGAAAATCCTTACATTGATTGATTTTCCCACTAAGACATATTGTCATATTTTCATTATCTATTAGCATGTCATATATTCAGTTTGTCTCATATTATATCAGCACAAATTGTGTGGCTTGTGCAACACAAAGAGCATCCAAGACTAAATGTTTAAATTAAAATTGCTAGCTCCTTTAGATTGATGTGAATATGAAATCATTAAGTGAGGACAAAGATTTCATTTTAAGTTAAAGGAGATTGGTATCATCTCAGAAAACTTTGGCAAACATAAGTTCTCCTATAAAAATAGTAATGATTAGGAAGTTGTTAGCACAAAAATGCTATCTTCTACACATAAACAAAACAAAGTCCTAGACTAACGTATGGCTATCCAACTAAATAAAATAAACCAAGACAGAGTTACATTGCCTACTCCATGCATCTATTATGGTCACAAAGTTATACAGTTTGGTATAAAGAAAAATAAAGAATATACACCAAATAGAGCACTAAATGTACTAATGTTCAATGCATATTTTAAAAAGAAAGAAGTAAATTAGAATTTAGTATACACAATAGATTCACAACTAACACATATTCAGGTCTAAAGACTACTGAAATTTTTTATCTTTTATCAAACTCAAAAGGTACCTCTATGTAAAAAAATGTATGGAAAGAAACATGTTAGAGGTTCACATTCTTTTAGGAATTCATTAAACAATCTAAGGCCACGCCCTTACTAAAAATAGAATGAATTTTCAATGAGATTGAATAGAATTCAGACCCTACCAGAAACTTTAGCTTTGAAATTCCCTTTTCATTTTCAATCTCTTTGTTTTTTCAATTACTTTCCTCTCTTGTCTATTCTTTGTAACTTCTTCCAGAATTCCTTTCTCAATATTTAATTTTTTTTTATAATGAAACTTTTTTTTTTCCAGTTTTTCTCTCTGTCCCAATTTCAATAATCGGTTATGTTTTAATGGCCACCACCCCGCCAACCATTTTTTCCCTCCTCTACTATCTATCACTGGGATAGATATTTATTTATTTATTTTTCCATCCTCAAAAGCATACACTCATGTTTGTGAATTAACTTTTGATTGACCATTCAATTTAAAATAACATTGAAATTTAAAATGAATTGTAATTATTATTATTATTTAACAATAACGAAACCTATAAAATCACACATGCTAATTTTGTAACATCATAATAAAGAAATATCTAGGTTTGGTACATTTTGCAAGGGGGATGAGTCTAGGAAGGATTGAAGGCCCCATGCCAAGGAACATGGTTTTTGGAAAAGGTACAAGAGTTTGGATCTGTTAACATTATAATGGCCCCAAATTTTTAGGAATATGGTTGGTTGGAGAAGGTACAATAGATTGGATTTAGGAAATGTGTAATGGGTCTAAATTTTTGGGAATGTGGTTGGTTTAATGAGGTACAAGGACTTGAGTCTGGTGATCATGGTTAGAAATCATGCGATAGAAATTTCCCTAGGCCCTCCCACTTAATATTGAAGAAGTGTGTAAGTTAATTAGGGAAGTTAATGCTTTCAATGATAGTGTGATGGTTGAATTCCCTATAAAGGAACTTCAAGAAGAACGTTAGGATCAAACATTATGCTTTTCAACATGGAATGTATGATTAGCTATGATTGTCTTTTCACAATGATTTTATCTTTCCCACAACCCTCCACAACAATTTCCTTCACCTTGTTAATATTTGTTTGGTTACCAATATATTCTTTATTCTTTGGTTCACCCTCCACAACAATTTCTTTCACCTCATTACTATTGCATTTTTTGTTCTTTGGTTTTATGTTACTGTTTGTACAATAAAACAATCACTTGTTTTGGATTCACTTAGCGATGCTAAATACTTGTTTTTGAAATATTTCATCAAATTTTAATTGGTTGTTTGCACTGGTTCTTGTTCTCTCCATCATGTAAATTGAAGGGCACAATATTTTTTTCCTTGCTATGTTAACGTTTGGTGCACTTTTTTGCTCCATAGACCTAATCTTTTGAATATTGTTGAAAAAATCATTTTTATTAAAAACACAGTAATATCAATGTAATCTTATTACAGGAACACAATCTTTTACTTAGAGAAAAATAATGTACATTTTAAAGATTAATACTATTAGTTTTATTTGGCTTCAAAAAAATTTATGACTTTCATATACTAATATTAAAAGTTTTGAGTGTTGATTATTCTGTCATGAAATTGAGTTGATTTGTTGGTCACGAGGAATAAGGTGGATTGGCCTATGAAGAAGGCTCTCACTCTTACATTTATTTTATTGGGTGTTTTATTGTAACAAATTACTTGCCTTCATATTTTAATTGTAAAATTTGAATTAAATTGTTGATTGGGTCTTATTTATTGATGATTATTTCCCAAGTATAATGTTGCTCTTATACATGCTTCAAAAATTTTAAAGTGATGATTTATTAGTATTGGTTTATATTTTAGTGTTGGTTATTCTCTCATGAAATTTGAGATGGGTGGTGATTCACCAAGGATAAGAATGTGTTGGCCCTATGAAGAGGATAGTTTATTGAAACAAATTTCTTACTTACTTTAATAACTAATTTTCTACTAGCAAAGTTTGAATTAAGTTGTTTATTGTTCTTTGTTGATTGAGGAAATAAAATTTGAATTAAGAACTAAGGTGTTGATTGTTTTTTAGTTATTGATATGTCATTTCTTCAGTTTAATTCCGTTCTTAAACATGTTACATGTTTAAAAATGTGAAAGCAATCATTAATTCGTATTACTTGATATATTGATTTTGTTCAATTCATATAATTGCTTAATTTCATTGGTTATATTTATATTGTGTTATTATTTATATAAATTTAAAGATATTATTTGATAGTCAATGAATAAAATTTGTTTTCCAATAAATGATGTTAAATAATATTAGATTAAATTTTATGGGATTAAAAAAGTAATAATAAGTATATGTGGAGAAGGAAAAATTTCCTAAGCTCAAGCCATTTAAAGTCTCAAGGGGTGAAGTGTCTCTTGTGCCACTTCACTTCAACTAATTCTCTGGTGAGCTAGGGTATCAAGATAACTAAATAATAAAGGATTTAAATTAACTAAGATAAAGAAATGCAAGAAATTGGAATAATTATCAACTATTAATAGATAACAATATTTTGATTATAGAAAATGGACGAGCAAACTATATAGATCAAATGTTGAATTCTACAAGATCGCTTCCTTTGATACTAACGCAAGTCAAGGATGACAACATAGATGCAGGACGTCAACACAATGTGTGTTCATTTTGTATAAATAGAGCACAAAATTTGACGCATGAGTCTAGAAAAAAGCTAAAATACAAAAAGTAAAGTACACTAATAATGGAGATACTAAAAACAACTAAACTGCACAAGTAAATACAAAGAGAAATAACAAAGGTGGTAGAAAGACTTACAATCCAAAGAGGATCAAAGATATTTTAGTGAGACCAACTAGAAGATCCACTTCTAACTCCAATGAACCTTCAAAACCATGAAGTGAGTAGCCCGATGGAATGAAGGCCAAGGAAATGAGATAATGAAGTTGTGAGTATGGAGAGAGTGAACGCACTCTATTCTAATACAATAAGAAAAATGGAGAAGTTGTAGAAGATCAAATTATGACACAAGAGAGAGAAAAGTGAGTGAAAAAGAAAAATTGTAGTCCTGAGAGAGTAAAGGGAGTTGAAAAATGGGATTATGATCCAAATAGATCGAATCTTAGAATTAGTGGGTGGTGGTAAGAGGCGAGACAATGTAGGGGTGGCAATTGTAATGATTCAAAAACACATTTCATGTATATAGATTTATGGGATGAGTGTGTGTTGCACCAATGTCTCTGCAATGCGTACATGCCCTAGGTCGATTAGGTGGCATGACCAATAATCTAAGTGGGTGATGACAAGGTGAGGCAAAGCCTTGCATGAATTTTAATATTTTGGTTAAGGTAGGGACATCACACAATGGTAAATTACATTTGAGTGCAAATTTACAACATTACAGTATATGAGGGTGGATTCAAATTTTAATTATAATAAATAATATATAATTAGTAAAAATAAAGTCAAGACATTTAATACAAAGGGCATAAACTTGAAGGGTGAAACTTGAGGCAGTACAGGAGTAGAGGTGTATACCAAAATATAAATAAATAATTAACACTTTTACATAAATCTTTGATGGTAAGTTTTTTTAATAGAACTCTCAATAAGAGAACTAAGGGCTAGGATTAAGAGGTTTAATGGATGACTAGGATTAAAGGAGGATTAGGGTTTTGGATAGAAGTTGTAGTCATATGACAAGTTTCACATGAGAGATATGATCTATGACTTGAGTTAAAGTTAGTGCAACACCCTTATGGGAATGGTTAAGATTAAAAGGTTAATTTGAGATGGATAGATAAAATATAAAATTGAGTTGACTTTTGGATAGGTGTCTAGGTTCAATGAAGGGGTGACAAGGCTTAAGCTAGACATGTGAATGAGAAGAGATGGGACACTTGCTACATGAATAGAAATTTGGATTATCATCCATGTGAACAAGATGAGCTGTGATTTGATGTACAAGAGTAAATGTTAATTAGTAATTTGTAAAATTAATCAAAGAAAAAAGTAATATGTATTTAACTAGTGGGATATATAAAGGTGAATTATGAATTTGTGAGTGGGAATGGTATTAATTAAATAAATAAAAAATATTTATCTAATTAATAGGTTAAGGTAGGTTATTATGTGTGGCTAGATAAGAGACAATTTTAGGTGTCTATGGATATGATATAAACATAAAGATCATTTAAATTAATCACAAAGTGTGAGCAAATGAGAGTATATGAAGATTTGTGAATGGGGGTATATGTGAATAAGAAGAAGAATTTTATGGAGAATATCACAATAACCATCATCCTTTAAAAAAGAAACATTCAAAAGGTGGAACTTTGATTTGGAAGTTGGTGCTTCATAAATGAGAGATTGGTGCCTCTCGCTAAATTGATACTCAGTACTGAGGGTTTGCACCTACAAATTGTGGGGATTGGTGTCTTTAGTAGGTTGGTGCCCACAAACTAAGGAGATCTAGATATTTCATATATATTGGTTCCTATGAAATATGTATACGAGTTCCATACAAGTAATATTTAATTATGGTTTTCTTCTATAAGGATTTCTACTGGTGTTATTCTTATATTGTGTAGTTTTGATTAAGTAAAAATAGGTTTTGAAAGGACCCGAAACCTTGTACAAAGAGTAAAGAAAGATATAGAAATGAAAGATCTTAAAACAACTGTGGAACACCACCCAACAAACTAGGGGAACTCACCATAGTTTCCATCAAGAGGGCGAAAAACCAACCCAGCTAAACACAACAGAGGACCATCAAGATTTATATTTTGGCCCATTCTTATGAGAACGTAAAGACATATCAAATGAAGGTTTGGAGGAGTTGACTTTTTTTCCTTTGACTAATGTCCATCCATCCTCCACCTTTTCAGTAGCCTTCTACCAATCCCGAGATAAACCTAAAGAACCCACTAAAGGGCAACCATCAACAGGAGATAAGACAACTGAACCAACACTAGCTTCAACATTTTGGATAGAGTCAGCAGCAAAAGAAGGGGCAGCCTTAACATTCTGAACCATAGTTTCCTTATAGACAACATCTGTAGCATCAAAGACAGCAGCAGTAGCTGCTGCCAAGACAATTGAACTAGGAGATAAGACACCTGAACCAGCACCAGCTTCAATGTTCTAGACGAAGACAATAGCAAAAGAAGGGGCAACCTTAACATTCTGAACTAGAGCCACCTTAGAGACAACATCTATGGCATCAAAGATAGCAATGATAGCAGCTGCCAAAGAATGATCATTCTATGGTGAACAGTCCGTCACACCCCCTTAGAGACTTTACGATTCATATAATGATGGTCTAAAACCCCCAACCACCAAGAAGGTGATTTCTTTGATCTAACCTTATCAGAGGAACACCGTGCGGTGAGATGTCCAGTCTTATGACATTTCTTTCATCTAAATTGAATACCCTCATAATCAAGATTATGGGTCCAAGATCCATTTGGAGAAGCCAAAGTTATCTGTTCAGGGAGACCCTTGGAAACATCAACCTCCACAAGAATATGATCATACATCATCTTAAAAACATCAAAATAATCTGTATCAACCATTTGGAAATCCCCAATGGCCTCCCCCACAGATTCCAAGACAGAATCCAGCCAAAGATGAAGGGGAAGATTAGGTAATCTTACCCATAAGGGTATTTTATTAAAGGATTCAGTGAGAGGATCAAACCCCTGATACCAAGGTTTAGCCATCAGGGGAAACCACTCCTCCCAAGAAAAATAGTTGTTACACAAAATGGTGTTCCTATCTGCAGCATTATCAAATTTCACAATGAAAAAACCCCTTGCCATAGGGTAAATCTGAACTGTATCAGTTATGATGGGTTCCCAATGTTTGGAAATCCAAGCATGTAAATCAGGAAGAGAGGGCTAGAAACTCCTAAAATGAAAAAATAGAAGTAGTAGAAGAGAAATCGTTCGCAGTTTTGGAGATCTCATCCATAGTATTTGAATCAAGATTAATCACAAGGGGGCTACTTACAAAGATAGGCAACATCGAAGGATGAGATCTCCCTTTCTCAAAAGAGGTAGGACCATAGATATCTACCTCAAAAGCATCCGCATATGAAATCATTGTTCTCCCCTTAACAGCTTGATACCCTAAGAGGGCCTTCTGGGAAGACCCTGGCAATAGCTGAGATATTCTAGAAGTAGACATGACAGCAAGGAAAGAAGCCTTCCCAAGAATGGCTATAGTAGAACCCCCATCATCATCAGGTAACTTCATAGTAGGAGGTACCATTGTGTAATGATGAGCGGGAGTAGTATTTTCAAAATCCGCATGAGCAGGAGTGTGAGTGTGAGCTTGCGTAGCATTTTATGCATGTAACCAACACCCAATTCTTATATTGTGTAGTTGTTGCATCTTATGTGAATAATATTGTACAATCTATAATATTGTGATTCACCACCCTCTTTGTAAATCATGTAGTTAACAATTGGTATTAGAGATGGTTCCTTTGAATATAGTGTTAATATGATTTAGAACAACAAAGAGGGGGGGTGAATCAGTTGTTCTCAGGTCTAGATGTATAAAAAAAAATTTAAAACTCTTCTACAAATTAGATCTAATAATCAACAGCTACTCAGTCATTACTGATTGCATAACATAAACATATAAAAATGCAGTCCACTTATCCAATAGTATCTAACTTGTAAAATAGAGAAATGTTCAAACCAAAAAATTCACACAAGTATCAACACCAGGATTTATAGTGGAAACCCAATTTGGGAAAAACCACTTTGTAACATGTTACTATTATGTTCACTCTTCTGAAGTGAGCTCGGTGAAAAGCCAACCCTGTCAAAGGTTACAAACACACTGTCAAGTGTGACCCGGTTAAAGGATTTAAACCACTCTGTTAAAAGTGCACCTTGTTATAGAACTTACATACACTCCATTAGAATGCAACCTTGTTCAAAGGATTTATACAAATGACTGTTAGGTCAACCTCTTTTAAAAGGATTTTGATTGATACAATGGTTAGAAAGTAGCAGTAGTATTGATCTGAAAAACATACAAATCACTTTGCAAATATCAAATTCAATTCCATACACATATGCTGGCTTACTGACTGTGAACCTTTACCATCTCCATCACTGATCTGCTTGAAAATATCTTCAAGCAATCACAACACTTCTCCTTTAGCCTTCTCTGCTTGTATAGTCAATAACATCAACAACACTTCCAGCATCCTCTCTCCTTCAACCTCTAGCTTAGGTTTCCTTAATACTTCCTCAATTAGGTCAGTACATCTTTTTCGCTTAATCTCCTTCATAGATCTTAGGGTTAGGTCAGATTCATCAAATCCTTCCTACTTTATGTTCTTCAGCTATCCTTCTAGAAATATCTCAAATCTCTTAATAGATTTACAATAAAACATTTTACAGTCCATTAAATGCTTTCATACAATTAATAAATAAAGTCAACACATTTTACATAATCCAAGAATTCAACGATGTCGACTGGAGATCTGAATTCTTCATCAAATTTAAAATACTGACGCTCGGTCAATACTTTGTTCAACTCCTTGGTCTTCACTAGAAAGCTCGGTCACCTCAAAAAACTATTTCCTTAGCTAATACCGATGTTCGGTCAACACTGAATTTACTCGGCATATACTAGCTCGGTCGACACTAACATCACTCGGCTTAAACTAGATTTCTTCACTTTTTCTCGGTTAAGCCTACCAGTTTAATCTTCTTTCATACTCAGATAAACAATACATTATCTTATCATTGTGCCACATAATCAAGTACTCATTGAAGTATCAAGATAACTCAACCTTTCCTTAGGTGCTATTGTTACCAACCTTGCCTTTCCCCTTAGCAACAATCAAATAGATATAGTACTTTCTTAAATAGCAATGGCCTTACCAGTTAAAGTTTGACATCAATGACAATACAACAATTGCTTCAATTGCAGTTTCCAACATATAGTATAACAAGTTGAAGGTTGATCTTGGGGAGCACATATGACAAGAAGAAAGAGAAATAAGGAAATGTGAAATACCAAGAGTGTTGATAAAAAAGCACCAAAAATGGTAAAAGAAAAAATAAGTGATGGTAGAGAAGCAAACAAAATTGGTGGGTGGAAAATGTAATGTATGCATGACAATAGAAATGAATAGTGATATCTTGAGAAGAGAAGATGACTTTGTGAGTGAAAGAAAAGAAGAGATGGAATTAGAAGAAGAGGACTATGAAAAAATGAATGTGGAAGTTGATTTGAAAGGATAGCTCATTTGTACTCTAGATGAGATCAAGAGTCTTAGGAAGGAGAATTTAAAGAAAAAATTACAAATTCAAGAGGAGGGTCAATCTATGGAAAAATTGTCAAAAATATTGAATAATTGTAGAAAATGACCATATATCTGAAGTTAAATTTAAAAGGCAAATAATACAAGAAGAGTAAAAAACCCAATTGTAAGCAAAATAATAAAATTGTAAGAGACTAGAATATGAGATTGTCTCTTTAAGAAAGAAATTGGAGAAAATAAATGATTGATTGAACAAAAACTTGAAGAATGAGAAGAGTGTGGAGATGTTAAATAATATTCTCAATTACAAAAGACCAACTTATGATAAGAGTTGTATTGGTTATGAATAATTTCTTTACTATTGTAAATTGTAAGCACCTAAGTGGTGTACAATTTTACAATTCTTTAGCACCTGCCTTAGTGAGTTTTCATTATAGTTTGCATAATAGGACTTCATAATTACACTTAATGAATACCTAAATTTGAATATGGGTCCTCTATCCATTCAATATTGTTTAAAATCAATGGTATCCCTTATTTCTAAGTGTGCTCCTCTATTTTTCCTCCAATCTAATAATTCATTTCATCTCCTAAGCCCTATTTTACCATTTGCAGCCTTGGTGTTCTATCCCAACCTCCAAACTAATTGTTAGATCTTTTCACATCTACTGAGTGTCTGGGACCCACAATTTTAGTTTGGGCCTGAAATATGAGGTATAGAATGGCTTAGTCATTTTGTACCTTGCATTTTGAGCCCAAATTTGAATTGGGTCCCTGTCTCACTAATTTAGTGGA
Organism: Chamaecyparis obtusa; assembly: GCA_027943335.1. Lineage (NCBI taxonomy): Eukaryota > Viridiplantae > Streptophyta > Pinopsida > Cupressales > Cupressaceae > Chamaecyparis > Chamaecyparis obtusa. Next base: position 364,777 of record BSBK01006263.1, on the reverse strand, counting down.
GGATTGTGATTTACATATAACTCTCTTGATTCTATCTCTCAATTTTTTATAAAAGCAATCCTCACACTTCATTTTGGTAAGATGAAAGAAATTGCGAGGTTGGATTCCCAATTTGAAGACATCCCATTTAGTGAGGACTTGCAAATCAAGGCTACATCAAATATTCTATCAATCATTCAAGAATTCAAAACATTTTTAACATCATTACAAAGCTACAAAAGGATTATGTTGATGACTAGGAGATCACCAACTAATGATTGGCTTGTATCCTTTCTCTTTGAATTTTGGCACGGTTTCTTGTTATCTTTAGATCTACATATTTGTGCTTCAGATCTATACTTATTACATGCTCTCAATCACACATTGATTGCATTTTCATATAGTGTTTACTCTATCACACTAGGGAAGATATTTACATTGCATTTATGGACTTTAGCTCATAGCAATTTAAACATAATCTAGATTCAAGAGAACTACACATATTATCTATATCATATTAGCTATCCATGGGGGGTTGACCAAGGAAAACCCCTAAATGGACATACACACACACACACACACATTCCTCAAATTTGCACGTGCAGAAAACCATGTAAACATCTATTAGAAATTTTGTGGCATCCCAATAAGGAGACAATCATTCTATAACTTGTCTTGATAGAAAACCTTGGGTAAAGAACAACCTAGCCATTTTGTACCCAGGTACATAATGAATCAATTGTTACTATAACTGATGGTGATGATGATGATGATGATGATAGATTATGATCAAAGGAATACAAGATTGTAGAATGATTAGATCAATTATTATCTTGTCATTGATGTCAACTAATTAATATCTGATTTATATTGTGTTGCCATATCATTTGGAGTATGATATAATTTGAAGAAAGTTAAGAAGAAGAAGAAATGAAATGTTGAGAAGGTGAAGAACTTAATTGGGAAACTGATAAAGATCATACTATGATAAGGTTATGTTGATATAATTGTTTTCTACCAAACATTTGATTATATCAAGTTGGTAAAGAAGATTACTCAAATCAGTAAGAAAAATAGTTTTGTTACTGAGTAGGAAATATCATTTGGTAAAAGCAAAGGAAGTTTCAGTAAAGGAGAAAGAACTCAAGAAACTGAGCAGAAGGTTTTAGCCACCAAGCAAAGTTAACCAAAATTTAGAGTGAGCCACCAAGCAAGGAACATGAATTAAATACAAGGATCAAAACAACATTTAATTGTTGAGATATGACGAGTTGGATGATTATGATGATAAGGAAGAGTTCGTTGGAGAGATCTATGATCAGGAAAATTCAAGGTGATGATCTTGTTACAAGTAGTGGTTGTCGTTGCATAAACGATCGACTTGTTAATGCTCGATACAACCACTAGACTTATAGAAGACACAGGAGGCAGTTAAGCCATGTCATGAATCACGAGGGGAGCACTGACTATTTTTCCAACAATCTCCCCCTCAGCACTACCTGGTTGGATTCAAACCTGTGACCAAGCTTTGATACTACTTGTTACAAGTAGTGGTTGTCGTTGCACCAAAAGATTGATTTGTTAATGTCCAATACAACCACTAGACTTATAGAAGATACAAGAGGTAGTTAAGCCATTTCACGAATCCCGAGGGGAGTGCTGACTATTTTTCCAATAGATCTATGCTATAGATCTAAGGAAAAAAAAGAGAAGGAACAAGTTCCAAGAAAGTTCAAGTCCTGAGGTGATGATAAAACATTTTACTGAGATCTAAATTCATTGACTAAGTTTGTGAAATTAATTGGACAACTGAGATTAATTAAAAGAAAATGTAATAAAGAAGATTAAGAGGCAAAATTAAGCCTCTATAAAGGATGAATTTGTATGAAAAAATGGCTAGAAAATTGAAGGGTTGAAGAGTCACCGACTGATGTAGTGAAGAAGGAAAAAGGTGAATTTTGAGTCAGAAAACTGAATTTGATGAAGTGTTGAAACTAGTGGAAAGTGAAGGATTGAAGTGATCAAGACAAAGAGCGCACAAGGGATCTGATTATGAAAAGATACTTGTTGATTTACAAGTCAATTTATTCACTGTTTCTTATTAACATTTGTAACAAAAAAAATCTTAACCGAGTGGACCTAACAATCTTATTTGTAAATCCTTGAAAAGGTAACATTATAAAGTGTGTTTGAAGACCTTTGACCAGACCACTCCTAACAGGGTGAAGATCCTAATAGATCTCAGGCAAATCCCTTAATCGGGTCACATTTAACAATGTGTATTGTAATCTTTAACCAGATTGGCTTTTAACCGAGCTCACTTCAGAAGAGTGAATTATTTAGTGGGTGATAATTCCCATAGTGATTTTTCTCAAATTGGGTTTCCACATTAAATAATGGTGTTATATGTGTTTAATGATTAATGTGAATGTTATTGTTGATTGATAAAGTTAATTTATTTTTATTGGTTAGTATTGAATTGTGTTTGACCGAGTTGACACTGAGTGGAATCAAAGAAAGTTTTTAAGGTACAGAGAATGAAGGATTATTGATTCACCCCCCTCTCCATAATCCAACAATTGGTATCAGAGCTAAGTACTCCAAAGGGATAAGTTTGAAAGACTTGAGTAAAAGATCCAAAGATGTATAGGAGAGAAATACCTAAGCTGAACAAGGAAAGTTTCTCTACATGGAAAGAAAAGATGAGGTTGTACCTATTTGGAATTGGAGATTCTACACTCAATCTTTTGGATAATGACTACACTCCACCGCCTCCTGGCCCTATGACAGTTGAAAAGATGAGATAAAAGAAGGAACACAACTTGGTAATGATTGAAATGGATTTTTCACTGACCGATGTTGAATTCAATGATGTTAATGACTGTATTACTGCAACAAAGATGTGGGATAAGCTTACACTTGTTTATGGAGGAGATCTGCATGTACAAAAAGCTAAGGTTGACAGTCTCAGAGGAAAGTTTGATGAAATGAGAATGAAAGATGAAGAAAATATTTCTCAATATAGTTTCAGAATCAAGAAAGTTGTTAGTGCCATCAGAGGTGTTGGTGGAGCATTAACTAGTGAAGAAGTGGTAAGTGAAATTTTGAGAACTCTTTCATCCAAGTATGTTATTCTTGTATCTATTATTCAAGAACTGAGATCCATACTGAATAATACTATTACTGTTGATGCCTTAATTGGTAAGTTGACTACATTTGAACTTAGTAATTATGATAACAGTCTATCGACTATTGAAACAACCTTCAAATCATCTTTAAGTATTGGTAGTTCAAGAAGAGAAAGAAAGATTCACAATAGTTCAAGTGGAAGTGAATATGACAGTATCCTAATTGAAGAGAAAGAACAAGAAGAGTTGGAAGCACTACTGGCTAAGAGGCTACCAAGAGATAAAGGAAAGTTTAAAGGTAAATTGTCTTTGAAATGTTTTAATTGCAACAAGATTGGTCACATTACCTCTAGATGTCCTGACAATGATAGGAATGATAAGAATAATAAGAAGGAGAACCAATATCAAAGGTTTAGACATTTCAAGGATAAAGGAAAGAAGTCATGATACCTAGCTAAGGAAGAAGTAATTGATGATGAATATGATGACACAGAAAATAATGTGTAAGTTGTCTATGTTGTTGTGAAGGATGATTCAAAAGGAGAAAATCATGAAGGTGAAAAATCTCTTATTTCTCATGTAAATAAAATTGACCCTTGGATAATTTATAGTGGTTGTTCACATCATATGAATAGTGAAATTGATAAGTTTGAGAACCTACAGGAGTATGATGGAGGATTTGTTATATTTGGGAATGATGCTCCATGTTTTGTAAAAGGAAGAGGATCCATTATACTAAATGAGAAGATCAGATGTGATGATGCTTATTGGGTTAAAGGACTAAACTATAATTTGTTGAGTGTTTCACAATTGATTAACATTGGTCACTGACTGGAGTTTCAAAGTAAAAAAGTGAAGATCTATGGTGTTGATGGAGATTTGATTGGAATCGGTGAACAATCCAAAGGTAATCTTTTCTACCTTGATACTGTTGCAAAGAGTTGTTGTTTTTTTTAAAGTTGAGGATACAAAAGACTCTATCATGTAAATTTTGATAAAATGGTTAAGGTGAGAAAAAAGAATAGAGTTAGAGGTCTACAAATATTAAGCAAACCTGATAAAGTGATTTGTATCGAATGTTAGATTGGTAAGATGAGAAAATCAAGTTTCTCTAGCAAGTCTTACTCATCTAATGGTATTTTGGAATTAGTTCATGCTGACCTTTGTGGTCCTATGAGAATAGATAGCTATTATGGAGATTGGTATTTCATTCTGTTTGTTGATGACTACTCAAGAATGATGTCGGTAATGTTTTTAAAAGAAAAGTTTGATGCATTCTAAATGTTTAAATGGTATAAGGCAAGAGTTGAGAAGGAATCAAGTAAGAAACTAAAATGTTTAAGATTAGATAGAGGAGGTGAATTTATCTTTGATGAATTTACTATCTTCTGCAATGAAAATGGAATCAAAAGACAAGTATGTGCACCAAGGACTCCACAAAAAATTGGCATAGCTGAAAGAAGGAATGTATCAATTTTAGATTGTGCTAGAACATTGTTGATTGACAAAGAGGTTGCACAAAAATTTTGTAGAGAAGCCATTAGTATTGTTATCTACACTCTCAACTGAGTACAATTGAAGAAAGGTACTAATAAAACCCCTTTTGAACTATGGTATGGGCATACACCGAATGTTAGTTACTTTAAAATTTTTGGAAGTAGGTGTTACAAACTGAAAGATGTTAGGAATGGATAGTTTGATTCTAAAGGAGATGGAGGTATATTCATAGGATACTCCACAAAAAGAAAAGCATATAAATGTTTGAATAAAGTTACTAACAAAATTGTAGAAAGTGAAAATGTGAGAATTGATGAATTTGCAGAGAGAAATGAAGAAGATAGTAATAAGGAACCATAGGATTACTAAAGATTTGTATATGTACAAGATGGAATTTTGGGTACAGTTCCCCAACTGCAAGAAGAAGAAACCAAGGAGCAAGTTGAGCCTCCATCTGAGCCTATTTTAGCAAAATATGTCAGAAGACATCACTCACCAAGAAAAATCATTGGAGACAAGAATACAAGAGTCATGACAAGAAGTAAGTTGAAAGATAATACATGTTTGATTTTTGAATTTGAGCCAAGATTAGTCAAAGATGTACTTGAAAATGAAGATTGGGTTAATGCAATGAAAGAAGAGATTGATCAGATTTAAAAGAACAATACTTGGTCACTAACACTGAGACCCAAGGACAAGAATATAATTGGCACAAAGTGAATTTTCAAGAAAAAACTAAATGAGAATGGAAATGTGATCAGAAACAAAGAAAGGTTAGTCTGCAAAGGGTATGCACAAGAAGAAGGTATTGACTATGGTGAGACATTTTCCCCTATTGCTAGATTAGAAGGTGTAAGAATTTTACTTGCATATGTTGTCTATAAAGGATTCAAAGTTTATCAAATGGATGTTAAGTCTACATTTCTGAATGGAATTCTTGAAGAAGAAGTTTACATTGAACAACCTGAAAGATTTTTTGAGAATTCTAAAAAACACATGGTATGCAAACTAAACAAGGCTCTATATGGCTTGAAGAAAGCACCTTGAGCATGGTATGAAAGACTACACTCATATTTAATCAATATTGGATTTCAAAGGACAAGTGACAACAATAATTTGTATATGAAATCTGATAGTATTGATAAGATTTTGATTGTTGAAACTTTTTTTGATGAAATTATATTTGGAGGGAATGAGTTAATGTCTAAATCATTTGCTGAAGAGATGAGAACAAAATTTGAGATGTCCATGATAGGAGAGATAAAATTCTTTATTGGACTACAAATTCAACAAGTCAAAGATGGGATCTACATCACACAATCAAAGTATATCAAGGAGATCTTAAAGGTATTCAATATGGAAGATTCAAAACTGGTTGGAACACTGATGGCTACTAGTTATAATTTGTCAAAGGAAGATGAGATAGAAGAAGTAAATGAAACACTCTACCAATCAATGATTGGTAAACTAAAGTATGTTGTACAAAGTAGGCTTGATATTGCACATTCAATTGGTATTGTTGCAAGGTTTTCTGCCAATCCAAAGGAGACACACATTTGCATTGAAAAGAATATTTAGATACCTAAAAGGGACTAAAGATTTTGGTATGCTATACAAGAAAAGAGGAGATTTTGATCTTAAGGTGTATACTGATGTTGATTGGGATGGAAACATTGATGATAGAAAAAGAACAAGTGGTGAAGATTTATTTTTAGGAGAGAGATTAGTGACATGGTTAAACAAGAAACAAAGTTGTATTTCACAGTCTACTATTGAAGCTGAGTATGTTGTTGTAATTATGAATTGTTCAAACATAGTGTGGATCAAACAATTACTTGAAGGTATGCAAGAAGAGATTACTGATCCAGTTACTATTTTCTATGATAATACTAGTTTTATAAACATATCAAAGAATCCAATGATACATTCAAAGACAAAGCACATTTCTATCAAGTATCATTACTTGAGAGAGAAAGTTCAAGACAAGCATGTGATATTGGAGTATGTCAATTCAAAGGATAAAATAGATGATATATTTACCAAACCACTAATGAAGGATGCTTTTGAGTATCTTCAAGGTAAATTAGGGTTTCTTCCCCTATCCAATATTCACTAAGGAAAGATGCATGTTGCATCAATTTAGAGTTTCATTAGAATATCTATTTTGTGAGTTGATGCTAGTGTTCACTCTTTGGGTGATGCCTGAATTTGTGAAATATTTTTATGTATGCAATGATAAATCACTACATTTAAGGTATGATTCACTACCTAAGAAAAGTTTTCAGGAGTATGTGTCTTTGGCATTGTTGTCAGAGATGGAGATTATTGCTATAGATTGATAAAGAGAGAATGCGTGAATAAGTTGTAAAGAGGGAGAAGATGACTACAAATGATAGAGGGAGAATATTGTATAGATGAAGATAAAGCTCAGAGGGAGTAAAGGAAAAATATAATTTAGTAAGTGTTACCATCATCAATTGACATTAAAGTGAAGTGTTTCCATCAATGCCAAAGAGGGAGATTTTTACTATAACTGATGGTGATGATGAAGATTGATTATGATAGGAGGAATACAAGACTTTAGAATGATTAGATCAGTTATTATCTTGTCATTGATGTCAAGTAATTAATATATGATTTATATTGTGTTGCCATATCATTTGGAGTATGATATAAGTTGAATAAAGTTAAGAAGAAGAAGATATGGAATTTTGAGAAGGTGAGGAACATAATTGGGAAATTGATACATATCAGATTATGATAAGGTTATGTTGATATAATTTGTTTCTACCAAATATTTGATTATATCAAATCAGTAAAAAAGATTAGTCAAGTCAGTAAGAAAAATAGTTTTGTTACCGAGCAGGAAATGTCATCCGGTAAAAGCAAAGGAAGTTTCGGCAAAGGAAAAATAACTCAAGATACTGAGTAGAAGGTTTTAGTCACCGAGTGAAGTTAACTAAAATTTAGAGTGAACCACCATGAAAGGAACAAGAATTAAATACAAGGATCAAAATGACATTTAATTGTTGAGCTATGATGAGTTGGATGATTACGATGATAAGGAAGAGTTTTTTGGAGAGATCTACGATCAGGAAAATTCAAGGTGATGATCTATGGTATAGATCGAAGTGGAAAAAAGAGAAGGAACAAGTTCCAAGAAATTTTAAGTTTTGAGGTGATGATAAAATATTTTATCGAGATCTAAATTCATTGAATAATTTTGTTAAATTAATTGGATGACTAAGATTAATAAAAGGAAAATGTAATAAAGGAGATTAAGAGGCAAACCAAAGCCTATATAAAGGATGAATTTTTATGAACAAATGGCTAGAAAATTGAAGGGTTGAAGAGTCACCGAATGATGTAGTGAAGAAGGAAAAAGATGAATTCTGAGTCATAAAATTGAATTTGATGAAGTCTTGAAGCCAGTGGAAAGTGAAGGATTGAAGTGAAGACAAAGAGTGCACAAGGGATATGATTATGAAAAAATAGTTATTGATTTATAGGTCAATTTATTCATTGTTTCTTATTAACATTTGTAATAGAAAAATCTCTTAACTGAGTGGACCTAACAATCTTATTTATAAATCTTTGAAAAAGGTAACATTCTAAAGAGTGTTTGAAGACCTTTAACCAAGCCACTCCTAACAGGGTGAAGATCCTAATAGATGTCAGGAAAATCCCTTAACCAAGTCACATTTAACAATGTGTATTGTAATCTTTAACTAGATTGGCTTTTAACCGATCTCACTTCAGAAGAGTGAATTATTTAGTGGGTGACAATTACCATAGTATTTTTTCCCAAATTAGGTTTCCACGTTAAATACTGGTGTTATATGTTTTGAATGATTAATGTGAATATTTTTTTTGATTGATAAAGTTAATTTACTATTATTGGTTAGTATTGAATTGTGTCTGACCGAGTTGACACCGAGTGGAATCAGAGAAATTTTTTAAGGTACAAAGAATCAAGGATTACTGATTCACCCCCCCCCCCTCTCTCCATAATCCAAGATAAACCTTTTTGTATCCTCCAAAAAGTAGTGAAATTTAGCCTATAGTCATATACACATTCTGGGATCTCAAAATATAAGTTACAACCAGTTTTGGGATTATGACAGCCAAAGATTTAGATCTAAGTCTTCATTTCTTCTATTCCAATTCCAAGTGCATAAAAATCTATCCTAACCTCTTTCTACATATGTTTTTAGTCTGATTAGATTATTTCTTTTCTTAATTAGTCATGTGTACCTTAGTCTTTCTCATCCCTTTTTCAATTCTAAGTAGCAAAGGGATATAAACCTTGAAAGTGAAAAATCTTGCATTAACATCCCTCCAACTAGCGGTGCTGATTTGATTTGTCTTGAGGTGGTTTCATATTTTAATGTGCCTTATGAATTGGGGAAATTAGACCTTTTAGGTGATCCCTTTTTCATAATACACAAGTTCAAATCATGAAAACCATACAATCCTAAAAGATGATTAAGAGGGGGGGATTGAAAAGGTTATGTACATGCGCTTAAGAGTCCCTTAAAAAAGGATAGTAATGAGGAGGAAAATCAAGTCCTTTCGAAGATCTACACTCCTCTTAAAGTTAACTAGAAAAAATTAGGAAGTCCTTTCCTCCAAGATGACACATATGACCAGGCTTCAACATTATTTTTGTGGTTATTATTTTTAATGCAATTTCCTTGGTCATAGAGAAAGATATTGTAGGACACACTCGAGAGATTTTTGGGCAAATGCAAAAAGGTGTGACACAAAAAATATGTGTAATTTATTTTGGTCCCCAAATGAGCATTTGGAGAGTGCCAAAATTGGAACTCTCCAAATAGTGCTAGGGCTAAATTGTCTAAATTGGATTAACTCTCTCTCTCTCTCTCTCTCTCTCTCTCTCTATCTCTCTCTCTCTCCCACTTTTATTAAATATTTTAAAGAAGTAGATATGTTTTTAATTTCTAATCTTTGTCTTCAAGTCAAACTCAATATCCCAACAAGAATTTATTCATGAAATATAACTTTTAAGTCACATTTCATACATATTTTTCCTTTCTTAACAGTTATATATACATGTATATCAACGAGATGTTTGAGAGTGGTTTCAAATCTCTAGTATTTATAACGTAGATTCTAGGTTTTATAAGGTCTATAAATTTTTTAGACTTTATCAAATTTTAGTGATTTGTAGGCCCATTAGTGATTGCTTACTCTCTCTATCCCAACCTCTTTATCTCCCTCAATATATAGACCTATCTCTCTCTTTATCAATCTTCCTATCTCATTTCTACCTCTCTTTATCTCACTCTATCCCTTATACCCCCAGATCTATCCCCACTTCTATACCTTTATCTCTCCTTATCCTTCACTTTCTATTATATGTCTCCTCTCTCTCTTTACACACACCCCCCTTACTCCTCTCTACCTCTATTTATCTAGGTATCTCTCACCCTCTCCCCCTCTCTATCACCCTTCCCTCCTTACCCCATCTCTATCTCTTCCTTTATCTGTATCTCTACTTCTCTCTCCCTCTCTTATTATTTCTCCCTCCATCTTTATTATGTTGATCATTATGTCTCCCTCCCACCCTCTCTCTCCCCACATCCCAAGGTCTCTTTGTCTCTCTAACTTTACTGTGCTACCTCTCCCTCCTTTTCTCATTACCCACATCTTCCTCATCTATCTTTCTCATATTTATCTCTCCCCCTATATCACTCACCTCTCTCACCTTAACTCTCTCCTCTCTAGTTCTTTCCCACCCACTCTACCTCTTTGCCTACCTCTTTACTCCTATTTTTTTTTTGTAAAATTATCTCTTATTTTATTCTCTCTCTCTCTACCTCTCCCATATCTATGTTTGTTAATCACTCCCTATATACCTCTCATTACCTCCCTCCTTAGTCATCTCTTTCTCTTTTTTCTTCTCTCCCCCCTTCTCTCTCCCTCCACTCTCTAGGTCATCACTTCTCCCTCTCTTCTATAGGGTTTAGGTAGTAGAATTCAGGGCCTAGGGTTTAAGGTGTATGGTACAAGATTGATGGTATATATTTTATGGTACATAGAGTTGAAGGTATTGACTATATTGATACTAATCTCTCTCTCTCTCTCTCTCTCTCTCTCTCTCTCTCTCTCTCTCTCTCTCTCTCTCTCTCTCTCTCTCTCCCCCCCCTCTCCCTCCTTCTCCACTATTCTCCTCCCTCCTTACCCTTTTTTCCTCTTTGTGAACCTCTCTCTCTTACACACACCTCTCTATACCTCCTCTCTCTCTCTCTCTCTATCTCTCTAGTTAAAATCTATCCCTCCCCCTCTCCCTCCTCCACTATTCTCCTCCCTCCTTACCCTTTTTTCCTCTTTGTGAACCTCTCTATCTTACACACACCTCTCTATACCTCCTCTCTCTCTCTCTCTCTCTCTCTCTCTCTCTCTCTCTCTCTCTCTCTCTCCTCTCTCTCTCTCTCTCTCTCTCTCGAGGAGCTTCTTCTTCCAAGAGCCTTCCTGCTCTAACAAGGCTACCTTTAGCCTTCCTAGGGTTTTTTTTATTCTTCAACCCTATCTAAGGGGATCTAATACCTCTCCCTACTACACCAAGAAACTCCCCATCAACTTAGAATTTTGTCCTTTATCCTCATTCACCCAATTAGGCCTCCTTGTCCAAGGGTTTGCAATCCACTCCAATCTACCTTAGACAAACTAAAATCAAGTTTGGATAGTGTCTTTGATTTTTTAGACACGTTTCATGCCATTTTGCAACATTCTTTCAAAACTATACCACCCATATCTCCAAAACACTTGTTTTGGCCTTGTAGCCCTATGGCCTCCTAAAAACAAGGAATGAGAAACTACACCCAAAATCCCTTAACAAGGCCACTTGATGTCTTTAGGTCTTTTACTACTAATGACCTAAGATTGAATATTTTCTAGGTCTTAGTCCCCTATACGGTTCGTATAGTACGTTTCCAGAAAACCCTCTTTTTAAGGGTTTCTAGGGAAATGACAATGTTTCCTCCTTCTTTGATGCCTAACTCCACTCTCCAACCTCATCCTTGGATTTAAGGACTCCTAACACCCTACTCCTACATCACCCATACCTTATTGGCCTTTACCAATCCTCTGCTCTTATCAAAATTCAATAACAAGCCTTCATTGCACCTTGCCAAGCCTGCCTGGCTTGCCTAGGGATCACTTGTAATATTAGCCACCTACATTACAATGACCCAAAAACAAATATATACACTATTTGAAGAGGCTACTTCTTGAATTCCAAGGGCCATAAAGATTTGACCATGGAAGCTCAAGATTTAGCCATTTTTACAATGCCTACTTCAAACTGGACAGCAGGACGGTGAAACCAAAATATTTTTCTAAACCTTGCAAAATGAAAACTTCTAATCAAAAAAATTGAACAAAATTTAAGAACATGCTTCCTAGATCCTAATCCATTCAAAACAGTAATGAATACAATCCACCAAACAGTGGTTATCCTCAAAACCCTCCTAACTGTCACATAAATCTCTCCTTTCTCATGCACAGTCCGTAATTAATTAACTCCAACCCTAAAAAATGGATCATTTCCTCATTAAATATCAGTTTCCTAATTTTTTTCACCCCTTTATTGGGCCTAGGACCTATCCAAAGCTCGCTCCACCTTCAAAGGAAATGTTGTCATGAGCAACTTTGACAACTTTTATGTTTCTTGCTTTTATATGACCTCATCACCTCTAACTAGTCTAGTTAGCTTCCTAGACTTCTAAATTAGGTTCAAATAACCTATAAAATAACATTCTACCATTTTCATCCCCTTTTTATCCATTTTGAGGATTTTCACTCAAGGACCAAACCTAGACTCCTTCTAGGACCTAGAGACAAACTAGATCAAACTAAGTTCAACACACCTTGGGACTTTATATACTTAGTCCTTATTAATTCAATGGTTGGATAGACCATTTACAAGCCAAAATAGGTATTAGGGATTACCTTACCCTAAGGTGATCCTGCATCTCTCTCTCTCTCTCTCTCTCTCTCTCTCTCTCTCTCTCTCTCTCTCTCTCTCTCTCTCTCTCTCTCTCTCTCTCTCTCTCTCTCTCTCTCTCTCTCTCTCTCCTATTATTTATCCTTCCCCTCTTTAGGTCATAACCTCTCCCACTTTTATAGGGTTTAGGGAATAGGGTGAAGGATGTAGGAACATGATTATAGGGTCCAAGGTTGAGGGTATCATTATAGGGTATATGGTACATGATTGATGGTACAAGATCTAGGGAACATAGGGTTAGAAGTATTGCTTGTGTTGATACTTCCCTAAATCTCTACTTTTTCCTTTCTCTCTCTCTCTCTCTCTATTACATAGGTCATTGCCTCTCCTTCCTACCCCCAATCTCTTTGTATCTCTCTCTCTCTCTCCCATCCTCCTACTCCACCTCTCTATCTTCATGGTTTAGTACTTGTGTGCATAACTTTGACCACAACTTTATAACAATTCTTCATTATGGTCTTTGGGAATCAATTCATTTCTAATAGATATTCAAAAAAACTTTTTTTATAAAGGTTGTCATCATATTCAACATTAGTATCTGGTCTCTTTCACTCAAAAGGTGTCATGATCTTATGACTCTAAACATTATAGTTAGTTTGAGTCAATTTTTGCAACTCTAGTAGCAACATAGCCTAGATGTTCATCCCCATGAGTTTGTCAATTCAAAGATGGGTACACACATTGTATGGAAGCAATAAAAATAAACATTGAGTAATTTATTTCTCCATCATAATCTTTATTTTTCCTTCCATGATAAGTTAATTTCCATGACATGAATAATATCTACTTCTAAAGATGTGAATTGGAACAATCATTGCACTTGGGTAGTCACACACACAGACAATTTTTTTGAGCTTGGAATTTTTTATTACAAAATGTTTTCTCTACATAGTTGGTTCTGATTATGGAAATATTGATATGGTGTTTATGGGCCCTACTCCATTAGCAAGTGATGGTAAGTAACTAAAAGCAATGAATAAGTTGTACCTTGGAATTCTATGGCATCCTAGACTTTACCAATAGGCTCATGGTCATCCTCATTGAGTTCATATGAAGATGAAGAAGGCTATAATAGTGTAGAAAAATAGAGTGTAGCTTAACCTTGTCCTCCTATTTCTCCATGTTCATAGTTGGAACAATCTCAGATTATTATGACTTCTCTTATACCATATTGAGTGTTGAGCCCTATGAAATACCTTGCTTATATTACATGCTTATATGGAAATAATAACATAGCATATTATTGTTATGAAGTATCAACCAAATAATTTAAAAAAAAAGCATAATACAATAAATAGAATAAGTTTTATCTATGTGGATTAGTCTATCATGAATAGAGGTATTGAGAAGTACAAAGCAAGGTTGGTTGGAAAAAACTACTCTTGGGTTGAGGGTGTGTATTATGGTGAGATATTTTCTCGTATTGCAAGAATGACTTCCATTAATTTTTTATTTATGTTGCTATTGCTTTTGATTTAGAGGTTGAAGAAATGGATGTGAAAATTGGTTTAATTCATGGTGATTTTGAAGAGGATATTTATATGATGTGACCACAACACTATGTAGTAAAGGGTAAAAGTATTTTTCTTTGTAAGTTGAGTAAATCTTTGAATGACCTTAAAAAAAGTCATAGGATGTGGTACCATAAATTTGATACATATGTGTTGAATTTATGATTTTACACTTTCTAAATCAGATCACTGTGTTTATTATAAATCTGATGGTAATCTTTTTTTATACATTCAATTACATATTTGATAATATTTTATTCATTAGTAAAGGGAAATGAATGGTTTCAAAACTAAAGTCCCAAAAAGCAATCAAACTTGAAATGAAATACCTTGGTGCATCTAAACACATTATTGGAATGGAGATTAAAAGAGTTAGAGTGAACAAAAAGCTATGGGTTGGCTAGAGTAAGTATGTGAATTTAGTTCTATAGAGGTTTAACATGTATGATTGTAGACTACCATGTGTTCCTTTTATATTTGGAATGAATTTATCTACTTTAAATTGTCCTACATCCCCATGAAAGATGGAAAAAATGTGTAGAGTGCATTACTAGAGTGTAGTTGGAAGTTTTATATATGATATGGTTTACATTAGACTAACATCCCCCAAGCAAGGCTAGTTCTTTCTAGACATATGTCTAATACTTGTAGAGTTCATTGGGATGCAGTTAAAAGAGTCTTTAGATATTTGAATCTTACCTTAGAGTATTCTTTGTGTTATCATGAAAATTTGATAGGGGACAAGATTCCCCTTGATATTCATGGTTATGTGAATTTATACTAGACAAGTGATATTGATAGAAAAAGACCCACCAATGCTTATGTGTTTACTTTATTTGGTGGTATAGTCTATTGGATGAGCAAGTGATAAGTTGTGGTTGCTTTGTCCACTACTGAAGCTAAGTATATGACAACTACTTATACTTGTAAATAAGCCATTTGGTTTATGAGACTATGTTTAGATATTAGAGTAAAATAAAGTGTAATAAAAATTTATTATAATAGTTAGAGTGTAATATACCGAGATGAAAACCCAATTTTTCATGCTAGGACCTTGACCAAATTGATGTTCAATATCATTTTTCCAAAGATATGGTTGAGGATGATAGGGTGAAGCTTCTAAGGTAGAGTCTTTGATGAATGTTTCAAATTGTTTGACTAAGGTTGTGGGCATAGAGAAGTTCAAGTAGTGTTTGGAGTCTATGGGCCTCATGGTGCCTACTAATTAAATTATTGTGTAGATACTCCCTTTGTTCTTGCAAGGTATTCAATAAGAGGAAGAATATTAGGAAAATGGTTTCTTAGTCTTGCATTTAATAAGGTTTTATAGTAGGTTTACATTTGAGTACCAGTTAATCCAAAACTCTCCCTAAAGTTGTAGATTGGCTAAATAAGAAGGTTTGTAAATTTTTGTTGTAAGACCATATCTAGATATGAAGACATTAAAGTTTTCATTTTTGAAAGTTTTATTTGAAAGTCTCAAAGTCAAATTTGAAGGTCTTAGAGGCATTTTTTTTGGGTCCACAAGTGGTCATTATCAGTGTAGCGGGTTATAAATTGATAGTGCACTTCTTGAGCTTTTTGATGCTTCATATAGTTTGTTAGACTCCTTAATCGAAATTAATGGTCTCCAGAAGGTGGATCTCTTGAAATGGGAAATATAAACATGTGTTGGACATATAAATGAGTTATAAAAGGGAGTTAATGTGTTGGTGTGTGTTTTGACACATCATAGGTAATCTTGGATTGTAGATAAATCGTGCACCACTTTTTGGATGGTTTTAGCTCATGTTTTTGTAATATCATTTGAAGATTTCATAAATTGTATCTCCTATGTATTAGGTTCATGAGATGAAATTTGTGTTTAAGGGTCTTATACCTATCGAATTACCTTAAGATCTCTAGTTGATAAAAGTTGCAAGTATATTATATTTCATTTATGATTTTTGAATAATATATTGGACAAATTTTGGAGTGTGGGGGTTCCCCTAAAAGGGTTTTTGTAATGTCCCCATTTTTGTGAGCATCAAAGTTCAAGGGATTAGCTTATTAATTGACCCTTGTAGGACAATGGGTTAGTTAGAGGGCCCTTTGAGGGATGCGACTTCTTCAGTGATTAGAGTTTTGGAGATTTGGCTTTCGTTTGAGGTCTCTAGGACTCTATATGTAGTAGATGCTATTTATATCACATATTTATATTTATAGTAAGTTTTGAGAGGATCAGAAAGGGATCCTTGCTATTTTTAGAAATGGGGTATGGTCATATGTGGCTTGATCATGTTAGCTCCCAGTTCAGACGACGTCTAGAGATGATGAGTAATAATGGAGATATTAATACTTATTTGGCTAAAGTAAATATTAATAGTTTTGATCTTATATTATTAAGTTATAATATAATTTTATAGTATAACTTAAGTCACTTAAGTGAAGGGTAAAGTTATCATAGATGGGGCGAAGTGAACAATTAATTTTAAAAGAATTATTTATACACCAACTATGGAGTTTTAAGTGAAAAATTAAAAGTGGGAATATATGTTTTATCCCATATAGGCCAAGAAAGTGTTTGAGCTCTCACAAGAAAAGAATAAAAGAGACTTAAGAACTCATTCACATGGAGATATATTATATTGATTGATGATTTTGATTGAAGATTTCTGGAGCATTGGAGTTGTAGAAAACTAGAGGTTTCTATAGGTTTCAGGGCTTGTTAGCATTGAAGAGCATGGCTACTTTATTGTGTTAGCATACAAAGGGTGTGCAATATCATCTAATTGTGCTAGAGGGTTTGGCTTCATCCCGAGGTCAAAATTGAGTTGATTGGTAGAACAAATTTCAGAATTCATTGTCAGATTGAGGATGGATGTTTGAGCATATTGCATTGACTGAATAAAAGATTTAATTTCTAATTGTAGAGGGTCATACTTATTTCTTTTTGACTATTCATTTCCAGTCATACCCTTTACACCTTCATATGGTATGATTTTTGGGTTGAGAGCTTCTGGAAAATTATTAAAAATCATAGAAGGAGGCACCAAGGAGTGAATGACAATATGCCATCATCAATTGGGAATCTTCATAGCTGGAAGGTGGAATTACAGAGTCTTCTTCTTTTTGCTTTTTTGGCCAACAAGGGTCTCAAAAGGGTTTTATCAATAAATTGGTATGTCATCTTGATGTAGACAATTTTATGTTAAGTATGAAGAGCAATGAATAAAGAATATCATCTACCATTGAAATATAAATTATCATTCAATTGCAAAAGTTTCTTTTCTGTCTATGTCTTGATTTTTATGCAAAACCCTTATAAAAAATATAAAAACTTGAAAACAATAAAAACCAAAACAAGCATAGTTAGTTCAATAGTTAGAGCCTTGAAGGGTTCTTAAATTAGTATCATAGTAGTTTCCTTCCATCCTGCAAGGTTGGAAATTTGGAGTTCCCACACTTGATTTGTGAGTAATCAACACTCTAGCTTTGTTTCAGTTATGGATAAATACAAGAAAACTAGTAAATCAGGAAACCAGTTGAATAGCATGGCTAATCCTAGGAAGCAAACAAATTCCATGATGGAAAGATTGGAAAAGATTAGACAAAATCAAGAAAGGATGAATGCTTTTCTTTCAAATCCATCAACCATAGACAATGCGGCAAGGTATATGGTTTCCATTTTCAAAAATTCTTCCTCACAGAGAAAACAAGAAGAGAATCAAGAGGATTGTACAAGTGTAGTTTTAGCAAAAAGCAACCATCAATTAGTGGAGCCTTTTATTAGTGGGGAAGATACTAGTCCTGATATGCATGATGTTAGAGACTCTTCTTAGGAGCATGTGGTTATGACAGACTTTCTTGAGGATAGTTGCATCAAGTCCCAACATTTAAACGAGATAGGAGCTAGTGACAGAGAAAATATTGATGAGATGATAGCCACTATTGATGGAAGCCTTACATCATTTGGTGGTAATGAAAATGTTAGTCATACAGGATCTGATTTTTATGACAAAAATCTTGTATTTGAGCTTATTGACAGTGTTGCTGATAGGGCTAGTGCAGAAGGGGTTGTTGATGCCACTTTGAGTCTTGAATCACTTGGTGAGAGTGTTTCTTTTGAGGATTGCATGGAATATATGAGCTCTAATAGCTCTGATTTTTATGATAGAAGTCATAATGGTGATCCTATGCAGGTGATAACAACCTTTCCATGTTTGCGAGATGGTTGCATGGAGTTTCCTGGTGTTAACTCTCATGATTTGGGTGTTAGAAATGTGTTATATGATGTAGATTCATGTCATAATGATTCTGATTTTTATGAAAATAGTGAGTCATGTTTTCAGCAGCATGAGATAATAGAAATTTTACAGGGGGGTGATATTGGCCTTAGTGATATGGGCATTACTGATGTTATCTATGAAGATGAATCATGTTGTAGTGAGTTCTATTTGTCATATTAGAGTTTAGAAAATGGTTTAGAGAACTCATTAGTTGATGATAGGTCCTAGGATCATGGTTTACAGGGACTCACAGTTGAGGGGAAAGCAGAGGCATGTGAGGAGATTGATATAGCAACAACTTCCACTCCTTCAAATGAGTTATTTGTAGAGGTACCTAGTAGTAGTACCTTGATTGTTGATATGTACGAGGTTGTTAGCACACATGGTGATATTGATCATGAGGTGAGCATTGCGGATACAACATCCTTTCATAGTGCAAATTTTAATTATGAGAGCTTGCATGAGTGCCATGAATTCCAGAGACATCAATTGGTTGGGCAATTAAAGGTGAATAACAGTCAAATTTCTACAACCATTGAGCACTTTGACGTTGCTTGCCAGTTGTTGGATAGTTATAGTTGGAGTACTCTTGTGATAGATGAGCATTGCGATATTGATCTTTCTCTTGCAGAGTTTCATGCACTTCATGAAGAAATTGGAATAATGAAACAAAATTACCCACAATTACTTGCATGCAAATAGAGATTATCTTCTCGAGTGGGATAGTGTTTGTTATGATGCACTAAGGGGAAAGGAAAAGGAGGTAGATGAGATCACTCATGAGATTGGGGTGACTATGGACTCATTAGAGATCACCCAACTGGCCCTTAAGGAGCCATAGTCATGGTTAGAACACTTTACCATTGAGTTGAGCCAAGTACAATATTCATCATCTGCAGTTACAATATAGTTTACTACAGTGGTAGTTGGTGATGATTTTCTATCTATAGGTTGTAGTAAGGATGTGGCTACATCCATTGCTGATGTAGGTGCATTTTTTTTAGATGGGATGAGTACTTTGGTTGAGAGCAATAGAGAACCAATTGTTGCATCATATTTTCCTGAGGTTAGTACTATGTTAGATGATGTGGGTTAGATTGTTGATAGCTCTTCTATGGAAGTGGTTGATTCTCCAAGGAGTTGTGTGTTAGTACATGATGCTACTCCATCATCTTCATAGGGGAATTTATCGGTGTCATCTAGTTGGGAGTTTGACTCTCATTTTGATTTGTTTCCCTCTCCTGGAAACAAATATGTTATTTCATCTCATGCAACTAAGGGTGAAAGAAATTTTGTTGTGTCACAGAGTTAGAGTGATTAGCTATAGGTTTTAGAGGATAAGATTGATTTTGCCTTATTTTATTTTTACTGCGTCGATACATTTGTTGAGTTCCTTCTTGAGAGTCTAGAGTTTCAAGAGGGTCCATTTGGGGTCACTAGGGATAATCTCATTCATGGTTCATGTGTTGTCAGATGTTCTATGGGAGTTATTGTAGGTACTCTGACTATAATGTTTCTTCATAGAGACTTTGGGTTGGGTTTGTAGTGCAGGTTGCAAGAGGCCCTACCCTATCGATGATTCAAGATCAAATATTGGAGCCATCTCCTAATTCTAGAGTTATCAATGATGAGTCATTGGTAGAGATTGGAGCTTTCTATCATAACTAAACAATGAGGAGTGCTCAACATTTTTCTTTTGGATTGGCTTTTAGATTATACCATCTTTTGTGGGATGGGTATTCACCATCTTTAGTAGATGGAATCAGTACATGTAAGTTGGTTGGGGGCTACTTGCAAATTCATCACATCCATGACCAATTAGTCAAGGATAAAGATAGTGGTTGGGACCCAGGTGGTGACAAGGTTAGCACTGTAGTTTGGGTGGGTCCTCTTGGTTGGATTCACCAATTTTGGTATGCTGAAGTTGGGATCAGAGTTGAGTAGCAAAAGTCTGAGAATGTCTATTTTGGCAAACTTCCATATTGGCTATGGGATCCAAGGATTGTTCCAGTTAGTATATTGCTTTTTCCTTCAGTTGGGGTTGACTTGGTTGCAACATACAATGGTATTATGTTGACGCCACATGGTTTGTATGGAGTACTCTAAAAGTGAATTGGGATCCCGATATTTAGTTAAGCATTGAGTGTAGAGTTTGGGATTCTTTGGGATCTAGATTTTAGATTAGGTTTGTAGTTGAGCATTGCAACATCTTCAATGTGTGGAGAGTATACTGGTTCATCTTTGGCCTTCTTGAACATGTTTTGATTTTGATGCACTATTATTGTGCGCAGGGGTTGGATAGTTGGCATGACATTTTCCCTTGTGCAATTGTGTTTATGTTGGTGCTACAAGAGTTGGCTTGAGATGTGTGGGACATTACACAGTTCATCTTTTGGACCTCTGGTGGGGTGGAGTTATTTTGTAGTAGAGATTTCTTGAGGACAAGAATTTTCAGGAAGGGCGGACTGTAATGTCCCCATTTTTTGTGAGCATCAGACTTCGAGGGATTAGCCTATTGATTGAACCTTGTAGGCTAATGAGGTTGGTTACAGGGCCATTTGAGGGATGCATCTTCTTCAGTGATCAGAGTTTTGTAGATTTGGCTTTCGTTCAAGGTCTCTAGGACTATGTATAAAGTAGTTTCTATTTATAACACGTCTTTTTATTTATAGTAAGTTTTGAGAGGCTCAGAGAGGGACCCCTGCTATTTTTTAAAATGGGGTATGGTCATATGTAACTTGATCATGTCAGCTCCCAGTTCATATGATGTGCAAATATGAGTAATAATGGAGATATTAATATTTATTTGGCTAAAATAAATATTAATAGTTTTGAGCTTATATTATTAAGTTATAATATAATTTTATATTATAACTTAAGTCACTTAAGTGAAGGGTCAAGTTATCATAGATGGAGCCAAGTGAATAATTAATTTTAAGAGAATTATTTGTGCACCAACTCTGGAGTTTTAAGTGAAAAATTAAAAGCGGGAATATATCTTTTATCCCACATTGGCCAGGAAAGTGTTTGAGCCCTCACAAGAAAAGAATAAAAGAGACTTAAGAGATCATTCTCATAGAGATATATTATGTTGATTGATGATTTTTACTGAAGATTTCTAGAGTATTAGAGTTGTAGAAAACTAGAGGTTTCTACAGGTTTCAGGGCTTGTTGGCATTGAAGAGCGTGGCTACTTTGTTGTATTAGAATATAAAGGGTGTGAAATATCATCTGATTGTGCTAGAGGGTTTAGCTTCATCCAGAGGTCAAAATTGAGCTGATTGGTAGAATAAATTTTAGAATTTATTGCCAGATTGAGGGTGGATGTTTGAGCAGATTGCATTGACTGAATAAAAGATTTAATTATTGATTGTAGAGGGTCATACTTATTTATTTTTTATTGTTCATTTCCAACCGTACCCTTTACACCTTCACATGGTATGATTTTTGGGTTGAGAGCTTCTGGAAAATTATTAAAAATCATAGGAGGCACCAAGGAGTGAAGGACAATATAACATCATCAATTGGGAATCTTCATAGTTGGAAGATAGAATTACAAAGTCTTCTTCTTGTTTCTTTTTCGTCCATCAAGGGTCTCAAATGGGTGTTATCAATAAATTGGTATGTCATCTTGATGTAGACAATTTTGTGTAAGTACTGAGGAGGAATGAATAAAGAATATAATCTACCATTGAAATATAAATTAGCTTTCAATTTCAGAAGTTTCTTTTATGTCTATGTCTTTCTTTTTATGCAAAACCCTTATAAAAAATACAAAAACTTGAAAACAATAAAAACCAAAACAAGCATAGTTAGTTCAACAGTTAGAGCCTTGAAGGGTTCTTACACTTTTCCTCATACAGATCATTGTTTTGAGGTATGATATTATTTATGTTTATTTTTTTCAAGTTTTAATAACTATTGTAAAGATGTTGAAAAGTTTTGCATAACCCTCCTCTCAAAACCAATGTAGGAATTTGTTTTTCTATGTCAACTTCTTTACATTTGTGTCATAGCCATTTTATATTATTTATGTTAGTTGTCTCATGTCATAGGATTTTGATAGAGGATATTATATTATATGATAATATTTCCCTACCTTGGCTATATAAGGAAGGTACATGTAGCATTATAAATCATCCCAATATCTATTTGATCTTGTAGTATTCTTGATTTGGCAGAATAGTATTTTTTGTTGTTGCTCCTCTCTTGTCTTTGTGGATTTTATTTGGTGTTGTAGATTAATGATCTTGGGTTCTCACGTCAGCATGGTATTAGTGCATGAATGATTCCTATGTTTTCAATAGTAGCTACTTTTATATTCAAGTATATTACTAATTGAAAAAAATAATACCAAACATGATTGTTCCCCTTAATGGTGGAGTGTGGTATAACACAATTAATCTCTTTGTCTTAAAGAAAGTACTACATATAACTATCCTCCCTTGGCTTGTTGAAATCCAAGCTCGCATGCCATATATTGAATTCCAAAGAAGAATTCTCTTATATAGTAAAGTCTTCAAAATCCTTTGAGAAGTTTTAGAGTCATGAGAATTTCCAAACAACATTGACTCACTTCATATTATGTAATTATAAATTATACTTTCACAAAGGAAACCACAATTATGTGGATGTTTGTACACTAGTGTTAGGGTCCAATGTACTTTTCTTGAATCTATTACTTAACGAATGATTTATGATTTGAATATAGTTTTTTGTTCACATTTTTCTACTTTGTTCATGATTGTAACAATTGATCTGTCATCTCTAAATCCATTTGGATCGACATTTTAACCTTGATATTTTTTTGGTATAAAGCTCATTAAAATTGTATCTCTAGAGTTAAACATTCTATAACTAACAATTCCATGTTGTCCTATAATATGTTTCACCACTTTTAGTAATGAAGCATTAGGGTAGAGAAATATCCACTTCCATTTGTAGTTAGACACTCTCCCTATGCAGAGAGGATCATGAGAAGAACTAATATCTTACCTCATCATGAATTTACTCTCGTACATGGACACAAACACTACAACAACATCATTCACTTTGAAGCATAAAATGATAGCACATCATGCAACAAATAGCATCCAATAAGAAGCCATATATCTTAAGTACACAATTCAAATAATACATTATTATATAAATTATAATGAAAAGAGACATGGGATAGCTTAGACATGACACATGTGACGCCATCTTATCAAACTCAACCTATCATTGTTTATTAACAATACAAATATTTAAAATCGTATGCCATATAATGTGATGACTGAAAGATCATTAGGGTGGTCCTATTTATTGAGATTACCTATCCCTTCCCAAACTAATATTTTACAACTTTCCAAAGAAGAAACATTAGTATAGTCCATCCCATGGTTAGAAAATATATCAATAATTATTTTTATTTTATTTAAATAAGCAAAAGAAACTTAATTAAAATTTCTAAACTAATAAGGATTTCATCTAGAAAGGAGTGAAATATCTAGTTCCAGCAATGTTATTTTATCATGACATTAATAATAATCAACATGGAACCTTTCATCCTAACATTACAATGGTCTTCAAAGTACACTAATATTAAATTGTCTATATCACTTCCTACTCTACTTCATTATTAATTTTGAAACTGAGATTATTGTATGCCCCTATCAAAAACACCCAAGTTGTATATAAACACATAACTAAATCTCACCATACTTGGGTTATTTTGAGAAGCACCATCTAATTTAACCTTGCTTCCTGTGCTAGGACTTTCTATTTATCTCATCTTTCAACATTATTAGAGAATATTAACAACCCACTTAAGGGTGTAGAAAGCAATAAAATAAATATAATGAAAGACTACATCATTGAAATACCAATGTGAGGACAAGGTAAAACAAATAAAAACTTGCTTCAACAACGCTAAAGGGTGCAATTGAAGGAAAATATCAAATCACCACATGTAACATAAGCACATGAAGCTACAAAAAGACAATGGATCCAACATTATGCCCAAAAACTTAAGTTGCCAAGTTATGGGTCTGTAAAGGTGTCATATTGAGACACACTAGAGAAATTGAAAGCTAGCTTCCATATGATAAAAACTAAAATAAGATGCCACTGATAGATAATACAAATAATTTAAAATTCATTTGTAGTAAGACTATTGAATCTTGTAAGCCATCCAATTGATGGGATTTTAATGATTTATACTTGACACACTAAGTGAAGCAGGATTTGTTTTCTAGACAAGGAAGTGTTGACCACCAACCACCTCCAAAATACCTTTATTGTGAGACATGACTGAATTTTTAATAAATAGTCTCAAATTTAGGAAAACTCTTTAAGTTGTCCTTCTCATGGCTAAGGTACAATATTTCATTTTGCATTGCCTTAACCTTTTTAGCATTTTGTACACCCTAGAATGCCATACTTAGAAATCCAAACCTAGATTCTTCATTATTTCTCTTATGTCTAAAGTAAAGTGCCTCTACATAAATATCAACTCCTTATAATGTAATACAACCTCCAATATGTTTTTAAAACCCATCTAAATAGATACTCTAGGATAAAGTATACCATTAAATCTATAGTCCATCTTGACCCAATATTTTAGTCACTGTCTTAAATTGAGCCACAATGGAGAAAAATAATCTACTTCAAATAGGGGTTATAACACTCCTCCCTCATGAAAATGATCATGGAAAGATCTAATGCCATACCCCACCATAAAAATAATCCCTACTAATAGCTACACAATTCAATACAACACCACTCAAGACTTACTACATAACATGCCAGTGTACCACGTAGTCAATCAAACCAATGAGTACTGACCATCATCAAAACATCATGAACTACATGAATCATCATCCTTAATTAAATGTAGTGGCTATAGATATTGCAAGCTAGACATTTGTGAGGCTATCATGCATGCAGTATAGAGAGATATAAGTGAATGCCTAATGTACCAAAGTGATCACTCTCAAATCATTGAGGCTATCCTCTTCAATGAGTTCATTGAGACCTACTTAATCAAACATGCCACAAATTTGGTGTGATAAATATTAATTAGATAAATTCCATGATTTGCCAAAAAATGACAATTCTATTTTTCTCTTTGAAGTAGTGACAGATTTCTACATAATCAAATTTCCTAATATATGCAAGGATTTCTTCTAGGATGTTACATAGTTTTCAATTTGGACAATGCTCTTTTTTCAAGGCATTAAAAACAATTAGAGAGTCACCTTCCATTGTGGATGACAAAAAATTACAAAACTAAACCAATATTAAACCTACAAGAAGTGCCTCCCACTTCACTTTATTATTTATTTTTTCTCTAAATTATATATTTTAATATTAAAATTGTGAGAATCCCCCATAAAAAGTCACCTAAGACATTTCTCAACAGAACATCGACTTTGACCAATTTAAGATTGTCATAAGAATCACCATAAAAAATCAACTTCTCCTTTCTCACCAAAATTTTTGTATCTTTTAATATTCTTTGAAACTACCTATTACCTCTGAAAAAAATTTCAAAATCTATATTAATATCATTATTTTACTTTTGCCAATAATGGCATGTTGTGATGGTTAAGTTGTTGTGTTTTTGTTCCTTCCATCAAGGTTAAAATCTCATTGGGGATGAGGTCCCCCATTTGTGGTCTCACTAATTCATAGCTCTAGGTCAAATCATTTACCCCTCTTTTTAAAAAAACAAAATCATTATTTTACTTTTTTTTCAATCTAACTAAATATTGATCTCCATTCTCAATTATTTTATCTAAGCTAATTATTAACTAGCTTATTCATTTAGTTTGTCTTAGATTTTCATGAGAGTATGAATGAATGAATGAATGAAGTTTTTTAATGACATCCACAAGACCAAGCAATCTATGA
This sequence comes from Chamaecyparis obtusa, assembly GCA_027943335.1. Taxonomy (NCBI): domain Eukaryota; kingdom Viridiplantae; phylum Streptophyta; class Pinopsida; order Cupressales; family Cupressaceae; genus Chamaecyparis; species Chamaecyparis obtusa. The sequence goes on along the minus strand of BSBK01006263.1, from coordinate 338,472 downwards.
GACTCAAGATTGAAATAAAAGAATGACCCCAAAAATACCAACCAACAAACCCTAGTCAAGTTTCTTCTACAATGAATTTTGACCAAGTGATCTACCATCTTTTTAAATCATTCCTCCTTGAACTATGTATGTAGAGACTCAACTCTTAAAATATCAACACATTTTCCCCAAATTTCCTCATATGCTAAACACTTCACGATGTAATGTCATTCAATTCCACTAACCTTGAAGTGGATAGGTTATAAACCTTGTTAGCCCATTCACTTTGGGTGTTTTTCACCTCTTGGTTTCGTACCTAAGATGGTGCAAGCTAGTTTTTAACTAGACTATTAGCATTTTAGCCTTCTATCTTATATCCGCCTCTATTTAGTGTCTTCATTGTCTATCACATGTGTGATCAAAATTCTTGATGTAGTATTCCCTTTTTTGTTTGAGATGTTTTGACCATAAAAGTACTTTGAATTTCTCTCTCACATGCCTTTTGATTTTTGTATTTATATTTGGGCATTCATGCACATTAATTCTCCATATATTCAACCACTTAATATGTTTTTTTATATAATTGTTTTTTCTTCTTTTTAGCTTTTCCCCTACTAAAATATTGGGCCAATGGTGACCTTCCATATTATATGTTCTCTTGAAATATCCTAACAACCTTATCGTTATAGTCACATCAACCGGGAATGCTCCAACCTCAATTAAGATGATGTCGTAAGTGACTATGGTTCTAATTTTGAAATTTCCCATGACAAAGTATCTTTGTAATCTATGTATTTCTCTCCATTCTGATATTGGTGTGTTGCTTCCCCATACTTCACAACCACACAATACCACTAGACTAACATGCAAGCCAAATAACATCTTCTTTGATTTCCATTCTCATAGCTCAAATGATCTACATATATTTTGATGCAGTCAAGGATAGTGGGAAATCATAGAGTCCAACAAATCCTTGCAATAAGAGTCACACAAAAAAAGCCCAAAAGGAAAATAATGAATGCAAGATCAACCTCCTTATTATCTCATAATCAGTTACAAAAGACTGCTACAAGTTGTGACACATTCTAGACATACAGGCCTGATAAGATCCTTCAATAGGTTTTCTTTTTATACGATCTATAAGTCCCAACAACTACATAGACCTTCTATAGAAACTTTCTTCCATCTAATCTATAAGATCAGGTCTTACACAAATGCTCATCTACTATTCTATTCAGATTGATTCCCTATCTCTTCTTGATGATCAAGAGAAGCAATTACAAAGCTTATAAAGCTTTCACAAACCTAAGGTTGGCCTAAAAAGATTAAATTTCCCAATGCAAAGAAAACATATTACAATAAATAGGTCAGGACCTAAAATCATAAGGATCCTTCTCCAATGAATGAAACATGAATCATGTTCCCTAAAGTAGGTCAACCAAAGATGCTACATCATCGAAAAATGAGCCGTTAAGCTTTGCCGATTAGAAAATACCTTCGCAAGATTAGAAACACAAGACTGGCCGGAAAACATGAAGAACAAGATAGTCTCACCAAGAACTGATGAGATCTCATGCACGAAGCAACTTAAAGATGTGCGACCCTAAGAAAAGGATTAGCATGAGGTCACAAAACACTCTGTAAGGATCACAAGAGCAAAGAATTTGAACTGATCAATTGCAAAAAGAAACGTTGAGACTGATAAAACTGAAAAAATAGGAAAACAAATATTTTTGGTTGATGCAAGATTGCTAAGAACCCAAGATGCTCCTGTATCAATTTTGAAGCATGTATAATTCTTTTTAGCCCCTTTATATCATATTTTCTCTACAAGCCTCCCAACTATGGTTGCTATGAAAGTCAAGACCAAAGCATTTGTATTTGTTTACCACTTGCAAGGGGTGTCCCTAAAACTCAAACTTTACTTCATTTTTCCTCTTAAAGTAAATATCACGACTTTGGTTTTTCTAGTGTTCACTTGCATTCCTAGCTCCTAACAAAAAGATTCTAGAGCTCTAAGGTGTTCTTGAACACCCTCTACTATTTTAGACAATTGAGTGAGGCAATCAATATATTACATTAACTTTATCACAAAAGTACCTAAATGCACACCTTCACCACCTGACTTGTCCATCTAATCCCCTTTCTTGTCTATATAGAATTCATACAAAGTGGGGGACAACAAACACCCTTATTATTTTTTTGATAGGAAAATTTTCATCTAAAAAGTCTTTTTAACTCATACAACCTATAGATTGTTGCTTTAAAATATTCCAAAACTCTGAATTTGTACCTAAGTTTACTTCTACAAACCATTTCAAAAAGTCTTTGTAAAATTCATTAAAAAAACAAAAATACCTCTTCTTCTTACTTTTTCAAACCTATTAAATGAATGAATGAAAAGTTTTACTAACATCCACAAGACAAAATGGCCTAAGGAACCATAGAACACAACCTTAAGCTAAATCCATCTTCTTTTCCATGTCTGCTCTCCTGCTGTGGATCTTAACAATCTATCTGGCAATCTGATTGACCCTATCCACCTCAAATAAACTTTGTATGTCGCCAACCTCCGATATGTTAGTGTACTACGCCTGGATGTCATCATATGTTGTGCAATCAATGAGAAAGTGCCATTCAGTCTCAATCACCCCCGTCTTGTAGAACCTGCAAGTCCTCTCTTTCCATTCCTCTTTGGGCCTTTTCCATCTACCAGTCTCGCATCTGAGATGATGTGAACCTATCCTTAACTGAGCCAATAATATCCTAGATTTCCCTTTAATAGCTTCCCTCAGGTAAGCTTTATCATCATGTTCCTGACTGGGCTTGAACATCTTAATATAGTGCTCCTTTTTCCATCCCATGTGATTAGTCCACATGGTAGTCTGAAAATACCTAAGACAAACTTTTTTATTTTCACATTGGTATTAGGGCAATCTTGAAACTTAATGTTCCACCTACCCAACCATTTTATGTTTTGTTTCATCCAAGTTATCTTTCTGCGGACTAAACCCTCCTTCATCACAATTTTGGGCTAGCGTTGGTTATCCATACTTTCAATTTTCTTTAAATAACTTAATAATTGGGTTATTGTTGCCGCCTCTATCGGAAAACTACCCACCTCCGCTAATAGAATTTCATAGGGCACATAAGACTTGACTTTGAAATTGCTAGTAATTAAATGCTTTTGGATTCTCTCTATCTGTCTCCACCCACAAATTTTCATGCTGCCCCCCCAAACCTCACATCCATAAAGAACAATTGGCATGACCAGCAAACCAAAGAGAGTTTTCTTGGGTTTCTAGTCCCAAAGCTTGACATTTTTGCATCTGTTCTGCAGCAGATAAGACACCTTCCATCCCCCTTGTATCCTTTTTATCTTACAAGTCTTCCAACTGAGCCTATGATGGAAGTTAATCCCCAAGTACTTGTACTCTTTCACGATCTCTAATGGGCTGCCTTTGAAAAGGAAAGTAGTGTGTTTTTCCTTCCTTTTCAAAGAAAAAATCATGATTTTAGTTTTAGTGATATTCACCTGCATCCCTACTTCCTGAAAAAAGTGTTCCAAAGCCTCTAAGTGATCTCTCAAACCCTGCTCTATTTTTTATATCAAAATAAGATCATCAACATACAAAAGAAGCTTCACCACATACCCCGCCAGCTGGACCCCTTCTCCCTCAATTTTGTTTAACCAAGTTTCTAATTTGTCAATGTATAAACCAAACAAAGTGGGGGATAGGGGACAACCCTGCTTCACACCAATGTCATTGCCGAAACACTTTGACATTCCCTCTTTGGTTCTGATTTTGGCTCCAACTCTCTCATAAAGTTTATGAATAGCCACTCTATACACATCTGGAATGCCTAATTCTTCCATTCTGTTCCACAATTTGTCTCTAGGCACAGTGTTAAAGGTTTTTTTGAAATCTACGAAACAACAGTACACTTCCCCCTGGTTGTTCTAAATTTTCTCTATCAAATGTCGGAGAGTAACGCAATGATCAATAGTAGAATGCCTAGGTCTGAAACCCACTTGCCCTTTTGCTCTTTTTCCTTCACCTTCTGCCCAACTGCTGATTTTGCGCTCCACCATGCTCCCAAAAAGTTTTCCAAAGAGAGGATTGACCATAATAGTATGATAATTAGATGGGTTATTGACGTCCCCACTCTTAAATAGGGGAATAACCATACTAGTTGTCCACTCTACCGGGAAACCATCCTGAATGACCTTGTTAAAGACCCCTTTTATGTGGGGGGCAAGAAGCTCAACTCCCCATTTTAAAAATTCCACTTACAGCCCATCGATGTCCCTTGCTTTACCATTTGCTAACTTTTTCATTCCTAACTTAATATCATCCATCAAGAAAAGCTCCATGGTGGTGTTCACAATGTGAGTGGAGTTTTTCTCTTGGGTTCACTCATAAAGGACCTTTGCATACTCTAACCATTGAGCATCTGTAATGCTGTTTTCAGTTTGCTTCTTCCTCTACTGTAATTCTTTCCAAAAATCTTTGGGTTTATGCTTGCCAAGTGAGATCAGCTCCCTCTGTCTAACCTTTACATATTCCTCCTTTTTAGCTTGGATCAACTTTACATATTTTCTCTTGTCTTCTTTACTCGAATCTTTCCTTTTTAGGGATCGTTTGGCAGCCTTACACTCTTCATCATACCGCGGATTAGCTGAAAAAGTATTCCCTGTTCGCTTTCTATTGCGAGATCTTTTACATACCCCTAAAGCCTTATGGATAATAGGAATCAACAAACTGCCTTGGACATGCACAAAATCAACATTGACCCTTTCATTAATCAAGATACTGTCCAAATCAAGAAGTTGTTGTTCCAGAGCAGCATTGAATATATCCTTGTTTTCTTGGTTTATGAGAATTCTTCTTTTGTTAATAGTTGTTTTTTCCTTGTGGTGATCGAGATTATTATGTGAATTATTTGAGACCACATCCAACCTAATATAAAGAGGCATGTGATCTGACTTCATCTCTATGGGTCCTTCTCCAATGTCAAACTCTATCACTCTAGAAGTAAGAATTTGTGAGCAGGTCACGTAATCCACCACACTTTGCCCATTATAAGTTTTGCATGTGATTCCCCCAGATGTTGGCCAATCTCCCATGCCATTGCATATAACCATGCCAAAGAGACTACATAGCCCCAATAGTTTTGTCCCGAAATGCAAAACACCTCCATTGTTGTCTTGGGAAGCTCTTTCCCATGAATGAACATTGTATCCTTCTAACCAAAGAGGGTTGTTCTCTCCTTTCTCCCCATTGCTCAAGTGTAAAGATTGATTGTTCCTTGTCCTTACATTGAAGTCTCCCACCAACAAAATTTCTCCCATACCGCTGAATAAAGAAATATCTTTTTTTAACATAACAAAAGGGTCTTCATTGTATAAGTTTCTCCTCTTGTAGAATTTAGAATTTTTCGGTGCAAAGTAGCAAGCAACCAATTTGAGAATTGACTCTCTTAATGTTATCTGTAGCCATAAGTATTGTTTATTGGGGTCCTCTTTTCCAACTTTCACACATCCGTACCACTCCTCCTTTATAAACATTGTAACTCCCCCGTGCCCTTTATGTGTTTGATTCTCTTTGTTCCAAACTGAAATTTTTTTGTAACCTTCAAAGTTCGGGACCATGCAACCATCATGCTCATGAGTTTCCACAAGGATAATAATATCCTTCCCCTCCGCTATGGGCCCTAGTCTAGGACCTCTTCTCCACAGATAACCTCTGCAGTTCCAACTTACAATACTTAAGTGGTCATGTGGAGCCCTTAGTTCCTATTTTTTATTCATTGAATGCTCATGGATTTGAGCTTTCCCATTTATTATCCGTGCCCACTTTCTTTTGTTTCTTGCTATCTTAACTTTATCCCACTCTTTCCTCTGTGCTTCCTGTTGGGCCAAACTTGGATCTTCATCTAAATGGAATTGTGTTCCTCTAAGCAACCCTCTATTTATGAGAATACTAATTTTATCCTCTATATTTCTCAAGATAACTCGTACGTGTTTGCCCCTTCCTCCATCTGACATCATTCCTATTTTGTTTGCTTGTTGAATGCCACCTGTCCATTTCAATTAATCCCTAAGAAAGTCCCTTACTAGGATGTCGGTCCTTTCTCTTTCCCCGAAGTCCTTCAACCCTATGATAACGATATTTGCAACCTTGCCTTGTTTGTCTTGTTCTTCCTTTATCTAAATTTTGATTTGCTGTTCAATAATTCCCTTTTGCTTGTTTGTTGAGCTGTTTACTACCTACAACCATGATTTGGCCTCTTCTATTCTTTCTTTCAGCTAAGATTCTTTAGATTCTATGTTTGCTAAAGCTGATTGAATTTCCTTTAAATGCCTGGAGTCCTGTTCTTCCCTCACTATTTCTTTTCCTTTACTCCCTGTCAATCTCAGTTGTTCAAGTTCCTGTGTTATGATTCCGAGCTCTCGCTATCCTAAGTCCATTTTGCTCTGCATGCTTGAAATTTGCTCTTTCAGTTTCTTGTTCTCTCTTTCTATAATGCTTGTGTATTCTATCGCTTCCAACACTTTATTCTCCTCTTCCCAATTTCTTGCTTCTAGAGTTTCCATCCTCTTCTTTAAGTCCATGAGCTCTTCTACGTACAACTCTGAAGACCACAATAGTGGTGTTGAAGTTGGACTATAAAATATATTGTTGCCTTGACTGTCTTCATTGCTGTCCCCATTGTTCACCGTACCTCTTTCATCTGGATTCGAATTTGATTTGTGGGTCTTGTTGGTTTCACCTTGTAGTTCTTCTTTTCCTATTTCTGAAAGTGATGCTTGTCCCAGTTTAGATTGAAAATTGTTGTCAGTGATTCCATTAATTCTCAAAAAGATCACCGCAAAACATTTTTTATTCATTTTCTTAAATTTCCTATTCTGCTTGCACCTTAGAATACCTTTGTATTGCTTTGCATTAACCAATATTAGCCTTTCATTCGAATTAGCTACTTGTTTGAGAAAATCTGCGATAACTGGTTCCCAAGCCCCTGTTAGACTTTCAATTGTTGTCAAGTTCTGAGATGCTGAAGGTCCACATGAAGATTTCTAGTTCCAACCCTCCTGGAAAAGAAGGTTAACCGTTGGATTCAACAACTGAGCCTGAAGCTTCCAGTTGAAACCTACCCCACCACTAGCATTCGAATGAGGTAAATTGTTTCTTGTAGGCAACTGGGACCCCTTCACATTTAGATCATGGCAAACCATTTTTAGGTTACTGTCTGGCTTTTCGAGGCTGGGCCCCATAATGTCTAGTTTACTGTGTCAAGTGCTGAAATATCCCTGGTTTTGCCCCTAAGTCTATTGATAAATTCTAGCTTGTTCGGAAGTTTTCCTTTGACCAATGAATATAGTAGTGTTTTGAAATGACCGAAGAATTTTAAATGGGCTTTGGAAATGGGATGGGAGAAAAACAAAAGATAGAAAAGGAAAAAAGACAAGAGACATGCCCACCTTACCACTGTCTGGGCTCCGCAAAGAATCCTTGGAGCCGTTTGAGATGTAAGCCCACCCTACCAATGTCTGAAATTATGATCTTTACTTTAAGAAGTTGTGCCCTCCTTTGCTCAAATGCATGAGGGATGCAATGATCAATATAGGTAGAGCGATAGCTTGACCTTTTTACCCTTTTTCCCTTCTCTTTCAGTCAAAAAGCTAATCCCATAATTCAACTTACTTTGAAAGAGTTTACCAAAAAAGATTGATAATTGTAGTACAATAATTTACGGAATTGTTGACATCACCACTTTTTAAAGGAAATAACGTCAATACTAATTGAAGGCATTCCATAAATTACCTAATTAATTGCTTTATGTGTGATATAAGAACTTCCATGTGTCACTTCAAAATTGATATCTTACAGGAAGCCATGCAATCGAAACTCAGAATTAAGATGCATGGTCTCCTTCCCTGTGATACTTTTAAGTTGCCTACATAATCTTCCTAAGATATTGTAAGTTGCGTGACATAATCTCCAATGGCCCTCCTGACGCATAGTATCTTTGCATCAATTCTCCCACGTAAAGGAACAAATATGGAGGGATCTTCATTTCCTTTTCAACCCCACAAGGAGAGCCAATAATGCCCGTGTCTATTATAAACGTCTTGGAGGCCTTCCATAGCATTAATCCCTGTTTCAATTATAAACGCAGTCTGCTTACTTTTTATTGTATAGCGGGTGCAAGCCTATTCCTCCAAGTGCGAATGGCTGTGGTTGCCCACTTTCAATTTCCCTCCAAGTTTTTTCAGCATTCTCAATGCCAAATTCCTGTTAGTAATCAAATTTCCATCAGACCCTTTTCCGCCATGACCACTCCAATTGTTCTCTTAAATAGCAGATTGGCATCCAAGCAGAGTCAATCTATTACCAAATTTATCCTGTCACCAAATATGCGAGCCCTATTGGTAGATAAATACTTGTCTATTGTTCAAAGATTATTCAATTACCCAGAGGAGAATAATACTTTAGGGAACATTTGGGTGTGGTACATTTCTCTTGCATTAATATTTTCTGTGGCAACAGTTAATATAGAAGACGCCAATGCCTATGTGCTAGCCTCGCCCAGAAAACTGCAGACTGACGAATTAAGTACAGTTAATCTCTTCAAAGATAGTACTCCATCAGTTGTTTATATTACGAATCTTGCAGTCAGGTATGCTTTCCTTGCTCATAATTTAAGTCAGCCACTTCTTTTCTTTGTTGTGGATAGAGAGGGAAAAATTAGCTGCCATCAACACCAACATAGATTTTTTGTTTTCCCTATCAGATAAGGGTAATTCAATAACGAAACCAATGTTAACATCTTTCCACTTATTCAGTAAAGACTATTTGTTGTAACAGACCTTGATTATGTACACTCTTATACCAAATAGGCGGATTGCCATCCTTTATCTTTATTGTATTTTTATTTTACATTCCCATCATGATACATAGCATTTTATTATCATAAAATTCACATCAATGTTTGGTTCTATACGCACAGAGCATGTCAATTGAATTAATCTGTTTTCAGATCGTGTGCCTATTTAGGCGTCCAGATTTGGCCTGCAACAGCACAAATTGCTTTAATTTTGTTTCAACTTTGAACTAACCCCCGTTATTCTGTTATCATTAGATGCCAATCAACTTTCATCATAACTTTTGGCATAAAAAAATAGTGTATTCCTCAGAAAATATGTTAGTTTGCAACTCTATTAATCATATACGATGAAATGAAAATAAATCCTTTTAAAAAGTGGAACTCGAGTTGCTTCCTTCGTTCTAATAACCTCTCCAGATGGCTTTCAAAGATTCAGAGTTAGGCCTTAAAGTAAATAGGTATGTGGAAAGCTGCTCCTAAAATTTGACGGTAAATTAAAGATACTGTAGTATTGTACAATGATATTTGATCTGGTCACCACTGTTTCTGCTGTACTTAATGCATGAATCTGAGTTTCAAAAGCCATCAGTTATGTCTTTTTTTTATTGTTGCACACTGGTGCTCTTTATTTTGTCTTGAACAGGGACGTAATGCAGATACAAGACGGCAAAAGAATGTTATGGATAGATTTTTGAGTTGGTGTAAATGGTGTGCAATCTCTGGAATCGATTGATAATATCAACTTTTATATCAATGATTTGTTGTTGACATTGTATACTCCATGAATGCCAGAGTAGGAATGATCAGTAAAATAGGTCACATTTTCCATGAATGCCAGAGTAGGAATGATCAGTAAAATAGGTCACATTTTCCATGGATGCCAGAGTAGGAATGATCAGTTAAATAGGTCACAAGCAACTCAAATGTGTTAGCGTAATTAGGACATATTATCTAATTATTTATTAATAAAGTCTTTTAATTGCTCTTTCACTTAAGCTAAATTTAGGTGCTTTAGGTCAACTAGAGTTTGCTTTTCTAGCTTTAGTTCAGCTGTAGTTGAACTTAATTTGGCTCCTACTTTGCATTGCTTTAGTTCTCCCAAATTTAGGATTAGGGCATCTCTTGTGTTCTATAAAGAAAATCATTATTCATTGTAATTGTATCCCAATTCATGGTTTGTGCAATCAATACATAATTCTAGGGTTGTCATAGAGAATTTTATCTTTGCTTGATCTCTTTTGTGTGATAGGCGTTTTGCTTGCAGAGATGATTCTTCGCTCCTGTGGTTGTTTCATCAACTCCTACAAAATGTAGTTTAAATCTTATGGAATTACATCTGTAATGACCCTAAATTGTAGTGTAAATAATAGAATTGCTCTGTTCTAAAGAGAGAGCAGAAATTTGGAAAGTAGCTTGAAGTGAAATCGATGGGAAAATAGAGAAACAATCTGAATTTTCCCTGCAATAGAAAACATGACTTTTGTAAAACCAAAAAAGTTAAGAGCTCAGTACAATAAACCATTCTGAACATCGTTGATCCACATTCTCTGAGAACTAAATGGAAACTTCAAGATTAAGACAAGTTAATCAATCAGATGAAGAAATCATTAGGATCAACTGTGGTCAAATTAGATTGAAAAAGAATATATTAACTATGATACTTTGTTCATGTCATTATATGAGTGGAAAAAGTGGTTAATGAGCTTGAACTCTGAAAACTAAGGTCCTATTTACCTTTCAAACATGGTTTCCATAAGGACATTCAATCATCATATGCATAGAAGACATATATTAATTAGGCAGATAAAGATGCTTAAATGTGGAGAATAGTGATGAATTTGTGTTGTCAAATTACCACTCATTGCTAGTCATTTGCATTTAATTGACTATAACTATGTGCTATTGACTGTTAAACAAGGTACATATTTGACCTGTTTCAAGAGGTATCTTGATCACTGCCTCATGTTGATCACTGTACTCAATTTAGTTAGGAATTTAATATCGTTTGGTTATTGTACTTGCCTTGACAAAAGATTAACTTCTAATTTTAGTATCTGTATAAATAACTATGTTTAATGGAATAGTGATAGTTAGTGTGCTACTTGTTTGATCTGCCGTTGATGTACTAAGGTTTGGCCAAAGAATTGTTGCCATTTTATTTTTGTTGATTTATGTACTTTATTTTATTGGAAGTTGAATTTCATGGTGACTTCTGTATATGTTTGGCTAAGAGAAGAACACGTTGTCTGAACATAATTCTAGTTGACTAGGGGAAGAGCACCAGTTACTGCCCATGTTCCAATTACCGTTCACTCCTTGCTCACCCAACCCCACCAATTTCTAACTTCAAAGAAACCGAAAAATGATAACTAAAAGGCTAAAGCCCATTAATCAATATTTTATGTATCAAAATCCACGCACTTGTAATCCTAGTAGTTAGTTTCTTTGAGCGACTATTGGGACATTTGCGCATAAGTATTGGCTCTTTTGTGGTGGTTGTAGTCCATGGTTATTAGAGCATTTTAAAGCAGGTATTGGGCGACACTTCAAAATTATCACTTTTAATCCCTTGTGCACATAATAGATCCCACAGCATGTGTTGTTACTACATAGAAGCTAGAATAATAGCTATAAGCAGTTGCATCGTATATGGAGACAAAAAAAAAGAACCTTCAAAATCTGATGTACTGTTCAGGATCCGTGGGTGTGTGAAGTTAGCTAGAGCGGTTGGGGGATGAGATATGGTTGAATACTTAGTTGACATAACTTTTGGGGATAAGATCTGGTTAAAATTGGCAATTAATGTCCAGGGATTCTTGTCCTTCCAAATGTGGTTTGGTGATCTGTTGAGTTTGATTACTAACCTTGCATGTCTTGCTGTTGTGTCGATATCCTGAGAGGATCTATAATGAGAATATTTTACCCTTTTTAACCATAAATCAGAAACATAAATCACATTCATAGATCAATCGAAAGACAAATATGGAACCATAACAGATTTTTTTTGAATGTTCTGTATATGTCATTTTCTCGAAGGACACAAAGAACAGTTCACCTTGGTATTTAATTCTGTATACGCATGTTTATAATTGCAATGCAGCTGCACAAGTAAGATGAAACAATTACTTGTTAGCAAATTTAAGTTGTCATTAGTGAAGTTAGATGCAAACACCATTCCCACCGGTATAGGTTCACCGGTAGTTCACTCACATTACTTTAAAAGCACCGGTAGACTATAACAGAGTGTATGCACCGGTAGACTAAACTAAGGAGATGCATTGGTAGACTTTTCCGAACCAAGTACATTGTACCAGTCTTATATTACAAACAGGGATGGACTGGGTATAAGATTGACACCGGTCAAACTACATAAAGATCCGCACTAGATTATGCGGAGCAGTTTTAGTTAAAACTGGAATATGTGGAGCATCAAATAAGTGAAATGGCCAACCAACTGGGAAACCAGTTCGGTAAAGTCATGACCGAATATTTTGAGGCATTTCAACTGAGAATGCATGCAAGGGAGCGGGTGCCGTCAACTATTGTTGACTCATATAAGGATGATGTATGTTTTCTGATGTCCATCGATCATTGCATCATTCAAGCAGTGGAACCGAGAACAGGATATGCTCCTGAACTGGGTTATGAGATCACCACCAAGATTGCGAAGGCATATGCTGATGCCTTGACTGAAGCTAATCTAGATCTCATTGCCCACCGGTTTGGTACATTTGAAGAGATTCAAGAGAATCTGAAGAAGAGGGCACCGATCAAAAATGTCTACACTAAAAGGACCCCCACACCAAAGAAGAAACCGGTGATAGAACAACCCAAGGCTCAAAGGAAGAGAGCTCAACCGGTTCCCAGCACACAAGAAGCAGAACAAGAAGAAACAGAATCAGAAGATAGTTCCTCTAGTCAGAAAGAGGAAATCTGGTAAACCGATGAAGGAGGATCCACCAAGAAGAAGAAAGCCCACAATTGATGAATTTGTGGCAGCATTGATAGAAACCGGTGGAATGAGTTCAGTTAGCACAAGATATCAGTTTACAAATGAAGAAGACAAGAGAAAGATAGAGGAATTAGTAGTTCACTGTATCTATAAATTTAACCTCTCACCCATTGAACTTCATAAGATTGTACCGGATGATCTCCAAGAGATTCTTGAAGCTAGGTGGAAAGCTTCAATGGATAGAGAAAAGGAGCTGAGGATTCGAGCTCTGCTTGAGGTACATAATTACCTCACTCTGGAAGAAGCCACTCAACAAGCTGAACTGCATTAGCAAATTTTCTTGACAAAGAAGAGGATCGGTCTAATGCTTGTTGGAGAAGCTGCTTGTTGGAGAAGCTGAGAAAGTGCATGATGAAGGAGTAGCCATATGGACCAAACTTCTTCAAACCCAGCAACAAGCAGAGGAAGCACGCCAAAGAACCACAGTTCAACCGGTCCTTGACACCGGAAAAGGAAAAGGAGTGCTTGGAGCTGAAGCACCGGTCAAAGAAAGGAATCCTATATAACCGGTAATTGTAGACATCATTGATGACAAAGCCAGTGATCCAGCTCGTCCAACTTCTCTAATTTCTCCAAAAAAAGGTAAGACTCGCACCATGTCTGTCAATGATATTGTTGATGAAGTGATGGATTTTGGAGAAGTAGAAAATGTTGCTAAGTGGTATAGTCTATTAGACGAAGAAGATAAATAGGCTATAATAGTAGCTATAGTGGAAACTTTTATGGACTACAACAGAACTCCAAGGGACTATAGGGCCAAGTTTCCCCCAGAATTAAATTCCAGGCTAATGACCAAATGGAGAACCGGTTTAGGCACCAACACTAGAATCAATAAGGAGACATTATCTAAGGTTAGACCTGGTCTCAGTGAAGAGAGAATCAAGCTTCTACTAGAAGAAGCATCAATGAACTTGGATACCAAGTGTATAGTTGCCAAGATTCTCAACGGATGTGAAAACGAAGTCTATAAAGAGACTTTAGATTTCTGGCAGCAGTATGACTTCAATGCTCTTGAGGGAACAGGTCCACAGGATCCAACCCAAACAGTACAAGCACCACTGGTTCAATTCATTTCTCGTGAAGAACCTACAACCGGTAAGGAGACGAGTCATACAAAATAGTTCACATCTGGTGAACAGGTAAATCTGGGAGAGTCATCAATCAAGATGACCACCAACAACACAACAGGTGTTGAGGAAGAAATTGCTGTGGGTGACTTGCATACAACCGAAGAGCAGCACTAGGAAGAAGCCCCACCGAAAGAGAAAATTCCACAAGAAGAGGATGCTCAACCAGAAGTTGAGGTGCAATTGGAAGTGGAAGCACATAATAAGGAAGAAGTACCAGTAGAAGAAGTCCTACCAAAAGAGGAGGCACAACCGAAAAATGTGACTTTATCGGGAGATGATGAAAGCAAACAAGAACAACACAAAGATAGGAACAAGAGTTGCCTGTACACACTGATCAAGCACTACCAGTACAGGAGCCTACGCACAAAGAACAGGCAGATATACCAAGCTCCTCCTCATCCAAGAGGCAGTTATCATTTGCTGAAGACAAAGAAGCCAAAAGGAGCAAGGCAACAGAGAATGTGGTTGACATCAACAAAATGTCAACAAGGCAGCTAAAAGAGCTGACCAAGAGGAAACAGGACATGGTCCTGACCACTGTTAAGAATATTCTGTGCAACTTCGTACCTGATGCTGACATCGATGAAGATGAACCAGTGATTGATCAGCTGGAAGTATTGGCATAAGCGATTGGTGACGATCTAACTGATCCAGAGACAGTCGCAATAGATCATTATGAAAAGAAGAGAATAGAGATTCTCCATAAACAAGTTGAAGAAATAAAGGTGACTGTGACAACCAATTTGAGAATTCTTCATTAACAGATTCAAGTGGCAGGAAGTTTGATGACAAAAACTTCCAATTTTGATACATTCTTGCAAGACTTGACAGGGAAGTCGGCAAAAACTTCAGAAGACATAAGAACTTTGTCTTCTCAGTTTGACATCAAGAATAAGTCTGCAACAAACTTCAGCAGAGAAATGACAAGTCTTGCTCTCATTCTGAGAAAGACTTTTGAAGAGAAGACAAAGAGAATCCAAGACATTATTGGATTTCAATTGTTTCTGGCCCCCACATTTGATGCAATGCAACAAACAACAACTATGACAGAAAATCTGATCAATGAACTGGACTACAAAACTGTAGAAGACATGGAAAATATCATAGTATCGCTGAAAGCAGCACTCAAGAATCTCGAACATGTCACCGGTCAATGGGCTCCGTTTCTTCACTCAGCGAAGAATATCTATAGGGATATCTTCACCCAGCTACAAATGTAAAATAAATAGTGAAGCTTAACCCTTTGTCCTGTGGAGGCAAAAAGGGGAAGAAGAAGAAGAAATGGTCAGAAGGTAAGAAGGTTAGAATGGTCAGAAGGTAAGAAGCTCAGAAAAGACACAGGACAGATTAGCTACAGAACAAAAGTGCTCAACCACTTGGATAGGGGAAGTGTTCCACCAGAGGAAAAGAAAGGAAAGGAAAGTCTACAGGACAAGGTATTAATTATGATGAGTAAGTGAGTATGGTTTTGCCTCAAATGACAAAGGGGAAGATTGTTAGCAAATTTAAGTTGTCATTAGTGAAGTTAGATGCAAACACCATTCCCACTGGTATAGGTTCACCGGTAGTTCACTCACATTACTTTAAAAGTACTAGTAGACTATAACAGAGTGTATGCACCGGTAGACTAAACTAAGGAGATGCACCAGTAGACCAAACCAAGTACATTGTACTGGTCTTATATTACATACAGGGATGGATCGGGTATAAGATTGACACCGGTCAAACTACATAAAAATCTGCACCGATTATGTGGAGTAGTTTTAGTTAAAATTGGAATATGTGGAGCATCCACTGTTTAGAACTGAAGTTAGCTTTTTAACAGGAGTTAGTTTTATTTCTACGCGTATGTTTCAAGGTAAACTCAAGATCAGAATGCAAAGCTTTTTGTTTTGTTGCATGATTTAAGATCGAGTTTACAACCTGGTGGTTCTATGAGTTAAGGGTTTCATTGAGATGAACTTTTGTATAAATACAGGTCATAGGACACAAGAAAGAGAGTTGTTGTTGATAGTTGTTGAACATACAGAGTAGAAGAGAGATACCTTCTGAGAGAAGTGCTACAGTCACAGAGGTGAAAGGTAGGAAGATCAACAGCCAAACAGAACCGGGAAAGATCAATAGGTATGATCTGATCAGGCAGAAAGTGTCAAGTTAAGATCATTGCTTTTATAAGGTGTGAAAGCATACTGAAATCCCTCAATCAGGGTGAACCCTGTTGGAATCATTTGCCGTTGCACCAAAAGCTCGAATTGTCAATGCCCAATACAAATGCCAGATTTAACCCGATCCACGAGAGGCAGTTAAGCCATGTCATGAATCTCCAAGGAGGTGCTGACCACCAAGTCAACAATCTCCCCCTCAACACCGACTGAGCCTTCAACACCTGAAGGGAGACTTGAATCTGTGACCCAAGGCTCTGATACCAATTGTTGGAATCATTTGCCGTTGCACCAAAAGCTCGAACTGTCAATGCCTGATACAAATGCCAGATTTAACCTGATCCACGAGAGGCGGTTAAGCCATGTCACGAATCTCCAAGGAGGTGTTGACCACCAAGTCAACAAACCCTAATCGATTCTTTGTAAAAATCCTTTAACCGGGTAACATCTTTGCTGATGTTGAAAGTCCTTTAATCAGGCAACTCCTAACAGAGTTAAGATCTTAACTGATCTTCAATCAAATCCCTTAACCGGGTAGCACCTTCACAAGTGCTTTGTAAGCTCCTAACAGGACACCTTTGTTTCTGCAGAAGTGAAGTTGTGAGCTCTGTCTCACCGTGGTTTTTTCCTTCTAACCGAAGGTTTCCACGTATACATGATGTGTTGATCTGTGTATTTCTATTTATGCTTGTGGATGATTGTTTACATTCTGCTTGTCTTGCTAGAATCTTTATACAAGTTTTAAATTGCAATAGAAATAGTGTTTACTGATTCAGCCCCCCCAGTAACCGGTTAGGAATAACATTACTTGTTTCCATGTGTGGCCCCTTGTCTTCTGTTGCATATCAAGGAGCATCAGGAAAAAGTAATGGTTAGTTTTGCCGCTCAAGTCACAGAGGGTGGGGGAGGAGTGAAGTGAAAGCAGGAGGGAAGAACTGTACTGTTACTGCTCCTCAGGGAAGAGTCACACAATTGATCCAAGCCATCACTAAATAGAGGTTGGTTTTATGTTGACACTGGCCATGAAATTTGAGCTGCCACCTGGGTCAATTTGGACTATGCTATATGCAGCCAAAAGAAATAGGTCCGTATTCTCAATAGAACAAGGTTGCATTTTCAAGGAAAAAAGACCGTATGCCAGACCAATTACAAATCCACTATGCAGGAAAGCATACACCAGCTATATGTAACATAAAGAAAAAATATTTTTTTCTTAGAAAAAAATTACAGCTGTATCCTTACGTTCTCTTTAGTGGTCATTTGCCTCTAGTACCTTCTAATCCCATCTAAATCTGATGTTAGCATGCTTATTGTGTGAAGCACATTTCATCTGATGTATGGATTTCAAAGACTGCTCTCTTCTTGTTTTAAATTATTTTTATTCAGAACATTCTCAAGTCAAACTTTAAATATTAAATACAAGCTTGGGAGATAGCTTCCTTCAAATACAATTATTCACATGTTTTAACAATAAGCCTTTCTATACTTTGAACAGTGCACAAATAGAAGGCCTTTTGAAAGATGGGAAAATAACAGTTGTGGGACATGCATATATGGTCTGTGGCCTTTTTTGGATCATTCTTCTAATGTTGGATTAAGTATATCTACCATTAGCATAAATTTGCATTGAATCTGATGGACTGAAATCAAATGAATCAATTCTAACAAATCTGCACAGGAGAGGAAGTAGCTTCACCTTGCATGTACATCTAATCGGAGTTGACTTGGTTAGTTACTAGTAGATATTTTCTGTAGGTGCAAGCTTCTCCGCAGCAGACCGATCTATGTAACCTGTCTATTACCTTGGGAGTTTGAGTTGAATATGTTAACTGTTCACATTTTAGGATAGACTGCTTTTTATTAGTGACTTGCCTAATCAATTCTAGTTTTGGACCTAAATATTAACACAAGATGGATGAATCTAAACTATATACTCACAAGAGCTATTATTTTCTACAGGGAAGATGTGTTTACATTGGATGTTTTAGAAGTACCTCAAGGTTCTGGATCCGGATTTATTTGGGATAAGAAAGGGCATATTGTGACAAATTACCATGTTATTCGAGGTGCCTCAGATTTAAGGTAAGATATTGCACTTTTATGGATTAGTTGAAAGAGAAGTGATTTATAATTATCTCGTCCTTATTATATAATTCATGTGCAGGATTATGAGTTTTATAGAATTACTGTTACAAACAATAAAGTGAAAAAATCAAAAGACACCTTATATCTTCCCTCATTTGGATTTTCTATTGTTTATACCTGTTTAACCAAAACAGAGAAGTTGATGTTCTGCTTTCGCTTTTATATATTTTATGTCATCTTTATTTGTGAATTATTAATTACCACATCTCTTGGGTTATATAGGGAAGGTGATTCTCGTCCCTTTCCTTTTGTCATTTAAATTTTAGATACTTCATTGAATTTTCAAACTTATCTTCATAGGGTGCTACCTTTTTAATCTTACTAAATTTCTCTCATTTTTTGGACAAATTGAAATACATTTTTAATAGCATAACCTCTCTTTTTGACTTTGACTCGTAGTACAACTTGACATCTTTCTTCATTAAGGCTTTGATTCATAAAATGAAAAATAAAAGCATATTAAATGGAAGTCCACAAAGGCTATTTATAACTTGTTAGTGGTAGAAATTTTGGTTTCGACATGTTTTGTAGCCTAGATAGAGGGAACTTAGGTTTCCTAGCCTAGATAGAGGGAGCTTCCTAGTGGAGTTGATAACTCTGGTAAAAGGTAAATCGAGTATAACAAAATCTGCAGAAACATGATCAAGAGCTATATTGTAGATTGAGGTTTAACACATAAATCTCAACCTTAACCATCTTGGGGACAAACTTATCCTAAAACTTTATATTGCTGACAGCTCATAAAATATAATTCTAACTGGAATAATTTTACTAGTAAAATTCTTGATTAATCTCACATGCAATATAATTTGACTTAAAATGCATTGAAACAGCAGTTTTTTTGAGTATCTCACAACTAGTGCACAGCCTATTAAAACAAAGTGGACGTAATGGCATAATGTCCCCAAGTCACACAAATTGGGCCAAGCCTAGGAAAACCGAATTGTCAGTGGCACCCCTAAAGAAAACAACTTCTAAATACCAATGTCAGTTGGCCCCAAAAAGGAAATAAAAAACTCATTAAGCTTATAGCATGACAAAAAGTATCAAATAACAAAAGCAATAAAACAATAAAAAGTATAAAACAACAAATGCAATAAAAAAAGAAAAAGCATCAAGCAACAAAAGCAATAAAACCGGTAGTGGAGTAGATCTTGAGAATCCATTTTGGAACTCAGCTCATCTATTAAAATTTAAGTCTCTACCATCCTTGTTAGGGTCCTAGTCTGTAAGAGCATTATCATCATCATTCATTCTTGTTTTGGTGATCAACTATTGGGATTAGAGTTGTTGTCTGGCCAACAATTGGCTGATAAACTCCAAGAGTTTTTTTGGCAAATACTTGTTAAGTTTTTTCGAAAAAATTGGTGAGTTTGTGCCATTAAATCAACGAGTCCTTTCTCAAACAAAAAAAAATCATTTTAAAAATTTTTATTGATAAACAAAAATGTGTCAAAAACCTAATTTATCTCTTATGTGATAAAACTGTGAAACTTGTGTACAACATGAAGTTTTGTGCGGTTTTAAAGGCCCTAATTTGGGCTTGGTGGTAAGGGCTTTGACCCTCGACTTCGCCTACTTGGCATTGCCCCTTGACTTTGCTTGCCAAGGGCATTGCTCTGGGACCTCACAAGAGGTGCTGCCCCAAACCCCCACGAGGGGTGCTACCCCTTGATCTTGTTGGGAGCATTACCTGTAGACCCTCATGATGGGAGATGCCCCTCAACACCATTGGGGTCTCCACTCCTAGATCCCTAGTATTTATTGGGATCTCTTTTCATATAACAAATTTTATTACAATGAGGGGGCTTGGAGTGGAGACCATAGTCAACAACTTAACAATTATCTTTATCACTACCATAATATCATTGATCAATGATGAAGTATCATACTATCTAGTATCACTATCAAAGATTCAATGCCGTTATAGTTTTTTAAGATTCAATACAACCGTCAACTTTGCATAAGAAAGGTAGAAGACAAATCAAAGGAGGCCATTGATTTGGATGGCATTGATCCTCAATGATTAGACAAGGCAAGATTCTTTATTTTGAGAGGTGGGCATTGGAGGATGTGGATATAGCAAAAGGAGCTATTAGATTGTCATTGGATGACATTGATGAGGCAAAGGAGTCATTGCCATCTAGCAACATGATGGAGGTTCAGTTGGAGCCACAAGCACAACCTTCTATGTCTAGCATAAAGCTGCAACAAAGTGAAAGGGTTAGAACCTCTTCCCAAGTTTCCACTAGACTAGTGAAGAGGAAGATGTAAAAGGTTGTAATATGAAATATATGAATTATGATGATTATTTTCAAAAGCAATCATCATACATTCATAATAGTTGTCGACTAACTATTGTAGCAGGATTCCACAACATGATGCGATTTTGTACATGATTTGTATGTCATGTCTCCATTTTGGTTGACATCGTTTGGCATGATGGATTTGCCTATCATCGACTCTCGTAGGCAAATGGTTTGGAGAGAGGATCATTATGTTGATCATTTGATTGCATATTGTTGACAGAGCCTACATTCGGTAGAGCCTACATCCAGTTTGGGCCTACATGCAGTTGTAGTGGAGCCTACATCCAAAGTGAGCCTACATCCAGTTTGAGCCTACATCCAGTTGTAGTAGAGCCTACGTTCAGTCGTAGTTGGGCCTACATTCAGTTATGAGACATTTGGGCCTACATTGTTATAATTTTGAGTTGAGAAATGTACTTTATTATTATAATGTTATTTTATTATAAAGTACATTATAATTGGATGTTTCTAGAAGTTCTAGCAACTTCTCAAGGAAAAGAATAAATAGAGGGCTTGGGCTTTCATTTGGACATGCTTGATTTGAGGATTCTACTACATTTCCATTTTGGAGCAATTTGTGATCATCTTGATCTGCAAATTTTCACTAGATCTTTGGGAACGATAACTCCGTTGGATTTGCATAATTGAGGAGGTGAGATATCTTCTGAAGGGTTGCACATTGGAAGTGGTATTCAGCCATTTCATGCTGGGCTTATCTGAGTATTCAGTTTGAGGGTTTGATATTGATTGCATAGGAGTCTTGAATTTCATCTACTCATTGGAGAATCATTTTGACAAGGGTTTGGAAGCAATACAGTGCATTTTTGTGGAGTTTTTATCAGGGCCTGTTATACAGCTAAGTCACACATTTTCATTCATAACTCCCTATACCCTTGGAGTTTGATTTTACGAATTTGGGAGGTTATCATATAACCCCAGGCGATTCTGTTCCTGGTATTTTCAGCTGCCAACATCATTGCAAAAAATTGTTATCAGTGCCGTACATGTCCGTACTGTACGGCCAGGTACAGCAGCAGGGGTACGGCCCAGTTTTGGTGCTCCAGTTCAGTCCCAGTCATCATTGACAGTCAGCGCTTTTGGGGTGCAGTTCGACCTCATTTCCTTCAGCATTTTGGCTTACACATTGCGTCAATTTCCAGGTTCTTTATATTGTATTTGGTCATAAGAAAAAAATAGCAAATGTTAATGGATATGTACTGATTTGAAGAACAGTCTAGTTGTAATTCAGTCACTGTTGTAATCAGTCCTTGAATGATATATACCTCAGTTAGTTGTGTTGATCATTGCATTGGTATAAGGGTTGCATTCATAGTCACTGCTGTAACAGTCAATGCATAATTAGAAATCAGTCACTGTCTTACTTTGCATATCATAATTGGAATCAATTGTATGTGACAAACACTCTTAGTCAGTTCAAACAATAAGAACTCTTGCATCGAATACTTTGTAGTTGTCTTCTAGTGCCACAATTGTTGAAAATCTGAGAATTGTAGTTGATTGTGAAAGTCTACATTTACATTGATTGCATGTACATACTGTTTAGTATCATTGAGCATTGTGGATTTGTTGCTCATCAATTATTTTTCTGAGCATTTTACATTTCAACAACCCTATTCAATTGCACGCCAAGTGTTTGACGGAATTACTCAGTCCAGCAATAGAGGTTTTAGTGGCCTTTTTAGTAAGGGTCATTACATTGTATTCAAATAAATAAAATTTCTTATAAAACACTTTTGTACTCATTTATGAACTTATGAGATACATTTTGTCATTGAGTTTGCAAAAAATGTGTTTTAGAAGAAATTTAAGCAATTGTTTCAAGTTTTCGAGTTTTGTCAAGTCAGAGTCTATGAACTCTGGCTAGGAATTTCTTGTCAAGGAGAGATGAAAAGAGGAAAATTGGGGACTTGCCTTACTTGAATGGTAGAGCCCATTGCGCCACTAAGAGGATGTGGAGGAAGAGTGACAACTGACCTACGAAGGAGTGGACCAACCAACCAGTGTTGAAAGTGCTACCAAAAGCTATCACTATCCATACCTTTGACCTCACCTTGGGGAATGACCATGCAGTTTTGAACGAGGGACTTGACAATAGTACATGGAGCATTGCCTCGATGATCTAAATGGGTTAAAGATAGGCCACCTATAGAGAAACTTGGTTTGCATGCTCTTGGATATGTAGAAATACATTGGAGGTAATCAAAGTTTGGAGCAAGTAGAAAAATTCTTGTAAACTAAAGTACTTGGAAATAAAGTTACATTTATATGATTCCAAATAGAGAAAAGAATATTCAATTAGAAAGAATGCCCATTTTGGGTGAATTTAGTTGGAAGCTTGAGACCATCCCCTAAAGGAACATTGAGCCATGAAAAGAATTTTGATTTCCGAGCTAGTTGGGCTTTGGTGAATAACCAAAAAAGATGTTTACGAGTTTAAATAAGCATCTAGATGAACAAGGTAGTTGCTAATGGGAACTGCCCATTTTGGGTGAATTTAGTTGGAAGCTTGCGACCATCCCCTAAAGGAACATTGAGCCATGAAAAGAGTTGTGATTTCTGAGCCAATTGGGCTTTGGTGAATAACCAAAAAAGATGTTTAAGAGTTTAAATAATCAACTAGATGAACAAGGTAGTTGCTAATGGGAAGACCTTAGTGTAATATGTGCACAAAATCGACAATTTTGGGTTCCACAATGGCCTTCTAAATTGTTTGAAATCCTT
The DNA here is from genome assembly GCA_027943335.1 of Chamaecyparis obtusa. NCBI lineage: Eukaryota > Viridiplantae > Streptophyta > Pinopsida > Cupressales > Cupressaceae > Chamaecyparis > Chamaecyparis obtusa. The sequence goes on along the minus strand of BSBK01006263.1, from coordinate 315,104 downwards.
TGTCTCAAACATGAGTAGATGAGTGAAGTGATAATTTCTCATTCAATTCCTGAAGCATAGGTGAGGGAGGGGACAACCATTTATACCCTTTACTAGGAGAGTAGTTATGAAAAGGCATGTTAGCAAACCATTTATAGTCTTTACACCATGACTAATCTAAAATTTAAATTAATAGCAATTTTTGTGTTGTTGCCTCAAGAATTTCTTGAAAAGATTCCTTGTCTTGATTATTCAACTTCTATTTGACTTTATCTTAAGGCCATTAAAGCCAAGAAGAGGTGGACTTAGAAAAAAGATTTTAAATTGTTTGGATTCATCTTCTAAAAAATTTGAGGGCCATGAAATTCTTGCTAGTGGAACATCATGAGGTAATCACAAGAGACTACTAGAGGCAGTTGATTAGTTGAGAACTCATCTTGAAAGCCATTTCCATTCCAAATAAAGCAAGTCTTGTTGGCTTCAAAGCTATTTTAATGCTTTTAGCTATGCTTCATTCTCTTAATTGGCCTTGATAGCCCATTTAGCACAAAGACTAGTGCCTTGACATTACATATCAAGAAAAGTCCAACCCTCCATAATCTTTGAGAACACAACAAAATTCTATGACATTCAAAGTCCTAGTCTTGCTTGGAGTTGGCCTAGAGAAAATGGTTTAATTGGACTTGAAAATAAAGCCTTAGAAAAGAGCTTGATTTAGCCAAGTTTCTATGATTGAAGGTGGTGGTTCAAGGGACACTTTCATGGAATAAGAATTCTTTTGTGCAATTTTGGTAGGTTATTGCTCTATGTGTTTGTGCTATACTGGCAATTTAAACTAGGCAATGCTTTTGTAACCAATAAGGTTTGAAAGCGATGATTTCACGTTCTTTTTGCACACCTACTGTGTTACAAATTTCCTATTTCAGTCATTTCTTTGATTGCTCTGCTTCCATTTAGGTTTGTACAAGTTTGTTAGTGTTTTAGTTTTTCTTGTGCTAGACAACACAAAATAAAATAGATGATATGGTAGAACTATTCTTCAAATATTGAGGGGAAGCACCCTAGATCTAACTAAACCCAAAACTAACTCGAGACTTAAACTATTGATTAGAATTTACAAGTATGCACACTATACAAGATTTCATTAGGGGGTTTGTATTAATGGAAAAGTCTAAGTGCCTATGTTTTCTCCCTAGATGCATGCATCAGATTGGTAATAGTCAAGCCTTAGATGAGATTTTCAGATATTAAAGAAAATAAACTATCAAAGCATAAACAATCAAATTAAACTCCCTACTAGCTAAATTGGAGACTAGTATTTCATTGCAAACAAGGTTTTAAATGAATAACAACACCCAATTTTAAGAAGTAAACAATGAAACTTTATTTTAAGCTACAATTTAGACAAATAGATGTTGTCAATTCACAACTTGACTCAATACAATCTTCTTTGAATTTACTAGATGAAATTACAAGTGTAAGCTCCACAATGACTTCAATTGAATAATAGTTATTTTAGCATAAGCCCAACTTCAACTATCATTCATAAAGATTTCATAAAAAAAAGTCTTGCACCCAAGGCTTTTACTTATAGGTTACAAAGAATAGCTTTTTGTTTTTAAAAATGATAATAAAATATCCAATAAAGGAGATGGTGCATTTTCACAAGGATCCATAAAATTTTAGGGTAGGGGAGTAGAGCGATTGGAGCAGAGGCACCCGATGTAGATTTGAGGAAGCAAACTATGGGAAGGACCTTGGTGGGTATGGATTCTAGCTTCCAAATTTTGTGATTGGAGCCAATGCTATCTTGTTGGGCCAAAAGAAATATAAGGTGCTGTTCTTTTCAAGCAGAGGCAACCAAGATACAAGTGGTTTTTGTGTGGAGAACAGATTGACAATTTAGGAAGGGTTACTTTCATTGTAACAGGGGCGGCAGAAGGATGCAAAAAATTTGAACTAGCAAGGCTATGTTCATTATGGCGGAAATCACTCAAATGGTGATAGAGAAAAAGACAATGTGTGCTTTCTTTGCCAAATGGTGTGAGCTAGGGTTTGAAAATAGAATCATGAGTTGGCTGGATTGATGGGGAGAGGATAAGATTCATGCCCAAAAACTACTTTTTGGTCAATGGTAGCTTAGAAGCTCTTAAAAAAGCCATCATAGAGGAGAGATCGTAGTGTTATGGATGGGATATGATTTTATTTCATTGATTGGCATCCAAACTTCGATCTCCTCTTGCATGACATGAAAAGCATTCCGGTTTGATTTAAATTACTCAACCTCCCTATGGAGTATTGGAATGCAAAAGCTCTTTCTTTGATCAAAGAGGAGCTAGGATCATTTATTTGCTTGGACAAGAATCTCCAACAAAGTAAGCAAGGATCCCATGTAAGGATCTGCATCAAAATCAATTTGAGGGGCACACACCGGGGGGAGTTAGAGTTTATGGAGATGAAACTCAAACAACGGTTTGTGGCAAATGTAGAGGTCTAGGGCACTCAAGCTTCGAGTGTGTTTAAGGGAGATATGATCTATCTTCTTGAAGGGAGTGGTAGCGGGTCAAGCAAGTAGAAGAAGACAGTCTTGGCTGACACAGTTCCAAAGAAGGAAATGGATGGTTCCCCAGATGCAATCATCCCACAATTGCCGATAGAGGATAAAGAAGTGAAGGCAACGAAAGTCGTCTTGTTGGGAGATCTTGATGCCATGGTAGACACAAAAATTCCTCCCACATTCATAGGTCCAACAAATGAGAATCAATGTCAACTCTTGAATGAGATTGATAATATTATGGAAGTGGGATGTGGGTTAATTGTAATGTCCCCTTCATATCACTTATCCCAGTTTCCTGTTATAATCGTGTATTGGTTGATTCCAAGAATAGATGCATGCACATGGTCTTAATAGATTGTGTTTGTCCACCTATATGATTAAAAGGTCACGCCTTTTCATCAAATTTGGGAGGAGTTGTGACCCTTCATAATTGACCCTCTTTCCAAAAGTCACAACACTTCATAATCATAGTCCTTTCGAAAAATCACAACCCTTCATAATCACAATCCTTTTCAAAAGTCACAACCCTTCATAATCATAATCCTTTCAGAAAGTCACAACACTACATAATTACAACTATTTTTGAAGAGTCACAACCATTCATAATTAAAACAATTTCAAAGAGTCACATCCTTTCATCATTGCTACCTTTTAAAAAGGTAACTTCCTTATTTTCTTCATATTCCTTTCCTCTTCCATAAATCCTTCTTTAACTCCCTCTCTTTCCTTCCTTTTTTTTCAAATGAACTCTCCTCCCTTTTATATCTTATTTTGAAGGAGTCACATCTCTTTATTACATATCTCTTGACCTTTCATTAGATTCTGAGTTGCCGGTTCAGATTCTAGTTCGGATGCGGGTTCGAAATTCGTCCAAATTTTTTTTGGGCTGGGTTCGATTTGTTTTGGGTTCGTCCGTACAAGAATATATATATATATATATATATGCAGCAACAGAAAATAAGTTTTTCTTTTCATTCACAAATGCACAAATGACATAAAATGGCAAAAAAACTTTATAGAAAAGTCACTTTTAGGGTTGAAGGGTTGAATAGACCTAAAATGGCAAATTTTTTTTATGGAAAAGTCAAGGAAAGTGACGTTTTCAGTCAAATTTGCCTCAAATTCTCTCCAAATTTGTTCTGGGTCCTGTGCATTTCAAAATTCTGCCAAATTCGTTTGAAAGTCTGACAAGGTCCTTCTGACAGACTTTATTGCAAATTTGAGTGTCTGTGGCAGAATTTGAACCGAATTCGAATTTGCAGCGAATCGAATCTCGACTTCAACCTTCAGGGAGCGAATGTGGTAACTTAGATTAGATTTAGTTAATTTATATTATTTTTTATTATATTATTTATTTACTTATTTATTTTATGTTTATTATCATTTATTACTAAATCCTATTTAGAAAGGTAACATACTACAATATTGTCTCTTGTAGTTAATTTTATTTATTTATTCATTCATTGTAATTTTATTATTATTTATTTTAAATCTTATTTTATTGATAATAGATTATATCATAATATTATTATTTATATTTTATTTAATTTTTATTTATATTATAATAATATTTTATTATTATTTCTTATTTTTTTTAATTTTAATATTAATTGAAATATATCATCATTTATTGAATAATATTCACTTATTTAATTATTATTAAAATTTTATCTTAAAATGGGGACATGACATTAATGGAGTTGTCCAAAGATCTAGATGGGGTTTTGGGGAATTTCTTGATGTGTGAAACACTCATGATCTAGAAAATGCCAACCAGGAGATGGGTGATATGCAAGAAGGAGAAATAGGAGTTGAGGAGGGTTTCACCACTCCCAACATAGAGGGGAAAGAGAAACTTGCAAATTCTTTCTCAAATAGTGGAGAAGTTAGGAAATAAGAAAAAAGACAAAACTATAAGCTCTCTAGACTGCGGGGAAGGGAAGAGAAAGAGTAGGAAAACCAATGAAGAGAAAAGAACCTTAGAAGAGGAAGTTGAGGGTTAGGTGAAAATTACTATGATGTTGAGATCAGGGAAGGGAATCCCTCTTCTTGAAGAGCAATGAGGTTCCTTTTTGTGGAATGTTAGGGGCTTAAACCTCTAACAAATAGCACCTAGTTAGGTGCTTTGTGGAGATGTCTATGGCATGCATTTTCATGATGCACGAAACTAAGCTAAGTTAATCAGAGGTAGATGTTTTTAGGAGAAAGTTGGAGTTTGGGTGCTGAAAGGTTGTTGAAGTTGAGGGCACTTCAGGGGGTTTAATCACGCTTTGGAGACCTCAATTTTGTTTACTTAAAGAAGGTTGCAAACAATTAGCGTTGGTTAGGGTGTGGAGTATTTCCTCGAATTTGTCGGTTATTCCAGTGAATGTCTATGGCCCATTGTCAAGTTTCTTGAAGAAGGAAGTATGGAAAGAAATCAAAGCTTTTGTGTCTACTTCCCCCAATGGGGGATTTATCATTGGTGGGGACTTTAATGCCATCCTACACAATTAGGAGAAAAGAGGGGAGTAAAAAAGAAGATGGAGTCTTAGATAGATTTTGAAGAGTTCATTACAAACAATAGGTTGCTAGAAATATACATGGTGAATGGTGTTCACACTTGGACCAATAGAAGGTTGGGGTTCAACAACATAATGAAAAAACTAGATAGATTTATGTTCAAAGTTGACCTTGGAATGTTCCCTTCCTCCATAGAAGTAAGTATTGTTCCTCAATCAAATTCTAATCATTATTCGATCCAACTTGATGATTACTGGTAACAAATATTGGCCGATAAGATGTCCATTCAAGTTTGAGAAATCTGAATGAGAAATCCTAAGTTTTTAGAGATGATTGAACAATGGCGGGGGGAAGGAAATCCAAGTGGATCAAAGATGTTCAGCCTTGCAACAAAATTAAAATTGATGAAGCAACGGTTAAAGGAATGGAACACTAACCACTTCAAAAATGTTTTCGTCACTAAAAAGGATATGGAAGATGAACTGAACAAACTCAACGAGAAGGTGTTTGTTTTAGGTATGGACAAAGAAAAGTTCCTAGCAGAGGAGTTGTTGAGGGACTATGAGGAGGTGCTTGTCAAGGAAGAAAGATTTTGGAGACAAAAATCCTGTGAAACTTGGATTGACAATGGAGATAAAAACACAAGTATTTTCATAACAGCACCAAGCAACAAAGAGATATTAGTAGAATTGTGAAGAAAAAGAGAGTTGATGGTGTAATTTTTGAAAATCTGGAGGACATTAGCAGAGAAGTTGTAGACTTCTTCATAAAGCTTCTCAACAATTGGGAAGGGTTTGATTTGTATTCCCATCAACAAATTTTGGAAAGGATTCCTCACTTAGTGACAAAAGATAGAATGCAATTTTGTTGGAGAGCTATTTTGAGGCATAAATTCTTAGTGCTTTGAACCAATGTTACTTGGACAAAGCTCTAGGTCCAAATGGTTTCTCGATATGCTTTTTAAAAAAATGTTGGCAAGTCATGCAGAAGGATGTGGTGGCAATAATTTAGGATTTTGGGATCTTGGGAAAAATGCTAGAAGAAATAAAAAACACGTTCATTTCTCTGATCCCCAAGATCAAGAAACCTATTAGAATAAAATTTGATTATTTATTTATTCAATGGTCAATAATGTATTTTTAGTTTGTTTAGATAGTTTCAAAATTTGCTTTAGTGAACGATTGTTTCTTTAGGAAACATCATCAATGTAATTGCTATAAATGTACATATTCATTCTTTCAATAAACAAGCAATTACCCTCGTAACATGGTAGTATCAGAGCAGGAATAAAATTTTGAAAATTTTTATAATCCTAAAATTTTCTTCAACAAAATATTTTAGTGAAATTTTTTTCAAAAGTTTTTTTGAGTAGGTTGTGGATCTAGTTTGCAAAGATTTTCGTGCCATTTTTTGATACGTTTTCTCCTTTGGACTTGTGTGTTTTCGTGGATTTTTCTCAAGCATTTGTGTTTGTGAGCCCTTTTCAGTCTTTGTGTGGGTCGTTTTGCCCATGAACGAATGGTTTTTGCTCGGGAACGAGTGCCATTATTAACAGCACCCTTGCTTTTTCTTCATAGATACAAGACTCTGCAAGTCTCGAGCTGAACTAGGGCTCTAGAGTCTTTTTGGCTCTGGGATCAGACTTGGCTGAGTCTCCCAGAGTCTTGGCGCACTCGCCGAGTCCTATTGACTTGCCCAACTCTGCGAGTCCCGTGGGCAGGACTACTGTTGCAAGACAACCAAAAAGTTAAAAAAAACAATTTTTTTCAATTGTTTTCATTGCTTTTTTTTTCTTATTTCCCTTCTCTAAGACCTAAAAAGGTCATTCCATCATTTGCAAACACAAAGAAGAGAGAAAAAAGGCTTGATAGAAGAATATTGGGGTTTTGGGACTTATTCTCACGAGGCTTATGCAAGAAAAATCAGACACTACAGAGGATTGCAGTTCGTATCTTGAGCTAGCCATATGCTTCAGGATGCGAACGCAATTGGAGTATGTTCGAGCATATACACTCAAAGAAGTGCAACAAGTTGGTAGTGAAAAGGGTGAATGATCTTTTGTTTGTTCATTACAACCTTCACCTCTGTCACAGACAAATCTTGGGAATTGACACATCTCTTATCATTTTAGAGGAGTTTGATCCACAGGCAAAGTGGAACACTGAGATTGATGATCCTGTCTATAGTGCATAGGAGGAGGCTAGAGTGCGAGGAGACCCAATGGAGGACCCTAAGGCTAAGAGTGAGGGATCGGAGGATGATGAGGATGCCACTGAGGTTGAGCCTCAAACATAGGGAGAGAAGGTGGCTGCAAAATCTTCCATGACCTATCTGAGGCATACACTAGGAAGATATAGGCTACTCTGAGCCTTAGTCTTCTAGGCTCTAACTTTTATTTTGATATATGTTTTGAACTTTTTTTTTACCATGGATTTCCTATTCCATGAATATTGTAGACATTTGACAATGACACTATTTATATTTCTAATGTTATTTAGTTTAACTTATTTCCTTTAGAATTCGCATTTATACTTATGTAATCAATGTAAACTTGTGTTTGTGTGCAAAGTAGCTTCTATTTATCTCAATTATTGTCTTTGATGTTAATTGACTAAATGATGCATGAAAAAGGTTTTAAATCCTTAAAAATCTTTGAATTTCTTGGGGTTTTCAATTTGCCGAGTCCTTGTTGAGTTGTTGCCAAGTCTGGACGCCGAGTCCAAGTCTAAGTCAAAAATCGGTTTGTCGAGTCCAAGGCGAGTCTAAGTCTTGTAACTATGGTTTTCTTTTATTTGTAACTCGCGGCTCCTATTTTTATTCAACTCATCGGCTCAACTTCTGTTTGGCATGCATTTTTTTTGCAATTTTTGAACCCGTATTTTGTAGTTCGCATTAGGCTTTGTTCAACGGCTTTGAATTAGAACAAATCGCGTCTTGTGGCTTGTGATCTTCCTTCTACAAATGCTGATGCCTCTACTCTTTTCTTACGGCTAGGGTTTTCCTAAAATCCTTTGTGCTTGTGACTATGACCTTAATTTTAGTTTGTGCATTGCCATTTGCAAGTTCTATTTCTGCAACTAGGGTTGCACCTCGACCTAGGGTTTTTGGGTCTTTGTTCCTATGGCTAAGTTTATTGTTTGATTTTTTGAATAAAAATTAGGGTTTTTTTGCATTGGGATTCATGCCTTAAAATCTGTGCTAGGATTTTGGGCCTATTTTTTGCCTTGGGATTTGTGTCAATGGCTTTATGCAATCAACTTCTGACTCTTAATCAATTTTTTACTTCTCTAGTCTATCTTGTTTTTCGTGCCTTGGAAAGTTAAAAAAATGGCTTCATTGACTAACATAATGCTGGAAGGTAGTCTAAAGTGCAACTGCTGCAACTACAACACCTGGAAGTAGCAAATGATGACTATTTTTGAGTATCGCTATCTTGACCAGATTGTTCTAAGAAATTATACTCGTCCTACAACAATGGGTCTAGATTAGGACAAATTTGATGAGTGGAATCAAGAAGCCGCGATGCTCATTAAATTTTCAGTCACCGATGATCAGTTACCTCAAGTACCCTTAGGCAAGACAACTATCGAAATATGGGATAATTTGAAGGAAATACATGACACGTTTGACAAGAGTTGTGGGTTCTTTCTGAAGAACATGCTTTCTTGATCATGGTGGATGAGAGGATATCTCAGCACGAGCATCTCACAAAAATCAAGGACATCTGTGATCAGTTGGAGGTGATTGATTAGAAGATGGAGGAAGAAGACATGGTAGCCATCACTCTGAAGAGTCTACCAAAGTCTTATGAGCACTTTATTGAGATGCTCAACATTACCTCAACTACTGTTGAGTTGAAGTTTCCAAATCTTTGCACCAAACTTCTATAGCAGCATTGTTGGAGACAACAGTTTGGTAGGGTGCTAGCTTGTCCTCTATAGAACAAGCCTTCATAAAAAAATCCTTTGCTAAGGGCAAAGGGAAAAGTCAGTCCTCTCGACATAAAGGCCCAGGTCAATCCTAGGATAGCTCTGAGAAGAACATCCAGTGCAATTATTGCCACAATTATGGTTACATGAAGAAAGACTATCGACAATGCTTGGCTTCTAAACAAAAGAAGTAGGGAGGGTCTTAGAAGAAGGCCAATGTTGTAGAGCACACTGAAAAGGAGTCTGCCTTTTACACCTTTATGGCTAAAAGACCGACAGATCATGTTAAGTCCTCTGCCCGGTACATTGATTCAAGTGCTTCTCAACACTTAACTCTTTGGAGGGATTGGTTCACAGAGTACATGCCATTCACTGATTATAGGTGTAGGCACGACAAAGAAAAGAAAGGGCCCCGCCCCCTTTTATAATAGTTGAAACTAGCCTCAAACAATGATCATTGGAGGAGGGGAAGAGTACTATTTTCGGCAAGGGCAATGTGCAAATTCAATATGGTGGGAGGAATTTAATTTTCCTCAATGTTTACTATGTTCCAGGCATGGAACTCAACCTTCTATTTGCCAGTCAGATTATGAGACACTCTCCTCGGCTGGATGTGGTATTTAGTTTGCACAAATGCAACATTGTTTCTAAATTTGCTTCAAGGAACGATTGTTTCTTTATGAAACATCATCAATGTAATTTCTATAAATGTACATATTCATTCATTCAATAAACAAGCAATTACCATCGTAATAAAACCCTCTTCAATGGATGAATTTCCTCCCAACTCTCTTTGTAACACCACCTAAAAGATCTTAGCTAGAGCCATTGCAAATATACTCAAGAAAATTTTACGTACGTTAACTCAAATGAGTAGATTGGGTTCGTGCTGGGTAGGTCCGCTCTCGATGGTGTCATCATTACACAGGAAGCGATCCACTTTATCCAAAAAACCAGGAAGCAAAGCATGTTAATTAAATTAGATATGAAAAAACTTATGATCAGGTTGATTGCTATTTTCTCTTCAAGGTGATGGAGACTTTTGGTTTCAATAAGGTGTGGGTCAATTGGATTCTCAATGGCATCTCTAGCTGCAGATTTCAGTGCTATTAATGGATCCTTAGAAGGCTTCTTTGAAGCTTCAAGAGGTCTACAACAGGGTGATCCATTCTCCCCTTTTCTCTTTAGCATAATGGTAGAGGCAGTAGGAAGATCAATTTCAAAGGCTGCAACAATTGGCAGATTGGAAGAAAGAAAAGTTACTAGCAATTTGCCTATTATCACACATCAACGATTTGTTGATGACACAATGCTATTCGGAGCAACATTGAGAAGAGAAGCTCTACAACTAAAGGATATTTTGGATCTTACACAGCACCCTTGGGTGAAGGGGCTAGTAAAAATAAATCATAAATTTTCTTCTTTTTTGTTGATATTTTAAGATCTTTTAAGATCGCTGCAAATGTAATAGCACTGCCTGTATTGTATATGGTATGTGGTTTCCAAATGCAACAATCTCTCTTATTTATATTGGGAATGAGGCTATGAGAGACATGTCCCTTCATGGGACATGTCTATTCATTTTATAATGTTTCATTAGTGAATCATATATTAGAATAATATAAATTATAATAATATATATTAATAATAATATAACATATATATAGATCATATATATATATATATTACAAATACAATATATTATTATTAATCAATATCTAAGTATTCTAATTGATCATACGACTGAAGCTACAAACATTAACACTCCCTCTTAGCTAGGGAGGATGATCAAACAAAATGTGTTGTGGTCTCCCTTGTCAACACATATGACCCTAACTATAGCCATACAAAACATCAACACTCCCTCTTAGCTAGAGAAGATAAAATCCATCAAGGTAATAAATCATTAATTTTGAAAGAGAGGAGATATCACCCCACTATGATATCAGGAGATATGGTATATGCAAGAATATCAAGTCACATGATGTTCACCATAGCTCATAAATATCCATGGTATGTCTAATGACAATATGTCTCATGATGTCTGTCATATGGATACTAAGTTTATGTAGAGACATGTCACTATGTGATATATTTCATAGGGTCCAATCAATATGTAATACTAAGTTCAGAAGGATCCGAATATGATTCATATGGATACTAAGAAATCATATATTACATAATTCGTAATATGAAGTATCACCTAACATGTGATACCAAGTTTTACATATCACCTAACATGTGATATGAGGAATCACCTAACATGTGATACCCAGTTTTCAATATCACCTAACATGTGATATGAGGAATCACCTAACATGTGATACCCAGTTTTCAATATCACCTAACGTGTGATATGAGGAATCACCTAACATGTGATACCCAGTTTTCAATATCACCTTGATATGAGGAATCACCTTAGATCGTGATACCTAATTTTCATACCACCTTGATATGAGGAATCACCTTAGATTGTGATACCTAATTTTCATACCACCTTGATATGAGGAATCACCTTAGATCGTGATACCTAATTTTCATATCACCTCAGATCGTGATACAAGGATATAGTAAATAAGAACATTACATTCCATTTACATATAACCCTATTATGGTATGTGCATAGACATATCAAAATGTCTACCATAACGAATCTCCATTACAAGATCGTCACCTTGTAATATCAAATACAAGTGTTCATTGTCGAAAAGTCATCACCTTTTTCCAATGTTCATAGGAGGACCCATAAGTCTTGGAGTCACACACATGAAATCCACCTTGACTCATGTCAGAGGGTGGATCCATCATGGCTCATCCCAAAGGGTGGAAACAAGGGCTTTCACCTTAGACTTCTCTCTCAAGGAGAAGAATGCAATAACATACAAGATAATAGATGAAACTCCTTTTCATCTAAGGCTTCATTCTCCAACATGCCAAGTTTATCTTGAAGGTACACAACCTTACCTCTAGCAAGAAACTTGGTGAGAATATCAGCCATATGTTCTGTAGGGATAATGTACCTTGAATAGCATACTTATGCACTATATCTCTTATATAGTTTGCATCACTCTAGGTGAACCCCAAGTTATGTAGGAGATAGCATAAAAGCATTTTAGCCAGCACACATGAGACTCAATCTCATGATCATAGTCTTCTGGATGCTTCCTTTAAGATCTTGTAACAACCTCCTCACCTCCTCGTCCAAGGTTGTTTTAGATGAACTATTGTACTCCCTCTGAATCTAATATCAACCTTTTGCGAGGAAGTCGTGTCTTTGTTCTTTAGTTTGCATTACGCTCTTTTCTTGAATGTAGTAAATTATGTTGGATCTATGTTTACCCTTTGAGTTCACATACATGGAATTTCATCATTTGAATCACAATTTTTTTTTTCTTTTTTTTATAGTTTCTTGGTCACTAGTGAAACCATCTTGATATGGTTTACTCCCTCTGTATCAATATGACCAAGATCCTTGGAAATCAAATAAGGTATATCCTCTAGATGTTGTATTGACTCCCTCTGAATCTTGGAGTACTAACATCAACATTTAACCTTCTCGTCCAAGGTTTCCTCTAATGGTTCATCAACTTCTTCTGAATGTGATATCAACCTTCTGACCTTCTCGTCCAAGGTTTCTTCTAATAGATAAAGTGTTAGACTCCCTCTGAATCTGATAGCGATCCTTTTTTTTTTTCTTCTGCAAGAGCATCCTCAAAAAATATTAAGGCAAATAGCTCTTATAGTACATATGAATAAGAGAATAAGAGAGATTAGAAATACAATACTTAGAAATTGAACTAAAATACTGATCTCATGTAGTTAAAGACTATTCTTCAACTTCTCTCAGTAACATAGATGCACACCCTTCGAACAATAATCATCATTTCCATATATTTTAAGCATTATAGTATATAGTGTACTTATAAGTTCTCTAACTCTTGAGTCATGAGAAACATGAAGTCTTCGGCAAGAGCAAGCACTTTGCTTTGAATTTAGGCCCACTCTCCATGCTTGGCTTTTCAGTTGTAATATAATGTTGCTACATGATCATCCTCATTGTCAACGTAGGAGTCGACCATCACATTTATGTCACTGCCTTCTTTTAATCAAACACCAAATCCATTGAATTGTCAATCTCACTAAAGGGGTAGACGTCCAATGATGTCTCAGGTTTGAATAATTCAACACTCTCCTATGCTTTGCTTGAAGAGCACCGCTATTAGACTTCTTGTGTCAACAATTAAGCTAACCGACAATACCATGTTTGTTCCATGAATATATAATTGCCTCAATGATCATATATGCCCAATCCATCAATACGATCACCGCATGATAGACCCTCGGCAATTGATTCTGGATTAAACAAGGAATGTATTGAGCATCGTAGGAATCTTCAGATATTCCTGTGGTCATGAATTATTGTTGATATCATTTGCATTGTATAATTCTTTTTGTACGCCTCAAACACCAATCTCGACAAAACTGATGCATTTGGGGCACTAAAGCAAATGGACTGTTAAGAAACTTGTCCACACATAATAATGAGGAGGCAATTCAGTGTTATCTATCTCCCACGACTTTCTTTCTATCACTGGTCCATCCTTCTCACACACAAACTCTGACACTTTCACTCAGAATTCCCACACATAGCAATACGGCATGACTCCAGTATTGTTTATGTCCACAACTATCTTTATCTATGTGCAGCAACCATTAGCACCCACAACTAATATGATTTTGAAGAACTTCAAGCCACGTTCCTCCGATCTCCATGATGCAATATCCTTGATCTTCAACATATGGATTGGTACTTGGTCTACTATGTTTGCTCCAGGCAAAAGTGTTTGACAGTAATTATCTAAGATCTCCTGCGATATTCCTCGAGACAATTTCAGTGCTGTCATTTGTTGACTGTGGATACAACAGTTTCAGTGCATATTGGAGTTCTATCGATCGTCCATGATAGGTGAAAAGACATTGAGGCTTGTCGCCCCCTACAATAGTGATCGTCTATCGCTCCGCACATAGACGGGGGAATTTGGCAGCAGCAACTATTTCCCCTAAGTAGCATCAACAGTGACAAATCTCTACGACCCACAATGAGAGCTCCAGTCTAAGCACAAGGGTTTGGGAGCAATCTCCATCACTTGGGTTCCACATCCCATGGAAGTGACCACCATACTAGTGGCGACCTGAGCTTACCACCCGAAGCGGTGCCTAGTCCGCTCGGCCCGCTGTCATTTGTTGACTGTGGATACTCTATCCCACACGCCAGCGCAAAGGTTAGGGCCATTTGAAAGGTAGGATCGCTGTCTTTTATTTTCTGTTGGTCACCCTTATAATGCGTCATCCTTGCAACGCTATATCGTGAAGAATATAGTGACTCACTCTTCAGAATAATCATTTTCTTTCCCCACAATTTTCACTCTCTTCAATCCGTGATACCACACACTACACAAAACATACTTCACCCAAACCAATCAAATAAATGAATACATATATAGTGCACTGAAAGGTAAAGAGATTGTAACTATCGATAGGGAGTTTTGCAACTGTCCAATCGCCAACTCAACCTTCTTCCAATGTGGCATTCCAACATGCTACCCTTGAAGGTTTATATATACACTCGATTATAAAGTATGCGATGTTATTCCTCTTCCAACATCGATATGAGTCCGCTTCAACATTATTTCATCTCTACCAATACTAAAGACGATGAAATTCTTCATTTGCAAGAACGCTTAAATCCCAATAGTGTTCAACCAGAAACTTAGAATTTTTGACTGTAAGTTAATATATATATGAGACAGTTCATTTCTTCCGCTGTCATGCATACTTTCTTCCGGCAACCACAAGTAAAGTTTTCGATGATATAGATTGCTTTCACTTGGTCGATTATGGGATAAACACACCCTAATAATATAAATTAGTATGAGATATGGCTCATAAGTTTTGGGTTTCAAATAATAACAATCGATGCCATGTGTGTAGTGACCAGCCATCACAACCACACAGACCGCAGATGAGTGGATTTTGAATTTGCAGCGAGATCCAAGGAACATGACATTTATTCTACAGACCTCGGCAAGCACACACCCAGCTCTAGCGAAATCCTTCATTCCTAATAGTGATCTATCCATTAGGCCCGTGCCACATCCTTAATTTCTGCAGCGATCCCTAAGACCAACCTCGCTCTGATACCATGTTGATATTTTAAGATCTTTTATGATCGCTGCAAATGTAATAGCACTGCCTGTATTGTATACGGTATGTAGTTTCCAAATGCAACAATCTCTCTTATTTATATTGGGAATGAGGCTATGAGAGACATGTCCCTTCATGGGACATGTCTATTCATTTTATAATGTTTCATTAGTTAATCATATATTAGAATAATATAAATTATAATAATATATATTAATAATAATATAACATATATATAGATCATATATATATATATATTACAAATACAATATATTATTATTAATCAATATCTAAGTATTCTAAGTGATCATACGACTGAAGCTACAAACATTAACATTTTTCACTAATCCACGACAAGAGCAGAAAATCACGCGCTCCCTTAGCTTTAAAAAATAATCATTACCTTGTAAATATCTTGGGCTGTCCTAATTAAACTAGCTTGATAACAGAGAAGCTTTGGGATCCTCATGGGGACAAAATCAATAATCGCTTGTCTTCTTAGAAGGGTTGGTGGCTATTGTGGCCTGGTAGAATTTCGATGCTTAAGGCAGCTCTCTTTGCAATCCCAATTTATTTAGTGTCTTGCCATTATATTTTGATGGGAGAAAATCAGAAACTAAATTAAATCACGAGGAGATTCTTTTGGAAAGGGACCATGGCACACAAAAAAGATTCTTCTCATTGCATGGGAAAATATATGCAAAGCAAGGGATGTTGTGGGTGTGGATGTAGGAGATTTTTGAACAAAAACAAGGCCTTAGGAATGAAGCTAATTTGGAAAATCTATAGTGTACATGGATCCACATTTAAAATGGGTCAAGATTCTTCAATTTAATTATCTTTGAGAAGACTGTTGTCGGGATAATTGTATGTACAGGTTATTATATTAGTAAAGTATTATGTTACTCTCGGTCGTTAGTGACCGAGAGGGTAGACAGTTACGTCACGACGTTTCGGTCGTGACCCTTCGGGTACTTTATATACTCTCTTGGAGGTTGGACATGAGATATGATTGTATGATCATTACGATGTAGATGTACTTGCCAGTATGGAATGATTAATGAAAGTATTTATTATTCTATGATATATTCGGTGTTTATTATATTTCCTATACTATGTCTGTGCAATACTAAGTTTACCCCAGCGGGTAAACATCTGGTGCCGTTGCCTAGACGTACTCGGGAAGAGAAGTGAGGAAAGGATTTATGCCCAATGTTTTAAATAAAGATAGAAATAGAAAAGTGAGACATGATGACGAAGAGGCCGCACACGCAACTCTAATCTCCACACAGCAGTGTGAATGTTGCTATAGGCTAGGGCAACTTGCCAAAGACCAGCTTGCCGGAGGGTTGCCTGAAGGGGACCTCGGAAGTGGTACGGAGGGTGCAGAAGCCGAAGAGGAGTTCACTTCTTCAGAACGGAGAGTGCAGAGTCGGGAAGAGTTACTTGAGGAGACACGGGTGAGAAGAGCCTTTCTCCAAGAGGAGAGAGTACGGTTTGAGGTGGGTCTCCGTACACCAAGTGCAAAGAACCAAACCAGCGGAGAGGGTGATACTGCAGAGGGTGGCACGAGCGCACCAGCAGACCCTCCATTGGAACCGAGAACCCCGCACAGTACGGTCCCACTAGTCACACAACTACCGCAAGGGCAAGTGCCATCGGTGAACAATACACATAGTACTCAGGGAGGTGTGGGCACGAGTGGTATCGGTGCACCGCCTCCACCGCGGCCAACCATGGCGGTGAATAAGCAGAAGTTACTGAAATTTACGGGGCAATCCAAGGAGGATCCAGTTCGGCACTGTCGAACGTGTGAAACGATATGGACTGCACACGGGGTAACTGACGAGAACGAATGGATCCGTCAGTTCCCTGCAACACTGAGGGAAGGTGCCATTGATTGGTACTCGGATGTTGACAAGACGAGCTTGACGACATGGGACCAGGTCAAAAAGGCCTTCCAGACAGAGTTTCAATTGTTACGAGATGATAATGAAATATTGGCGGAGATCTACAACACGAAGCAAGCCAAGAATGAGTTTGTCCGTGCGTACGGCCGACGACTCAAAGAACTCATTGGAAAAATGGAGTCGGCCCCAGCGGATGAATTGAAAAAGAGATGGTTCGTGGAGGGACTCAAAACATCCCTCCGAAAGAAAATGAAGATAGTACCGCCTACTTCGTATAGTAATGCATATAACCGAGCAATGGATCTCGAGAGCGAATGTAAGACCTCGAAGAAGACAAGGTCATCTTCTGATGATGATTCAGAGACGGAAAGTAGTGAGGACGGGTCGAGCAAGAAAGTGCTCGCATTGCAAAAAGACCTTGAGAGGATGATGCGAGAACTTAAAGCCGCCAAAGGAAGTACTAGCAAAGCCGAAGAAGATACAGTGTGGTGTACGGACTGCAAGGAGGTAGGCCACACAAAAGGGTCTTGTCCAAAAAAAGCTTTTTGTGATATCTGCCAAATCGCAGGACATCCCCTTAAAGAATGTCCCTATAACTTGAGGGCGAGAAATCAACAAGTGCTCTATGCATAGGAGCAACCTTCCATGTCTGGTACTGGCGGACAACAAAATGCTCCATCATCCGGCGGGTATGGAAACAATCGACGGGGAGGCCGAGGCAATGATGAGAACAAGCCGCGGGTCCAGTATGACGCGAAGGGGAGGCCCATGATACAGTGCAGAAGTTGTAACCAATGGAGACATTATGCCCGTGATTGTCAGAATGAGGCTACCGCTCCACTAAAACTGTGTCGGTGGTGCGGACCGGGGAACCATGAGGATGCTAACTGTCCGAAGCCCGGCTGCAACATCCTAGACATGGAACGAGGGGGCACGGAGAAGGTCCTCGCAATCACACGCGGGCAAATGAAGAAGGCCACATATCCTCACCCTCCGACAGAGAAACAAAGGATGCTCGAGGCGAAGGCTGAGATAGCGAAGGGTATGGAGGACCGAAGGGACTCCACAGATGTCGGCATTTCTACTCGAGCAATGGCCGAACAAAATATTTTAAGGCAGATAATGCAATTGGAGGTACCAGTAAAGGTCAAGGACCTATTGGAAACGATGCCGCATCTCAAAACGGCTCTATTCCTTGGGCAAAACATTCCAGCAAGCACGGTTGAACGAACGGAGATCACGAGTGGCTCTGCAGCCGACCCCATGACGCTATCGATAAATAATGGGCGGAATCCCGCAGTGGTGGAGATGGGTATTTTGGGTACCATCCTCACGAACACAATTGTTGACGGTGGGTCGGGCGTCAATGTCCTCTCGGAAGAAACTTGGAAAAGCTTGGGGAAACTGACGCTGTGGCCACTGACTTTCAATTTATTGGGGGCCGACCAGCACGGTATTAAGCCTCTCGGTACACTGATGGCGCAGCAGGTGACTATTGGAACCCAGCCTTTCACCTTAGATTTTGTTGTAATCCCTCTTAAGCAGAAGGGGTATGATGCCATCCTGGGTAGAGGGTGGTTGGTGACGGCCCGAGCCGATCATAATTGGAAGAAAAACACCCTCACATTTGAAAAGGGGGGAAGGAAGTTTGTAGTGGACCTCAACACGCAGATGGTTGGGGAGGAAATGGCATCCGATTCAGAGTCAGACGACGGGATGGGCGAAGAGGAAGGAAACATGGAACCTAATGCCGAAGGGATACTGAAAGTGGAGGATGATACAGATTCGATGGACGGTCTATTCCACTGGCAAATGGGTGATTATGAATTATTTCCGCTGTCCTGCAACATATTGAAGATTGAGGAAGCCGAGAGTGAGTTCCCTCCGGAATATACAGCATACCGAGAAGGGGAAGTCGAAAGGAAAGAAAGCCCTGCCCAGGAGTTTCGGAAGGAGGAACCCATCTGGCACAAAGAAGCAAAGTTGGAAAAAATAAATCTTGGGGATGAGAGAAATCTGAAACCCATCGTTATGGGAGACAACTGGAATCCTGTGTGGAGGATCGCAGTCTTCAAAATCTTGATTCTCCTTTTTCTTCTTATGTGCAAGACGCTGTGGTCCTTGTAGCATTTATGGTCCCAAGCTTTTGGATCGCCATTGAAAACGGACTCGGCGACAAGGAGAGGGAACCATTGCACACTCGGTGGACTCTCGAGGAACGGATACATGACGGTAGCAATGGGACCAAATTGAAACTTTACCCGAAGAAGATGGACCCGAGAGGAGGGATAGAGCAACCGAGAGGATGGAAAATGACTCGAGTGGTCAGGGATGCGACTCGAGAGCCGTCCGTACGGGCGACCAAAGAAGCCTCCGGACAGGAAATTGAAAAATACCCGTACGGCTATGCATGACCGTACGGTAGAAAAAAAAAACAATGAAAAAAAAAAAGAAAAAAAAAAAAAGGTTGAAAAACAAAAATGAAAAAAAAATTGAAAAAGTTGAAAAAAAGAAAGAAAGAGCAATGTATGTACGGCACCATAAAAACCAAAACTGTACGGCACCGTACGGCATGAAAAGAGTTTAAAAAAAAAAAGAAAAAACAAACGCTATAAGGAGACCGTACGGCAGGGGGCAAGTGCTAGTTGCTATACTATGTCTGTGCAATACTAAGTTTACCCCAGCGGGTAAACAAAGACAATATGAGTATTTGTCCCGCTCATTGCCTCAAGGTTCAAGGATTTGAAATTTCAAGGTGATCTATAGATACCTCATTACTCACTACCTGACTTGGGACATTTAGGATGGGAAATCTGCCCTCTTTTGGGAGGATTCTTCGGGTCTTTTCTTGATTGGATTTGATGGTGGATGCAGCACATTCTAAAAGAATTTTGATGCAACCATGGGGTTCGCACATGGCTGATTACTTGTAGGTTAGCAATAGGGATGGTGTGCTGGATTGGAGTTGGAAAGGCTTGCGCTCAATGGGACTCCTCCCAACAAAGTAGAGGTGGAGGCAATCCTTAGTGACCCATTACTCTCTGTCTTGGAAGTGATAAGATAGTGTGGAATGAGTCAAAATCAAGAAAATACAATTCCAAAGATGGATACACGATTTTAGAGCTGAATGTAGAAAGGTCTTTGTTGCCGCTTCACCTTTGTTGGCACAAGAATTGTCTTCTGAAAGATGACACTTTCGTGTGGGCAACATTGTAGAAGAAGATATTGACGGTTGATAAGGTTTCCAAACTGGGTTTCCATGGCCCATCAAGGTGTGTTTTATGCAAGCCCTAGGAGGAGGATGCATCCCACTTATTATTATAATGCCCCTTTGCATAGGAATGTTGGAGATGGCTATGTGCTAGGTTGGGGTGGGTTGGTGCTCTACCTAATGACATCATCTCTCTCTTTAAGGCATGGCCTATCATTCACAAGACAATGATGTTTTCCAGACTCTACATAACAAGTCCCTCCATACTCCTATGGGAAATTTGGAAGGAGATGATTAGGAGACTATTCTAGGAGAAGGAAATGAGCCTTCCCTATTTCCTAAATAAAGTTGAGGGAGCTATTCTTGAGGTGTTTAATGGTAGAGTTGCGTGTTAGCCTTCCTCTTCTTTTACCTCCACAAAATGGGATGCTAGGATGAGGAAATACTAGTTTGGGTTATGTGTTCCCACCTTCTTGGGGACTGGTGGCAGGGATGCTCAATCTCAAAGAGCAATGACAACTTGGACACATCTTGTGGCAGTACCTACCAGATATAGAAGTAAAATATATCTTTATTAGCTCATGAATACATTACAAAGAAGAAGACCAGAGATGTTCCACCAAGGATTGCAATTTACTTGATGATACCATACCCCCTTAGCAGTACACAACATATTTAAAGGACCCTCGGTTGCCAAGAGGAACACAACTGTCAACCAACCAAACTACCCGATAGTGATAAAAATCTTAATACAAACAATTAATAAATTGGCAGATAACCAATAGTATCAAACATAGCAATAGGCATTTTATGCTGACTACATCACCTCCCCAAATAAAAAGTCTTTTTTCAAACGACAAGTATACATCAAGTAATATCTAGGAAGACTAATGACGAATGTAGATAATGACTTGTATTGCACAAATTCAAAGTTATAGTGTACTTTAGAAATAAAATTTAACACCTTCAGAACCACAGAAAACGCCATGGTGTGCATCCTATCCGTGACCTTTTGAGATGCCAAGAAAAATGTTTAAGAAGCCAAAAAATAGTGATTTCATGTACTGCCTTGTTGCTACTACTCTCCTACACTGTTGCGCTACTGCCAAATAACTCACCCATTGTGCCAAACCCCTTACTTGTAGAGATCACTTGATGCAAGGCTTCCAAACATCATACAACAAAACCAAAATTGTCCTCTCAACCCCATACGACAAAGCTGATGGGTAAGCAGATGAGGGATCTCGTACACTGTACGACAGGGCTGAAAGATGTTGTACAGATTTAATTCATACATCATATGGCAGCCATGACACCAGAGTCCATACACAAGTTTGAAGAGTTCGTAAGCTGTATGGTAATGGATTTGAACATGCTTTTACGCCATATGGTGGAAGCCACACACCGTACAGTGTTGAATTTGAATGTGTTTTTATGTCGCATGGTGGAAGTTGTGCGCCATATGATGATGAATTTGAGCATGTTCTTATGTTGTACAGTGGAAGCCATACATTGGACGATAATGACTCTAGAGGAGAGTTTGTGATGTATGGTGGAAGACATGCATCATACAGGAATGAATTTGGAAGATCGCCTACGTTGGATGATTTCCCAACACAAGATAGCCACCCAAAGGATTGTTCTAAAGAGAGTTGTACATGTATGGGCTAACGGGTGCTTTGGAACCTAAACTCGAATTACTATACGAAAGTTGTATGTTGCAGGGAGGATCACATTGTACGCTATGATATTGTGCCTGTATGTTCTCCAAGGGTTGATAAAAAAACTTCTGTAATGGAACTTGTACCCGTATAGTCCCAAATGACTCAACCAAAATGTCCTCCAAGTTTTAGATGTACTAATCCGGCTCATACAAAGAAGTGTTGCATTGAGTTAAGCCGTACAAGATGGTGCTGTGTTGAGTCTTGTCGTACGGAATGATGTCTCATTAAGTCCATCCTTCCATGAAAGTTTCATACTATATTAATTTGTTTCTGTATGGGATATAAATTGCCAAACCATTCGGTAGACGTGTTGTTTCTCTCCAACTCCCCTTTCTTTTTCTTTTCATTTTCCATCTCGGTATTGTCATAGGTATTGTCCATAACTTTACACACTTCCATTTTCTACTCTTCATCAAGAGCTGTGGCTCCAAGAAAATTACAGGTTGTCAAAAAGACATCATAGTCCTCCATTTACCAATGAAATAGTCCATTCAAAGAACTTGTCTCCTCTTCAAAACAATCTTCTAGCTCAAGCACCCCTTCATTGTTTGGTTCCATGCCTTTCCTTCATCCATACCTGACTCTCCATCTTCGAGCTTTGATTAGGAGGATGCAAACTCCTTGCTTATCACCTAATTTCTCAGGTCGATGACATACTTTCTTCCTTTACCCTCCATCAAGAGTGTGTTCCTCTTCCAATTGTGCTTTGCCTTGGCAGTGATCAACCAACCTCTCCCAAGGATTGCATCATATGCCTTCTTCTCTAACAGGATTACTACAAAGTCCAAAAAAAATATTGTGTACCAATCGTTACCTTTTGTGCGATTAATGTCCCCAATGGCTTAATGCCATGTTGGTGGGCACCTACCAAGTGGAAAGTTGGCGGCCAAAGTGTTGGCTTCCCTAGGCACTTCCAAGTTTCCTCCGGCAACACATTGACTCCCAAGCCTCCATCAACAATGGTATTTGTCAACTTTTGTGCCATTATCTCCATCTCGACGACGACCGGGTTCCTCCCAATGCCTACCATCAACAACATCGGGTCAGTGGCCAATTTCTATATTGGCTTCTCCGTCGGTTTGTCATGCTTCTGGCCAATTGTGTGGCCATCTTTAGTTGTGGCATAGTTTGTAGAAGGTCGAATACCTGTATTGGTACGAGGGCTTGCAACAATTGTCTCATGATAGTTTTCTCCGACTCTGATCATAGTGGAGTACTGACAGCATCATTTGAGGCTCTTCTCTCCTTTGCCATTGCTCATTCAATTTTAGCCTTGGCTTCCTAAAGTCTTTCCTTCTCTGTACAGGGGTTGGGATATACTGTCTTCTTAGTTTGGAGTCTGGTGATCACCAATACTTCCTCGTACGACTCCTTCATGTCCAACATATTTACTCCCTTCTGTTTTGGGCATTCGATGTCCTCATGGTTCCTCGGACCACACCACTTGCACAACAAACTCTTGTCCCAACTTGCCCAACAATTCCTTGAGCCTACAATTGTAAGCTTGTACACTCTTATTCTTCCCTTGTTTGGTATTATAAATTTCAGTGACAATCTCATTGTTATCTCATGGCAATTTAAACTCAGCCTCGAATGCCCTCTTGAGCGCATCCCAAGAAGCTATGGATGAAGCATCTAGTTCTATGATCCAGTCGATGGTTGTACCTTGTAGTGTTGTTGGAAATGCTCTTAGCCAATAGTTTTTGTTATCTTGACCGTTTGCTACCTAGATAGTCTCTCAAGTCTTCTAGTGCCTCATAGGGTCTTCTGACTCGTTCCTCGTGAACTTCGGCAGTTTCTGCCAATCCACATTCAAACTTGTCAAAGGAGTCACCATCTTTCTTGCTTGATTGTCCCTTGTTGGACCTATGTGGACTATTCCGACTGCTACATTCCAGTGTTTTCCCTGCACTCTCGGCCATGCACGCGTACTCCACACGTCCACCTCTAGCATCCCCAACACCTTGAGTACTTGCAGCCGTTGACTCATACTTGTACTCCCTCTATCCGAGGGTCTTCAATTTAGATCTTCTAATGATGGGTTCTTCTAAGATGGATACATTCTCAATGCTATGCAATATGTCTGTTAGTTCAAGGTTTCCTTTGTACTCCTTGTCTGACGTTGTCTGTACGGATGGTTGTCTTGCTTGGTCGGCAAGGTATGTTTCATCAGCTTTTTTCTCGTAATCTTCTTCGTTCTCTTTGTTCTACAATTCTTAAAGATCGCTTGATCACTTGGTATTGACCACCTTATGGCCTCTTCTCACCTTTATTGGGATCCAAGGGCATGAATCATGCAATACTGACCCGATTTCTTCTAAGGCAATGGTGCCAAATGTTTATCGCTATACCTGGTAATTTACATACATGGAATAATAATACAGATGGCAATGTGTACTGGATATAGGAGTAAAATATATCTTTATTAGTTCAAAAAATTGTGCGGACTCGCGAGTCAATAGCGAGCCAAGTTGACATGCCATGGGCTCGCAAGGCGAGTCCAGGCGAGTTGACTCGCGAGTCTTTGCCTTGGACTTGCGCGAGTCTTTCATCGAGACTCGCAAGTATTGACTTGGTCTCGCGTCGTCCGCTAAACACGCCCAGCACATGCATAAATTGTTTTTTTTTTCCATTTTTCCTCTCTTTTGCTCTTTGTTCTTTCTTACAATAGGGTTTTAGGGTGTGGAGAGGTTGAAGAATCAACATCAAATCTGCAAACTACATCTAGGTAAGGAATTTCTCTACTTATTTATTTTTTTCCCTTCCATTAGAAATGAAGAAAATCTTGAAAAACAAGGGGAAATGTTGGCAAAATTTTTTCTATTTCTCTTTTTGACTTATTTCCTTGCATTTTTATCTTGTTTTTTATTACTATTGTTATCAAATGATTCATTATCAATTTTTTTTGTTTTTCCATAAAACCCTTTTGATTTTTTAAATTTTTTTCATGTTGTAACAGTTATGGGAAAAACAAAAGATGAGGCATGGAAGTATGGAATAAGGGGAAATAAAAAGGGAGATGTGACTTGCACGGAATGTAGCAAACCGATGACAGGTGGAGTGAATAGATTAAAAAACCACCTTGCTAGAATACTTAGACAAGGTGTGGATTGCTGCCCCAATACAACTCTAGAGATTATTAGACACATGAAGGCCCTTCTTGTTAAATATGACTCGCATAAAGAAGAAAGGGAAAAAACAAAACAAGCCATGATAGCTGCAATGAATCCAAATGCATCCAGTTCAACTCCCTTTCATTGCACAAGCACTCGCAAAAGGAAAGCCTGTAGTACAAATAAAGTAATATTGTATTAGTTCTAGTTATGTCTTGTCGGGAGGGTAGTTAGGAGCGAGGAGGTGCATTCGTTGGTTTTCCCAACCAACCAACTATCATATAAACACTTTGGTCTTTGATGTAAAACTGTTGGTTTTTGGTATCAATAAAGAAAATAGCATTTCCTCGCCATCTTGGTATGTTGGTATCTTAGTTTCATGGTATGGTATTATGTTGCTTTAACATTGAGGTTTAATGTACTGTTGGTATCATTGGTAATAAGTTCTGTTTTATATTCTCTATTTGTATAACTATTCTACATTTTGGCGCCGTTGCCTAAGTTCGAACATGGAGGTCTCGGCTTGGGCAGGATGGAGTAATGGGAAGGCCCTTCCTACCACACGTACTGATAATGAATAGTGACAGAGAAGAGGAAATAACAAGGGAAGATCAAGTGACACAAGATTTGGTGTCGGCCTGGGAAGTCTCAGTTGACCAGTACGTGCAAAGGGAAGCCCGAGAGAGAGCGATTCCAGAGAGCATAGTACGGGACGAGCTTTCAGTGCCACCAGCAGTGTACGATCTACTTGGCCAAATCCCTCGACTATTGGCAAGAAACGTGGTATGCGTGGAGGAAGAAAGAGAGGAGACTAGAAGGGAGAAGAGGAGACAACAAGTACTCCACCAGTCGGCCGAAAGAAGTATACGAGAAGTGGGGGAGCATGACAAACCAAGGAAGAGAAGGAGGTAATAAAATAATTCATGCCCCTGCTTCCAAATAAGTATCCCAAACTGTGTCCGGAAAAAAAAACTAAGGCAGGAAGTAGAGAAAAATCTCTCTGTTGAAAATTCTTCCAGCCAGGAGGAGCTAGGGGAAGATAGTGGGGAAGAGGATGGGATGAGTGACACATCGTCAAACTCTCAGGAGGAGATCCACCTTGGCCACCTAAAGGGCACACCACGAGATGTTACTTTTTTACCACCAGCGGAAGGGCCATTGCCAGGAGGGGTACCTGAGTACGCGTAGATTCACAAGACCATCAACATCACAGAGGGAGAGAGTACCATGCTTAGTACGGAGGTCATTCGTACCCCTCCTAGTGTGGAAGACATCCATACAAGCACAAGTGGAAATTGCTGCAAGGAGGTGGACAACATATCAGAAAAAGGGAAACCGGGCACGGAAGAAGGGAGTAGACAGAAAAAGATTCTGAGATGGGGAGCCACAAGACTCTCCTTGCCTGGCATGGCCAATCTGGTTCCTGCAGATCAACAGACTCACACCAAGGTCATAGACCTCAGAGAACGACAAGTGTGTGGACACAAGATAAGACTCCACACCCCACAAGGTATTGAAGTAACCCAACCGGTTGCTTTGGTGGTACAGGCTGAAGGAAAAATGGGCCCAGAAGGTATGGAGGGAAAGAAAGATACACAAGCTGAGGATGCAAGAGAAGACATGGTACTGGAAGAAGCAAATAGACTGCTGGAGGAAGTTGGAATGGTACTACCACCCTCACCACCACCCAACGAACCAGGAGAAGAGGACACAACAGGAATCCAAAATCAAACTGGGTATGGTGCCGGGATGATTACATTAGAAGATAGGGCAGCGAGGTTCCTCAAGGAGTTGGTAGCTATGGAGCATGCCACTAAGGAAATCATAGAGCAGGCCAACAGCCAGAACATGGACGCCATAGTCAGAGCAACAGAGTGCTTGGTAGTGTTCATGAAAGGAGCATGCCAGACAGATTGGGGCCTACTTCAGCAGGGGGATACACAGGAAGAGAAATTGCTGAAATGTGGACAGCCCCAGGCATCATACCGCAGGTACAGGAACAACCACCGCTCATGCACACCCTTGCAAAAATTGAGGGGGCTTTTAGGAAGACCTACTTGGAACTTCAACAGGAAAGGGATCTAACTAGTAACATGAAGAAGGAATGGGCAGAAGAAAAGGCTGCATGGCAGAAGGAACGAGCTGGCCTGAAAGAGAAAGTAGCACTAGCAGTAGCAAAGAAGATGGATGCTTTATGGGTTCTCCAAGGAGTTCGGGCCAAACAAAAGATGGCGGAACGAGATCTTTCACGCATCTGGGAACAAGCTTCAAATCCAGGGATGTCTTCACAACCCAACTCTGAAGTTTAATTTTTGTTTAGCACTGTCGTCTGGAAGACGACTATTTTTTTTGGGGGGGATAAATGTAGTACAAATAAAGTAATATTGTATTAGTTCTAGTTATGTCTTGTCGGGAGGGTAGTTAGGAGCGAGGAGGTGTGTCCGTTGGTTTTCCCAACCAACCGACTATCGTATAAACACTTCGGTCTTTGATGTAAAATTGTTGGTTTTTGGTATCAATAAAGAAAATAGCATTTCCTCGCCATCTTGGTATGTTGGTATCTTAGTTTCATGGTATGGTATTATGTTGCTTTAATATTGAGGTTTAATGTATTGTTGGTATCATTGGTAATAAGTTCTACTTTATTTTCTCTATCTGTATAACTATTCTACAAAGCCCCCTTTCATCATCAACTAAACTCATCTATTGCTGACAATGAGGATGAGGTTACTGAGACTCAGAATCCTCCTTCATCAGACCCAAATTTTTTAATTTTGTGCAATGTTCCAGGAGAACAACCTTCACTTGAAGGTAAAGGATGGAATAAAGAAAAACATGAGAAAGCAATGATAGCAGGAGCACATCTTTGGTACTACAATGATTTGTCTTTCAATGCGGCAAGCAGCCCATATTGGGAAGGTTTGGTTACCGCATTTACAGTTGCACGCAAGGGGTTTAAGGTCCCAACAACTTATGACTTCAGTGGGCCATTGCTACAGAAATCAATAGAAAGTACACAGGTTCTAGTTGATGATCAAAAAAATTTTTGGAAGAGAAAAGGATGCAGCATCTTATTTGATGGATGGACAGATGGGAGAGATAGGACTCTCCGCAACTTCTTGGTGGCTTCTAATGGTGCAATGGTATTCCTCAAGTCTATAGATGCCTCAAAGGAAATAAAAACTGCTGAGACTTTGTGCAATTTGTTAGATGGGGTGATCCAAGAAGTTGGAGTTGAGAATGTTGTCCAAATTATCACAGACAACGTAGCTGCATATGTATTTGCAGGTAGAATGCTTATGGAGAGGCATCCCACAATTACATGGAGTCCTTGTGCTGCACACTGCTTGGACTTGTTGTTAGAGGACACTCGAAAGATTAGTTGGGTGAAAAGGGTGGTTGAAGATGTTAAAAGTGTCACCGAGTTCATCTACAACCATACTTGGGTCCTCGCTTTGATGAGAAAACACACAAGTAGCAAGGACCTTGTGCGACAAGGAGTGACACGATTTGCTAGCCATTTCCTCACATTGGAAAGCATTCTTGGTATCTTAGGCAAATGTTTGTGTGTGATGCTTAGCTGCAGTTTGCATATGCCAAAAAACTTGAGGCAGAGAAGATAGTAAGTATTATTTTTGATGCTGGGCTCAACAAAAGCGGAGACGAGTTGATCAAGGTAAGTAACAAACCCAAATATAAACTTTATACAAGAATCAACTTGCTATTTTTTTAGGGGTTAATTTTGTAATAATTTAAAGTTTGTTTTTCATTTTTCTAGGTGATAGAACCTTTGGTAAGGGTTCTTTGTATGATGGATGGAGAGGGAATGCCAATGGGTTTCATTTATGAGGCATTGGATAGGGCCAAAGAGGCCATTTCACATTACTATGGTGGAAATTCAAAAAAATATGAAGTCCTTTGGCACATCATTGATCGTAGGTGGACACACTAGCTCCACCAACCGATACATGCCTTGGCATACTACTTGAATCCAAGATTCTATTTCTCTGATTCATTTAAGGCTGATGAGGAGGTCATGGCAGGTGTTGTTACATGTATTGATAAGATGGTTCTTGACTGTGACTTGAGAGACAAGGTTCTTGATGAGTTGGAGGTGAGATTTTACATTTGTTATATCTTATAATTTATTTATGATTCATGAATTTGGAAATGCTCATTGTTGAGTTTGAGTCTTTGACAATTCTTATCTATGAATTTGGAAATGTTCATTGCTCAAGATCTACAAGGGTGCAAAGGGAAGACTCTTCTCTTCACAACAAGCAACTGACAAGAGAGAAAAACAACCAGGTAAAACTTTTTGTTCAATAGTAGAATAAAAAATTAGAACCTTGATAATGATTGTTAATTTGTTACAAACTTACATATTTTACTCAATTCTAATATTTCTAAATGTTTTTTTGTAGATTTATGGGGGGAGAATTATGGTGCTAGCACGCCTAATCTTCAAAAGATAGCCATTTGTATTTTGTCTCAGCCATATAGTGCTTCTAGGTGTGAACAAAATTGGAGTACATTTGAGAACATTTACACAAAGAAGAGAAATAGGTTGAGCCAAAAGAGACTCAATGATCTTGTCTTTGTTCGGTATAACCTTTGCCTTCGCACTAGAAAGGTGGAGGGTGTTTCACATGAGTCCATTGACTTGGACGAAATTGATCCATATGGTCATTGGACAGTCAATGAACAAGATGAAGGTGATGATGTCCTCCTTACTGAAGAAGATATTGCAGAGGTAGAGAGAGGTGCAACAGCAGAAACATAACATTGGCTGATTCTAGTGAGATGGAGGATGACGAAGACGAGGACTTTGATGTTGAAGAAGAAGAATCAACTCCTCCTTTACATACCGCAACGCCTACTAGTTCAAGGTGTCGAAAATTGAGTTACATTAGAAGAGGAAAGAGGAGGATGCAGTCTTTAGAGTGCTGTTTTTCACATTTGGATATATCATTATATCTAATTTTGTAAACATTTATAAACTTATGCTGTTGTTATACATTTTTAAGTTTGCAACTATTATGATATTTCATATATTGAGTGTTTGAGACTCATACGACATGTGTAATGTATCAATTATGGCTCTTATGTTCTTTAAATGCATTAATTTCTTTGTGTTTTTATTTAAAACTACAATTTTTTCCTTTTTCTATGTCTTTGCCGAGTCTTTTGCAAGTTCGAGTCCGAGTTCAACTTTTTGGTTTGCCGAGTCCGTGGCGAGTCCAAGTCTTTGAACTATGCTCATGAATACATTACAGAGAAGAAGACTAGAGATGGTCCGCCAAGGATTACAATTTACCCAACAATACCATACCTCCTTCCTTGGCGGTACACAACATATTTAAAGGACCCGACGGTTGCCAAGAGGAACACAACCGTCAACCAACCAAACTACCTGACAGTGAGAGCAAACTTAATACAAACAATTAATACATTAGCGGATAACCAATATCAAACACAACAATAGACATTTTATGCCAACTACATGGTTCAAGTTGAATTTTAATGGGGCATCTGGGGGGGATCTTGGTTTGTTGAGTGCTGGATGTATCATTAGGAACTGGGAAGGCCATACGGTTTGTAAATATGCTTGGCCTCTCCCTAGAGGAACCAACAATGAAGCTGAATTCCAAGCAGTGATTAGAGGTCTTCAACTGTATCAGGAACTAAAGGTGGAGCATATTGCAATTAAAGGAGATTTGTCAATTGTGGTGAATGCACTAAGAACCAGCAGAGTGGTGAACTGGGAGTTGTAGGCACTATTAGACATTGTTCTTGAAATTCTTCCCAGCTTTAAGCTCTATTTTATCAATCATATTTATAGGGAAGCTAACAAGGATGTGGATGCTTTAGCTAGTTCTGATGAGGATGGCTCTATACTGCGCATCTTGTATTTGAATAATCCTTTTCCTGCATAGCAGTGGTGGTCAGACCTTTTTCTTGGATTTGCTTGTGCACTGTGCCAAGGAAAGATCATCTCAATTTCAGGCTTCTTGGTTGGGAGCGCAAACATCTAATCGTTTGTCTGCTGGGTGTGTAGTCTGCTCTGCTGTCCATTATGAACCTGGTCCAACATTTTGCCTGATAGAGCATTGGAGAATTTTGAGATTTGAGCACAATTTGTTCAGAGGAGTCTTGTTTGGGGGCGGGGATTTTTTTAGATGAGGTGCCTCAGTGGCATTGAAGCTGTAATTTTCTTTTTCAGCAATCAAATCCTTTCTTACATATCCATAAAAAAATCCCAAAAAGAAATTCATAAAGAATGTCTTGTGCTCAAGGCACATATAGGTTACACAGAATAACTTTCTTTTAAGGTTTTAAGAATATTAATAAAATATCTCCAAAAAAGTTGCTTTAAAGAAAACTTATCCACAAGCTACAGAAATAAGTGGAAAGAAAAGAACTTTAAAGAAAACCTATCCTAAAGCAAGTAATAAAATAAAGCAAATTAAAGTGGCCTAAAAATAAGGCCCTTATCCACTGCCCAGAATAGAACATGACTGGAAATGATGAATGCTTGATATAGCTGTCCATGGTTTTGAAGCAACTTTTGCTTCAACACTCAGAGAAGCAACTGTCTAAGGTAAAACGACTTACCAAAAAAATAACTTTCTAAAAGTAGAAAGTTGGATCTTCAAGCCTGCTTTGAGTTTTTGAAAAAGTAAACCTGCTAAAAGTAGCAGTTTCAAAAATACAAGTTTTATTTTTTCAAACTTAGAAAATCTTCTCATTAACATTAAAAGTTAAAACCTTGACCATGAGACTTCACTGTTCAAACTTTGATGTCTTGAGTGCAGGGTTTTAAAAGGGCTGAAAAGTGAAGACAAAACTCTACCCTTTGTGTTGATCTTGCCATTTAGAAAACCATAACATAGGGTTTGTAGGGAGTTTAAAAGCATTGCTCATCTGATAATCTGAATCTTGGTGAAGATTAAATCTTGCTGATTTGATGAAGGTAACGCCTGTTGCTGCCTTCTAAAGTTTGGTTGCTTCTGTTGTCAAATCTTGTTCTATTGATATTGGCCACTGAAACATCATCAAATGACTGGAAACAGGCCCTAAACAGCAGTCATTTGGTATGAAAATCTCCTTGTTCAAACAAAGCATGCCTCTTGCATGTATTTGCCAATTTTGGTGGAGACAAAAGACCTTGTCATATGTGCGCTTAGCTCTTGGACAAATATTTTGAATGTATCTGCCAACTTTAAAACACAAAAAGAGTTTATTGATGGTTGAAGCAGCAGCAGAATGTGCTGGTGGAGCTTGGAGATGTGTCATGACCCCTTCCTGAGTAGAACCTAGTGATAATAATGATTATAGGATTAAAATATTAAATATTATAATATACAAATAAATAAAAAATAATAATAACATAACAAGATTACAATTTAAATTATAATAGTAAATCAATTATTATACTAATAACATATATTATTATTAAGATGATAATATGATATATAACTAAGATATAATTAAATAATATATTACAATCTTAATACAATAATATACTATTAAAATAATAATATAATAATGATATAACTATAATATAAATAATGATATAGTTATAATATAATATTAAATAAAATAAAATAATAATATCATAATATAAATCTTAAATATAATATAATTATTATGTAAAAGATAATAAATAGTAATTAACATTTGTCGATTTAGTGGACGACCTGGGATGTCTTTTGCCCGGATGAAGAACATAGCATAGTTCGCTGCTAAAGGATCCTCATAGGATAGAACGAGCAGAGACTATTTATATATATTGACGCTATCCACAAAGTGTATTAAGGCCTATGTTGACGAAGGTATAAAGTTGATCTAGTGACTGATTCATGGTCAAATATGTGCCAATCATTTGATGATTTCAGCCAATGATGGTCATCAATAGAACCCGACCCTTGCCTACGAAGATACCGATGCTTGGAGTATCAATAATATTTCTCAAAGTGAGTTCATGAATTTCTGTTGACGGTAGCATTGACTCCCAGCGAGTTGGAGGAAGACAAGTCTATATCGATTAAAGATAAGGAACTCAATTGTTATCCAACATTATGATCAATAGGTAGTTAGTAGTGTTTGTTATAATTCACCAGCAGTTACAATTATCAACATTGATTATATTAGTTGATATGGAATGGTGCGGCTGGAGTCACACCTCCTTTATATGTGACTTATCCTTCCATATCCAACGTAGAAGGATGCATTCCTAGGCACACATTCAGGACACGGAAAATTTATCTCTGAATAATCAGAAGCTATATTCCTTAGTCATCATTGGAAGATTTTAAGACATTAATTAGAGAGGAAGGTAAGGTGGGGTTTAGAACAAAGAGTTCTCCTTTAGTCCTCATTTCTTCTATAAGATCACTTGAGGGAAACAACAAGATCCTTGCTTGAACGGGTCTATAAATAAATCAGTCCTTGACATCATAAATTCATTTGGGCAACCACATTGATCGATCTCCTTACAGCTCATGAGTCAGTGGTATAACCCAGATATATTCCCTTTGAAAAGTCCAAATAATAAATTCATTATAATATTAAGCATTACGAGGCAAGGCAAACTTAAAATAATTTCACAGTGGGCATTACAAATCCAAACTCTAATTGTAAGTTCTAAGCTAATTGAGTAAGTTCCTATTAGGGGACATTACAAGATGGCTAAGCCATTAGTAAAGTGCTTTGGATGTATGCCATTTAGCAAGTTGGGTTGTATCTTAAGATGGTTTGGTCATAAATATGAGTCCACTTTTACTTTTTACTTCACTTGTGTGGAGAAAATAGATGGCATTGCAATGCAAAATGTAATGTCCCTTCCTTAGGTAGTTCAGACTACAACAAAGATTAGCTTATAATCGCGGATTCTCGTGGCTCAGCAGAGTGGCTAGGGGACCCAACTAGGTTAGTGGAGCCTTGCAGAGGGGTTTACAGACCTTTCCAGATATGCAAATGCAATCTCCTATTTTTAAGGAGGATACCTATTTTTTAGGAGACTGGGAGATGATCCGGGAGGCATTCTTGCGTCATTCTAGATGGTTTGAGACAGTTTCCTAAATCTTAGGAAGGGGTCCTATTTTTTAGGGGGGGACTGGTAGTGGCAATCCAATATTTAGACATCACCCTTGGACTGATGGCAACACTTAGTTTTTAGTTTTGAGTCCAGGTGATGATTTCAAGATCAAAATGGAATATTGAAGTTATGACTTTAATATGCTAAATAAATTAATAAAATAAACACCTGATAAAGTTACTGTATATTATTTTAATAAAGTAACCAATAAGTGGACTACCATAGGACATGACGCCTAGGAGGCTTAAATTAAGTTGTTTTAAAAACAACTTATTATTATTAATAAGGGAGTCATAAGGGATTCAAACTTGATAAGGAGAAATAAGTTTGTAAAATAACTTAAATTAAATAAAGTGGAAACCCTAAAAGGGCTGATTAGGGTTTTAAGTGAATAAAGGAACATTTGGAGGTTTCATTTTAGTATGGAAGCATTCATTTTCACAGCAGCAATTTGGAATTAAGCTCTGAGAAAGAATTTCAACAACAAATCAGATTTCTGGGAACGAAAACTCCCTAGAGATTGGAAGGTTGGACAAAAACTCAACTTTTCTTGGAGGGTGAATTCATTCAGAATTCATCAATGAGCAGATTGATAAAGGAATCAGTGTTTCGGATTTATTGCAGAGCAGACTCAAGGGTACTGATTGCAGATATGGGTCATTTGGGCCTATATATTCATCATCCAGCAGCACATCAAGCCTGACGTACCTCTTGAGGATTGATTGCAGCAAGTAGCAGCTTGGGTGTAGAGTTTTTATAGGTCAGATCAGATCCCTTTATCAGCATACATGTCATAATATAATCAGCAAATCATTGTTCTTTCAATGACAGGCGTTGATCATCCTGGACAACAGTTAGGCATTGAAGAGGATTAGGTTGCTGCTGTACCAGGAGGAAGGAATCAGATCTGCGACATTTCCATACAACTCTTTCAGATCAGAATTTGTAATGGTATGTAATGCATGGCAAAATCAATAAATTGAGCTCATTTTGGTTTGAGTTGCTATTTAGCTTGTTTAGTATTTTATTCGCATTTACCTTCATCATTTGGCACACATTTCAAAAAAATAGAAAAACCCCAAAAATACAAAAAAAAATCAGAATATTGGAAAACCTTAAAATTAGAATATTCAAAGAAACACAAAAAAATGAGAACTTGCAGTCATCAGATCAAAGGGGATCTTTCGCAAAAAGTGTGCCTTATTGCATTGGTGTGGATCATTAATGGTTCAACTACTTCAAAGGTGCACCACCTTATGCATACACACATAGGTGGAATTTTCATGAGTCTTAACCATGTTTCAGGTAGAGAAAACTAATGGAAATATAACCAAAAAGTGCACCCCATTTCACTTGGGTTCTTTCCATCAAGCCCTAGCATAGATCACTAATCCATTTGCCATAATTTTGGCAGAAAAATATGCCGGTTCACCCTACCATATAGTGTGTACGAGGATATACACAAAAGTGGAGATTTGGCTGGAGAATGCCAATAACTAAACCCAAAAATGCAACAAAATTGAACTTAGTATATTCAAAGTAAGATGGCTCAGACCCTTTAAAATCTGAGAATTATATGATAAGGGGGCTATCAAGTTAGAAAATTTGGATGTCACCCTGCTGAAAGACAATATTAATGGTTTGAAGTTAAAGCCATATAAGGAGAAAAGAGAGCACAATTGCAATCAACATGGTGGAGTGGACAACTTGTGCAGATGAACCTACTAACTGACTGTAATATGCTGCCTAGTTCTGTAATTCTAGAGTCTGTTTCTTCCTGTCATTTTGTCAAACAGTTGGCCTGCAACTGTCCTTCTTATGTTTTTTCCAAATTGATGTTGTTTAATGGTCCTCAAGATTGTTGTATTTCGTATGAGATATCAGTAGAAGGCAACATGAAACCATATGCAGCTAATAACAATGACCGTTCATTTATTTCTTGTTTCAGATTATTAGGAAATTACAACTACCATATCTAACATATCTTATTAAACTCAACACATTATATCAACTATAGAGTTCAATGATGGTCCATACCCATTGCAGCTACAACAGTGTTAATAGTTCTGAAAATTGCTACAGTAACTCACAGCTACAATGTTTCCGGACTGCTACAGTAATTCAGACTGCTACAGGAACTTGTTGCTACAGTAACCCGCTGCTACAGTACCGCGCTACAGTGATTCGGACTGCTACAAGAACTTGTTGCTACAGTAACCCGCTGCTACAGTACCGCACTACAGTGATTCGGACTGCTACAGTACCGCGCTGCTACAGTACTCACGCTGCTACAGGAACTTGCTACAGTACCGCGCTGCTACAGTGTCGCTGCTACAGGAACTTGCAACTACAATATAAAATCTCAAGACCATATCTTTCAATGGCGTCAAGATTGAAAGCGTAGAGGGTTTGCGTCCTCCAAGCCTAAAGAGAAATAATCTCCACAGTTTCCCAATTTCATTCAATCTTCAAGCATGCCAAATGAGAGCTATCCTCTCTCTTTTAATCCTTCCTTACTAGTTCTACGCTTCTGTCTCGCCAATGTGGGATAAAACATGAGCTTTAATGTTACCTTTTTCCCTTATGAATGCCCATGTATGTCCTTTAAAGGGGGGAACTTGATTTTTATAAAGTGACTTTATGAAACATTATAATATTTAAATTAAATAGTCACTTTATCGTTATAACTTCAAACATTAAAATAATATACCAAATGAACTCGGAATCCCACATATGATAGCTCATCGGAAAGAGCTCAACAAAACGCATCACATCCTGTCACTGAAAATCCAAGGCACTGCATCCCCTGTTGGCTTACTAAAAATAGTAAATCCTCCCCAAAACCCAACAAACGAACTCCATTTGGCTTGTAATTAAATTTGACTAGGCCAAATAACCTCAGGATCCCTTTTGAAGTCCTGGTTAGCCCTCGGGACCATGAAAGAACGGGCTAACGACAACATATATGCAGACTGGCTAAGTGGGGGACATTACAGTCCGCCCCTCTTGAAATTGCTTGTCCTCAAGCAATCTCAACTCAGGATGCTGAAGAATCTGCTCTGCCTCCCATGTTGCATCCTCAACTGGTAGGTTCCTCCACTTCACTAGGTACTCCCTGATAGTCCTCCTGCGAAGCACCCTCTCCCTGGTGTCAAGTATAGCTTCAGGAACCAAGATAAGCTTCCCCTCATCATCGAGAGGTGGCAATACTACTGAAGGCACCACATTGTGCCCCAATGCCTTCTTAAGGCGTGACACATGGAACACGTTATGTACTTTACTGTCTGCGGGCAGCTCCAACTCATAAGCTACCTCGCCCACTCTCCTGATTACTCTGAATGGTCCATAGTAGCGTGGTTTCAATTTCTCTGCTCCACTCCTCTTGAGAGAGGACTGTCTATACGGCTGTAACATGAGGTACACCATGTCTCCCACCTCAAAAGACCTCTCAACCCTGTGTTGATCAGCATATTGCTTCTACTGATTTTGTGCCTTTTGCAAATTTTCCTTCAAGGATCGCATAATGTCCTGACACTCCTGCAAAAGATCTTTGGCCTTAGGTACCCTACTGTCCCCAAATAACAAATCCAAGAAATTAGGAGCATCATACCCGTACAGTGCCATGAAAGGGGACATTTGAATAGACATATGGAAAGAAGTATTGTAGCAATACTCCCCTAGATGTAGCCACTTCACCCAAGCCCTCTGTTGTCCTGCAATGTAGTTTTGAAGGTACCCCTCAACCCATTTGTTCACTATCTCTGTCTGCCCATCGGTTTGGGGGTGGTAACTGGTACTCGGAGTGAGCTCTGTTCCACACAACCTGAACAACTCCTGCCAAAAGTGGCTCATAAATCTGCTATCTCTGTCACTGACTATGCTCCGTGGTATCCCATGTAGTCTAAATACCTCTCGAAAGAATAGCTCTGCTGTCTGTGCTGCGGAATAAGTAGATGAAATTGCAAAGAAATGTGCAAATTTCGTCAATCTGTCTACCACAACAAAGATACAATCTCGTCCCTGTGCCTTTGGGAGCCCTGTGATAAAATCCATGGAAATGCTATCCCACTTCTTCTCTGGTATGGGTAGGGGCTGTAGTAACCCACCCGGAAAGGAATGTTCCTGTTTGTTCCGCTGACACACTGGGCACTCCCTAACAAACTGTAGCACCTCTGATTTGAGCCCTTTCCAAGTGAAGCGCTCTCTCACCTGCCGATATGTCTTAAAAAATCCTGGATGTCCTGCCAATGGTGAATCATGAAATGCTCTCAAAATCTTCTGCTTCATAGCAGACCCAGGTACCAAATAAATCCTTTCCTTGTAAATGATCAGATCATTTACAACAGTATATCGGCTATCCTGAGTAACCCCCTCAATAACACTAGATGCCCAACTATCCTTAGCATATTCTGCCAAGATCATCTCTCTCCAATCATCCATGACTATCCCAACAGCAAGCAAATGAGGCCTCCTGGATAAAGCATCTGCGACAATATTTTTCTTCCCTTTGACATAGACTATGTCAAAATCATAGGCCTGTAACTTACTCACCCATTTTTGTTGCCTGTCATTAAGATCCTTTTGTCCAAGGAAATGTTTCAAGCTGTTATGATCTGTTTTAACTGTGAATCGACTTCCCGCTAAGTATTGCCTGAACTTAGCTAGCGCGTGCATGATTGCTAACATTTCTTTGTCATAGATGCTGTAGGTTCTCTCAACACCTCGTAATTTCCTGCTCTCATATGCAATGGGATGTTTTTCCTGCATGAGGACAGCTCCTATGCCTTCTCCCGAGGCATCACACTGCAGCTCAAAAGGTCTGGTGAAATCTGGAATGGCCAAAACGGGACATGTACTCATCAGCTCCTTGAACCTGTCAAAACAATCCTGAGCCCTCTCTGACCACTGAAAACTGTCTCTCCGTGTCAAGTCTGTAAGTGGTGCTGCTGTCTGTGAAAATCCTTTCACAAATCTGCGGTAGAACCCACAAAGCCCGAGAAATCCCTTGAGCTGTGAAGTGTTCCTTGGCGGTGGCCAATCCATAATGGCCCTAATCTTGTCTGGGTCAACCCGAACACCTCCTACACTAATAATATGCCCTAGATAGAGCAACTCTGTCATCCCGAACTCGCATTTACTCATCTTGGCATATAATGACTCCCTCTCTAAAATACTGAGCACTGTATCAATATGCTCCAAATGTTCCTCCCAAGTACTGCTGTATATCAGTATATCATCAAAAAATATCAACACAAACTTCCTCAACTGATCTCTGAACACTCTGTTCATACAAGACTGGAAAGTGGCGGGGGCATTAGTCAACCCAAAGGGCATGACTAAGAACTCAAAATGACCGTAGTGGCATCTGAAAGCTGTCTTCTCCACATCCTCCTCTCTAACCCGTATCTGATGGTAGCCGGATCTCAAATCAATCTTCGAGAAGTAGCATGCACCGTGCAATTCATCAATAAGCTCATCAATGTGCGGGATAGGGTATCGGTTCTTGATTGTTTTCTTGTTTAGCTCCCTATAATCTATGCACATCCTCATTGTACCATCCTTCTTCTTCACCAATACTACTGAAGAAGCGAAAGGACTCTTGCTTGGCCGTATGTGCCCCATGTCAATCAACTCCTTGATTGCCTTTTCTATCTCATCCTTATATCTTTTTGGATGGCGGTAAGGTGTGATGATAACTGGCTTAGCCCCTTCTTCTAACTCAATAACATGCTCGATTCCTCTATCCGGGGGTCTCCCTGGAGGTATCTCACCAAACACCTTAGTATGTTTGGTTATTATTTTTTGTACATCAGGCGGGTACTCCTGTTTATGCTGCTCTGTCGTCTCAGGCATTTCTCTAAACTCTGTTGCCCACTGTACCTGATTATGTCTAAATAAACTCTGCATCCGCTTGAGTGACACCACTCTAAGCTTCCCATCTGACAATCCTCTGAGCACTATCTTCTTACCATTTGCCTCAAACCTCATCTCCATTTTCTGAAGGTTAAATGTAAACTCCTCCAGAGACTTCATCCAGTTCATCCCAAGCACCATATCCTGATCACCAATGTTGACCACAAAGAAATCTCCTGTCATGTCATAATCTCCCAAACGAAGCTGCAAGTTGGAGATTTTCTCGGTACAGTCAATCTTGAAGCCATCGGCAACCATCACCTTAAATCCCCTAT
Source organism: Chamaecyparis obtusa (assembly GCA_027943335.1). Classification (NCBI taxonomy): domain Eukaryota; kingdom Viridiplantae; phylum Streptophyta; class Pinopsida; order Cupressales; family Cupressaceae; genus Chamaecyparis; species Chamaecyparis obtusa. The sequence continues at coordinate 274,687 of BSBK01006263.1, read as the reverse complement.
GCTCCTCTGTATGTAGCCCTCTGCGTGACACAAACTTCTCATCAATGAAGTTATGTGTTGCCCCTGTATCAATGAGTGCCACAAATCTCTGTCCGTCCAAAGTTCCCCTAACTCTAAAAGTGACGGCCTCCTGTATACTGGACAATTGAGCTATCGTGCTATCACTGCGTGCTTCCTCATGTGAAGAATTATCATCATCCCCATCTGATTCTGATGACTGCTCTGAATCTCCATCCACTGACTCTTCCGCTGAAAAGTATTCCATCTGCTTAGCTTTTGCCTTCAGTGGACACTTATGTGACAAATCCCAAGGCTCCCTGCAATGAAAACAAAGCTTCTTCTTCCTGAGATCATTAAGTGTCTCATTGTCCAACCTCTTACTTTCCTCCTTAGGTGGCTGAGCCTCTCTATGAAAAGGTTTCCTGTCCTTATCTTTCCTCGAAGGGAAACTCTTCGCCTGGAATTTATTCTTAGAAGCTGAAGAGGAATCCATGTCACGAGCCTTCTTAATGGCTTCCTGCAAAGTGGGAGGGTTGAGAGCTTTAATCCATCCTCTCAACGGATCAGCTAACCCATCCATAAATAGAACTAGTATCCTCCGTTCAGATACATCTGTTACTAACACTGCGAGTTTCTGAAACTCTGAAATGTATGTTTCCAATGATCCCCACTGTTTAAGCTGAGCTAACTCCTTGAAATGGAGTTCTGGATCCTTCCTATCAAAACGTTCAATTAGTCTCTCTGTAAACTCCACATATGAGGTAATGTGTGCATGACCCATAGTGACCATACCATGATGCCACCACTCGTGTGCTAACCCATCCAGATGAATTGCTGCGTACTTAATAGCTTCTTCCTCAAGCATAGGGTTCAATTGAAAGTATGTGTCAAGCTTTTGAACCCAAGCTCTTGCTGTAGACTTCCCCGAGCCATCATAATATGGTAATTGAAGTTTCCCTACTTTCTTCCATAGCTCATAGCTCTGGTTCCTGTCATGTCCACGTGGCATATGTTTCATCCGCACATCCATATACTCCCTAAAGGTAATTGCAGCAGTAAAATCTGGACCTCCGGCTTCCCAATCTCTCCTCAACTGGTCCTGTATATCAATGATCTGGGGCTCTGGTACGGGCTGCTCTGGGGCTCTAGGAAATGTGGGAATCATGGGCCTCGAACTCATTGTCCTAGCTTGCTGGGGTGCATGACCGAAATTGTTCCCAACTTGTTCACCTCCATTATAGGTCCCATCTTGATTATTCCCATTCTGATTGTTACCATTCTGATTATTTTCTCCACCCATGTTAGCATTCAACCCCATTTGACGAGCCATCATCTGCATCATAAGCTCCAACCTCTGACTCTGTTCCTGTGCTCTCTGCTCTGCTAATCGCTGTCCCTGAGTCAATGTATCCAATAACTGCAGGAATCGCTCCTCACCAGGATCCCTAACATTCCTATCCCCCATAGTCTCTACAGCCTGTTCACCTGTAACACTCGGTTCGTCTAAGTCACTGCTTCCTCCTGGTAAGATATTCTCTCGGTTAGTATTCAATAATGCTCTGTTTCTTCTTGTGTCGTAGTGATGTGGCAATGGTTGAACACTCCAATCTGTCATGTCATATTTAATTTATACTGAACCCAACAGGATGGCAGGAAAGATAAGCTCTGATACCACTGTAATATGCTGCCTAGTTCTGTAATTCTAGAGTCTGTTTCTTCCTGTCATTTTGTCAAACAGTTGGCCTGCAACTGTCCTTCTTATGTTTTTTCCAAATTGATGTTGTTTAATGGTCCTCAAGATTGTTGTATTTCGTATGAGATATCAGTAGAAGGCAACATGAAACCATATGCAGCTAATAACAATGACCGTTCATTTATTTCTTGTTTCAGATTATTAGGAAATTACAACTACCATATCTAACATATCTTATTAAACTCAACACATTATATCAACTATAGAGTTCAATGATGGTCCATACCCATTGCAGCTACAACAGTGTTAATAGTTCTGAAAATTGCTACAGTAACTCACAGCTACAATGTTTCTGGATTGCTACAGTAATTCAGACTGCTACAGGAACTTGTTGCTACAGTAACCCGCTGCTACAGTACCGCGCTACAGTGATTCGGACTGCTACAAGAACTTGTTGCTACAGTAACCCGCTGCTACAGTACCGCGCTACAGTGATTCGGACTGCTACAGTACTCACGCTGCTACAGGAACTTGCTACAGTACCGCACTGCTATAGTGTCGCTGCTACAGGAACTTGCAACTACAATATAAAATCTCAAGACCATATCTTTCAATGGCGTCAAGATTGAAAGCGTAGAGGGTTTGCGTCCTCCAAGCCTAAAGAGAAATAATCTCCACAGTTTCCCAATTTCATTCAATCTTCAAGCATGCCAAATGAGAGCTATCCTCTCTCTTTTAATCCTTCCTTACTAGTTCTACGCTTCCGTCTCGCCAATGTGGGATAAAACATGAGCTTTAATGTTACCTTTTTCCCTTATGAATGCCCATGTATGTCCTTTAAAGGGGGGAACTTGATTTTTATAAAGTGACTTTATGAAACATTATAATATTTAAATTAAATAGTCACTTTATCGTTATAACTTCAAACATTAAAATAATATACCAAATGAACTCGGAATCCCACATATGATAGCTCATCGGAAAGAGCTCAACAAAACGCATCACATCCTGTCACTGAAAATCCAAGGCACTGCATCCCCTGTTGGCTTACTAAAAATAGTAAATCCTCCCCAAAACCCAACAAACGAACTCCATTTGGCTTGTAATTAAATTTGACTAGGCCAAATAACCTCAGGATCCCTTTTGAAGTCCTGGTTAGCCCTCGGGACCATGAAAGAACGGGCTAACGACAACATATATGCAGACTGGCTAAGTGGGGGACATTACACTGACCCAGAGTATTACTGAAAGAGCAACATATCGTCAAGGAGGCTGAAGGAGTTGCCATATGTAAAGAGCCTTGGCTGGCTCTTGTTTACAAACTAACTCTTCTCTCAAATTTAGTTACACCCTTTTAAACCGTTTATTAATTCATAAGGAATTTTGAACAACATATACAAATTTCAACAATTTTTCCAGAATTCTCAATTAAATGACAGCAGCAATTAATTCCTCATTCTCAAAATATCAATCAACAAGATGAAACCAACAATAATCAATCCAAACAACCAATAAGTTCTTAGGTTGTTTATCAACAACAAGGAAGGCAAATTTAAAAACAATGTATAAGCACCTTATGTAATGCACGACTGTTGATGATTAAATTGTAGCCAAGTGTGAATTGGCGCTAGCACACAACACAACCGGTTCTCCTTTGCTAATGGCAATTCCCAAACAATCCAACATAAGACACCGATTCAGATCGCTGAAACATTTAACATCAAACCCTCAGTGTATTTCCAGCTGCCATCAACACATACATACAGCTCTGAATTCCGTACGGCTGCCAATGGATAAAACGTGGCCCCTGTATTATTACGCTGCCTTCCTTGCACTTAATCGCAGCATAAAATAAAAAACACTGCTACTGCATTTGAACCACAGATTCTCCCTTTTATCAAATTCGATAACCTTAGGAGATAAGCCAGCCTCCAGGTGAAAACAGTTTTTATAGAATTCGAATTCCAGAATGAATAATTTCCAGCATTGAAGTAATTAATTAAAACTCCACCCTCTTGATTTACCTCAGCATCAAGAAATAAAATCGGAGATTCTTCATGTCTTTCCAGAATTCAGATTGCAAAATTTATCATCGATCAGTGATGACTCAAATTGCCACAGAGAGGAATCAGTCCTCAAACCCTAGCCATTTTCACAGCCAAGAGACTTCATAAAATTTTCATCAAATAAACAATGGATGATTTTCCTTTCACAAAGCATTGCTTTTATAATTCAAAAGTGTCTTCTCTCACACACTTTTCACTTAAAACACTTTTTATACTTACGCACATATTGAATAATATAATTTATTAATTCATTTGGCTCCAAAAAAAAGCCTTTTCACCAATATCATGAAATTATGACACGCAAGGTCCCTGTTTTTTGTGCCCAAGATTTAAAACTTTTCATCCTGGTTCCAACGAGCTATAACACTAAGGTATCCAGCATATAATACCAACAAAAATGGCAACCTTAGCAAATTTAATTAAATAATAATAATAAACCACCCGTCTTGCGAAAACAACTAAAGAAGCGTCCGAATCGAAATTTGTCTGCACAAGATTGATCCAAATGATGAATGAACTTGACGGGGTGACTTACTAAAAATAGACGCTCTCTCCAAGATTCTTGGAGCCCAAACCGAAAGCCAGAAATGAAAACCGAGAGCATTATTCAACTCATCTAACTCATCTGAGCTCATCGAAACTATCCATTGACTTACTATAAATAGTAAGTTCACACCAAAGACCCTCTAAACACCTCGCCAGACCACAAGGATCACAATAATGACCTGGCACCATTAGATCAATGTCCTGCAAAAAATGGGGACATTACAACATAGCAAGGATAGGATCACATTTAAGTACTTGCCTGTTTGGCCCACTAGCTACAAAGATAAGTGAAATGCCCCCTTTTTGAGATAGGATTTAATAATAAACAATGATAATAAATTTAAAATAGGATCAAGTTAGAAAATTTGGATGACACCCTTCTGAAAGACAATATTAATGGTTTGAAGTTAAAGCAATACAAGTAGAAAAGAGAGATCATAATTGCAATCAACATGGCAGAGTTGACAACTTGTGTAGATGAACCTACTAACCAACCCAGTGTATTACTAAAAGAGCAACATATCATCAAGGAGGCTGAAGGAGTTGCCATAGCAAGGATAGGATCACATTTAAATACTTGACTGTTTGGCCCACTAGCTACAAAGATAAGTGAAATGCTCCCTTTTTGAAATAGGATTTAATAATAAACAATGATAATAAATTTAAAATATGAGACATAAAATTTTTGAAAATGTAAATTAAAATATAAAAGAATAAAAGTAAAATATAACATAATTAAAATTTAGTTAAGTTAATGAGGGTCAAAAGGCATGGAATGAAAATTTATGACTCCCTCAAACATGAGATATAGAAAAGGAGAACTTCATTTGAAAGGGCAGGAAGAAAAAATGGAAGGTGTGCTTCAAGAAAGAATTAATGGAAGAAAAAAGGGAATAAGAAGAAAATAAAGAAGTGACTCCTTCAAAAGGCAAAATTATGAAAGGTTGTGACTCTTTCAATGGGCAGCAATGATGAAGGGTTATGCAAAAGGGTTGTAATTATGAAAGGTTGTGATTCTCACAAAGGGCAGAAATGGTGAAGGATTGTGACTCTTTCGAAGGGTGGTAATTGTGAAAGGTTGTGACCATTACAAAGGGCAGACCCGATGAAGAGCTGTGACTCTCCCCCACATTGGAAGATATAAAGGGGAGAAGGTTTCAGTTGAGGTAGATATGCAAGGGAGTCGGAGATCAATATGGGAATTCATAGGCAACAACGAAACACAATGACTTAATTCTTATGGAAGGTTGTGACCTTTTCACCAATAAGGTATAAAGGAGATTTCATTCCAAGCATTGAAGGAAGATTTGTCAATCATCATTCTTCTTCCATCAATCATTAATCCCTCAAGAAATGAAGCAAACAATCAATCAGCAAGATCAAGCAAACAATCGTCAAATCCACATCAATCATCACTTCATCTTGGGATCAAGAAAACATACAATTAAGCAATCAAGCATCACTCTATCAAATCAACGTTCATTCAATTATCATACACCAATATATCAAACTATCATTCATTATATCGTCACTCTTCAATCATCTAATCACGATTACTCAATCATAACTCACCAATTCCTCGAATCATCAAATCAAAGGAATTCATTCAATCAATCACTCATTCAACAACAATCGAGTGAACAGCAAAAGTATTCATATATTGAGCAGGGCAATTTATGTAATAACCTCTTAAATTGTTGTGGTATGAAGAAATAGTTATATTACTTATGCATATATATATTTATGCCAATTATATAGATGTGAATATCAATACATTTTGTAGACTTTATCTCTAACATATCTATATGCTTATAATAGACATATGCAAGTAATTGTATATTTTTAACTAATACAATTGACAATATCATACACCTACAATAGTTGACCATATTAGGGAAGGAAAGGAAGTGCAAGGAGGGGGAACAATGAGGCCTCAATAGGTACACCAGCTCATGAGATCAGTTAAGGTCTGAATGAGGCCAAGGGGGACAAAGATTCTGCTCTTAGGCCCAGTGTTGAGTTAAGGGCAACCTATTGAAATTTTTCTCTAAGAAAGGGATCCTCAATCATAAGAGGAGAGAAGGATAGTGTGATGAAGGGGAATGATGTACATGTTCCGTTGGGTACACCTCCTCATGATCATGGTTAAGACAACACAAGGCCGTGGGGGATAGAGTTTATGCTCTTGGGCCTAAGGCCGGGAATAATTGGGGCTGTTAAATTTCTTTCAGATTTGATCTATCTATGGCTTTTCTATTTGCAGAATATGATTCTTACAATCATTGTACTTTCTTGCAGATTATAATCAAAATATTGAACTTGATAAATACGAAGTTGATGCCAAATCAATATTGAGAAATACTGATCATGAATTCACAAGTTTGAATTTTTCCTTAATGGTATTCGATCTACAAGAGCAGATCATTTATTGATTTCGATGTCTCCAATGTTGGATTGGATTTGCATTAAATATATAAGGAAGAGACACATCCCATGAGCGGACATGTCTCCACAAAGTGGAGGCATGGCCATTCATGAGATGTCTCATGAATTGTGCCTTTTCATCTTAACTTAACACTCGATCTCTAATCAGGGTTTGTTACTTAATAAACATAAATGCTTACCAAGTCCGATCTATATTTATCTTGCACAAATAAATAATATCCAATCTGGAAATGATCACCGATAATGATGCTCGATTGGGATCCTATATGAAACATGAAATGCCAATAATCTGCAAGTAATAACCTCTAAATATTCAGTCGGTCAACCTGATTTATATGAGATCAGAATTTTTATGTGATTAAAATAATAACCATTGATTATCTATAGCCATATAAAATATATATATATATATATATATATATATATATATATATATATATATATAGTTTTTGTCTCAAGGTTTTATCCGATAGAAGCTACAAAACATCAACACTCCCTCTTAGCTACAGAGGATAAACACAGGATATGATATTACCTCAGCGTAATATCAAGAATGACATGTTTAAGAATATCTTTGATCAGAAGATATTCACCATTAGATATCATCTCATGATATTAGGAGTAATGGCCTCAGAATATCAAGTCGCATGATATTCACCAAGTACTCAAAATGTCCATAAGGTATGTGCACATGTATCCTCAATGATACTTACCATAGGAACATTATATTCATGGTCTGTTTAAGAAAATTAATCCACCATGCAAGATATATTCTATCATGATTTGCTTAGACATCAACCATATGATATCCATCATGATAGAAGATTAGACTATTGTAAGATCGTCACCTTACTATAGTAACCACAAAGTCATGTAGTAACTCACATGACATCCACCATGCCTCTGCACAGAGGATGGAAACAAAGGATTTCACCTCGAACTTGTCTCACAAAGAACTCATTGAGCAAATATCAATCTATTGATCTTTCCATCCAAGATTGCTTATGATAAACTGTCAGACTCCCTCTGAATCTGATATCAATCTTCTGAGCTCCTCATCCAAAGTTACCTCTGAAGTGTCAGACTCCCTCTTAATCTGATATCAATCTTCTTTTTCCTGCAGGAGCATCTCCAGAAAAGATCAAGGCAAATAGCTCTTATAGTATGTATAGAAATACAAATAAGAGAGACTACAATGAGTAGATAAATGTAATACTCAAGGATAATAAATACTTATCTGCGTATCAACATCCTTGATACAAGTTGCTCCAATGAGGGTCCATATGCAACAAATCAGAAAACGTCTACATATAAGCATTTGTTAGCAATATTACTCCAATCAAACTTATCTGGTGTTAAATTTGATCAAGAATATATGGCTTTTAATTTTTCTTATATTAATTTAGTATGTGTGATGTATATAATCACAATAGATGTATATAATTAATACAGATATATTAACAGATATATCTAATTGTATTATATTATAATTCTGCACCTTTTAGAAGAGAGACTGTAATGTTATTCACTGCTGTACGTTTTCTGTATATTATATATTACTGACATCAACATTCATTAATTTATATGGGATCGTGAGAGTAAGAGAGGTCATGTCTATGAAAGACATGACTCCCTAAGGAGTCACGCCTTTCATAGGCGTGGCTCTTCATACCACCATCCACCCACATAAGCATCGTTTAAGTCAATGCTTCATATTTACGGTGATAACTGCTAATCAGAAAACTTGCGGTGGCATTTAATACATAAGCATAGTATTAATACAAGTTTCACTTTAATGTGTATCGACAGTAAATATAGTCGATAGGTTGGAATATAATTTGATAATATATTAATGATAATTATTATCATCATTATTAATAATAATAATGATAATCATTATCATTATTATATTATAGCAATAATAAGGATTACAATAAAATTATATATATATTATAGATATCAATAATAATAATAAACATTTAGTTATATATATGTAACTCACTAATATTATAACTATTTATTATTATTGATATATATATATATATATATATATATATATATATATATATATATATATATATATATATATATATATATATATATATATATATATATATATATATATATCTCATAATTTGTCTATAATCAATATTTTATCTGATCTGTGCTACAAACATCAACACTCCCTCTTAGCTAGGGAAGATAAAATGCAACTCACAATAAGTTCATAAATTGTGAGAGTTAGTTCCCAGGTGGATTGCCTCTATCGGCGATTCTATCCACAGTTCCCAGGTGGATTGCCTCCATCGGTGATTCGATCCACAAGCTCCTATGTGGATTGCCTCCATCGGCGATTCTATCCACAAACTCATGAGCTATGGTGTGGATTGCCTCCATCGGCGATTCTATCCACAAGCTCCTGTGTGGATTGCCTCCATTGGCGATTCTATCCACAACTCATGAGCTATGGTGTGGATTGCCTCCATCGGCGATTCTATCCACAAGCTCCTGTGTGGATTGCCTCCATTGGCGATTCTATCCACAACTCATGAGCTTCAGAGTGGATTGCCTCCATCGGAGATTCTATCCACAAGTAAGATATGTTTAATTTTCACAAAAATATCTATTACAATAGAAAAGTTATTGCAAGATCGTCACCTTCCAATAACTTTAACAAATACAAGTGACAATCATTTGGAAGTCGTCACTTCCATATGATTTACACAGGGCCCACATAAATATTAAATAACATTAACATAATAATCAATAATCATTACAAGTTTACCTTAGAAGTGTTCTTATCTTTATCAGTGAACTCCCTCTCAATCATAAGGTATCTTGAATTCCATTTAGAATAAACATTTCTCTGAACGTACATTTGAATTATTTACTTCAGCAAGGGAAGCTTGCATTCTAAGTCTGTCAGGACACTTTCTTGTGCTGTGACCATATTTGTCACATCTAAAACATTGCATTGAAGAGTAGTCTCTTGGTTTCTTGAACGGCTGTTGATCATATGACTTCTTGCCCTTTTTCCTTAATACTAACATCATTTGAAGTTTCCATGATTCAAAATCGGAGGCACCTTCAAGTCTGTCTTCTAGTCTCATTCCATTTGCCATTTTGAGATTTCCAAAAAATCTGATCTTGATCTTCCTTCAATCTAATCGGATCTTCCTTCAAGTGGTTAGACTTCAATGAAGGAACTTGGCTCTGATACCATGTTAAATTTGATCAAGAATATATGGCTTTTAATTTTTCTTATATTAATTTAGTATGTGTGATGTAAATAATCACAATGGATGTATATAATTAATACAGATATATTAACAGATATATCTAATTGTATTATATTATAATTCTGCACCTTTTAGAAGAGAGACTGTAATGTTATTCACTGCCGTATGTTTTCTGTATATTATATATTACTGACATCAACATTCATTAATTTATATGGGATCGGGAGAGTAAGAGAGGTCACGTCTATGAAAGACGTGACTCCTTGAGGAGTCACGCCTTTCATAGGTGTGGCTCTTCATACCACCGTCCACCCACATAAGCATTGTTTAAGTCAATGCTTCATATTTACGGTGATAACTGCTAATCAGAAAACTTGCGGTGGCATTTAATACATAAGCATAGTATTAATACAAGTTTCACTTTAATGTGTATCGACAGTAAGTATAGTCGATAGGTTGGAATATAATTTGATAATATATTAATGATAATTATTATCATCATTATTAATAATAATAATGATAATCATTATCATTATTATATTATAGCAATAATAAGGATTACAATAAAATTATATATATATTATAGATATCAATAATAATAATAAACATTTAGTTATATATATGTAACTCACTAATATTATAACTATTTATTATTATTGATATATATATATCTCATAATTTGTCTATGATCAATATTTTATCTGATCTGTGCTACAAACATCAACATCTGGTAACTATAATTCCTCAGCCTTTAACTTCTCATGCCACTAACCATTCGGGCCCACAAATATTATAATAATTTCCCCCCAAATATTTTGATCTATAGTTAGCGGCAATACTACTATGTGTTCGGCTTCAATTCATATACTCCAAATAATAATTCGAGCCTATTCTAAAATCTTGGTTATACAATATTTATTCACGTTAGTCAATCAATGGATCGCAGCTATTCCCATAAAGAAGAGAATATAATTTGGTTTCCTTTCGATATCTCCAAGTGCCGTAGCGGAATAAGTGCCGATAGAAATATTTAATATGAACGCCAGTATGAAAGGTCCACACAATATTGCTTCTCAGAAATGATTGTAATCAGTTTCACACAAATATTAGCGATAATAATAATCTGCCAACCATTGTACCCAGAAATATTAAATATTTAGAATGAAATAAATCTTTATTTTCTCAAACCAATCATAATACAAACTACCTCCAAATATCTTATTTTCTGCATCAGGAAATAGACTGCATCGAATTCCAAAGCAGCTATATGTTGCCCATCGAGAATAAATACAATCTCCAGTGCTGACTGCAATTGGCCGCCACATCAGCGAGCTGCTAATAACAGAGGGATTAATGGGTATGCAATTTGGCATTCCGGTTTCACAGATTTTGTACGACAATCTATACCCCTGCTAATTTTTTTTATTTTTATTTTTTTCACAAAATTTCAATGTGTATAGAGTCGCATACTAATTCAAATGCCATAACCTGGCTCTGATACCACGTTAAATTTCTTTCAGATTTGATCCATCTATGGCTTTTCTATTTGCAGAATATGATTCTTACAATCACTGTACTTTCTTGCAGATCATAATCAGAATATTGAACTTGATAAATATGAAGTTGATGCCAAATCAATATTGAGAAATACTGATCATGAATTCACAAGTGTGAATTTTTCCTTAATGGTATTCGATCTACAAGAGCAGGACATTTATTGATTTCGATGTCTCCAATTGTGGATCGGATCTGCATTAAATATACAAGAGACACATCCCATGAGCGGACATGTCTCCACAAAGTGGAGGCATGTCCTTTCATGAGATGTCTCTTGAATTGTGCCTTTTCATCTTAACTAAACACCCGATCTCTAATTGGGGTTTGTTACTTAATAAACATAAATGCTTACCAAGTTTGATCTGTATTTATCTTGCAGAAATAAATAATATCTAATTTGGAAATGATCACCTATAATGATGCTTGATTGGGATCCTATATGAAACATGAAATGCCAATAATCTGCAAGTAATAACCTCTAAATATTCAGTCGGTCAACCTGATTTATATGAGATTGGAATTATTATGTGATTAAAATAATAACCATTGATTATATATAGCCATATATATATATATATATATATATATATATATATATATATCTTTGAATCATTATTATTTTAATTTCTCCAAAAATTACATAATAATAATAATATATTTAGATATATATTTAGAAATTCTAGAGGTTAAAGAGCAAGAAAGAAACCTCAAAATGCATGTTCTGACCACAGAGAATAAATCTCTATTGGATAATAACAATGCTTTAAAAGAACAAATTCTAATGTTGCAAGAAACACTGCTAGCTGGGAAACGCGAATGGTAGAGCATGAAGGATGAACGGCAAAATATGAAAGATGAATGGAAAAATACAAAAGTTTCACTGGAAGCGAACATAGTTACAGCAAATATTGAGACTTTTCACGATAAGGAGAAATCGTTATAGCATGCTAGTTTGCTGGGAAAGGCAGAGGTTGAAGAGGACAAAAGGAGTTTCTCAGAAATTATCAAAACCTGGGATAAAAATAGTAAATACTCTGCCCGTACAGGTGTGGAAGCAAATACTCATGCGAATAACACTCAAGATAGAAAGGTCAAGGAAAGGGAAATCAGGGCAGCTAACATAATTATCAAAGGAGTAAAAGACTATGGTGAAGGTGAACACATTCTTGATCTAACAAGGGACTTCCTAAGAGAAGTGTTGCTTTGGCAAGGCCAAATTGGCCAAGCATGGAGGGTTGGCAAATTATCTGATGAGAGAGATAGGCACATAAAAGTGATTATGTCTAATATTCATGACAAACAAAATTTGTTAAGAAAAAAACAACTCTTGAGAGGTTCCCGTTTCTTTTTAGAGGAAGATCTAACTATGAGGCAGCAAGAAGAGAGAAGGGTTGAAGTGGCAACAATCAAAACAACAAGAAATGAAGGCAAAAGGGCATGGTTATTCAAGGGTAAAGCAGTTATTGTTCATTTTGGACACCTTCACAATGCAAAACAACAACTGGGCAGCCAAGATTTGGCAGCAAACTCTTCAGTAAGCAACTGTGCAGCTGGATCAACATTCATCCATAGAGATAAGAACCCAACTCTGAGTCTTTCACATCAAAGCAAATAGCAATCAAGTTCAACCCATGCGTCCTTAAGCTTAGTTAGTTGGAATTGCAAAGGTTGTCCTTGGAGACGTGGGCCTGGGTTGGGGCCTATTGTGGAAGGCAAAGACATTATTTTCCTTATAAAGACGCATGAGCATGAAGGTTGCAAGACTCTCTTGTTTGAAGGCTACTGGAAGGTGGCAGTTTGGAATTTGGTAGCAGGAAATGGTAAAGGACATGGAGGCATTATGGTTCTAGTAAAAGAAAAGGTAGGACGTGTTATTCAGCTAGAAAAGGAAGACTCTAATAAACCGTTCAGATGGTTCAAAATCATGGAAAACAACAGTGTCCTGAGGATTGCAGCATGTTACTTTGCCCCACAGGTTTCTAAAATGTATAAAAATCATGGTTTAGATCATAGAGATCCTTATGCAGCTTTGAAGAAGGATGTTGCCGTGTTTTCGCAGCAAGGGGATGTTCTCCTTGTTGGGGATTTCAACGCTAGAACAAAAAACAAACAAGCTAGCATTTTCAATTACAAAGAAAAGTGCAATCCTATTTGGCTCACTGAAAAGAGAAAACATCAGTGGGAAAGAGTCTCGGAAGATGCTAAGGGCTCCAATCATTTTGGAGAAGAATTGATCACTCTATGTGGCACTTTTGATTTAATAATTTGCAATGATTTGGCTAGATGGTCAAAATCGGGCAATTTCACTTGCAACACGTATAATGGTGCGAGTGTGGTCGATAATGCAATGTGTTCACACAATCTATATGAGAGAATTGAAGATGTTGTAATTGGGGAACACATATGGGACCTCAAATCTGATCATAGACCGTTGTACATAAACTTGTTGTGGGCTGAGAATAGGCAGCTTGGGACAAAAACTCAATCCCCTCAACACTCACTTTCACAAGGCAAAATCCTTTTGACTTCTGAAAATGGTTGCATCTTCAGGGATGCACTTGAGAGAATTTGTAAGGAAGAGAACATGCAAAGGCACGATGTTAATAGTCATACTTTAACAAGTCTGATCCACAAGGCTCTTTCAAAGTGCAAAAGAACAAAGATAAGAAAGTCTGAAACAAACTGTTTTCCAGTCAATGCATGGTTTGACAAGGAATGCAAAATGGCTAGGAGGACTCTCAAAGAGTCAAATAAAACAAACAGTGACATTAAAGTTTACAAGTAGATTTTAAAGAGAAAAAAGCTGATTTTATTGTCACAAGGAGAGATGAGCTAATTTTCCTTAGTAAAAATAACCCCAAACTTTTTTGGAAGGAACTTCAGCCAAGAAGGAAACAAACTGAAAATAATAGTACAGCCACTCAATGGCTTGATTATGATAGGAAATTGTACGAACAAGAAGGTAAGGTGGGCCTACCACCCTTGGTCAACAATATGTCAAATCTTTTCACCAAGCAAGAGGTAGAGATGGGTATTAAAAAGATAGGTAGTGGTAAGGCCAAGGACTTGGTTGAACTTCAAGCAGAATACCTCAAGTGGGGCATGAAAACCCTTGCACCACACATTACGAAAATCTTCAATAGTATCGGTCAACATGGGTTTCCTAAAGATTGGACAATCAGCCTTGCCATACCCCTTTTTAAGAGCGGTGATGTCAATAATCCCTCCAACTACAAGACCATAATGATCAATCCTTTGTTTGCAAAATTATTTGGCAGCATGATAGAAAACAAAATTAGTAAATGGGCTGAAGAAAATCATAAACGGGCAAAAGGGCAGGCTGGTTTTAGACCAAAGCACCGACAGTTGATCACTGTATTACTCTAAGACACATAATCGAAAAAGGATGGGAGAAAAAGGATGGGGTTTTTTGCTGTTTTGTTGACTTTAGAAAGGCTTTCAACACCGTCCCTAGGGACAAGCTTTGGCTTAGAATGGAAGAATTGGAGATCCCTATGCATCTCAGAGCCGTTGTTCATAGGATGTACAAATAGGTAAAAGTCAAAATCAGAACTTCAGTCGGCATTTCTGAATGTTTTAGGAGTGATATTGGGGTCAAATAAGGTTGCCCTCTATCTCCTACTTTGTTTGGCTTATATATCGACAAACTTGAAGAATGGTTAAACATGCAAAACAGTGAGGGTATTCAGTTGGGAGAATATTTAATAAGGCTGCTCCTCTATGCGGACGACCTCATTTTGATTGCCAAATCTGCCTATGGTTTGCAAGCACAGCTATTTTCCCTTGAGTGTTTTTGCAGAATGGTGGGAATGCAGGTCAATATTAGCAAGACTAAATTCATGGTTTTCTCTAAGAGTAAAAAACATCAGCATAAGTTCTATTTCAAAGGAAGCATTCTTGAGGAAGTGGTGGAGTACAAATATCTTAGCATTGACTTCAACAAAAACCTAATGTGGGATGGCTACAGAAAGAAAAGAATGTTAGGTGGTTGGAAGGCACTTTATGCTCTCCAAAATAGATGTCGGGAGGCTGAAGTTTGGGATTGGAAAACTATTCAAACTCTATTTGGTCTTCTAGTTCTGTCGGTTATTCTTTATGGATGTGAATTATGGCTAGCAGCACTTCATCCTCACAATGGAAGCAAATCGAGGGAATCCAAAAACGTTTGATCACTAGCAAGTTTAAAATCAAAAGCACGGTTCCATATGATATATTGCTAAGTGAAATGGGGGCTGCCCCTATTGAGGCACTTGCTGTGGTGCATCTCATAAGCTATTTAAAAAGAATTGAAAAAATGGAAGAAGGTAGATGGCCCAAAGTTGTCTTTAATGATATATTGTGCAAAAGTAAAAAAACATGGATGCAACAAAACATAAAGTGGATGAGTAAATAGAATATCCATTTCAATATGTGTCCCACAAATAACAAAGATATAAAGGTCTTCGTTATGGATAAATTTTACAAGAGAAATTGGGGAAATGAGCTTGGAAGGAAGAAAACATATTACATCAATGAGTTCAACCCCTCGTGTGATCAACTTCAAAAAGCGTACATAGGGGCTAACATTTCTTGGAGAGCTAAAAATCTTATTGCCCAGCCGAGAACCAATTCTCATCAACTCTGTTGTGAGACTGGGCGGTGGAAGAGGCCAAAAGAGGCTTGGGAGGAGAGAGTTTGCTTGTTTTGCAATTCTGGGACTGTGGAAACCGAACAACACTTTATCTTAGAATGTGATGCATATAAGGACAACAGGGACAAATTTGTAGGTTTTTTATCTGATAACTCTTGGCATAATCTATTTAGCGAGGAGTGTATTGAGAAGTTGGGAGTTCTCATCGTCAACTTGCACAAGAAAAGAACCGAGTTACAAAAATTGGCTAAATTTTGGCAGGCTGTCCCATAGGCTATGTTAGCCTCGCGGATGTTAAAAATGATCTATTATCTTATCTATATATATATCTTAATAGTTTTTGTCTCAAGGTTTTATCTGACAGAAGCTACAAAACATCAACAAGGGCACGTCATCATGTCCTTCCTATCTCAATCCTCATTATGGTTGACCCCATGAGAATTATGTGCTATAAGTGTCTTTCACTCTTAACCCTAAAAATGGATGTATTACATTTATTATGATTATATTATCATCTAATTTGGTTGCAAGTTCCAAGACAAGCTTATCTCATCTTATTCCTAGGTTAGGGTTATATCTCTAACTATATTGTGTTCCTTGTTTCATTTGGATTTTGTGAATTTAGGCAAATTACAAGGCAATCCAGAAAATGGACATTACAATAAGACTTTACTAGGGCTCTTGGATATTGTGTGATCCCTAATCCTAAAGGAGGATGGGTTACATAAGCCATGAACTTGATACAGGCACAACAGGTGGAGAAACTGATAAGGACGTAGAGTGGCTCTAATCTATCGATGCAGATGGTGAAGGTTCAAAATTACAACCTTAGTAATGGCAGAATGCTATATTATAATAGAAAGGTTAGGGTACAACCAATTTGTAATTGAATATACAAAAGAACACCAAATAACACCACCTCCATTACCTTGCATAAACAGGCTATGGCAAGCTGTACACAACCCGACGGGTAGGAGAAATATTATAAACTATTATGATTTCAATTGGCCACTTATTACCTGTTGACAAAATCAAATTGCTTATTTGTACCATATCATTGCTAAAACAAGGAAATAGAACTATGCAATGAATAGTCAATCATTCTAACATAATGGATTGTTTCATAACTTTGTTCACTTTATTGTTTTCATTGACACTCAAACTCTTAAATCATCACGTTATATTATTGAAGACACATTTAATTCTCTGCAATGCCAAGGCATCCATGAAATTCCTTTTTCATTTTGTCCTTCATACATGGGACAAATTAGTAGTCTGATCCATAGTAGCAATTGTCAGGGAAACCCATGGTGCACTCTGGCCTGTGGGTACCCTGCACTTGGGCAGTCTTCCTGTGCTGGTATTGACCAGCATGCCTGGTTCATTCAGAGACTGGTCAATGCCTGTTCACGTCTTAGTCAAACCTCATAAAAACCATGATAACAATAGTAATTCTTTTTTCCATGTTTTAACAATTATTTTAGTGATTGAAATTAAGAGCACAAATATTGCAAATCTAAACCATATTGCACAGAGAATAATAGCAAAATGTATTATGACTCTTTGGGATAGAGTTTAAATTGTTTGCATTGGCTTTACAAAATCCCTTCCCATCAACCACCTTACAACTACCTCATGGAAAATTCCCATGCACAACTACCACACCCAACGATATAATACTAGCAGCATTATTAAATACTAACAAAAGATAACATTATTATTTGTTTATAAACTATACGAACCTGGTACTAATTATAGATGTAATGTTTATGCAGCATGAGTGTCCTTTAATTTGCCATGTTTGTCCTGTTTCAAACCTGTGTAATTGAATTCCATTTATACTTATGATTTGCTGTGCTGCTGCTGTGTAAACATAGTGCTACTATGGTCCTTTTAAAACAAGGCTCAAGATAAATATTGCAGATTACAGACACGAGATTTCACGTTCCATAAATATTGAGTTTGCAGTTTCTGGATTAAACTGCGCGAACATTTTTTCTTCATCAAAAAATTGTTCACACAGTTTAACCCAGAAACTGCACACTCTAAATATTGCCGATGTCGGTCATGATTGAATTAATATTGGATCAGCCCATGCAGGATCCACTGACCATAGCAACACCCTATTTATTTTAATTAAAAAGCTAGCTTTTTTTTAAACAACAATATTTTTGTAATATAATGGTTACAATTGACTCTTCCCACCAGAAATATTATTAATAAAGAAGAAGATTGCTCTACTCCAAGTCAAATTGGCAATCTGTTGTTTATAAGCTTTAAAAAGGCAACAAATTCAATGCACTCTATGAACTCCTTCCATTTCACCTATAACATTTAAATTTGTTTAATGTAATGATTGGTGTTGAAGGAGCTAATCTGGAATATATCCGACAAAGTAGGGTGAGTATCAGACCACAGGAGTATTACTTTGCAGGGAAGTATCTGTATGTATCATGGTAAATATATTTTGAAGGAGCTGGTAGTGAGATATTTTCAAGTTGCTAATCAAGATTAGGGCATCATGATTGAAGGATTTCCTGAAGGAGGCCTATCCACAGTAGAGAAACATCTAACAGGTCACAACAAGAGTATTGCCATATTGCAAATGAAATATGGCCACTTTTGGAAGCTAATTGTTCTATTTTAGCTAATACTTTTGAATTTGAAGCAAAATGAAAAATATCATTGCTACACACTTTCACAATTTTGTACCAATGTCTATTCACTTTCAAGGGTGACATACCATATTGTATTGTAGGAGGTAATACCCAAGCATGCATGTGGCTAAAATCTCCTCCTGGTCGTTGGGAGGAACCCATGTGATTAGTACAGGGCCCAGGTTATTTTCCTCTCATGCAATATTTTCTGTGCAAAATATAAATGTAAAATATTTGTGGTTAAATTTCTTTCATACTTCACAATACATTACTCACTCATTGTACCATATTCAAGGTATTTTGGAGCATATGTATCATATCATTGTGATTGATAAAAACTGTAATGTCTGTGAAATAAATATTAATCTACAAATAATAGAGGTTCATATATTTCTAAGTGCCGTTCATCCATTTCAAAAAATTATTGTAGCACTTTTAACATTCTTCTTCCTTTGAGATAGGAACACTGTTTTTGTTGTGGTCACTAAAGAAGAACTTCAATCCAAATTAATTAATACCTTTACATATTTTTTTGACAAATCAACATAGAGTAACTCTTGGTGACCAATCAATATATGAAGCAAAGGTTATTGGATATGATCAAGATAAAGATGTTGCAGTTCTGCGCATTGATGCCCTAGAGGAAATATTGAAGCCCCTACCTGTTGGAAGCTCAGCAGACCTTTTGGTGGGTCAGAAAGTGTATGCCATTGGAAATCCTGTGAGTGTGTGCCGACTCTCCTATCTATCTTTTTCTGTTTTTTCTTAAAGTTATTTGTTTATCATTGCATTGAGGTCTGTAGATATGCAAGCAATGTACAAGTATGTTTGATTCGAAGAAACTTTTTTATTTGGTTTCACTGTGTCCAACTTTAACAGAGTAATTTCCATCTGCTGCTGGAAAGAAGAATGGCATCTCCTTAAGGCTTATGTATTCCAATTCTTTTGCAAATACAAACCTCCCCAAGTTCCATTTTGTTGTGCAACCACTTAACCATCACACTATGTGACGAACCCCAACATATATGAAATGTTGATCAAATAATGTCAAGTCTTATTGTTATGTGTATAAATAATAAATTTGAATCTAAAATTGTTTTGCAACTTAGTCTTTAAAGCAATAGGCTCATTAAAAACCTAAAATTGTTTAAGATGCCACTGAGCTGTCTTTTCTTTCTTATTCTCCATAAATTACAAATTTACTAGTTATGGTCACTTTCTTTAAGTACGTACTGTATACTATTTGTGAGATATATCAATTATTCTTTTATTTGCTCCATATGGAAGAGTATCATTTTATTTGTTTTGGATCAGTCAGAAAAATAGACCAGTGATTCTTAGCATGTTTGCCTTTGCATCTTTAATTAACTTGTTAGTTCATGATCGATGCATTGGATTTCATGATTGTATATCCAGTCATCAAATTGCTTTACTATGGGACGATAACTAGTTCATGTGAAATATTTGCAGTTTGGCCTTGATCACACTTTGACAACAGGAGTTATCAGGTATCATTTCATTGCATTTCATTTCTGAGAATTGTAGTATTGGGCATTGAAAATAGATCAAGGCATGCATAGACTCTTCTTCGATAGCAGACTGAAGAAGATTGATTCTTGTTTTGTTTAAAGTGGACTTGATCGGGAGATTAATTCAGCTGTATCTGGTCGTCCCATACGAGATGTAATACAAACAGATGCAGCCATAAACCCAGGGAACAGTGGTGGTCCTTTACTTGATAGCTCTGGATATCTGATAGGCATAAACACTGCTATCTACTCTCCTTCAGGAGCATCAGCTGGAGTTGGATTTTCAATTCCAGTAGATACAGTCAGTTACAGTATATCTATTATTTCATTTCCTATATTTTATATGGTGTATTAGCAAAATGAAGCAGAAATATTAGAAATTAGAATATTTTAAAATTTTACACTTACAAAACTTGGTTCTAATAATTACAGATTTTAGTTTTTATGATAAATTACTCTAATAGTACTGCGTTATTCTCAATTTTTCAGGTAAGTAGCATTGTTGATCAATTGGTTAAGTATGGGAAAATTACAACACCTATTCTAGGTATCAGGTTTGCACCAGATAAATCTGTGGAGCAACTAGGCGTAACCGGAGTGCTGGTGCTGGATGCTTCTCCAAATGGTCCTGCTAGCAAAGCAGTAAGCCTGCTGCCTAACCAAATAAATTTTAACAATTTATCAAGATCCATGACAGGCAGTCCTGAACATAGCTGTGTCGTGTGGATTTGCTTGGACCCAGAAAAACAACACTTCACAAATCAATTGGGCATAAAATATTGAAATTTTCAAAGAAAATGCTTGAGAATTTTTCATTAGAAGAGAGTTTTTTTCCCATAGTGATCAAATTCACATCAAATTAAGTAATAAGCAGAGAATTGTTTGTCAAATGGCAAACACTAAAAGGCAAACCATAAAATAAACTAAGTAAAAAATAAACAAGTTTGGGAGCTTACCAGGGAAAGACAAACAAACTGTTTTTTCATTTAACTTCTTAGACATCAAAATAGACATATAATCTTCTCAAATTAGTAATCATATAGTATGTAGTGAATTTCATACTTCATATTTTCCATGTTCAAATTCTATTTGTGTGGTTTGCTACATTTTAGTGCATGGTGTGCAGATTCTGCACTGTAGGGTTTGAAACAAACCAACCAACCTAACCTTTGATGAAACCTGCAGTTCTAAGTGCACAAACATGCATATACAAACTTTTGAATGTACAAATAATAAAACTGGAATCAGAACTCTGTAGTTGCTGGAAAAATGAAATTTATTATTCTGGAAAAGGATTTCTGAGTACAAAAGATGGATGTCAGAAAGTCATAAATGATATATGAACGTAGCTCTCCAAAATAGAAAAAAAAACTTAAGTTTAGATTGTCTTTCATCACAAAAGAAACATCTAAAAACAAGTCAGCCTTCCACAATAAAGAAGAATTAAAGCAACACTTAATTAAAGTTTGCATTATACCCAGAAGACCTAAGGTACGCTGCTCAGAGAAGAGCTAATAATTCACTAATGATACCACCTAAAATCAGCAGCACAGCTATGACTATTAAGAAGTAGCACTAACATTGAGACAAAAGTGTAATGTCCCCAAATTGGAGTTTTACCAATTTTACACATAAACAACAATTCCAATAATAAAATGCTAAAGTGAGCTTCATTAGCCATCAACATTTTGAGAAATAATGTACACATACATTAGCTAGTGCATAAGGAGTTTAAGATAAGTATTACGACTATCCTATAACCAATCATAAGTTCAGCAGGAACTTCGAGAGGGCACCAGTAAACTGCCCAGCTCAACTGAACCCGAGAGCACATAACATTCACATCATGACAACTTGCCCATATTTCACAAGCAGAAGGAACGTCCAATTATGACCAGTTCCATCCCTTGGGGCATCCCACAAGCAGTAGGAATGTCCAACTATGGCCAATTCCATCCCTTGGGGTGGCATACTTAGTTTGGGGGATCTAGTGAACTACATCTCCCTAACTTACTTCCTCCAACTTTACATTTGTTTTTTTATGGGATAAACACACCCACACACAAACATATATATGCCAAAATATATCATAAGTATTGATCTTATTGTAATCAATATTTATTGATAATATAAGAAAACTGATTGCATTGAGTACTCAGAAACCAATATCTACAAACGTATATATAAAATATTTAGCACTCCTAACAAATTATTGTTGTAATGCACAATGACTGTGTATCTCAATCTGATTTCTTTATATCAGATTTATCCTTGATCAATCATTCAAATGTTGTCGAATGATTGATATTCGTATGAATGATTGATTTCTTGAATGAATTCTTTTGATTTGACGATTCAAGGTATTGGTGAGTTATGATTAAGTAATTGTTGATTAGATGATTGAAAAGTAACAATATAATGAATGCTAGTTTGACATATTGATGGATGATGAGTGAATGAGTGTTGATTTGATAGAGTGATGCTTGATTGCTGAATTGTATGTTTTCTTGATCCCCAAGATGAAGTGATGATTGATGTGGATTTGATGATTGTTTGCTTGATCTTTTTGATTGATTGCTTGCTTGATGATTTATTGATGGTTGATGGATGAAGGATGATGATTAATAATTCCTTCAATACTTGGAATGAAATCTCCTTTATACTTCATTAGTGAAAGGGTGACCACCTTTCATAAGAGTTAAGTCACCACTTTTCATTGTTGCCTTTGAGAATCATATATTATTCCCCAAATTGCTTTCCCTTGGATGTCCTCAAATGAAACCTTCTCCCCTTTATTTCTTCCAATGTGTGGGAGAGTCACACGTCTTCATCATGGCTGCCCTTTGCAATGGTCACAATTACCACCCTTTAGAAGAATCACAACCCTTCATCATTGTCAGTTTTTGAAAGAGTCATAACCCTTCATAACTTTTTCCCTTTGAAGGAGCCACTTCCTTATTTTCTTCTCATTTCTTTTTTCTCTAACATTGATTCTTGTTTGATTCTTACCTTCCCTTTTCTATTCCTTCCTCTCTCCCCCTTTTCAAATGAAGTTCTCTTCTTCCTTTTATATCCCATGTTTGACGGAGTCACAACTTTTCATTTCATGCCTTTTGACCCTTCATTAAATATAACCAAATTTAATTATGTTATATTTTAATTTTATTGTTTTATATTTTTTAATTTAATTTAATTTTTATTCTTTTATATTTTAATTTTATTATTACTGTTTAATATTAAATCGTATTTCAAAAAAAGGGACATTGCAGAAATTTCTCTCTGCATATTCACAATTCGTTTGCATGCTTGCATGTGTTCTATTGCTATGTTTGGTTTTTCGCATTCTGCACGTGTTCTGTAGCTGTGCCTAAAAACACCAAATGACAAAATATTTAGTGATCTGTCATTGTGAGGAAGGTGTTCTCTATCAACTACAACTTCTCCTAATATTTCAAACTTCCCTTTTGTCAGGGACTTTGTCAAAATGTTTGCAATCTGCTTATTTGAAGGAACATGCGGAAGAATTATCACTCCCTTTTGAACTGTCTCTAAGAAATTGATAATGAATATTGATGTGATTGGAGAGATCATGAAATAGGATTCTTGGAGAGCTTGATGCAATTCTGTTTGTCACATTAAACTATTGTAGGCTCCAACATCTGTTTTGGAAGTTCTGCTATCATCTTGCAAAGCCAAATAGCATCACAACTAGTAGAAGAAGCTGCTATGTACTCCATTTCAATTGAACGTAATGCTACAACTGCTTGTTTCTTGCTGAACTAGGATAAAATTGATGACTTCAAGCTAAAAAAAAGACCTAATGTGCTCTTCCTAGAACAAGCATCACTAACTCTTGTCTTCAGCTTATTTCAATCCATTGTTTACTACCTAACTCAACTAGTTACAGAAGTAAATGGAAATGTACATTAATAGAACTTAGAAATATAACGATATAACTCTTTGCACATGTTCAAAAGATAATCTTTCATTACCAAGCAATAGATTTGTAATCAGTACAGCACATCAATGATCAAAGTGATAGGTAGATATCCCAGCTACAATGTAATGTCCCTTGTCGGGACCTTACGTAAATTTCTCATTTAAGCTTTTTGCAAACTAATTTTCTATATCTCTTTTCTTAATCATAGATGAATTAATAATAGATTTGTTTATTTATGATTAATTTTCTTGTTAATTTATATCTTGATATATCATATATATATTTCGGTTATCATTTATCTTTAATATTCCCTAGTATTTCTGAATTTGCTTCCTTAAGAATTAACCTGCAAGAAAGACGTTAGTAACAATAATATGGAAACATGAGTATGAACAGAAAGCTAACTAATTAATTATCTACCCCAACTAATTAACCCCTCCAAAAGAAAGTCTACCAGGTCGGACTCATTAACCTTAATAAGAACCCTTGTGTCCTTGATTAAATCTTGCCGTCTTCCTCTGGAGTGCATCCTTAGGGACTTCCCGAGCAAAGTCTACCAGGTCGGGCGCATTAACCTTAATAAGGACCCTTGTGTCCTTGATTAAATCTTGTTGTCGTCCTCTGGAGCGCATCACTCGGGGCTTATAGGCTGACCATAGGTCCATTCCTCTTCTTGGAAGAGCTTTCCTCTATCCAAGGCTTAGTACACATGCATATGTGGGTCAAGAGTGTACACTGGCTTAGTGGAGGTTTTAATCTCCCTTGAGAGCTCTCTTTTATTATTACTTTTGATAAGAAAATTACATTGTCAATATTACTATTAATGAATTATCATAACATTATTTATGAAATTATCCTCTATTGAACATTATATACATTGTGGGTGATTAACCTGGATATATATATATATATATTAAATCTGAATCATATTCATTCAAGATATATAATAGATATTCAAATATATACTTCATATCCTTCATATCTATCTAACTAACTAACAGTATATAAATATATATTTCAGATATACATTTGATATCTATATTATTCTTACGTAACTCAGAAATATATTCTATATATATGTGATTCAATATTATTAATATATATTTCTGATCGATTACTACTTACATATATATATAGTCATTTATACATATATAGATATATACTATACTCATCATATAACAAATATAATATCCCACTGTTAATATTATGTTTACAAAGAAATGAATAATGATAGAAAGAAGCACTAAATACATTTATACCTGATATCACTGTTTTATATATATATATATTCTGGTATCACTGTTATATATATATATTTTCTGATTTCTATATTACCAATATATATATTTGTAGATCCTTATTTCCAATAATATTCTTGTAAATCAGTATTGATTTGTAATTAATTTACATTATACTAAATATGCTATATATGCTATGTTGTCAGAGCCAGCGCTGAATTATTTTTCAGTGTCCTTTTGTCTACCTTATAATCCATACTGCATACATATATTTTATATCCTATTCTATCCTATCCTATCCTATCCCCTTCCCTTACGTGAATTCCTTGTAATATATCTATGTATGGGAGAGAAAGGGTGTGATTTGGGAGACACGTCTCTTCTCTGCATGAACAGTTCACACCTCTTCATAAAAGCATCTTTATATACAAACGGTGTCTTCTTCCTTAATACGATCTTATATTAGTCTTGACTAACAGTTATGATACCTCTTCTTATCACTTATCCTTTTAATTCCGATCTATCAGGGAGTATCAGCGATATGATTATTCGTCATCATGGTATTAAGTTGATTTTCTCTTGTAGGCCGATACTTGATTAGGATGCTTAGATGGTATCCATCTGATATAAATTTAATGGTCTTAATCCAAAGTTTAATAAATATTTGATAATTATATATTTGAAAATTAATTAATTTAAGATTTGTTATTTATATCGATAGTATGATATTTATTATTATATTAATAATATATTATTATTAACATATTATTATTTAATATATTGTTTTAAATATATTATTTCATTTATTGATTATTAACTATTCAATTATATTTATTATTATTTTATTAATAATATATAATATATTGATACATATATTATTATATTATATTATAATAATATTAATGTTCGATATATCAACTTTTATATTTCGATTATTATACATTCAATATTATATTGATTAATATATTATTATTTTATAAATTATATAATACATTAATTATTTTGCTCTCATCCTTTTTGTTAAAGTTCTACTTGAATTCTATTATTGTCATTTTGTCTTTAGAGATTCAACTACAACTTCTCCTAATATTTCAAACTTCCCTTTTGTCAGGGACTTTGTCAAAATGTTTGCAATCTGCTTATTTGAAGGAACATGCGGAAGAATTATCACTCCCTTTTGAACTGTCTCTAAGAAATTGATAATGAATATTGATGTGATTGGAGAGATCATGAAATAGGATTCTTGGAGAGCTTGATGCAATTCTGTTTGTCACATTAAACTATTGTAGGCTCCAACATCTGTTTTGGAAGTTCTGCTATCATCTTGCAAAGCCAAATAGCATCACAACTAGTAGAAGAAGCTGCTATGTACTCCATTTCAATTGAACGTAATGCTACAACTGCTTGTTTCTTGCTGAACTAGGATAAAATTGATGACTTCAAGCTAAAAAAAAAACCTAATGTGCTCTTCCTAGAACAAGCATCACTAACTCTTGTCTTCAGCTTATTTCAATCCATTGTTTACTACCTAACTCAACTAGTTACAGAAGTAAATGGAAATGTACATTAATAGAACTTAGAAATATAACGATATAACTCTTTGCACATGTTCAGAAGATAATCTTTCATTACCAAGCAATAGATTCGCAATCAGTACATCACATCAATGATCAAAGTGATAGGTAGATATCCCAGCTACAACCAACAACAATATAAATAGTGTACCGGGTCGGTTCAGACTACCAACCACCGGCAACTACCGACTACCAACCAAGAAGTAGTTGGGAACTAATCATCCCAATCACAAAACATAATGATATTTATTTAGCTGAGTACATTATTGACTTATGTTGATCACCCCCAACCCCCCCCAAAAAAGAAAAGAAAGTCATCTTCCAACGATTGGGACAAAACTAGGAGTTTGACACTACAAAACTAAAGAGAATTTACTAAGAAGGGGAAGGGTGAGAAGATGTCCCTGGATGCGCAAAGGACATTGGAGTAGAAGCTTGATAGTGTTGCTGCAGAAGACGCTCGAGGTATTGGTTGGACACCAACTCTCTCTCATGGGACTGCCTTCACCATGTAGGCAGCCTCTATCAATTGCTTTTTGATCTTCTTGAGCTCCTATTCCTTTTTCAACAACTTGCCATCCGTCTTTGCTATCTATCATTCCTAATCGCCTAGTTGGGTGGTCTTCTTTGCCAATTGTCTATCCTTCTTTGCCAATTGGTTCTCCACTGTCTTCTCCAATGCCATAACTTAGTTGTGCTCCTAGCTAGTTGCTCTTGGGACTTCTAAATCTGATTCGTCAACTCCTTTTGAGCATTCTTGACTTGGCAAAGGGCCCTATCCTATGACTAGGTAGCTTCCTCCATTGAAGCCACATGCTTGCAGTAGTAAAGGAAAAGATCTTTGAAGCATAGCTCCATGCCATGGGGTGCTCTCAACACCATATTTGCCTCTGATTGTTGGCCGTGGAGGATTTCAAGTAGCTAGCATCTCTAGTACCTCCATGTGTGTCCACCCTCGGGAAATGAAACACCTGAAGAACACTCCTTGGCACTCCACCTATGTTAAGTTGAGGATCCGCTTGGCCACATGTGCAACTAGTGGGTCATGGCCGATATCCAAGTCTTGAGCAATGTCCCCCATTGTATCCATGGACATTGCCATTGCATGCAGTTCTCTAATGTACCGCTAGATTGTACTAACAAAATCATACGGATTCAATTGGCCCAACCTAAGAACAATACCACTGATCTCATTGCATGATGACTCTTGTGGCACTGTTGTAGGAGTTGTCTCTTCAGTTGGTTGGACCTCATTGGCGAGTGTAGGTGTGGGTTCTAGAAGTGGTTGTGGATGCAAATGTTCACCATGCACACACTCCACTAGCTCTAGCTCACCTTGAGAGGATTCTACCACTGTAGCCTTCACTGTCCCCTCTATCTTGATATTTTTGGAAAGTAACCTAGGAGACTTTAATAGAGAGGCATTTGGTGGTACCCCCATCATGTCTAACCAAGCAGCGTCCTTCATCTCTGTGGTGTCATATACAAGTAGTGCGTCGACTGCTAAAGTGGTACAACTGGTACTGAGGGTTCTACCTTGGTGGTGGTGGGGCTGCCACTGACAGGACAATTGGCGATGGTACGACAATTACCCGTATAGGAATTGTTGTCTAAGGTGCTATGACCATGTCCTCAATAGGAATGGCCTCCTCCACATCTATGAGCATGCCTCCACCACCACTGAAACTTTGTCTACACTCTCGCTCAAAGAAGAAGACAACTAGTGGCTCTCCTTCATCACCAATCTTTGAGTCTTCCCTTTGCTTGCACTTCTTCCTAGCCAGCTATATTGGCTCCTTGCCACACTCTACAATTCACCCTATAAAATATAGTCGGCTAGGAAGTGTTGTGCAGTCTACCCCACTTGTCTAGGGGTACTTCGGTAGGAACTAGGTTGAGGAAGAGAATGAACCAAGGCAAGGAAAAGATTGATTAGGTGCTACATCATATAGAAGACCTTATGCTACCTCCATATGAACCATGTCAAGGAAGTGACTGATCGCGTGTTGCAACATATAGAGTGCCATGTGCTTCAAGCACAAGAACTCTCTAATCCTCTTAGAGAGTACACTTGTCCAATTGTACACTTGAGCAATGCTGAGGCTCACCATGAGATATATCATCCAGACAACAATGTCGAATGTCTTGCTTGCACCCACAAGTCTACTTTTAAGAAAATCTAGCACACATCACCACTCAGTTGTGGCAATAAAATTCTTCGAGTCCCTTTCTGTTACACCTGCTCCATATGCTATCATGTTCTTCCTTGGTGAGGTTTGTGCGACATACTCTCTTCAGGATGGCCTCCTTGCACTGCCATGTCATCCTACTTGGCTTGTGATGAAAGCTCCTCTCGAGGATATCCAAAATAACCTCGTGAACTCAATAGGCCAAAAGGATATAGTGATCTCATAGCCATTATGCTGAATGACAGATTTGTGTGCTTGTTGTACTATACCACCATGGCTCTCAAATAGGGCTTGAAATTGTGAGAATTAAAGAAGGGTATCTGTGCAGCCTTAGCTACCTACATGTGGATAAGCGCCATCTTGAGGGGATGACTATCTTAGGTTTCTTGCTACCAAGTGTGACAATAATTCCCACTTAGGCTTTCCTAGGTGATTGTGTTGACAGTATTGTTATCATTTCCCATTGTCTTCCTTGAAGATTTGTGGGAATGCCTATTGTATTGTACCACCATGGCTCTCAAATAGGGCTCAAAACCCCAAGCATTAATGAAGGGTACCTCTGCGGCCTTATCTACATGCACGTGGGTAAGTGCTATCTTGAGCGGATGACTATCTTCAGTGTCTTCTACCAAGTGCAACACTCATTCCCACTCAGGCTTTCCCAAGTGATGATTTCGGCAGTAATGCTGTAATCTCCTGATCTCTTCCTTGATTGAATACGGGGCCTGAATCTCTTCCCTTTGCTACTACTTGCCATTATCGGAACTCGGAACTTGTATTGTTCGTAATGATTAATAACCCCTCAGAAATGCTTGCAATTTATAATGCCTTCTAGAAGCATTTTGCTAACTGCCCTACGGTCCGAGAATAAAATAGCACCTGAAAATGAACTTACAATTTGAAATCCGTACACTTATATGAGGCTGTATGGTGAGGTGCTGTATTTTAAGGCACTGGTGGTCTACAACTAAGAGTGAGGCAAGCCCTTGGAAAGTTGTGACTGAGAAGCAAGTTTGAAAATTATCTCTTTGATACTGCATCTTGCATTCTTGTAAGCTTCCTTCTCTAGATACTGCCTGCATTCAATGTTTGGGTCACAGAGTTATTGTTTATTAAATCTTATCTGGGTTTCATTACTTGGTTCATGTGGACTTCCTTTCTTGGAGACTAGATAAGCATAGACATTGGCACGAGCTTCCTTAGAGGAACCCATATTAATAGTTGAAGTATTGACTAGCCCTTCATTACGTACTGATGAACATTTATATAAAATTCTTTTAACTTTGCCTTGGCTAGTTTTTGTTTGCTGTATGATTTTTTATTGGTGACCAGGTTTTTTGTATATATGTAAATATTTTTGCTTTTTTGTGTTTTATGCTTTTAACTTTTGTCAAGTGCCATTTAGGTTATATAAAGTATTATTTTCTTCTGAACCATGTCTGGTTTTGCTCATCTTTCCAATATTCTTTGAGTATATATGCTTCTAAATTATTTTGTGTTGACTTCTGTTCAGGGTCTGCAGCCAACTAAACGAGATGCTTATGGACGACTTGTTTTGGGGGACATTATCACAGCTGTAAATGGGCAGAAGGTTAGCAATGGTAGTGATCTCTATCGGATTATTGACCGGTGCAAGGTAGGAGATAAGGTAAGTTGATGGCTTTTATATTTCATTTTAATCTGTCAGCCTCCAGATTGGGAGGAGTCTGATTGCATCCGTTACATGTGCTTTTAGTCCCAAAGTTCTAATAATTACTTTTGATTTTTGATTGCTAATTTTGTTTCCAAATCTATGTTTTAAAAAGAATGTTGTCCAATGAATTGTTTGCAACCAGTTTGTAACTATCAACTGTTTATTCTACCGACACCTAGTTTTGAAATTTCAGAGCAATGATACAATCACATTTTAAATCAGGTTGTTTAGTACATTTCCTACATTTGAAGTTTAAACAATCAGATTCTTCATAGAAATCATGAACCAGAAGTAGACTTTGAGCAGTCATCACAACAATGCAAATCACACATGGCTCTGGCATTGAGGATCTTCCTTGCACCGTAACATAATCTGATTGCCTGTTCTTAGTATGATGTTCCTTCTCCAAATCTGAATTAATGCTGCAGGTGATGTATGCATGATAATACTGGCAATAAATTTTTAATTTATTGATAAATTACCCCTTTTAGCCACAGTCAAGGCATAACTTTAGCTTTCATGCCACAAGTAAAATGTATCTATTCCATCAATTTACCCAGGACTTTTGCCTGGTCTCACACATTGTTGTGTGCCATACCCTGTATTCCTGCTTGCGTGCATTTGTTACTCAATATTATACATTAACATGTCTTTCAGGGGTTCAGACCTGGGTTTTACTGAAACCACTTTGATTTACCACCTGATATTGGAACACAATTCGACATGAACTCGGTATTTTTGCCAAACTTTAATTTTTATGAGAGGATGAATCAATAGAATTGAATCTACCACTGTTAAGTCAACAGTGGACTGTGACATCAACCCTCCTTTTCATCAGGTAAATTCTGTTTTCTAGATTTTATGCTTTGGAGAGCATGACAGACTTAGTGAATATTTAAGTGGTAGTGCAGATGCATTGATGATTAATTAGTTCAAGTAGACAATTTTTTTCGAGAAGATGATGAATTACTGATTAGCCACTCTAGAGCCTAGTGCCACTAGGGCCCCAACTACAGAGGGTTAAGAGCAGGTGCAACTCTCAAAATATTGTATGATCGTGATATATCACATTTCCATATACTGTAAATGTTGGACATTGAAATATCTCTTACATATCATTTTCATATATTCATTTATGTGTATGCATCATTTTATATTTTATATAGCTTTGAAGTTTTGAACCTTTCCAAGACTTCTTGAAATTATAAAATTTGGTGAATATCTTACATTCTTGAACTTACTGATCACTGAGTAAACTTCTCATTTCTGGAACTGCTAGACCTTCACCCATCTAGCCGAAGTTCCTTGAAATGGATACCAGCCAACTTTACTTGTGGCTAATACTCATCAATTTGTATCACATTCTTTGGTTCTACATCCCACTAGTTGTTGGACTCTCTTTATATGCATGTTACAGTCAATGACACACAAGACACTATAGTTGCATGCTTCTCTGCTCTCTTAGTGGTAAGCTTGTTCCTCTTGATTGAATGGATGAAACTATATGTAGACTCGTTCCTTTCAGCAATAGAGGAATTATAAATTTGAAATGAGGTGAATTGCTTGTGTGATTATCAATGAATGAGGCCCATGCATTGTCCACCAAAGTATTGCGTCCCCCTACGCCATAGTCTCCTTCAAATTTAATATTGAACAATGAATATCTGTCATGACACATTGATGTAGTATTTTTAATTTAAATGTTAGTTTTGTTTGATATATGCATTTTATTTTGTATCCTTAACTTGATTCCTGTTTTTAGGGTGTAAATACGTGTATATTTATGATTTTTATATGTTTTTGTATGGACAAACATAAAACATACCCAACCTCATTTTTCCTTTTATATTTTCCATAGCAGCATACCTAAACCTAAATGGGTAACTATGAAAAAAAAGTAAAAAATCCAATTGCTTATCCCAACCTGCAAAATTTAGGCATGGAAACATATATTTTGAAGAAATTATGTTGAATTAAATAAAAAAGTAGTCACACGGTTCCAGAAATTATTTTTTTTGCAATTTTAAATGAAATAAAGTTTAACGCTTATTCGATTATCATTTCTATGTTTGTTTTTGACATTTGAAGTGTATATCCCATAGGTTACTGTGGAAGTTTTACGTGGAGATCACAAAGAGAATATATTGGTGACTCTCGAACCAAGAGATTGAGATATGGAACCAAACTTCTAATGAAAGGAGTTACTTTGTGTAATATGATATGTTTCTATGCCCTTTTGTATATCCAAACTTATCTGATAATGTGTATACCAAGCTCCAAAAAATAATAAAATCTCTATTGTATCTGTAAATAGTATGATTATCCAATGCTCCAAAGAGCTCTCTTAAAAGCAAAATCTTCGTTGGCTATCAAGTTGCCTTTTGATAATGTAAATAATTTCATAGTTGAAGCTATCGTGGTATTCTTTTTTTAAAACAAATTTACAACAGCCCAACATGTAAAGAAACGAGGGAAGCATGCTATTATATTATATTTTTTTTATAGGAAATTAGCAATTAAAAGTGGGACTCCACCTAAACAACGCGAGGGAATACCGCTGAAAATATAGCGACAATATCATAAATTCTGATTGGTTAACCACCAAAAGTATAACTCACACAGGCACAGACTACACTATGATAGCATCAAATTTTGGTTCTGGTTCTGGTTCTGCAACATCTTCGTGTAAAATTTATAGTTGTAAACGTTGTTTCAGCTTTATTAGCTGGCTATCTAAAGTTTGAGCTTATGTAATTTTGAAAGCTAGCAGAGCATCTATTGTCAGTCAAGTGTAAATCTACAAATTTCATTCGTTTCGAATTATAAGATATTAAAAACAAATCGACGCGGTCAAGAAATTAAAAATTTTGTTTATAAGGAATTCTAATAGGTTAATGACCGGTCTTTTTCACACTGGCTTAAACTTCCTTCTTTTTAGACTTATTCTTTTGAAAAGGCTACTGTTCATAATTTTTTTTTTAAGAATCAATCTTGTGTTGTGTCATCAAAATTTCTTGAGCATCTGACTTTTTACACTTCTTTCCATTTTGGGCTTGTTTTCTATAATTGTATAAAATTTACACACAACCTTTCTTTTTGTTTCTCTGGGAAGAGCTTTACCATGTTCAGCAGTTGGCAATGAGTGCTGAGTTCAAATCTCTTCAATAAGAGAAGCATTAAAAATAATGTTGAAAACTATTATAGTTTTATCCTACGGTATAAAGTTCCAACCATTCTTTGGGACACAGTTATTCTCCACTCAAAATAGCACCATTGTATAGGTTCATAGGAAAATCCATTTTTGTATACAATAATAGATTTTTGTATGATTTTACTAGTTTGATAATCCACCTCAACAATGCTGTAAAAATGTAAAAAGATTTGATGAAAACATTTTATGTCGATTTGTGTTTTTATAGTTGTAACATTTTGTGTGGAGAAAAGCAAAGTTGTTGTTCTTAGGTAGAGACGATACAAGTTTGAATCCGTTCTGATGAGATGCATTAAAATCACTTTAAAAAGAACAACAAAAACTTTACCCTATTATGTAGGCATAGCGAGTGCCAAGTTTGAACTTGTTATGTGAGAGAAGCAATAAAAACAATTTGGAAAAAAGAACAGTTATCCTGCTGTAAAGTACCGTCTGATCCTCATGATCCATAAAACATGTGCGTGTGTGCACACACACACACAAGCTTTGCCCTATCATACCTTTTATCTGGGGAATTGTAAGTATCTTGAAGTTTTGTTTAAATTCTAATGTACTACATTCAATTATTTAAAACCAAATAAATGTCATATCTCGTGATGGTATCAACTACCTTTCAAACTTCAAACATGCAGATCAAAATGGAGATAGGAGAACAAAGTGTATGAAGCCATATAGTACACAAGCAAGATAGAAAGAGAGAACAAAAATCTAAAAGAACAAATCTTAAACATGCAGATCAAAATGGAGATAAGATAGTAGGAACTTGAAACCATAAAACACGAATTGGAACAATTGAGACTAACAAGGAATAAAGAAAAATAAGTGGACACCACACAATTGAAAGAAATACAATCAGCTTTGGCAGACATAGAATCTAAAGAATCTCAACTAAAGGAGTGGATAGAGAAAGCCAAATCTTGGTCACAGGTGGTAAACGGATCAACAAACAAACAAAAGGAAATTATCGAACAACAAATCAAATTCCAAATTAGGGAAGAACATGACAAAAGGGGTAAGGCTGCAAATATCATTATAAAAGGGCTGAAAGACTTTGGAGAGAAAGAGAAGAACCAATATTCTTGCAAGAGACTTTCTCAGAGATAAGCTGAAATGGACAGGTGAAATTCAACAAGCCAATAGGATAGGTAAGAGGATGGATGGAGGAAGAGATAGACACGTAAGAGTAATCTTGATCAATCTAGAGGATAAAAATATTATTCTCATAAATAGAGGGCTGTTCAGAGGAACACAATTCTATCTAGATGAAGACCTAACTTTTGCTCAACAAGAGGAGCAAAAGAAGGAATGGGTAAAAGTAAAATCTGCAAGAAATGAGGGAAAGTGGGCATGGCTGAAAAATGGGAAAGCTCAAATTAGTGAGCATTTCTCAAATAAGAAATAGGAAATTGGGCCCCCACAGGATCACCTGAGTGTAGTAAGTTGGAACTGGAGAGGTTATCCGTGGAGAAGAGGTCTTGGGTTGGGGCCTACAGTGGAATGGAAAGATATTATTATTTTTGTTGAGACACATGAGCATGATGGATGTATGGTCTCGGATTTTGATGGCTACATAAAATTTTCAGTTTGGAATACTGAGAATGAAATAGGGAAAGGACACGGTGGTATCACAGTGTTTATAAAAGAGAAATGATATGACATGGTCAAATTTGAAAAAAGAAGATCCAAATAGGCAATACATATGGCTACGAATAACAGTGAATGCGACTATTTTCAGATTGGCTGCCTGTTACTTTGCCCCGAAAAACTCTAAATTCTACAAAAAATGAAACTTAGACAATGAAGATCCGTTTGCATCATTAAAAAAAGATATCTCTCTATTCGGCACTATAGGTGAACTAATGCCTATTGGGGATTTTAATGCAAGGAGGGTCAACAATCAATCTTTACATTTGAGCAAGAGTGAAAAAGGGGAGAATAATCCTTCATGGTTGGTAGAAGGTGGTGATAAACTTTGCAAGAGAGCATCTCAAGATGGTAAAAGAGAAATGATATGACATCGTCAAATTTGAAAAAAGAAGATCCAAATAGGCAATACATATGGCTACGAATAACAGTGAATGCAACTATTTTCAGATTGGCTGCCTGTTACTTTGCCCCGAAAAACTCTAAATTCTACAAAAAATGAAACTTAGACAATGAAGATCCGTTTGCATCATTAAAAAAAGATATCTCTCTATTCGGCACTATAGGTGAACTAATGCCTATTGGGGATTTTAATGCAAGGAGGGTCAACAATCAATCTTTACATTTGAGCAAGAGTGAAAAAGGGGAGAATAATCCTTCATGGTTGGTAGAAGGTGGTGATAAACTTTGCAAGAGAGCATCTCAAGATGGTAAAAGAGAAATGATATGACATGGTCAAATTTGAAAAAAGAAGATCCAAATAGGCAATACATATGGCTACGAATAACAGTGAATGTGACTATTTTCAGATTGGCTGCCTGTTACTTTGCCCCGAAAAACTCTAAATTCTACAAAAAATGAAACTTAGACAATGAAGATCCGTTTGCATCATTAAAAAAAGATATCTCTCTATTCGGCACTATAGGTGAACTAATGCCTATTGGGGATTTTAATGCAAGGAGGGTCAACAATCAATCTTTACATTTGAGCAAGAGTGAAAAAGGGGAGAATAATCCTTCATGGTTGGTAGAAGGTGGTGATAAACTTTGCAAGAGAGCATCTCAAGATGGTAAAAGGGGTGTTTCTCATTTTGGGGCAGAATTATTGGGGTTGTGTAGTTTATTTGACATGGTTATCTATAACGGCATGAGATTATGGCCAACCTCAGGGGGTATCACTTGCAAAACATACACTGGTCAAAGTGTGGTGGATTACATTATTTGCTCATAAAAATTTACTTCTAAAGTGATAGAGTTTGACATTGGTGAATAGTTTATAGAGATGAAATCTGATCACATGTCCCTCTGTATTAAATTGGACTTTGTTCCAAATGATCAACATGATAAACAAGATTTCCACAAACAAATTAAAAGACAGTTGTTAACAAAGGTATAATACTCATAAATCAAGAGAACAAAGCTATATTCAGTGCTACTCTTAAAGAACAACTTCTTGAAATAGACAATATCTTGGTTGATGAAAGGGGCAATAAGTAGGGTGATCATTTGCATAGTAGTTTGCTGATTCCAATTATACACAAGGCGCTAAAGACATGTAAAAGATCTTGCAATAGGAAGAGGGCTGCGAACATGTTTTCGACAAACCCTTGGTATGACGAAGAATGTAAGGCAGCTAAGAGAGTTATAAGAGGGAAAGATTCTAGCAAAGAAAACAAGAAGTTATATACCAAGTTGATTCAACCAAAAAAAGAGGAGTATGTTAATACAAAAAGGGGGGAGTTAATACATCTTGACAAACACAATCCCAAAGACTTCTGGAAGGAACTCCAACAGAGGAAAAAACAAATAGTGAATAATATTACAGATAAGCAATGGTTAGAGTATGCTAAGTTACTTTATGAGCGGTCAAGAAGGACTCTCCCCCCATTGTAAACACCTCGATGGAGTTGTTTACGGTGGATGACATCAAATTTGGAATAAAGAAATTGGCTGGTGGCTAGGCAAGTGACATTGACGGACTTCATGCTCAATTTTTAAAATGGGGAGTTGATCTTCTTGCACCCCACATCAAAGGTGTCTTCAACAATGTCATTCGGGAGGGGTTTCTGACTGATTGGACCACTAGCATGGTTATCCCTCTCTTTAAAAGTGGGGACATCAATAACCCATCTAATTATCGGACAATTATGGTTAATCCTCTCTTCGGCAAACTTTTTGGGAGTATGGCAGAATGTAGAATCAACAATTGGGTTAAAGGTGAAGGAAAAAGAGCCAAAGGGAAAGCGGGTTTCAGGCCCAAACACTATACCATTGATCATTGCATCACTCTTTGACACTTGATAGAAAAATTATGGGACAACCAGAGAGGAGAAGCTTATTGTTGTTTTGTTGACTTCAAGAAGGCATTTGATACGGTTCCTAGAGACAAGTTGTGGAGTAGAATGAAAGATTTAGACATCTCGGGTGTATTTAGAGTTGGAGTGCATAGGTTCTAATATGAGAGAGTCAGAGCCAAAATCATAACTAAAGAGGGTATGAATGCTTCAGTAGTGACATTGGTGTTAAACAAGGATGTCCATTATCTCCCACTTTGTTTGGCTTATACATTGATAAACTAGAATCCTGGTTAGATAAGATAGATGACAAAGGGGTGCATTTAGCAGGGTATGTGGTGAAGCTTCTTTATGCAAACGATCTTATTTTGATTTTTAAAACTATTCAAGGGTTAAGAGATCAGTTAGGGGCTTTGGAGCACTTTTGTCAGGAAGTGGGGATGCAGGTGAACATCACCAAAACAAAAATTATGATTTTTTCTTTGAAGAGGAAGGAAAAACATGTTTCCTTCCTTTTTGAAGGCAGTCCCTTAGAAATTGTGAAAGAATACAAATACTTGGGGACATACCTCCATTATAGACTCAGTTGGGAGACTTCTAGAGCGAAAAGGATTTAGGGAGGGTGGAAAGCATCCTACATGCTTCATAATAGATGCAAAAACACTGAACTTTGGGACTGGAAAACCGAGAAAATTTTATTTGGCTTACTAGTCATGTCGGTTGTCCTTTATGGCTACGAAGTTTGGGGAGGAAGCATGACAAAATGCGGTTGGAGATAGGTGGAGAGGATTCAGAAACACTTAATCACTAGTAGTCTTAAAGTCAAGACCTCGGTCCCATATGAAATTCTTTTAGCTAAAGTAGGTAGTTGCCCGTTGGAGGCAGCAACGAGAACTCGGTTAATAAGTTATTTTAAGAAACTTGGCAACATGGATAACCAACGATGGCCCAAAATTGCAATGAAGAAGACTTGGTCCGCAGGAAGAAAACATGGATAGATAGATACATAAAAAAAATTATGTTCACGAGGCTAAACATAGCCTATGTGACATCAAGGTATCTTAAGCTGACTTCAGTAACTCGGTCTGTTTCTTGTGCAAGATGATGATGAGTCCACCTAACTTCTCAATGTACTCCTTGTTGAATAGGTTATGCCAAGAACTATCCAATATAGTATCCACAAATTTATCCTTGTTGTTCTTGTAGGCTTCACATTCTAAAATAAAGTGATGTTCGGTTTCCACTTTCCCAGAGTTGCAAAACATGCAAATTCTCTCTTCCCAAGCCTCCTTTGGCCTCTTCCAACACCCGGTCTCACAATGGAGTTGATGGGAGTTGATTCTTAATTGGGCAATAAGAATTTTAGCTCTCCAAGAAATGTTGGCGCCTATGTACGCTTTTTGGAGTTGATCACATGCGGAGTTGAACTCATTGATATAATATATTTTCTTCCTTCCAATCCCATTTCCCCAATTTCTCTTGTAAAATTTCTCCATAATGAAGACATTTATTTCTTTCTTATTTGTGGGGCACAAGTTGAATTGGATATTCCATTTCCTCATCCACTTGATGTTTTGTTGCATCCATGTCTTTTTTCCTTTGCACAATGTATCATTAAAGACAATGTTAGGCCATCTATCTCCTTCCATTTTTTTGATTCTTTTTAGATAGTTTATTAGGCGAACCATAGAAAGTGTCTTGATAGGGACAACCCCCATTTCACTTAGCATGATATCATAAGGGATGGTGCTTTTGATTTTAAATTTTCTTGTGATCAAACACTTTTGGATTCCTTCGATTTGCTTCCATTGTACTATTGAAGTGTTGTTGGCCCATAATTCACACCCATAAAGAACAATCGGCAACACAAGAAGACCAAACAAAGTTTGAATAGTTTTCCAATCCCAAACCTCCACTTCATGACACTTGTTTTGAAGAGCATAAAATGCCTTCCATCCACCTAATGTCCTTTTATTTCTGCAACCTACCTAGCTTAAATGCTTGTTGAAATCAATGCCAAGGTATTTATACTCCACAACTTCCTCAAGAACGCTACCACCAAAATAAAACTCACATTGATGCTATTTTTTATTATTAGAGAAAACCATAACTTTAGTCTTGTTGATATTGACCTGCATCCCCATCCTTCTGCAAAAGCACTCAAGAGAAAATAAGTGTTCTTGCAACCCACAGGCAGATTTGGCAATCAAAATGAGATCGTCTGCATATAGGAGCAACTTTATTATAAATTCGCCTAACTGGATACCTTCACCATTTTGCATGTCTAACCACTCTTCAAGTTTATCTATATATAAGCCAAACAAAGTAGGAGATAAAGGACAACCTTGTTTGACCCCGATATCACTTCTGAAACATTCTAAAATGCCAGTTGAGGTTCTGATTTTGACTTTCACCTCTTCATACATCCTATGAATAGTAGCTCTGAGATGCGTAGGAATCCCCAATTCTTCCATCCTGAGCTAAAGCTTGTCCCTAGGGATAGTGTCAAAAGCTTTTATAAAGTCAACTCAGAGTGACACAGTGATCAACTGTCGAGTGCTTTGGTCTAAAACCAGCTTTCCCTTTAGCACGCTTATGGTTTTCTTCTGCCCATTTGCTGATCCTAGTTTCTATCATGCTGCCAAAAAGTTTTGTAAAGAGAGGATTGATCATTATAGTCTTGTAGTTGGAGGGATTGTTGACATCACCACTCTTAAAAAGTGGTATTGCAAGGCTAATTGTCCAATCTTTAGGAAACCCCTCACGACTGATATTGTTGAAGATTTTTGTAATGTGTGGTGCAAGAGTTTCCATACCCCATTTGAGATACTTTGCTTGAAGCTCAACTAGGTCTTTTGCTTTACCTGCACCTAACTTCTTAATACCCATCTCTATCTCTTACACGGTGAAGATAGTTGTAGTATCATTGACCAAGGGTGGCTGGTCCACCCCCCCTTCTTGTTCATAGAGTTTCCTAGCATAGTCGAACCATTGAGTGGCTGTAATAGTATTTTTAGTTTTTTTCTTCCTTGGTTGGAGTTCTTTCCAAAAAAGTTTGGGGTTATTTCTAGTCAAGAAAATCAGCTCCTCTCTCCTTGTGAACATAAAATTAGTTTTCTTCTTTTTTAGGATCTGTTTATAAGCCTTAATGTCAAGGTTTGTTTTATTTGACTCCCTTAGATTTCTCTTGGCCATCTTGCATCCCTTATCAAACCACACATTAACTGGAAAACAATTAGTTTCAGATTTTCTATTTTTTATTTTCTTGCATTTTGAGAGAGCCTCATGGATTAGACTTGATAACATATGGCTATTAACAACATGTATGTGCATATGCATCCCCCTACATAGTCTCTCAAGAGTAGCCTTGAAGGTGTTATCATTTTCTGAAATCAACATGATTCTACCTTGAGAAGGAGGTTGTTGAGGGCATTGGTTCTTTGCCCCAAGCTACCTATCCTTTGCCCAACACAAATTTACATACAATGGTCTATGATCTGATTTGAGATCTTATATATGTTCTCCAATTGCAACTTCCACAATTCTCTCATACAAATTCAGAGAGCAGATAGCATAATCCACCACTCTTGCCTCGTTATATGTGTTGCAAGTGAAATTGCTCAGCTTAGACCATCTAGCCAAACCGTTGCAGATTATTAGATCAAAAGTGCCACATAGAGTGACCAATTCTTCCCCAAAATTATTGCAGCCTTTAGCATCTTTAGAAACTCTTTCTCACTAATGTTTTCTCTTTTCTATGAGCCAAATAGGGTTACCATTTTCTTTATAGCTAAAAATATTGGCTCGATAATTTGTTATTCTAGCATTGAAATCACCAACAAGAAGAACATCCCCACACTGCGAAAAAACATATTTCTTTAAGGCAACATAAGGGTCATTGTGATCTAAGCCACACTTTTTATAAGCTTTAGATACCTGTGGAGC
This sequence comes from Chamaecyparis obtusa, assembly GCA_027943335.1. NCBI lineage: Eukaryota > Viridiplantae > Streptophyta > Pinopsida > Cupressales > Cupressaceae > Chamaecyparis > Chamaecyparis obtusa. The sequence continues at coordinate 232,577 of BSBK01006263.1, read as the reverse complement.
AAAGTAACAAGTTGCGATCCTGAGAAGACTGTTGTTTTCCACGATTTTAAGCCATATGAATTGTTTATTAGAATCTGCCTTTTCCAACTGAATGACACACCCTTCCCTTTCTTTTACTAGAACCATGATGCCTCCATGACCTTTACCATTTCCTGTTGCCTCATTCCACACTACCATCTTCCAATAATCTTCAAACAATGGAGTCTTACATCCTTCATGCTCATGTGTCTCTATGAGACAAATAATGTCTTTGCCTTTCGCAATAGGTCCTAATCCCGGCCCACGCCTCCATGGATAACCTCTACAGTTCCAACAAACTAAACTTAAGGAAGTCTGGGCTAAATTTGATTGCTATTTGTTTTGATGTGGAAGACTCAGAATTGAGTTATTATCGCTATGAGTGGATGTTGATCTTGTCGTATCACTGCATGTTGAAGTGTTTTTTGTCACATCTTTGTTGCCCACTTGCTGCTCTACATTGGGGTGGTGGCCAAAATGAGCAATAACTGCTTTTCCCTTGAACATCCAAGCTCTTTTGCCTTCATTTCTAGTTGTTCTGATTTTTTCCATTTCCATCCTTCTTTCTTCTTATTGTCTCGTAGTTAGATCCTCCTCTAAGAAGAAGTGAGAACCCCTCAAGAGTTGTTTTTTGCTCAATAAATGTTGTTTGTCACGAATGTTGTGCATGACTACCTTGATGGGCCTATCTCTCTCACTGTATGATTTGCCAACCCTCCAAGCTTGGCTGATTTGACCTTGCTACAACAACACTTCTTGTAAGAAGTCCCTCGTTAAGTCAAGGACGTGTTCTCCTTCACCATAATCTTTTATCCCTTTGATAATTATATTGGATGCCCTAATATACCTTTCCTCAACCTCCCTGTCTTGTGTGTTCTTCACGTGAGTGTTTGCCTCTTCACCCTCCCGTGCAAAGTGTTTGTTGTTTTTTATCCCAAGTTTTGTTAACTTCTAAAAAACTTATTTTCTCCTCTTCAAACACCGCATTTCCCAACAAACTAGCATGATATATCAGTATCTCCTTATCGTGAGATACCTCAAAAAAATTTGTACCCTTGTTTGCTACCAATGCAAATCTTGAGTTTTGTCATTCATCCTTCATAATCTGCCATTCATCTTTCATGTTCTGCCATTCAAGCTTCCCAACTGATAGTGTTTCTTGCAACATTGAGATTTGAACTTTTAAAGCATTGTTATTGTTTGTAAGGGATTTATTTGTTGCAGTCAGGACATGTATTTTGAGGTCACGTTCTTACTCTTTAACCTCTAGAAGTTCCAACCTCTCCCATTCTTGGATGAAACTGAATATAAAGTGGTCGAGTAAGTGGAACATCAAGTTACAAGAATGCCCTAATACCTATGCGGAAATAAAAAAGTTCATCATAGAAAAATTTTGGACGGCCATGTGGAATAATAACATGGGCAGGAAAAAGGCTCATTACATCGAAGTGTTCAACCCAACTTGGGAACATGGTGATAAGTCATATCTGGGGGCAGCTATTAAAGGAAAAGCTATATTGTTAGTGGCTTAGTTGAGGACGGGTTCTCGTCACCTCAAATGCGAGACAGGTAGATGGAAAAGGCCCAAGGAGGAATGGGAAGAAAGGATTTGCAGGTTCTGTGTGTCGGGTGCAATTGAGACTGAATGACATTTTATCATTGAGTGCTCCACATATGATGACATCAGGGCTTAGAAAAAATCAGTCCAAGGGAAAACAACATGCACAACCTATTAGAGGAGGATAAGATCAACCAGACCACTAGTTTGATTGTTAAGATTCACAGCGGGAGGTTTGACTTGGAAAAGAATCTGGAGTTAGCTTACGACTGTGATCCAGTGGTCCCTTAGGTTGTTTGGTCTCGCGGACGTCATTAAAATCATTCATTCATTCAACCACAACACTATAATGATCAATCCTCTTTTTGGTAAACTTTTCGAGAACATTATAGAAAGACATATCAATATTTAGGTTGAAAAGAAGAATTGACCATTGCATATAACTAACAATCCCACACACTTCGGAAATTGTTACATTTGTTATGTCATCACATGACGAAACCTATAGATCAACATCTAAAACAATAGGAAAAATGGTAAAAGAAAAATAATTTACAGCTTCATAGAAACTAACATAGTAAATACATAAGTATATTGAGGATATGGATTTTATTATACATAGCCGCATTGTCTTTTGTCTACATGGTTGCAATTATCATAGGTAGACATCTTTGCAGGTAGGAAAAAAATAAGAGGAAGCAATGCAAACAAATTACTTCCCAATTCTACAAGATGCTTTGAAATTTTAGGCATGTAGAGCACTTTGTTAAATATTGTGGCATAATTTTCCCATTGAATATGAAGATATCATTAACAAACATGCGATACAAATTATTGAAAAGATTTAAAGTTGAGTACTAAATTAATCTAATAAGAGCAATCCATGATTTTAAGTTGTGAAAGATTTTTTTATTCAAGGTCATTCTTAAAACTGGTCTTATATTAATTACAAAGAGTATCTATGTATGAATATTTTAAAAATAATCTTACCTAAATTTTAGGTCAATTAGATGGTAAATTAAGAATGGTTGGGATATATTGGTTCATTTTAGATTTAGGTGAAACTATTTCAATTATATTGTTGATATTTGCTTTGAAATCTATTCCTTTATATTAAAATTGTTATTTCAAGAATGAGAGCTAAGAAATAGTTTTTCAAAGTTTATTTACATAACAAAGACTATACTTCACATTCAAATGCAAAATATTGGAGTACAAGATATACATATTAAAAAAATGTTTAAAATTATGTGTTATGCATATATTAAACATGACTATGGTAATTTAGTCGATCGATAAATAAAAATATTTTGGATGGAAAACTTATTGGCGATATATAAGCAAAAACAAAAAAGAGTTAACAAAGAAGTTAATAATGTCTTGTTGTAATTGTTAATGATTTAATGGATTTATGTATCACAAGAGTATAGGGAAACATATGCTAAGCATGTGTTAGTAAACAATCTACCTCAAAGACATTATAAATGAGTAGGTGAAATCACCAATCATTATTTGTGTCAAGAAATTTTTAGTCATACATAGAAGCTCCTATGTTCAAATAGAAAATAAAAAATAAAAAGCATAGAGTGGCTATAAAAGGTCAGAGTTTCAAGCAAACACAATTGGTAAGTGAAAAGCCAAATTCCACAACCTTTGCTAGGATCTTCCTTGCACGTGCCAAAATAGGACCTTTGGAGCATTCATTAGAACATTAAGAATAGAAAATTGTCATATGTCGTAGTTATAATAGACTTGTTAGACACACATGTGAAATGCAATGCACACAAGCAGTTGACGAGAGTGCCTTCAAGATATGTGGTCTCATGAATTGCAATAATTAGAAGATAAGAAAAAAAATGATCTATTGAAAAGCATTTATAAACTCTCAAGAAAATGCATTTGTATTTGTAAAGCTAGACTCAACAATCTAAACCACCTTTCTCCTTGCCTAGGCCAAAATGGGAGCTTTGGAATAGGGTATGAACATCTATCAAAATATAATGGGAGGAAGATTTTTTTCAAATGTCATAGTTGCAACAACCTTGTTGGACATGCACGAAAGTGTTAAATCATAGATAGGGAACATTAATATTTGACATAATCCTTATCATGTGTTAAAAGTTACAAAAATCCCCAAAAAAATTTAATTTTGGGAGTGTTTTCATCATTTTTCGCTTTTCTTATGAAATTGTAAACTTTACATGGCATATTGAATATTCTTTCTTCATCCATTATTTGATTCCAACCTCCTTTCCCATAAATAATCCTTTTAAGGATCATCGGGTCCCCTTCTTCCTTCCATTTTCCTTCATTTCATCCGTTGCAAGATTTCAAAAGTGAATTGGACATTTGTCTCCCTTTTGATTCGTATATCAAGTTCTTATTCATAAAGTTATCTATACTTCACAAAATCCTCTCATTTACAAACTTTCAAAGTGAATTTAGATTTTCTTCCTCATGTCTAATTCTCTCATCTAGTTTTGTAAGTTTTTCACGCATCTTTTCCTCTTTCCTTCCTTGTCAATTACCTTTGGACTTGTTTCAATGCTACCTCCACTTCCTTTATCTAGTCTAGAATGTTTTTATTGCTTTCCCTAATCTCTTTTTTTTTGTGGGCTTCAAGACTTTATTCCAATGTCTAGTTCCTATATCCATTTCTACATTGAAATATTGCAAAAATTCTTGACATCTGTTATTCATTTTCTCGAGTGGAAAAGCAACTTTCAGACATTTCATCCTAATGTATCCCATATCTCTTCATTGCATTTCTCCATAATGTTTCATTTTCCCATTCCACCCCTATTGCAAAGTTTGGCCCTTCCATTTCCTCATCCAATTCCAACCTCCAGTCACGAATTGAAACTCTACACATTTTTTTCTCACATCCTATTTTTCTTCAAACTATTGCATTTCTTCCAAATTGCTTCTTACACTCCCTATAATCTCCCAATACAACATTAATGCTAGATTTGTCCTTGCACCTATCTAATTAGCAATTTTATGTCTAAAAACCATTGTTGATCTCAATGCTAGGGACTCAAATACAACTCAATGACAGAGAATTAGGATGACCATGCCACTATTAATGTACTTGTTGAGTCTGTCAATGATCCTTATAGTTAATCTAATCATCCCATCTCACTAATTTACAATATTGCACATGATTTGCACACCATGTCTAGTTCTTAGTTGAATTATTACAAGTGATTGGATGAGTGAACAAAATGGTACAAATGTCAATTCCTCTCATTTTCTACTCTTCATTATATTGCAAGTGTTGAAGAGCTGCACTTTTAATTCTTGTGAATACAGTTGTCATTGAAGCATAATATGGTGTACATCACAAGGAAGTTATTGTATTGTAAATGGTTTTTGTAACTATCTCCACAACTCCATTTGTAGAACTCCATGGTAATTCTACCTATAGGCTCTCTATTGCCACAAATGTTGGTATTATTGTAGTAGGTATTTGATATATTATGCAACATTCTACTCTCTTACAAGCTTTGTAATAGTAATTTCTCTATCACATATAGATTTATGTAGTTTTGGGATGGATAAATAAGCATGTTTAGTTATTTGATATCATTATTTTTAGTTTATGTATTTGCACAACTCATACTCTTTTGAGATTTTAATTTATTTTCTTTCATGGTATGTTATGACTCAGTGCCAAATGGAATATGCATAAACCCTAGTACTAAATTATATGCTTCAATGAACACATCTTTCATTGGTGGATTAGGAGTAAGATAATAATTTGTATCCTCTCATAGCTCAATGATTCAACCAATGAAAAAAATTATAGCAATCCATAATAGTTTTTTTATTAAGGAAAGAGCAGGTTTTGAAGGGACCTAAAACCCTTTACAAAAGGATTAAAAATATATATCATGAAAGCCCAACAAAATAAGAAGAAATAGACCAAGACCAAAAAATGAGTTTTACTGGTAGGCTCCCACAACCTGAAACAAACGCTGGACAGAGCCAACAAGTAGCAACAAACAAAGGACCAGATAAAACTCCATCCTAAGCACCCACAATCAGGGACCATCAAGATTTGCCTTTAGCACTGCCCTTGTGGGAGTGAAGAGTTATGTCAAAAGAGGGAATAAACGTCTTAGATTTCTTTCCTTTCATAGTGATCCATCCCTATTCCACCTTAGTAGCAACATCATGCCAAAAGAAATAATCTAACACTGGAACATCACCATTCTCAGAAAGAAGGCCAACATAACCCACCCTCTTAGAGGTTGATCAGAAAATAAGTTGGCATTTAGATTAAATGAGATTTTAATCAATTTTCAATTAAGTGTAATGACCTTTGAGTTTTGGATTGTCCTTCCAACTTATAATGAAGAGATGAACGTTGTGACTTTTCAGCTTCATTGAAGTTTATAAATAAGGTGAATTGAAATTCAATAGATGGAGTGATATGGACATACATCTCATTTGCTGAGATAGCCAATCTGCATCAGCTCTCACATATGGAGTTCTTGGGCACACATCTCACACACGGGATTGCCCAACTTCTATGGATTTGGGCATACAACTCCTCCACGAGTTATCCCAAATTATATTGATTCGTGAGCATACATCTCCTGTGTGTGAGATGTATGCTCACGAATCAATATAATTTGGGCTAACTTGTGGAGGAGTTGTATGCCCAAATCCATAGAAGTTGGGCAATCCCGTGTGTGAGATGTGTGCCCAAGAACTCCATATGTGAGAGCTGATGCAGATTGGCTATCTCAGAAAATGAGATGTATGTCCATATCACTCCATTTATTGAATTTCAATTCACCTTATTTATAAACTTCAATGAAGCTGAAAAGTCACAACGTTCATCTCTTCATTAGAAGTTGGAAGGACAATCCAAAACTCAAAGGTCATTACACTTAATTGAAAATTGATTAAAATCTCATTTAATCTAAATGCCAACTTATTTTCTAATCAGAGGCATTGTCACATTTTTTCCAAATAGGCCCAACATCCCCAAGGGAGCAACTAGAATTGATAGCCATAGCATTATCAGAGGACGTAGCCACTAGGGGCCTATTCCTACCCACATCCAGGGAAACAATGGGAGGAATAATAGACTGCGAGCCACCCACCTTAGCAACAACACAAGTGGCCAAAAAAACCTGAGAAGAAACCACATTAGCAACATAAGGCATGCCGCCCTCAACAAGCCCATCATCAGTAACCGAAACAACTTGAGAAGAAGACACAAGGAAATTATGCGCGACCACTTGGGAGAAATTCCTTTGGGAATCAAATTTCTTCTCAACTGTATAATGTTGAACTGAAGCACCTTTCCATCATGACATTGACTTTTCAATTTCTCTAATCCACATTAAGCCACCACATGACCAGTTTTGAAGCACATTCTACACCTAAAGGGAATCCCTTCATAGTCCAAGGTTTTGATCCAACTACCCTTAGAAGATTTGATTAAAATCTCTATAGGTAGCCCCTTCGACACATCCAATTCAACCAAAATACAAGCAAAGGTGCATGAAGAATATTAGGCAATTCATCATCCACCATTAGAAAGTCCCCAAGTGCTTCTCCCACTTCCTCAAGAAGATGATCAACACAAAGATGAAGGGGGAGATAGGGAAGCCAAACCCAAATAGGAATCTTGTTGAATGTTTCATAAGAAGGGTTGAAATCAGAGTGCCAAGGTTTGACCATCAGCATAGATTTGTCCTCCCAACTAAAAAAATGTTCACACAATATCTTTTTTTTGCCCTGATCATTTTCAAATTTTACAATAAAAAAACATTTTTCATAGGGTAAATATGAATTGTACCAGTCAATAAGGGCTCCCGATGTTGAGAAGTCCAAACATGCAGCTCTAGAAGACTAGACCAAAAACCACTAAACCAGTAGATCACACCATGGGTGGAAAAAATAGAGACATTATGATCAATTTCCTCCTCCATCTCTGCTTCCACCATTATGTTAATGGACTTCTGTCATGGCACCAAGATATGCCAGCAATAGAAGGAGCAATACCCTTGTGGGAGCAAAGGGTTATATCAAAGTAGGGAGTAGACATCTTATATTTCTTACCCTTCACTATAATCCATCTCTCCTCCACCTTAGTAGCCACATCCTACCAAGCGATAGAATCCGATGCTGAACCCCCAAAACTCTGACAGGGAAGACCAAAACCACCTGCACACGAACTAGAGATAGGGCCAACAACATAAAGAGAGACAAGGCCAACAACAACATGTCTCTCAATAGTCACAACACAATCACCAGAAAAAGCCCTATCACAAGAAGCACTATCTTGAGATGCAACTAGTGCATCAAAACTGGGAGCAGAAGAACCAATCAAAATTCCAAGATTCAAAGGGACAACAACACCCTCTACACCCCTATCAACAGTAACCAAATCAGCCTGGGAAGAGGCCAACAAACAATCCTCCGCGACCACTAGGAAAAAATGTCTATCAGACTTCTTTTCAATCGTATAATGTTGTTTAGAACCACCATTCCACCACGTGGTAGACTATTTATTTTTTTCCAAACTACATTGGGCAACAACATGCCCGGTTTTAAAACATCTTCTGGATCTAAAAGGAACCCCTTGATAGTCCAAGATTTGAACCCAGCTGCCCTTAGAAGAATTAATTACAATCTCAACTGATAGCCCTTTAGAGATATCCATTTCCACAAGAATTCAGGCATAAGTAGAGTGTGAAATATCAAAAGATTCAACATCTACCATTAGAAAATCACCTAATGTATTTCCCACTTCCTCCAAAAGAGCATCAAACCAAAGATGAAGAGGAAGGTGAAGAAGCCGCACCCAGATAGGAATCATGTTAAAATTTTTAGAGAAAAGGGAGAAATCAACATGCAATAGCTTTAACCATTAGCATGAACTTATCATCCCAAGTAAAAAAAAGATCACAAAAAATAAGGTTTCTATCTTGAGCATTATCAAATTTAGCAATGAAAAAGCCACCTGCCATAGGGAAAATCTGGACTGCACCTGAAATGAAGGGTTCCAATTGTTGAGAAATCCAAGCGTACAACTAGGGAAGGCCAGGCCAAAAACCCCTAAAATTTTAGATAAAAACATGGGAGGAGAAGATGGAAATTTTAGTATCCATTTCCTTCTCTAACTCCACATTTATCTTCATATATATGACATTTGAAACTATAATAAAACTCCTAATTTCTTGATGACGCTTAGACCTAGAAGAGGCCCCAGGCCTACCGCCCACCCTTGTACTAGAACGAACAAGATTCTTCGCAAACACAAAGACACTAAAAGGACGGAAACTAGTTGCCAAAGGGACCAACAAAGGAGGTCGTGAGACAAAGTGGGCAGAGGGAGAGGCACCCACAACCCCCCATCCCTAGTAAACAAGGCCCCATGGGCCGACAAAGCATCAACAAGATCTCCAAAACCTGCGTCGAGAAGACACAATACGCTAGAGCTGGGAGAAACAGTTGAAACCCTTGCAACAGAAGTGAGAACAATTTAGAATTCTCAGTTGTTGATATTAAACCAAGATAAAGATCTATTTCCTAATATCATTCTAGTGACATCATGTTTTTGCGAACAAATATTTGATTTAGTTTCCCTAGCAAGCCATAATAGTTATAACCTGATGCAAGAGCATCTTGGGTGTAAGAGCAATCTTGCATCACCCAAAAATATTTTTGGTTTTTATTTTCAATAAGGGCTATCTTGTGTAGAGTTGCTATTTATGAAAACTTACTATTTTTAGTAAGTTGGTCATATGATCTCAGAATGTTCTGATTTCACAGTTGGAGGTTCATCCTAGTCATATTAGCTTACCAGTTGAGTTTCATTGCCACATCATCTGTAGTGGTGAAGTTATTGAAGTTTTTTGGGTATGAAATCTTTTACGTCAATTTTGAAAGCCTTAGAGGCTCCGGATCGCAGTTGACCCCCGGTTGACTGGTGCTTGCGCGTGTCAGGCACTGTAGATCTCGTCATGGCGTTTCCGAAAAAGTGGTTACAATAGAGAAATGTAGCTACGGTTAAAAAGTTATGGTCTCCGAAAGTTGGGCTACTTAAAAGCAAATTTTGTATTTCTTTTGAGCCGACCCTATTGTAAAAATTGTGAAAATAAAATAATTCTATGTATAGTCGGCCTTAAGGGCTAAATTTTTGGAACCTTCTCGGGTGGTGGAAATTGCCTATATAAAGAAGGTCCGTAGTGTTGTCTAGGGCAGTTCTGGTAGTAGATCTGGGTAATAATTCGAGGCTTTGTCCTATAGAATATTGTAAGGGGAATGCCCATGTGGCTTTGCATATTGTAATTTTGAAAATTTGTAATTCCACATTTGTGGAGATAATAAGAAGCCCATTTGTTGTTCTTGCAAATTGTTGTTGTTCCTCTGTTTTTGTTATGTGTTTGTGGTATTAAGGGGAGCACCCTTTATCAAGTGGTATTAGATTAGGAGTTCCTAAGTGTGTAAACAGATCACCGGCTGTGAGACAATTTGCACCAGGACCATGGTTAGGGTTTCAGCGCGCATCACGAAAATGCCTCCACAAAGGGAACGTGGCGGAAAAGCTGGTGCTGTAACACCTGAGGTTAGAGCGCTCCAGAAATAAGTGCGAGCATTGCAAGAAGAGATTTGCAGAAGAATGAATCTTAATGTCAGAGACGAAAGTGAGGATGAAGCCGAAGAAGAAGATCAAGAAGGAGAAGTCAAAATTGTAAACCAAGAGGAAGAAAGACTTTTTCGAGCCATTTCCAAGATCGGGAAGAAACCTAAGATTGAGGTTCTTGCATTTTCAAGAAATCTTAACCCAGAAAAGTTGATTGACTGGATCAATGAATGTGAAGAATATTTTGAGTATGAAGATATTGAGGATCCTGATATGGTCAATTTTGCAAAGGCCAGACTGAAAGGTCATGCGAATATCTGGTGGTAAGAGATTCAATTGGAGCGAAATAGAAGAGGGAAAGATAAAATCACAAGATGGGATCGAATGGTGGATAAATTGAAGTGACAGTTTATTCATGTTGATTATGAGCTTGACCTACTAAAGAAGATGCAAAGTTTGAAGCAAGCAGGAAGATCTATTCAGAAGTATACAAAGGAGTTATATCGAATCCTCATCAGAACAGACCATGTGGAAGCTGATAAGGAGAAATTTGTTTGTTACCTTAATGGGTTGAGGCCGAGCATTCAAGAGGAGTTGAATTTGGTTTGAATGAATAGTATTGAAGAGGCATACCAGTTTGCCCTAAAAGTACAGGAAAAACTGAACAAGAAGTTTGAGAGCAGACAAAATGGAAGAAGTCGTGGTGGAAGATCTGGTGGACGGTCATATGGAGGCCGAAATGAAGATCCAAAAAAAAAGGATGAGGCCAGTAGTAGTCAAAATCCAAGAGAAAACAATTCCAATCATTTCCAAGATCAATATAATAGAGATTAGAGGGGAAGAGGAAGAGGACAAGGATCTAGAAGATGAGGCTTCCGTGGAACATGTTTTCACTGTGGAGAATAAGGTCATAGGGCATTTGAATGTCCTCAATGCCAAGGAAGGACAGATATGAGGAATGAAAGCCAGACCAGAGTGGCACATGTAGATGAAGATGCCAAATCTTCAAATTCTGAAGATGCTGAAAGAGGAGAAACGTTGATTAACAGAAGTCCTGTTAAGTGGTGAGAATGAACCTGAGCAAAGGAGGAGCCTGTTTCGCACTAGATGCAAGTGTGAGGGTAAATGTTGTGATGTAATTATTGATAGTGGAAGCACTAACAATTTGATGTCAGAAGAGATGGTGACAAAGTTGAAGCTCAAGAGACAGAAACACCCACATCCATATTGGATTGCCTGGGTGCAGGATGACCACAAGGTCATGGTTAGTGAACAATGCCTAGTAAAGTTCAAGATTAGTGGGTACCATGATGAGGTACTATGTGATATCATACCTATGGATGCATGTCACATGTTGTTGGGTAGGTCGTGGCAGTTTGATAGATGTGTTGTACATGATGGTCGTGCGAATACCTATTCCCTGACAAAGGATGGAGTGCGACATAAGCTAAAGCCATTGAAGGAGACCAAAGAAAAGGTATGTGGTAATGCAAGAATAACTTTTGTTGATGGAAGAAAATTTCTAGATGGTATGAGGCATGAGCATGTGTGTTTTGCTTTAATTCCAAAAGCTAGTAAAGAGGAAGTAGAGGATGTACCTGTAGAGGTTGCAAATTTGTTGAATGAGTTTTAAGATATTGTATCTGATAATGTACCAGATAGATTACCACCAGTAAGGAAGATCAGTCATTAGATGGATTTGATTCCAGGAGCCAGTTTTCCAAACAAGGCAGCTCACAGAATGACACCAACAGAAAGTGAAGAGTTGAACAGACAAGTACATGAGTTATTGCAGAAGGGGTTTATTCGAGAGAGTCTAAGTCCATGTGTTGTACCAACGGTATTAGCACCAAAGAAGAATGGAGAATCGAGGATGTGTACAAACTCCAGGGCAATAAACAAGATCACAATCAAGTACAGGTTTCCATTGCCACGAATGGATGATATTATGGACTATTTGAGTGGAGCTGTGTATTTCTCAAAAATAGATTTGAAGAGTGGATATCACTAGATTCGGATCAAAGAAGGAGATGAATGGAAGACTGCCTTCAAGACAAAGGAAGGACTGTATGAGTGGTTAGTCATGCCTTTTGGGCTAACCAATGCATCGAGCACTTTCATGTGGCTCATGAACGAGGTTTTGAAAGAATTTTTGGGTAAGTTTGTTATTGTTTACCTAGATGATATTTTGATCTTTAGCAAGACATTGGAGGAACATATGATGCATATTTGTATGGTGTTTGAGAAGTTAAGAGATGAGAAATTGCTGATAAATTTGAAGAAGTGCAGTTTTGTGAAGAAAGAGTTAGTGTATTTGGGATTTGTAGTTTTAGCAGAAGGTCTAAAAATAGCCCAGAGAAAGTGTAGGCTATCCTTGAATGGCCTACTCCAAGGAGTGCTACTGATGTAAGATCTTTTCATGGTTTGGCTAGCTTTTACAAAAAGTTTATCAAAAATTTTAGCAGTATTTGTGGACCCTTGACTGAAACAATGAGAGGGGATATAAAAGAGTTCAAGTGGACTAATGGGGCAGATAAGAGTTTTAAACTATTGAAATAGAAAGTTACAGAACAACCTGTTTTAGCACTTCCAGATTTTAATAAGGTGTTTCAAGTAGATTGTGATGCTAGTGGTACTGCAATAGGAGTTGTTATGAGCCAAGAAGGTAAACCTATTGCTTATTTTAGTGAGAAGTTAAATGATGCCAAGAGGAAATATTTTGTTTATGATCAGGAATTTTATGCTATAGTTCAAGCATTGAAGAAGTGGACACACTATCTGCTTCCTAAGGAGTTTGTTTTGTATACTGATCATCAAGTTTTGCAATATTTGAATAGTCAAGGAAAGTTGAATCAAAGACATTTGAAATGGGTTGATTTTTTGTAGAGTTATACATTTGTTTTGAAACACAGAAGTGGAAAGTCTAATAGGGTTGCAGATGCGCTTAGCAGAAGGCAACTATTGCTGACAGAGATGCAGATTGAGGTGGTTGGGTTCAAAGAACTCAAGAATTTGTATCCAAAGGATCCTAATTTTGATGAAGCTTGAAAAGCTTGTAAAGAACCTGTTACTCTAGGCAGAACAAAGTGGTTGGATTTCATCATCCAGGATGAAATGCTATTCAGAGGGAGTCAGTTGTACATTGCAAGAAGTTCTATGAGGGAGAATCTCATCAAGGAGAAGCATAGCGGAGGATTGGCTAGACATTTTGGTCGTGATAAAACCCTTACTTTAGTTAGTGAAAATTATTATTGGCCATAGTTGTAGCAAGATGTCAAGAAGTTTGTACAAAGTTGCAGAGTATGTCAGATGGTGAAAGGAGTGAAGTAGAATATAGGGTTGTATCAGCCATTACCTATACTAGAGAAGCCATGGGAGGATATCAGTATGGATTTTGTTCTTGGTTTGCCAAGGACTTAGCAAGGACATGATTCAAATTTTGTGGTAGTTGACAGATTTTTCAAGATGACACATTTTATTCCCTGCAAGAAGACTGATGATGTTGTTCATGTAGCAGAATTATTTTTCAGAGAAGTAGTGAGACTACATGGTTTGCCAAAGACCATAGTTTCAGATCGAGACACTAAGTTTGTTGGATATTTTTGGTGTACATTGTGGAAGAAGTTGAAGACGGATTTAAAGTTCAATTCATCACATCATCCACAGATTGATGGACAGACAGAGGTGGTGAATAGGAGTTTGAGAAATTTGCTGAGATGTTTGGTTGGAGATAAGCCAACATGATGGGATTTGATTTTACCATAGGCAGAATTTGCATACAATAATTCTGTCAACAGGAGCACTGATAAATCACCATTCCAGATTGTATATGGGAGTAGTCCAAGAAATGCATCTGAGTTGAAAAAGATAGATAAAGGAGAAATAAGTAGTGTTGAAGTTGAGGATTTTGCAGAACATTTGAAGAACATCCATGAGGAGGTGAGGAAGCACATTACCAAGATGAATGCACAGTATAAGGCTAAGGCAGATGAGAAAAGGAGGCATAAAAAATTTCAGGTTGGAGATGAAGTCATGGTTCATTTGCAGGAGCAATTTCCAGTTGGTACATATAACAAGCTGAAAATGAAGAAGTTTGGGCCATGTAAGATACTGAAGAAGCATGACTCAGGAAATGCATATGAGGTCGAGTTTCCTACTGAGCTGAATATTTCACCAGTATTTAATGTTTTAGATCTGACAGAGTATCATGAAGGAGGTGTTGAAGATAAGGTTACAGCAGCACAGTGGAGTATTCCAGTAACCAGTTTAGATATCAAGGAGATTGAGGATATACTGGACAGTCATGTTGGCAGAAGCACAAGGAACATAACATATGAAGAATATTTGGTCAAGTGGAAAGGATGACCTGTTGAAGATTCATCATGGCTGACAAGGGAGGAGGTTAACTGTCTTGGTTTTCCTCTTCACACCTGAGTCATGACAGGGTCACTCCTCAAATTACCCCGGGTGTCTGATGCAGGAGCATCCTGGGTGTAAGAGCAATCTTGCATTATCCAAAAATATTTCTGGTTTTTGTTTTCAATAAGGGCTATCTTGTGTAGAGCTTCTATTTATGGAAACTTACTATTTTTAGTAAGTTGGTCATATGATTTCAAAATGTTCTGATTTCATAGTTGAAGGTTCATCTTAGTCATATCAGCTTACCAGTTGAGTTTCATTGCCACATCATCTATATTGGTGAAGTTATTGAGGTTTTCTGGGTACGAAATCTTTCAGGTCAATTTTGAAGGCCTTAGAGGCTCCGAATCGCAATCGACCCCCGACTGACTGGCATTTGTGTGTGTCGAGCACTATAGATCTCATCATGGCGTTTCCAAAAAGTGGTTACAATAAAAAAATGGAGCTACAGTTAAAAAGTTATGGCCTCTAGAAGTTGGGCTACCTAAAAGCATATTTTGTATTTCTTTTGAGCTGACCCTATTGTAAAAATTGTGAAAATAAAATAATTCTATGTATAGTCGGCCTTAAGGGCTAAATTTCTGGGACCTTCTCAGGCGGTGGAAATTGCCTATATAAAGAAGGTCTGTAGTGTTGTCTAGGGCAGTTCTGGTGGTAGATCTGAGTAATAATTCAAAGCTTTGTCCTATAGAATATTGTAAGGGGAATGCCCATGTGGCTTTGCATATTGTAGTTCTGAAAATTTGTAATTCCACATTTGTGGAGATAATAAGAAGCCCATTTGTTGTTCTTGCAAATTGTTGTTGTTCCTCTGTTTCTGTTATGTGTTTGTGGTATTAAGGGGAGCACCCTTCATCATAACCTTAAGAGAGTCATGTTTTGCATACCCACATTTTGGAGTAGATCAATAATGTTTTTTATCAATAATTTTCATATTATCTTAATAACAAGTTTTATGTACAATAGGTTAATCTTTGGTCTAGTGAAAACCTTTAAGACCAACTGTACAATGGATTCTACTACAATACTTTTAGATCCTTCATATTAAGTTATGATTAATCTTATTAAGGATTCCACTAAGAAGCCCCTCGAATATTAGGTAACCCCAAAGTTTAAAGTCTTATCCACCTTATTAAATTGGTTCTTTGGTTATCTAACTAGTAATAAGTAGAGATACATTTCTTTGGTTTTGACACTTGTGGTATTCAAATGACAGTCTTGTTTTCATGATTTAGGAACCTATAACTTCATGCACCAACGTTGTTGTTGGGGATGTGTTAATCTTGACTCATATATTGAAGACTTGGTCAACTTACAATAACATAATTGTGCCATTGTCAAGGGTGCATTTATCTTGGCTCATATGTTGAAGACCCTATCAATTTATACCAACCTAATGATATTAATTTTTATTATAATAAGCATCCTAACAAGGGGGTTGCCCCTTACACAACCACAACCTAAAGGAATCAAAGAAAAAACTAAGACAAGGGTGTCAACTTTTATTGATCATTAATGACTTATTAACATGTGCTTTCAAAGATAAAAAACACAAAATAAATAGTACACGATGACAAAGGCTATTAGCCCTCCTCAAGGGTAGGAAGGTCACTCACTCACCGCTTGTGGAGAAGAGTGTGAGTTTGAAGAACCATTTTTCTCATGTCGTCGGAAAACAATCCATGCGATACTATCCTTAGGATCCCCACCTAATGAAACTCTATTTGGGCAGTTGTCAACACAATGGTTAGAGTGTTGAAAGAGTTGTACATTGGCAATTGAAGCTTGGAGTTGAGCAAGAGAAAAAAGTAGAAGGTGCGGAATGGTCCACATGGCCAGAGGGGGTTGCACTAGTATAAGTAGGAGTGGTATTCATATGGTTTACAATAGGGGCATCACCCATATTTGCAACAAGAGCATGACCTAAATTGCAGTAGTAGCATGACCCAGATCTACAATAGGAGCATCACCCGAATTTGTAGCGGGAACTTCATCCTCGTCATCAGCCTATGAGGAGTCTTCAGAGGTAGGATCAGAGAGAGAATAAGAAGCTCAGATGTTCAAATCATCATCATTTGTATCTTTCCACTAAGTAGCAACACATTTACGACACAAAAGAGAACAATTTGTATCCATATGCCTAGTAGAGAAGCATCGCCGACATCGAAAGGGAAGACCCTCATAATCTAGTGCTTGAGTACAAGGCCTCTCCCCAACCATGAGCACCACATCCTCTAGAAGTGGTGTGGAGATATCCATGTCAACCAAAATGTGAGAAAAAGTAGAGTGGATTAATGAATTCATAGCTTCATCCACCTTCAAGAAATGACCAATAGAGTTTCCAAATGTCCTCAAAACAAGAAATATCTCAAAAATGGAGTAGAAGACTGGGAAGACTAACCCGCACTGAGCACACATAGAGTTGTTCGGTAAGAGAGTTGGAGACTATCTAGGGTTTGGCAGAAAAAGAGTGATTCCCCAAACCCCACAACTTTCTCAACACCAAATCAAAATCTTTAGAAGAAGAAAATGTAGGAATAAAAAATCCTTTTCCACAAGGGAAAGACTCAATGTTACTAGAGACTAAGGATCACCAAGAACTTGTTACCCAACAATCTAGATTTGGAAGAGAGGGCCAGAGACCAGTGAATCTACAGACCAACCAACGATGTTGCTAGAAATTCACATTATCCACTACATCTAGGCCACACACCACCATAGGGGAGTTCTTGGAATAGGTAATAGGTCGAGCTTTTGACTATGGAGGAATAGTAGAAACAAATTTGGCAGTACGAGCATAGCTCCATCCACCAACAATGGTAGAATTTTTTTTTCAACAGGGGGGACCCATCCTTAACAACCCCAGAGGTAGAAACCCCTCCACCTCCAGCACTAGGAACAACGATATCAAACTCCAATCCAAGCAGAGAAGAGATTGAAGGATCAACAATCATTTCCTTCTGCGGCCCACCAAGGATGATAACAACCCGCTACACCATAGTTGCGGGAGAAAAAGATTGAGCAACTCCAAGTATCACCACAAGAGCCCCTAGCCAAGGAGCAAAACCCAATGCAGAGAGCTCTAGTTCAGAAGAAAGAGTTTGACTAGCTGCATGGTTCAAAATGTAGTAGGGAGCCATTGGAGACATTATGGGAGCGGTTGGTGGTATGTTATTCTCCGACTTTGGTTAAGTTGATTCCCAAAATTTTAGATAATGGCATTGTTAGTAGGGATATGAATTTTTGTTCTCATATTGAAGACCAAGTAATTCACCATTATCAATTGTCATTGTGTAAAGTGGTAGTCTATCAACTTACATCAACATAATGGTATACACAAGAAAAAATGTGATGGTATCCCACAACCCATAGAATTTTACGTCACCCTCTTAACATGTTCCCACACCACTTGTTGTCTGCAATTGGATATTTAGGAAATAAACTTGATCGATACCGTGTTTTTGGCAATCATGTTCCCTGTAACACCCATAATGAATGAATGAAGATTTTTAATGATGTCTAGCCACAAGACCAAGCGGTCTATGGGACCCAACACTAAGAACAATGCAATGACCACTAAAGAACCAACCAATAATGCCTAGAAGAAAACATCAAGCGATCACTAATCCTTGATGATGAAGTTTCTTCTACTGTGAATTTTGACTAGGTATTTTGTCATCTTCACAATTCTTTCCTCCTCAAACAAAGTATTTAGAGAGAGCACATTTAAAATTCCTATACATATGCGTAGAATGTCCTCATAAATTAAGTATTCCATGATCTAATGCCATTATATCTCTACCAACCTAAACATGTAAAGAAGACAAACCTTACTAGCCATTTGCTTTTTGGGTGTTTTCCACCTCCCTGTTTTGCACCTAAGATGGTGCAAGCTAGTTCTTAATTGTGATATTAGCATTTTTCCTTTGCACTTTATGGTCACCTTTATGTAATCCTTTTATTGATGTTCGCATGTGGGATTGAAATGCTTGATTGTACTATTCCCTTTTTTCCCATGTTGTTTTGACCATAACATAACTTTGACTTTTTCTCTCACATACTTCTTGATTTCAACATTCACCATTGAGCATTCATGCAAATTAAAATTCCCCATCTACTCAACCACTTAATATTTTGCTCCATCCAAATGTTTTTCCTTTTGTTTAGCTTTTTATGTGTCAGAATTTTGGGCCAACGGTGATCTTTTGGTTTCTTTGCTCTCTTCAAATAAACAACCTAATCATCATAGTTGCTTCATCTAAAAAGGCTCCAACTTTGGTTAAGCTGATTTCACAAGCGATTGGAGTTTTCATTTTTAAGTTTCTTGTGATAAGGTATCTTCGTAATATTTCTATTTTCCTTCATGTTGATGTTGGCATGTCGCTGCCCCAAATCTCAAAACCATATAAAACCACTAGTATACCAAGCAAATCAAATTAACGTCTTCTTAGATTTCTAGTCCATATATTGAATGATCTACATCTATTTTGAACATGTATAATGTTTTTAATCCTTCTTGTATCCTATTTTCTCTACAAGCCTACCAATGCTATAATGAAACTCAAGGCCCAAGTATTTGTAATCATTTACCACTTGTAATGGGCTCCCCTCAAACTCAAACTTTACCTACTTTGTTCTTCTTGAAGTTAAAATCATAACTTTGGTTTTTCAAATGTTCAAATGCATTCTCACGTCCTTAAAAAAAGATCTTAGAATTGTTAGGTATGTTTGAAGACCTTTAGCCATTTTAGCTAATAGAGGAAGGTCACCAACATATAAGCATTAATGTTATTACAAAAGTGGTTGAGTTCACACTCTCACCACATCATTGTAGGAAATAGGGCATCGAGAAACTGGGGGGGGGGGGGGGGGGGGGGGGGTTGAATCAGTTGCTTCTAAAACACTAGATCTTCAAAACCCTTAATCTTTGAAACCCTTATGTCAGTATGCACAAATCATAAAGCATCCACAACACATAACACAAAGATTGTTATCGTGGAAACGAAAATGGGAAAAATCATGGTGGGGGGGCCTTGAACCCACAATAAGACCAATACGTTGTTAGAAATACAAACTTATTACAAATATGGAATGTACATGCATTTAGGCACACTGCCTACAACTCACTATTCAAAATGCCTTGGTCTACAACCCTAAGGAAGGCTTTCACCTTACAAGACCACTACAATGGTCGATCTAATTACAATCATAAATTTTATGAACTGTACATA
Organism: Chamaecyparis obtusa; assembly: GCA_027943335.1. Classification (NCBI taxonomy): domain Eukaryota; kingdom Viridiplantae; phylum Streptophyta; class Pinopsida; order Cupressales; family Cupressaceae; genus Chamaecyparis; species Chamaecyparis obtusa. The sequence continues at coordinate 212,743 of BSBK01006263.1, read as the reverse complement.
GTAGCATATATCTCATGCCTGGATCAGTTCTACTGAAGCACAATCAGATCTCTCTTGAAATCCTCTCCAAGCCCTTCATATGAGTGATTCAATCTCCAACAGATATGCAATCTAGCTCTACAAGAAACACACACGTCTGCTACACATCCACATCCATAAGTTTCTCCCTAGATCCTTAAATAATTCATCAACCATAGTCGACAAAATCCTAACTTTCAATTTTCATTTAGTCACGCCAAATTCAATGACCCTGATCAAAGCATGTCAGCTAAACATAGCTTAGATCCTTCACAACCACCTCAAGATCACAACTCTTCCACAAAATATTTTATCGATCGCCCATAAAACATTTTTTAGATCAAGTCGTCCAAGAACACAAGAAAACTTATCACCAACTTGAAATTCCCTTCAAATCTCATCACCTTGATCGATGTAGACCACAAACTCATTAGACACATAATCCAAGAACATCCTAAGGCATCATTAATAACACACAAACACCCAAGACCACCCTAATCATTGGATTCACCAGTATTGTTCATTGTCAGCTTCCTTTGTAATACTTGAAAATGCCTTGCAGACCCTCAGAATCATGAACCTTTTGAAAGGAAGACACATGACCATGTCTTAAACATATTCCTAGCTATGTGACCAAAGATCTCAACTTGTGTACGTGTGTGAAGCCAATCTCTGCAACTCTATTACACTGGCAAATAGGAAAATAGCCAATCACCATATGTGATCTCATAACTTGCTCAAATCTTCATGTCAACATGTGAAACTTGACATGGACCAAGTATACAACCTCTACATCATCTCTTGAGGTGTGTGACTCCTCATATGCAGTAACCAAACCTCACCGAACCTCTGACCATACTGCACCATCGACCAAACTAAATCACAGACATGTTGACAACAATGCCAACACATCCAACTTACCAACAATGAATTGACTATTTAATCCTCCAATTCATCTATATAGAGCCCAAACAAAGTGGGGGACAACATACACCCTTGTTTGACTTCAATGTCACTCCCAAAACTCTTTAAAAGTGAATCCTTAGTTCTAATTTTGGCCTCAACCTACTCAAATAACCTAGGGACTACTACCCTATAGTGATTTAGAACTCCCTATTCTTTCATTATGTGCCATAATTTACTTCTAGGAGTTGTGTCAAAAAGTTTTATGAATCTATGGAACAATAAAACGCCTCTTCTATTATTGGTGGAAAATGTGGATTTCTACCAATGATGTAGGCTAGTTTGTAGATTCACTAGTTTTTGGCCTTCTCTTTTGGATCTTCATCACTAGGTGACAGATTCTTGGAGACCTATAGACCTTGGTAACATGGAGCTATTTCCTTGTTGAAAAAAGTGTTTTTATTATTTTATTTACTTCTTCTAAAGAACAAGATTTGGTGCGAAGCAAGTTGTGGATTTGGGAGACACTCTCTCTTTGTCGAACCCTAGACATTCTACTTCAACCCTCTTACTGAACCACTTAATGTGTTAAATGTTGATTGGTCTCCCAAATCTTTCCTTTCATTTTTGGGAGAACTCTTGTTTTGAAGTCATTAACAACTCTATAGGTTGTTTCTTAAAGGTGGATACGACTACAACAACTATGAGTCTCTCTACCTTTGCACACATTTTGGTTGACATTCATATCTCCACACCCCTCCCTAGAGATGTGGTTCTCATGGCAAGGCATAGGCCATGGACTCAAGCAGTGGATTATGAAGGCCACCCATTTTGAAATTGTTGGTACTTCTCTATGAGTCACTTGGCAATTGATTGTTCTCTCCTACGGTGTTAAGGTGCTACCACTTGGTGGAAGAATGTTAGTGATGAACATTTGATTGTCCTAGCTTCTAGTTTCTCCTCTGATGGTCCTTTGATGATGAATCATAGGCTAATGATTACTCCCCTCTAAATGAAGCTCTTGCTACAAATCCATGAGATGTTCATGTTGCAAATCAGACCTCATCAATTATTTCTCTTACTAGTGCATCCCCCTTTGTTCGCTAACCCTTATCCGTTTATGACTCCTTCTCTACTCCAATCTACAACTGACAATATACAACCTTCTCACCACATTGTCCCTTGTGCTGATAGTTTTTCAAATAGAGTTTCATGAATTGTCCCCCCTTGTGGTGGGGATCCTAATGATAGTATCGCCTAGAAAGTCGTCCGACAATGTAGGAAAAATCATTCTTTAGCTTCTCATTCTTCTCTTCATGCTATGGGGTGATTGGCCCATTAATATGATTTAGAACAACAAAGAGGGGGGGTGAATCAATTGTTCTCAGGTCCAGATATATAAAACAAACTTTCAAACTTTTCAACAACTCAGATCTAACAACCAACAGCTACTCGGTCATTACTGAATGCATATCAGAAACATATAACAGTGCAGTCCACTATCCAATAGTATTTAACTTGCCAAACACAGAAATGTTCAAACCAAAACATTCACACAAGCATTGACACCAGGATTTATATTGGAAACCCAATTTGGGAAAAACCATTTTGTAACATGTTACTGATATTTTCACTCTTCTGAAGTGAGCTCTGTGAAAAGCCAACCATGTCAAAGATTTACAAACACATTGTCAGGTGTGACCCGGTTAAAGGATTTCAACCACCCTATTAAGAGTGTGCCTTGTTAAAGGACTTACATACATTCCATTAGAATGCAACCTTGTTCAAAGGATTTATACAAATGATTGTTAGGTCAACCTTGATTAAATTTTTTTTGACTGATACAATGGTTAGAAAGTAAGAGTAGTATTGATCTGAAAACATACAACTCACTTTGCAAATAACAGATCCAATTCCGTACACATATGATGACTTACTAACTGTGATCCATTTTCATCTCCATCACTGATCTGCTCAAAAATCCCTTCAAGAAATCACAACTCCTTCTCCTTCAACCTTTTTTGCTTATACAGTCAATAACAACAACTCTAGCATCCTCTCTCTTCAACCTCACACTTAGGTTTCCTTAATACCTCTTCATTTAGGTCTATCCAACTTTTGTCGCTTAATCTCCTCTGTAGATCTTAGGGTTAGGTCAGATTCATCGAATCTTTCCAACTTTATGTTCTTCATCTATCCTTCTAGAAACATCTCAAATCTCTTTATGGAATTACAATAAAATGGTTTACAGTGCATTAAATGCTTCCATACAATCAATAAATAAAGTCAACACAATTTACATAATCCAAGAATTCAACTATGTCGGCTAGGAATCTGAGTTCTTCCTCAAATGTAAATTACTGACACTCGGTCAATACTATGTTCAACTCCTCAGTCATCACTGGGTAGCCCGGTCACCACTGAAATTGTTTCCTCAGCTGATATTGTCTTCCTCGGCAATTAACTGATGTTCGGTCAACACTAAATTGACTCAGCATGTACTGGCTCGGTCAACACTAACATCACTTGGCTTAAACTAGATTTCTTCACTTTTGCTCAGTTAAGCCTACTTGTTTAGTCTTACTTCTTACTTAGATAAGCAATACATTATCTTATCATTGTGCCACATAATCAAGTACCCATTGAAGTATCAAGATAACTCAACCTTTCCTTAGGTGCTATTGTTATCAACCTTGCCCTAATCCTTCTCAACAATCAAATAGATATGGTACTTTCTTAGATAGCAACAGTCTTACCAGTTAAGGTTTGACATCAATGACAAAACAACAATTGCTTCAATTGCAGTTTCCAACATGGCCTACGCACTCTGGAGGTGGGCTACTAGCCTTTCTGCTAGTGTGTTGTTTTTCCTTTAATTGCCAACACCTTTATTGTCAGTGTGCTATTAACCTCTTCACCATGTTTTCCCCATACCTTTTCAATCAAATGTCTGAGCGAGATGTAATGGTCAATAGTAGAGTGCCTTGGTCTAAAACCAACTTGACCTTTTTCCCCTTTTCCATTTGTTTTTCATCCCTAAGACCAATCTCGTGTTCCATAATACTTCTAAATAAGTTACAAAAAGAGGGTTGATCATTATTGTGTGATAACTTGCTAGATTGTTGACATCCTACTTTTGAGAATTGGGATGACAATACTAGTTGTCCCATTCACCATAAAACCATCCTGAATTACATGTTTCAATATTTTTTTCAAGAATTCAATTTGAAGACCATCTACATCTTGAGCTTTGCCACCAACCAACCTTTTAATTCCCACCTTTATGTCCTTAGTAGAGAAAAGTTTAAACTTAAGTCAATAATCAAAGGAGGTTCTATATCTTATCCTCTTTCATACAATTCCTTGGCATATCAAAGCCATTGGACACTTAAGATGCTATTTTTAGTTTTTGCTTCAACCTATTGCAATTCTCTCCAAAAAATTCCAGGATTATTTCTGTAGTCGCCGGATGATGCAGTATTTTGTTGGCAGTCATTCCAAATGTGGAGGGTTGTCCTTGCGTAAACAACACTTGTTGATTCCTGGCCCTCAGATTGTAGGGACATTCTTTGGTGGAATGTCCCACAATCTGGCAGATGTCGCAAAAGGATTTCTTCAGACAAGAACCTTTGGTGTTTCCCGCTTCTTTGCAATCCATACACCACACACTATCTTCCTCAATTTTGCTTGAGCTTCCCTTGGATGTCTTAAATTCTTTCATCATCCTCTCAAGGTCTTTTTATAAAGCATGCACTTTCTTACTTGATTCTCCGTCGCTACTTTCCGCCTCAGATTCATCATCGGAGGACTTAGTTTTCTTGGAGGTCTTGCATTCACTCTCTAAATCCATCACACGGTTATATGCATTGTTGTACGATGTCGGTGGTACGATTTTCATTTTCTTGCGGAGGGAGGTTTTTAGTCCTTCCACGAACCTTCATTTCTTGAGTTCGTCCGCCGGGGCAAATTCCATTTTTCCAATGAGTTCCTTAAGTCGCCGCCCGTAGGCCCGAACCGATTCGTTCTTCGTTTGTTTTGTATAGTAAATTTCGGCAAGGATCTCATTGTCATCTCTCAACAACTGAAATTTTGTCTAGAAATCCTTCTTCACTATGGCCCATGTTGTCAAACCAGTTTTATCCACATCGGAGTACCAATGGATGGCCCCTTCCCTCAATGTGGCAGGGAATTGTCTAACCCACTCGTCCCGGTTTGTGACTCTGTTCGCGGTCCATATGGTTTCACACATTCGTCAATGGCGAACAGGATCCTCCTTCGCCTGACCCATGAACTTGGGCAGTTTCTACTTATTCGAGGCCATGGCTACCAGTTGTTGTACGGTTTCTGCTCCTTGGGGTTGGAGAGGTGGGGTTTGTGTCTTCCCACCCGTGTTAAACTTTAATACATTGGGTACCACGTTCCGACTACCAGATTGTCTTCCTACGCTTGTCGTACGAGGATCAAACAGTGTGTCTTGGCTATTCGGCACCCATGTCCCTTCGGCACCTCCAGCCGCGCTGGATCCTTCGTCACTCCTACTTCCTCCTCCCTCTACCCGTGGCGAGATGGACAAGTTTTGGAATTGTTCACGTGTTCTCTCAATCAGATTCAGCCTTTGTCGTGTTTCCTCCAACAATTCTTCACTACTTCTTACCCGTCGTTGTTCTCTTGTACGGTAATTGTCTCCTTCGGTTGTTACACCTCCCGTGACACCCCCATAGTTACCTTTGGTACCATCTCCATGGCCCCTAACCCATTGGCTAGTTGTCCCTCGGCGAGATGTCTGAACCATCGTCGATGTTCAACTTGTTGGGCAAAGATTAGGGCTTGATGCGTAGCCTCCAAGACATTCAGTTGTTCCTTTTTATTCATATCCTTATTTAAAAGATTGGGCATCAATTCTATTTAATCATCGCTTGCCAGAGAATGCTCTCCTTCAAAAAGTTTTGTGATTCCGTCCTCATTCGTCCTCACATTGATATTCTCCTCAAATGGTATTCTCATTCATCCACTCATTCCGTCACTTGCCATATTCGTTTGGCAACAGCGCCAAATGTTTGCCCGCTGGGGTAAACTTAATATTGCATAGCCATAGTACATGAAATGTAATAAACACAAAATATATGAGAGAACAATAGATGTTTTCATTAATCATTCCAACGTATGAGTACATTCACATAATAATCCTTCCTTCACCCGTAGGTGGTACATATTTATCTATTTGAAGGGGTGTGACCAAACGTCACCACCTAACCCAATGCCCTTCGGTGATAACTAATTCCCATCGGGACAACATAACTAATACATGACATAACATAAAGTAGTCTTTCCGGCTAACACATGCTCGACACAACTTTCTCAATGCTTTGAAGGCTACTCATACCCTGTTTGAAAACCGTGGGTTCATATCATCATTCTTTGTGTTTTGGAAGCATTTAGTCAAGCATTTTAAATGCAGAGTAGATGACTACACCTTTTATACATGTCTGGGAGACCATTTTAATCATAAAATTTGGAAGATATAAACTTTGAACAAAAACGATTATGGAAAAGATTTAAAACTAGGCTAACAAAATCCTTTAATCTTTCAACCTGTCGCATACATAAAAACATCCTTTACCATCACACTTTGTGAAAATCTACCTCTTGTCATCCTTTACATAAGAACATTTGTTTGAGACATTCTGTCAAACACATCGCACGTGGCCTCTAAGCTTCTCTATTTTGCAGTAATAAAAAACACATACAAATCTCACCTTTGAAGATATTTGATCAAACCATTGAGCCGCTTGGTCTACATATCGGCATGTGCATATATGTGTTTGGGGATGCTTCAAATACTCTCAGGTTTTTAGAGTTTCCTTGAGCAAATCGTTTTGGGCATATTATAGAATCATTTTAATTAACTCCTTGCTGGAAATGCTCGACCCATATTCATGATAATCTCAATATACTAAGATACGTTGCTTTGCTTATTCGAAGCTTTTGAGAGCTTGCTTGAAAGTCAACTTTGTGCAACCTACCATTTCATTCTTTGCGATACCGTTCTCTTGTTTTAAAAACCTAGTTTCAACCTTATATTTGCATGCATAAAGGGGGAATGTGCACACTCTGTTCTAAAACAACAACTTTTCTCATAATGCCATAGTTTGGAACAGTTAAAGTACTTTGAAAATGGCATCTCATGCTTGGAGGCCACGGTTTATATCAACATTTTTCTGCAAAAGAAAGAAAGAAAGAAAATAATTTTAACGTCTGCGAGGCTAAAGATAGCCTATGGGACAGATTGTCTCACACGCAGCAATTTTCATTTCTACCCTTTTCTTGTGAAGCTTGATGATGAGTGCCCCCAACTGTTCAATCGTCCCCTCATTGAAAAGATCAAACCACGAATTCACGGTCAAAAGAGTATTAAAACTGTCCCTAACATCCTTGAAGGCGTCACATTCAAGAATGAAGTGTTTTTTTGTTTCTACCTTACCGAAAGTGCAGTAAATACAAATTCTTTCCTCCCAGATTTCTTTAGGCCTTTTCCAACATCCGGTTTCACAGCGAAGTTGATGTGAATTGGTCCTTAATTGGGCAATGAGAATCTTGGCTCTCCCGGAGATGTTAGCCCCAATGTACGCTTTTTGGTGGAAGTTACGAGTGGGATTAAACTCTACAATATAACACTCTTTCTTTCTAGTTAAGCATTTATCCCAAGAGCACTTGTGGAACTTATTCATAACAAAAGTCTTTATTTCTTTACTATTTGTGGGGCAGGAATTCAAGTGAATATCCCATTTGTTGAGCCACTTGCTGTTTTGACGCATCCATGTCTTCTTTCTTTTGCACAAAGTGTCTTTGAAGACAACTTTAGGCAATCTGTCCTCATCCATTTGTTTAATTATTTTTAAGTATCTTATAAGATGCACCATAACAATTGCTTCAATAGGACCAACTCCGACCTCACCCAGCATGATATCATACGGAACTAAGTTTTTTAGTTTGAACTTGTTTGTAATCAGCCGTTTTTAGATTTTTTCAATTTCCTTCTATTGTAAATTTGAAGTGTTGCTGGCCCACAGTTCGCACCCATAGAGAACAACCGGTAACACTAAAAGACCAAAAATAATTTGAGAAGTCTTCCAATCCCATAGCTCAGTCTCTTTGCATCTATTTTGGAAGGCATAAATCGCTTTCCAACCTCCTAAAATACGCTTCTTTCTGCACCCTTCCCAACTCAATTTTTTATTGAATTCAATTCCTAGGTATTTGTAATCTGACACCTCTTCGAGGATGCTGCCCTGAAAGTGAAACTTATGCTGGTTATGTTTTCTTTTAATAGAGAAGACCATCACTTTCGTTTTGCTGATGTTGACCTGCATCCCCACCATGTTGCAAAAATGCTCAAGGGCAAGCAAGTGTTTTTGTAAGCCACCGACAGAATTAGAGATCAGCACAAGGTCATCCGCATACAAAAGAAGTCTAATAATAAACTTGCCCAAATGTACACCATCACCACCTTGAAGGTTTAACCATGCCTCAAATTTATCAATATATAAACCGAAGAGTGTGGGGGACAAAGGGCACCCTTGCTTGACCCCTATATCACTTCTGAAACTCTCAAAGATGTCATCCGCAGTTCTGATTTTAACTTTAACCTCCTCATAAAGTCTATGAACAGCAGCTCTAAGATGGACGCATGCCTGACTGTACTATCCTTTTCTTTGAAACCCTCATTTCGGCCTTTGAGTTCATATTTGCATGCATGGAGTGTTCATATCCTGCTAAGGCTGCGGTTATTGATATCATAGCATTCCATTAAATGACATTGCTTTAAGGTATTGTATCCATCCTTTCATGTCGCAATGTCCATGATTCCCCATTTTGCATCATTTACATGTATTTCAACCACGGCTATTTCAATGATAGACATTTATAACAGTCTCTCCTCTGCACAGATGTTTATATGAACATAAATTATAGCATCTCTAGGATTCAAGCCGAGGATTGGTGTTGGGAACCTTCAATATTTCTTCATAAGTGATTCACATATGCCAAGACCATATGCTTACACATCCACCGCTGATTCAACTGGCGTCATATGGACAGAAAATTGGATGAGAAGTTTTAAAGAAATGTCTAAGCTGGCAACTGTAATTATATGACCAAACTTCAGCATCATGGGCACTACATGCAGATTGCTTATGTTGGTTGAAATAACTGAAATAGTTAATTCTCTTCTCCACTCGTAAATTCAACAGCTGCATTCACTTTCTGACATCCATAACTTACCTTTCCATTTATGCATTCGGTTTTTGAAACTAATAACTCAGTTATGAGTTATGAGTTGTGATTACACATTGCAAAATCGACGTCCTGCATGAGCTTTTTACTGTCACAACTTACTCCAGCATTCACCTTTCGTAAATGACAACCCTTCGCATTCACATTTCGAAACTCATAACTGGGTCATGAGTTATGAGTTAAAATTGTATAATGTATGCCTTTGCCTTTTTAGCTTCACAACTTGGTTGTGAGTTACTAACCCAAATTGCATAGCTCAAATTTGATATTCAAGAAGCGAGTTTAATTAAGATTTTGAATTGCATTTTATTTTATTTTAAATTAATCACTTCTTCGCTTCATGACTTTATTACCACTTCAGGCTTGAGAAGAATACTAACTTGGGATTTTAGCCAGGCATGAACGGGAGTGAGGTGATCAAGATGCAGGTGAATTTATTCGCGACAGAGTTCTTGGAAGAAATTTTAATGCTTTTTGAACATAAATGTTTGAAGATGTAAGCATTAAAATGTGACAGGCTATAAAGTCGATTGTCACGAAAATTGGCTAGATGACAAAAAGTGATATCAGGAACATGCTTTCAAAGTGATTCATTTTGACAGTTTAACCATTTTGCCTCTTGACTAATAGGCGACGAGACTGTTCATGAAAGAACCTGAAGATTCAAACTCAGTACTAGATTTAAGATAAAAGTTCAAAAATTGGCAGTTTGAAAGTCATGGCAACACAACCCAAAATCATACTTCCAGATTTTAGTCCATTTGTACCATCTTATAAAACTTCTGGATGAATAAAAAAACCAACAATTTTTTCCTTCTTTCACATATTTTTTATTTACTTGAAATAATTCAGCTGCAAGTCATATCAAAATTTATGGTGGAAAGAATACTGTTTGGATTTCCTTTCAACTATAAAAATGCAAATGAAAGTGAGAATCAGAATTTTCTTCTGAAAGAATTTGCCACTCTGATTTATGTTGCTCCATCTTCCCCTTGAAAGTAAAATCTGCAATGCAAACTTATCTACTTTATATACAATAAATTATGTGAATTAAAAATCCCTGCACCTTACAATCTATACCAATAAAAGATGATTTTCTTGTGAGCTTCACATAAAACTCATGAACTAAGATCTAGATCAAGCTTCTCTAATCGCCATCCAAATCCATGTTGGCATCCATCAAGATATAAACCAACAGAGTGAAACCTGTAAAATGATCCATAAGAAAAAATAAAAAAATTAGGTTGAATATATCTCCAATTTCGGCTTTTAGTTCAACAAATTTATAAGTTGACCAAACTGTAAGGTATCTGACCAAAAAAAGGAGAGTACATCCAGATAAGTCTTCTATACATTGCAATATCTTAAAGAAAATACAAAGAAATTACGGAACCAAAACAATAAAGAAAATATTACTTCTTCACAGCTGGACGATGAGCAATGGATAGCATTGTGATGCCACTCTCATGAATTCTTTTGTAGAGTTTTTCCTCCCCATCCATACTAACTGCTGATGTACATTCATCCAAAATTGCAAACCTGAAAATAGAATGATTACACTATCATACAAGACTGACATTGCTATAAACAATAATCTTCAAGCCTTAAATGATACCCATTTGAACACTGAGAGTAAACCATGTTAAGAAACCTACTTTGGGCAATGGTACAGAAGTCTTGAAATGGCAAGTCTCTGCCTTTCTCCTCCGGACAAGGACTCTTCCCAATTCTGCAAAAAAATATATCTTTTAAAAACTTGTTCACTTTTAGACATTCATAAAAAAAATACAGAAACTCCAACCAATTTTATTCAAAACAGCATAACTCCATTATGCTTCTCAAGGTTTCACTCCTATTCAGCTTCCATATCAGAACAAGCCCATAAATTTAAAATTTACAACTGATGAAAACTCAAATTTCACTCTTATTCAAGACCACTAGTGAATCCTAGTCAATTGGGAAGAAATAATTAAATTAAGGATAGAATTAACATTGCAAACTACAATGTACATGCACCAATACAAACAAGAGATGTGCAAAGTTGTGTGAAATGAAATATAATTCTGCTAGAATCCCTTCACTTTGTTCTAGTTGAATGACAGTAAAAATTGGCTGAAATTGGAAATGCACAGACCTAATCTAATACATCATAGAAACATAAATTAGCGAGTATAATTTTAATTAGATTTAGCTGCAAAATTTAAACTTTAGGGAAAAAGTTGACTTCTTAAAATGAATATTAGTCAAGTCACTTAAGCGGTAGTCCTTGACAAATATCATTGAAGACATTCTTTAGGTAACTAGGACAAGTGTACCCTTCCTCTTAGAGATCGTAAAAGGAATCCCTTGAATGTCTTTTGATTCTTCCCTACACTCTTAAAATAACTACATCATATCTTCATAGGGTACCTCCATTGAGATTGGCTTATTTTTGCCATGCCATCCAAAGTCACTTCCTACTTGGCCTCATGCAGTGCAAGTATCTTCCTTTTTAGTTATCATCAGTTGGTCACATGCTTCTTGGTGTGACATCAGTAGCACAAACTCGTTTACATTAAAAAATGTCCTCCATAAATTATTGCTTCTTCAAACAAATTTGCAGGCTCTTTCTCCATCTTCCCAACTAATTCCTTGAGGTGCCTAATGTATGTGCATATAGATTCCGTCTTTTCCTACAGTGAATGGAATATCTTTGCATCAATCCCACTGTCATCATGCAACAGCTTGAATTCAGCCTGAAATGTTTTCTTTAGCTTCTATCAAGTGTCTAAATTGATTATTATATTGAGTACCCTATGTACAATTTGATGGATAACTCAGATTGTTCTCAAAAGTTCACAATGCCAAAAGGAGTTGTTGGTTTGCTCATTGACATGTGATCACCCAAATTGTTCCACATGTTCTGCAATGTCTTATAACCTCCTTCCCTTTACCATAAATTTTTTACAATTCCAGCCTTTTTGAGGAGGATGAGCTCACCTTCCATTTTCTATTTAGTATTTATTCCTAAAACCCTCATGCCATAACTTGGCAGTCATAATTTAACCACTACTGCAACTTTTTTCTTTGACAGTCAACTTACTTGGCTCTCTTTTGTTGATAGACTAGAATCTCATGATCGCATGTCAAAGTTTCATCTCAAGCATGCACATACTCTCATGGAAGAATTCCCTCTTGACACGTCTAGAAACTAGTCTACTATCAAGCATGAAGAATCCTCACAGCCTAGGCCTCTACCACCTGGAATTGTCCTTCTGGACCCTGATGAGCTCCATTGTATACCAGATTTTGAAAAGGTTACAGTACTACCTCCTCTTCTTTGTTGATCAGCAATTATTATAAGTTTTTGCATGTTTCTTTGTATTAGTTCTTATCCTCGTCCAGAGGCGTATCTCGCTCCTGCAATAGTACTTCTCATCCACATCTTAAAGGTCTCAAAAACTTTTGTCAAAGACATACTTCTTTTGTATAGAAGGGGCATTCTTTTGGTTTCTATAAGCAACCTATCTTTCCAGGCTGTATAATCTAGCAATAAGACAAACCTTCCAACTTCCCTCACATCAAGGATTTGTTGCTGTTTACATGCACATTTTGGATTGCGAGTAATAAACCTGCAACACCACAGCAATTTCTATCAACCAATCACTAATACTATCTTAGTTTTTCCCTTGTGCACTATATGCTACACATCAAGTTCTTTCTCATCGTGTAAATCTTGCATCCAAAGGTAGTGGTGGGCCCAATTATAGTACAAGGTGGTCATCAACTTCTCAACATGTTAATTCAACAGCATATGATCCTAGAAAAACTCAAGGGCAGTTTGAACTTCCCTGTTATATTCTTGGATATGTCCTCATATAGTAATCTGAAATCTCCAAGAGGAACTTGGAATCTTCAGCCAACAAGGTTTCCCTTTCATTTATTAGTAGATCTTCAAATTTTCTGCCCACAAAAGGCTCCAAGATTGATGTTTCATACTCTAACTTCAACAAATTCAGCATGCTTTGGTCATCAAGGTCTATGCTTCAAATGCTTAACTGCAACAAATTCATTATATTTGACATGCTCTAGTCATCAAGGTGGTGTCTGGTTTAACAAAGACTCGTGAAGGAAATGGCAAAAAATAATGGGTATAGACACAACCAAACCAAAGAAATAAAGCACAAATGTCTTTATTGGACTGAGAACTAACTTATTCATACATCAAAAAACATAGGATGTCAAACATAACATTGCATAATGTAGGCACCCAAAAAGTTTTGATGAACCTGAAACACTTTATATTAGATATCACTGCTTTAACCTCTATTCCTATAGTTATTAGCATGGAGATCGGATTTCAGAAGCTGATCGGAAGCCAAAAGTAGTAATTCATAGCATTGTAAAATCAAGGTATGTTATCTTCAGATTGGTCTAGCACTAGTCAGACTTCATATATAAAACTGGAGGTTGCATTAGACTAACACATCTATATTTGTTGCCCTGTTGTGTATTTGCAGTCACAGAGAAGGCAGGCTGTAGCAAAGCATACCAACATATAATTAGCTTCACCTCTATGGCACCATAGGAAATAAGAGCACACAAATAAATAGTGACACAGGCAAAGAGAAGATTATAAAAGATATGCAATCTAATAAATACCTGTAGAACCATTGAAAAGCTAAAGAAACAAAGATTCATCTAGAAGAAACCAACACTATCCATCTCTTAAAACTTCAAGCACACCTGCATTTGGTCAAGACCATCTCCTCGATCAAGTAGATACCCAATTTCCGTGGCTTCTAAAACTTCCATCACTCGATTATCATCAATATAATGTTGCTGCATTGGTGTTGAAGAAGAAATAAAATTTGTCTGTATCTGAGTTGCAAGTTTCAATGAGTCCCATCGTAAATTTGGATAACAAACTTGGTCCCTCAAAGTTCCACGCGCTACATAAGGCCTCTGCAAAAATAAACAGCTTGAAAGAGTTAACGAACGTGATATAATCTAGGAATGTCTTAAATTGAACAAGATTTTGGTGTGCCTTGTCAAATACATATGTTGATTTAATGAAATACTTGGGAGAGATAGAAGATTTTTCCCGTAGGAGGTTTGCTGATTGTTCCACTGTGAAGAGGCCATAATTCTGCTAGTACACGCAAAAGTGAAGACTTTCCACTGCAAAAGGTACACATAAGACTTGATGTCAGCAAAATTATGCAGATTGACAAGTTCTGAATTATGATTCATTGAACAAGCCACAAAGCCAACAAAAATTGCACCATCAGCAGACTAAGAAACCTTTGCTTGTATAACTATCAATATTCCTGTACAGTTTGACTGCTTGAAAGAATGTGTACAATAGATTAATGTGGATGAGAAAGAAGGTGGAAGGTAACCCGTTTACAAAAAGGTAGGTGAGAAGACAAAAAAAAAACACTATTCTTGGGGTATCCACCTCATGATAAACTAAAGTGCAACCGTGATTGAAGCCATCCTGTTGAGAAACAACATTTGAATCGTTGATGACAAACTCTCTTAAAGAGAATTCTAGAATAATATTTGTCATGATATGTTCAAAGGAACTCTTTTGGGAGATACGAAATGAATAGGTAGTGGACTTTTGGGAGTATTCATGGATTAAGTTTCATCCTTTTTCATTGCATACAATTTTCACAGAGCAGTAAATAAGGTTGTCTATAGAGTGAGGAGAGAAAGTGAAGGAATTTTGAAATATTGTGGACGGCAATGGTATAAAGGAAAGGGTTTGGATGGATTTTGGGCACCTCAAACTTCAAAGCATCACTGAAATTGTTAAATCTGCATTTTCTATTCTCTTAAGCATCCTTAGGATTCCTTTAAGACTCCTTGAATTGCAGCTACAAAGGTTCAAAGTTTCATGCAATTACTCAGTCTAAGTTGGTTACTATATGTTGTTTTTCACATCTACTAATGCTTCTTCATGAGTGGAATTAGACGTTTCCATCTAATAACTGGCATTAGCTAAAGTGTTCCTTTTTTCAGCTAATTATGGAAAGATTTTAGGTGGGCATAAACTGAAGTGACATTACTTTTGGGAGCTTTCTGGGTTTGTGTAGAGCTTTAACTCTGAAAGGAAACAATCTGCTGAACTACATGGCTGTTACTATTGGGGCATTTTCTATAGATTCATAGACAATAGCAGTATATCCTGGACTAGATAAACAGTATAATTTATTGGAACTAATAGAACTGAGAAGAACTCAAGTGCTGTGCAGTGAAGCAGCTGATTTCTTGCCTAAGCTGGTGTGTGCTTTGTAGCATTCCACTGTAGAAGATCTTAATGAGAGCGTACAGCATGGTTGGTATCCCTCTTGTCATTCCAGGCCCATTGGAAAAGGTCTAACGTAGCACATCCATGTTATTTGTTATTGGCAGGCTTCAATGCACTATTTCACAAATTATCAAGAGGTTTAGCATGCATAGGTTTTAAACTACATAATTACCATGTGAAGACTAATACTGGTACAAGATATGGAGATGGATACCAGTACATGATTTTTCAAAAAATAAAAGTCAGGTAACTTGGAGGCAAAGAAATTAGAATAAATATTGACATGAATATATGTAAAATTATTTAGTGGAAAGAATTGTCGCACAACTAGGCAACCTAAAAAGTATATAAATGATTAAAAGTGGAAAAAAAAATATTTTGAAGTACAGAAATAGATGCCAACAAAAGCATAGATTAATCAAAATTGGTACTTAACAAGCTGAAATTGTCATCATGACATAAACAGTTAAAGATTACATACAATAACGGCCAGAATTCAAGGACCAAAGTAGCATCAAGAGTACATAGTGAAATACTTACAATTAATTATGCCAAGCACGTACATGGTCCAAGGACCAACGCTAATAATTAAGCACACAAAACACAAAATTCATAAATTGGAATCATATCTCATCCAATGTAAGAGGTCCAACTTCCTCATCAGCTAGGTGATTGAGCAGCAGATCCTCTTTCACAATGCACTCTTGACAGTCATTGTAATCATGAATTACACATCTTTCCTTTTTCAACCAATAAATAAAAAATCCGTGCAAATAGGCATTCTAAGCCCTTTTATTGTTTCTCTTCTTACCAGTAACCCTTTGGGTTTCGAAAAGAAAATTTTGTACCGCAAAAATGCTCAAATTTCATGCATAAGATAAACATTGTGAGTCTATTAGTGAGCCTTTTTGGTTCTTTTGGCTCTTGCAAACTAAATTTTAGCAATCAGGAAAAAAAAGTCAATATAATTTATATGATATATCCAAGAAACATGAATAGGAAGTATCATAATTTTCAAGAGATACTTCAACGAGACATAAGGAGATTCCAAGAAAATTCATATAAAATCTCCTATCATCAGGAGACATCTTCATATATGTCTCTGAGATGGACATCTTCCAATATAGAAGATGGGTACCAAAGGTCAGAGTATGAGTCTGCAGTATAGTTGTTAAAGCTATTACTCATTCATATGCATACACAAGGTTAAGCTTCATTTCATGGAATACCCTCAAACACCTACTCTGCAAAAGCAGGCATCCTGCCATGATCATATACCATAACATTAAAATACAACAATACTCAGTTTAGATCTGGAGAGGGCAAAATAAATTCCTTACCTGCCATTTGGTCCCATAATGATGACAGAATTGCTAGGCAGTACCTTGAAGCTAAGTTCACGAACTAATAGAGTCCCATCTGGTGCATAGACAGTTACATTATCAAATCTGGCAACAAAATAGAGAAATGTAAAGTCAATGAAGTTGATGATTTGACAGTAAAATTCAATCAGAACTGAAAAAGATGATCATTCAATGCTCAGAATGAAAATTATTCTGTTCACATACTTGATTATTTCGTCCCACACGATACATGGAGGCTGTGGCAATACATCATTGGAAACTTGAAAAAATGGATCATTCTCAATTTGGTTTGATGTAGAATTTGCTTTTAGCTTTCCTCCCGTTGCACTTAGCATTTTAACCTGTCATCCATGATTAAGAAAAACTTAAAACATAGTTTAAATGTTCAAAAGCTGGAAAACTTACTGTGTACAAAGGGTGTGCTTCCTACATATTTTGCCCATCCTCTCTAGGGTACGTTATGGGGATGTGGGGATGCATTGGAAATGTCACCACCCCATACCACATTTAAAAAAAATGGAAACAATGAATTCGGATAAGGAAAGAATAGATGACAGTAGGAGGCAACTACCCATCCCCTATGGCCCAACCTACATAAAAACACAAAATTGGAAAAAAAAGGGACGGGAGGACCACAAGGACTGCCACACCCCTTTACACCAAGCCTAAACCTAAAACAACCCAACTAATATCTATAAAAAAAAAACTCATTCTTCCATTTTATGAATTGTGAAAAAGAAGACAAAAAAAGAAAACAACTGTGAGATGAGAACAACAATGGGAATAAGGCAAGAGAGCATCAAATCAACATCTTTTAAGGTAAGTTTATTATCCTTGTTCATTTGCATTTTTCTAGCTATAGAAGTAGTTTTGGGAATTCTTCTAGGTGTGGGAGAGTTGTAATGACTGAATTCTAATAATCCATTTGAATGCCCCTATAAACTCTTCAAAACCTATGCAAAAGGCCAATTAAATCCAAAGAAACATCTTTTACAATTTGCAAAAGACCTCATAGAAGAAGACATGAAAAAAATTCAAGAGGGAGTAGAGTGGGTCTATGTCATTTATGCAACAAAGACTATAGGTGCAGCTGCACAAAGGTTTACTCTCATCTTTTGTACGGATGTAGACAAAAGGTAAAAGGTTGTGAAAACATTACCCTAGTTGAGAAGGCCAAGGTGCCTAGATTGTACAAGGAAGGGGAGAAAAGAAATAAAGAAATGTCAATAGAGACTATGCAATCTGAATTGCAATTTCCTACCCAAAATATAAATGTTGAGAATCAAAGAGAGAGTTCTACAAAGAGAAAGAAAAGGGGTGCTAGCATGGCAAGGACGTTTAATATGCAAGCAAGAGAGTTAGTTGAGTATTCTATTGCTAAATTTTTCTTCGCCAATGCCATACCATTTTGTGTAGCATGTTCTCCCTATTTGAAACAAATGCTCAATACATCAATTGTTTGTGCTTCCTCACTTTACCCCTTAAGAACATAAGCTACACACCACCCTTCTTGAAACAAGTATTCTAAAGTGAGTAATAATGGAGAAAAGGAGGCAAACTTGGATAAGGAACGATTGCTCTATAATCAGGGATGTGTAAGCTGATATTAGACATTGACCAATCATAAATAACATTATTCACTATTCAACTGTCTTAATTTCTTGGAACTATTGATTGTTTAGAGAAGAAAAAGGATGCAAATTTCCAATATTTGGATTTTGAAGGATGCCATGGAAGAGATTGGGCCCTCTAGTATTGTACAAGCAGTCACCAATTTAGTCGTGTATGTAAGTTAGCAAGCTTGATGGTGGAGGGTGCTTACAAACACATTTTTTGAACCTTGGATCGTGTTCAAGCATTGAACATTACAATGAAAGACATTCATACAATGTCCCATTTTTTGTCCATTCCAACATCCTTGGAAACCCCCAACTTTCTTGGAGAATGCCAACTTTATTGGAAAGGAATTATGATAGTGGCAATGAGTTCTTGGAGCCATACCAAGTGCAATGGTACTTTTTGTAAGCAAAACTAACATTTTGGGAGCACCTTTGAAACTACAAGCTCAAAAGTCAAATTCCAAATTGGAATTATCAAACAAGAGAAATGAATGATCGATGATGATGGACTCCATCACGAGTCATCTATTAATATGAATTATTTTTCCCCAAATCAATGAAAGTTGGCCCTCAAATGAAGAGGTGGCAAGATTCAAATTGAAAGATAAGGCTGCTCTAAAAGTGGCGCTAAAAGAACCCGCCTCGAAATGGTCCCCTTGCAAATTAACTTAATAGCCCATAGGGACGCAAATGGGCTAAAAGGTGAAAATAAAGATAGGTCCTGATTAGAGGGGATGGGACATGACACTATG
Source organism: Chamaecyparis obtusa (assembly GCA_027943335.1). Classification (NCBI taxonomy): domain Eukaryota; kingdom Viridiplantae; phylum Streptophyta; class Pinopsida; order Cupressales; family Cupressaceae; genus Chamaecyparis; species Chamaecyparis obtusa. The sequence continues at coordinate 193,500 of BSBK01006263.1, read as the reverse complement.
ATTGAAAAGGAAAATTGGGAGAAGGTCGTGGTGTTAGAAGCTAGAGACATACACATATTCATTTACAACCATCACACTTCGCTTTCATTAATAATTTTTCGAGGAAGGAATTCCTGAATTTATCTTCCAAGGCCACTCGTGATGCCTTCTCGGCTTCCATCGCTCGTGTCCTCTGAGCTAAGTCTTGCTCCACTACTACCAACCTGGTGGCCAACTCCTCCCGCACTCTCTCTGAAGCCACCAATGCAGTTTCTCGTCCAGCCGAGACATAATAGCCCTCACGAAAGGCCTACTCTATCTGGCGAATGAGGGCTTGTATTGCGATCTCTTTCACTGGCGTAGGAAGAGACCATGCCTTCAACATATCAAGCGTCTCCTCAGTAAGCCACAACCCCTACTCAAAACACTCTACAAAAGCAATCGGGCACTCCTGCTATACAAAAGTCAAAAGACGCTGCAACTCTGAAGTCACTTCCTTCAAGGCTCGAGCCTCTGCTATGGCTACCATCCAACATCCTCGTGCTACCAAGTCAACCAATGACGCCTCAATGTCATCCTCTTCTAGCTGCATCCCCATTTCTGCCAAGTGTGTCTCCTTTTCCTCCGCGAGGACCTTGTCGGTGTCATGCGCTACCATGCCCGACTCTCCTGCATTGCCCTCCTCCATAGGCACATGTTCTACGTCTCTAGTGGTATCCCCACCCTGTGGGTTGGCGATCTCCAATTCCTTCACCGCCTGAGGCTCCTCCCGTCAAGGAGATAGGATTCCCACCCCTGTCGGCTCTGAGATTGTCATGGCAAACTTCTTCTGCAACCAAGAACTCAGTTTTCTTCGAGGGACCTGCTGGAGGTGATGGATCCTCCAGGAGATCGCTGTCCATAGTGACTACAGCGTGAGCTCTGACTACCTCCAACCGAACTTGACCCAGCGCAATATTTTGGCGCTGCTGTTTTGCACCCATGGCCATGCCTTTGGCAACCTCGGATTCTGTAACTACCTCCACTACGGATACAACCTTCACTGCAGGTACAGCCGAAGGTCTAACTTCCACCTCTGGGGTCTTACTCTGCATGGCCTTAGGTACTTTCAAAGATGCAACCAATCCTGTCTGTATGGGAGTCAGATTTGTCGAAGGCAGTAGGAGAGGTGCGGCGAAACGGACTACTGTCTTCTCCCCTGCTAAATCACTATCCTCGACCTCCGAGTCATTGCCAGAGGGCTCTGTGGTGGTCTCCCGGCCGCAATCCGCATCCTCAGGATCGGATTCCACAACTTGCCTTGGCCTCTTTTATCTAGCTGTCATTCCTCCTGTGTCCAAGGGCCGCCAGTAGAAAAATGGAGGCTCGCTTGCTACAAGTTTTCCTTGAGGTACCAGTTCCAACTTGTCTAAGGGTATTCGTAATGTAGCCTCAAGGAATAGCCCAATGGCGTGGTGCGACATATAGAACATGCAATGCTGCAAGGTCATGAACTCATACATTTTGTCTGATAACACCATTGCCCATTCATACACTACTCCATTCATCAAGCCGTTCATATGTACAATCTGTGGTAATGCAATGTCTGATGCCCTACTCGCTCCAGTAAGTCTGCTTTTCATTACATCCAGTATGCACCGCCAGGGACCCTCGACGACAAACTCCTTCTTGATGCCTCGGCTCTTTGTTGCTTGTACTATGGAATCCAACTCTGCTAGGGTGAGGTTACAGGAAATTCGTTTTATCCATAACTCTTTCCGCTCTGTTGTCATCTTGTGCTTTTTGATTTCAATCTTCTATCCATTCTTCCCAGGAATGCCAAACACTAGTGTGAAGTCAATTGGGGTAAACGAAACTGTAAACACATGTTTCTTGTACTGGAATGTGCTTTTCCTCGTGTGCTTATCAAATGTATTCACCATTATCCATAGTGTAGGATCGAAATTTTTTACAGGGAATAGGGGCATCTAAATTTCCCAATGTACGGCAACATGCCGCAACAACTTCTTCACTTCATCTGTCTCTGGTGTTTCTTGCCACCATTTCTTGCATTCTAACCCGTTGAGGCCTTCAAATGCCACAATTTCATGTGAGACTTGCTCCTTCTGTACAACTTTGCCTCTCCCCATTTTTCCTGCTACCTGGACTCCTGAGGGCAAAACCTTCACTTTCTTTTCCTTGTTCAAATTTTCTTCCAACTGAACCTTCCACTTTCTCTTCCCTAGGCATGCATAACTATCCACTTTCTTGTCTAACTATCTTCTTCCTTGTCATTTTCTGTTTGCAAGAAACAGTTAGGGCTTCTTTAATTTTCTTCCTAATTTCTACTCTAGTACGAACAACAATTTATTTAATCATGCGCCCTCGCCTTATTTTTGTACGAACATGTACGGATTCCTTACCAACTCTGAAATTTTCATGTTCCCGAAAGGCAGCCGTACGATTTATAAGTCTCTTGAGTTGTGCGTCCTTGTGGTCATACGGAACTTCCCCCTGTGACACTGTACGTATATTTATCCTTCCTCTCACCTTCATACGGAGACATATGGTCTAATTGCTGATGTGCGGTCTCTCTCTTTTTTTTTCCTTCATGTCGTACGGGTCTTTTTCCTAGATGTCGTACACTCTTTTCTGCTTCACGCAGATTGAGTTGTGTTTGGCAACCTTTAAGCCGTATAGCCTTGACCATACGACCTTTTAATGTCGTACGGCCAAGTGTCGTATGGTGGTGGGCCCACTTTTTCCTTTTGTTTTTCTTTGTCGTATGGCCGTATGGTGTTCTTTTTTTTTCCCCTAAGTATCCTAACTAAATCACCCATGCGTTTTTGGTCGATCCTAGCTTCCTTGCCTCCGATGGTAGACTTTTAGCTTTGAGCCATTGACAGCGTCCGGGATCTCTTTGTCACCAAGTGTCCCTAACTTCACCGCCCCATTCACTACAACTTCCCGAACTTTATATGGGCCTAGCCACTTTACTTTGAATTTGCCAGGTTTAATTTCATTTTGCCCATTAAACTTCAATACCAACTGACCGGGTGTGAACTTCATCCGATGGAGGTGCTTGTCGTGCCACAGTTTCCTTCGTTGTTGCGCTACGTTCGTCGCCCACTGCGCCATGGCCCTTTTCTCGTCCAGCTTGTTCAAGGCATAAAGTCTCTCCCTCAGACTCTCCATATCGCCAAATTTGTTATCAAGGGCTATCCGCAAGCTAGGAACCATGAATTCAGTGGGTACCACTACCTCATGTCCATACATCAGCTAGAAGTGTGTTTGCCCAATGGTCACTTTGTATGAGGTACGGTAGGCCCATAACACCAGAGGCAACTTCTCCCAATCTTCACCTTCAACTCCACAAGACTTATAGATAACTCCCACCAAGATTTTATTAGTTGCCTCGGCTTGGTCGTTCGCCCGAGGATAATATGGACTCGATAGCATATGGAAAATTTTGAATTTAGTGGTTAGGAGCTTAATGACATGATTGACAAAATGACCAGCTCTGTCGCTCGTCAATTGAATTGGAAAGCCATACCTCGTCATTATTTGCTCATAGATGAACTTTGCAGTGCTTAGTGCTGAGTTATCTGTTAATGTGCGTGCTTCAACCCATTTTGCTAAATATTCAGTGGCCACCACAATATATCCGCATCGTCGAGCATGAGTGGCCTTTAGAGGCCCGATGAAGTCCAGCCCCCATCTTTCGAATAGCTCTTGCACATGGGAAGGATTAAGGGGCATAAAATCTCGTTTGAGGGGTTTCCCTGCTCACTGACAAGTATCACACCCGATTACCCATTCTCTAGTATCATTGTACAATGTTGGTCACCATAAGCCGGCTAAGAGGACCTTCCTTGCTGTCGTATCGGGACCCATGTGTCCTCCTACTGGTCCTTCATGGGCTTCTCTCAGCACACTTAGTACTTCCTCCTCCATTATGCATTGCCTGAGTACTTGGTCTGGACCCATTTTATACAACAATCCATTGATTAGTTGGAAGGCTCTCCTCCTGAGGACCAACTTCCTTCGTTCTCCCGGAGGCATATCCTGAGGGAACCGGACAGTGGACAAATACTCCCCTATGCTTGTGTACCACTTTGGGAGTACGACAATATGAAACAGATGCGCGTTTGGGAAGTTGTCATTTATTCCTACAGGTGGCTCGCCAAACTTGATTCGTGACAATTGGTCGGGGATCATGTGGCTACATCCTAGCCGTACGACAATCTTGAATGTGAACCCTTGAAGTAAGAGGAGTCATCGACTCTCCCTTCTCTAAATAATAGGCTTATTGACCAGGTACATGAGAGCCTGATGGTCCACATAAAAGGTAAATGGCGTCGCTAGTAAATAGTGCTTGAATTTCTGGACAGAATAGACCATTCCAAGGGCCTCCCTTTTTGTGGTGTTGTAATTCTTCTCAGCATTCAACAACAAACTTCTTGCTGTAATGTCTTGAAGGAGATTTCGGTCCGAAGGTGAATTCGGTCTAGCGGTGAATTTCGTCCGGAGGTAAATTATGTCCCGGCGGTGAATTATGTCCTGGCGGTAAATTTTGTCCCGATGGTAAATTATGTCTCGATGGTACAACGGGTGGATAGGCTGTGCGGTCCAACGGGTGGATGGACCGTGCGGTACAATGGGTGGATTGGCCGTGCGGTACAATGGGTGGATGGGTTGTGCCGTACAACGGGTGGATGAGCCGTGTGGTACAATGGGTGGATGGGCATTGCGGTACAATGGGTGGATGGCCGTGTAGTACAATGGGTGGATTGGCCGTGCAGTACAATGGGTGGATTGGCTGTGCGGTACAACGGGTGGATGGGCGTGCGGTACAACGGGTGGATGGGCATGTGGTACAACGGGTGGATGGGCCATGCGGTACAACAGGTGGATGGCCGTGTGGTACAACGGGTGGATGGCCATGCAGTACAATGGTGAGGGATGATGCCTTCCAAACACCCGATTGAAGTCCACTTCTCCTTCACAGATAATTAGATATGAATTTGCAAACACAGAGTAATACACCAACTAATATGATTGCCAAAAAGATCTTATTGAATTTATTGACGGAACTTCGGAATTGCCAAATCCGATATAAGCAGAACAAGCAGAGTAGGGTGAGGGTTGAATCTCACCGAAACTGCAACAAACCAAATAGGGAGGGTCTTTCACCTCCGAAATGGCGAACAACAGAATCCCAACAAGAATTCGCAAATACAAATCAAATATAAATCTCAACATATCAAATCTAACCTACACGCCGAGCATAAATACCCGTCGGGGAAAACTCCCGAGAGTGCACAAAAGAGCCGACAACAACAACTAAACTATGCCAACAAAAAGAAAGAATGGGGCCGAGATAAACTAAATCAATCGCGACCCCTAATACAATAGTTTTAATAGTCATTTAATGACGGGGATATTACAATCCTCCCGTCCCAAAGATTGCTTGTCCTCAAGCAATTTTAGGCTGGGGTGTTCCAGAATCTCTTCTCCTTCCCAGGTGGCATCTTCAAGGGGAAGGTCCTTCCAGCGCACAAGAAATTCCTTGATAGTGCGTGTCCTCAATCTTCTCTCCCGGTTGTCGATGATTTTCGCAGGTTCCAATACTAACTCTCCTCTGTCGTCGAGGGGTGGCAAGTCTGTGGAAACTGTCACTTGCTGGCCCACAGCTTTCTTCAGACAAGAAACGTGGAAGACGTTGTGGATTCGGCTTCCCTCAGGCAGGTCCAATTCGTATGCAACTTCGCCCACTCTCCTTGTCACACGGTAGGGTCCATAGAAACGCAGTCTCAACTTCTCCTTTCCCAAAGCCTTCAGAGACGATTGTCTATAAGGTTGAAGTCGGAGGTATACCAGATCCCCCACTTCAAAACTCCTCTCGATTCGGTGCTTGTCAGCGTACATTTTCTGTTGATTCTGAGTGTGCCGGAGATTTTCCTTTAGGGATCTTAGAATATCTATTCCTTCCTGCAACCAGTCTTTGACCTTCGGCGTGTGACTGTCACTGAGAACCAAATCCACAAATGAAGGAGGTTCATACCCGTACAAAGCTTTGAAAGGTTCCATTCCAATGGACATGTGGAAAGTGGTATTGTAGCAGTACTCTAGGTGTAGCCATTTTACCCAGGCCCTTTGTTGTGCTGAAACATAATTTTTGAGGTAACCTTCCAACCATTTGTTTACAATCTCCATTTGTCCGTCGGTCTGCGGGTGGTAACTGGTGCTTGGTGACAACTCTGTCCCTGCTAGCCGAAACAATTCTTTCCAGAAATTACTGAGGAAGCGGCTGTCTCTGTCGCTCACTATGTTTCGAGGGAGTCCATGCAGACGAAACACCTCTCGGAAGAACAAGTCTGCTACCTGTGAAGCGGAAAATTCTATGGGTATAGCAAAGAAATGTGCATACTTGGTTAGTTTGTCGACTATCACAAAGATGCAGTCCTTCCCTTGTGTCTTAGGGAGCCCGAAGATGAAATCCATTGATATACTATCCCACTTCTTCTCTGGAATCGGTAATGGCTGCAGCAAACCCGCTGGTAGAGTGTGTTCGGATTTATTTTGTTGGCAGATGGAACATTCCCGGACATACTGTAATATATCACCTTTTAGGCCCTTCCAAGAAAATCTTTCCATAATTTGTCGGTAGGTCTTCAAGTAACCTTGATGCCCGACTAGAGGTGAATCGTGCATTTCTTTCAAAACCTTTTTCTTCAACTTGGATTCAGGCACCAGGTAAATTTTGTCCTTGTAGAAAATAATATCTACCACCTTATACCTGTCGTCCTGTATTTCTTTGTCTAAGAGTTGGCATGCGAACGTGTCCTTGGAGTATTCGACCAACAAATGTTCTTTCCAATCAGCTGATATTTGAGATAAGGAACAGATGGCCGGTTTTCTTGACAAGGCGTCAACCACTACATTATTTTTTCCTTTCACATATTCAATGTCAAAGTCAAAAGCCTGGACTTTACTTACCCATTTTTGTTGTCGCTCATTCAATTCTCGCTGTTCCAGAAAATGCCTGAGACTGTTGTGATTTGTACGGACAATGAACTTGGCTCCAACAAGGTACTGCCGAAACTTGGTCAAGGCATGCATGATGGCTAACATTTCTTTGTCGTATATAGAATACAACCTCTCGGCTCCTGAGAGCTTCCGACTTTCGAAAGCAATGGGGTGGCGGTCTTGCATTAAGACGGCCCCGATGCCCTCTCCGGAGGCATCACACTCCAGGATGAAAGGTCGACTGAAGTCTGGCAGTGCAAGGACTGGACAAGAACTCATAGTCTCCTTGAGTTTCTCAAAGGTCTGATGTGCATGTTTATTCCACTGAAAAGATCCCTTCTTCGTCAGGTCGGTGAGAGGTGCACTGAGCTGAGAGAACCCCTTCACGAACCGTCTATAGTAACTACACAACCCAAAGAATCCACGTAGTTCTGAAAGAGTCTTCGGAGGTGGCCAATCCAGGATAGCCTGAATCTTTTCTTGATGCACTTGAACTCCCCGGCTACTAACAATGTGCCCCAAATATAATATCTCTGTCATCCCGAATTCACATTTGGATTGTTTGGCAAACAACAGTTGTGACTTCATAATCTCGAGTACTTCCAAATGCCTTAAGTGCTCCTCCCATGTCTTGTTGTAGATCAGTATATCATCCAAGAATACCAGTAGGAATTTACGCAGTTGTTTGTTAAAAATGTGGTTCATGCATGATTGGAATGTAGCAGAAGCGTTGGTCAATCCGAACGGCATGACCAAAAATTTGTAATGCCCATAATGGCAACGGAATGTTGTCTTCTCCACATCCTGCTCCCTCATGCGGATTTGGTGATACCCCGAACGGAGGTCTATTTTGGAGAAATAAACAGCACCGTGTAACTCATCCAACAATTCATCGATCCTGGGAATCGGATACTTGTTCTTGATGGTTTTTTTGTTCAATGCGCGGTAGTCTACACACATTCGCATTGTTCCATCCTTTTTAACGAGCACTACCGATGATGCGAAGGGACTGGCGCTGGGTCTGATCCAACCTTTGTCATGGAGTTCCTGAATTGTTTTTTCAATTTCATCTTTTAGCCTCCTAGGGTGGCGGTATGGCACAGTGATTACTGGTTTGGCACCAGCTTCCATCTGAATGGTGTGTTCAAATCCTCGGTGTGGTGGTATGCCTGGCGGTATGTCGGCGAAGACCTGGTGGTATCTATCCAAAACCCTTTGCAATTCTTCCTCCTAGTGGTCCGTTCTTTGTCTCTATATGGGTTATGTCGAGGCAAAACAGTGTGCGGCCCAAACCACATTGTCGTGTCTGAAGATAGCTTCCATTTGTTGGGCTGAAATTTCCTTCGGCCCTCCATTCGACATCCCTCTCAAGACAACCTTTTTGCCGTTTACCTTGAAGGAGAACTCCATCTGCTTGAAACTCTGTGTGTATTCATCCAATGTTTCCATCCACTGAATGCCGAGAATGACTTCCATGTCGTCCAAATCCACCACGAAGAAATCATCCGTCACCGTGTGGTTGCCCATGGTGATGCTCAGTTGCGGAACTAGATGAGTGCATTTTAACAAATTTCCTCCCGCTACTTTGACATCAAATCCCTGGTGTGCCTCCGTACACAGGCTCCGCTGGCTCACTAGTGAGGAGTTAATGAAGTTGAGTGTGGCTCCGCTGTCAAGCATGACCACGACCCGTTGTCCTTGGAGGGTGCCCCGAACCCAAAAACACAGTGCATCTCGGAGATCCCGCCAGAGTAGCAATGGCGCCTCTTTTGAAGAGTGTGGCAAGTCTTTCTGCGCGATTGATGTTTACCTCCCCCGAAATTTGTTGTTTAGCTGCTTCGGACTCAGGTGTTTGTTCTTTCTCTCCGTTAGACGAAACCTCAATGTAATGGATTTTTCCTTTGCCAAGGCATCGATGTCCCAGCACCCATGGCTCCTTACAGTTGAAACAGAGTTTCTTCCTTCTGAGTTCCTGCCTAGTTTCCTCATCCAACGGAGGCCTCCTGGGTGGAGGTCTGTTGTCTCTTTCCCGTGGAGCGAGAGGTGGTTTGGACTGCGAGTGATATTTGGTGGACAATGATGAAGATGTCGCCATGTCGTGTGCCTTCTTAATCGCTTCCGTGAGTGTGATGGGGTTGAATCCTTTCACCCACCCTTTCAAGGGTTCCACCAGTCCATCAATGAACAGTACCACCAATCGTCTTTCTGAAATATCAGTCACCAAGACAGACAATCTTTGAAATTCTGTTATGTAATCATCCACTGTGCCAGACTGTTTTAACTGAGCCAATTCTTTGAAATTCAGTTCTGGATCTTTTCCATCGAAACGGTCTATCAACCTCTCGATGAATATTTATTTGGTCGTGGCCGAGAGTAACCATGCCATGATGCCACCATTCGTGGGCTATCCCTTCGAGATGTAGTGCTGCAAATTTGATGGCCTCATCTTCTAGCATAGGGTTGAGTTGGAAATGTGTCTGCTTTTTGCACCCATGCTCGAGCTGTGAAAGTTCCAGACCCATCAAAGGAGGATAGATTAACTTTGCCCATCTTCCGTCTCAGATCGTCATTATAATAGCCATGCTTGTTTCCACCAGAGTACCTCATTCTCAGCTCAGCATAATCTTTGTAGGATATATCTCCTTCCATATTTGCGTTCCTCCAATCTTCCCGAAGCTGATCTTGTATTTCCTGGAAGGTTGGTTGCTCTCCTTGCCATTCTTCCGTCCGTGGAGGGAAAGTTGGCATTGACGGTCAAGAGCGTACGGGTTGGGGATTTGCCCATCCCGAGACAGAATTGTCGCTTTGTTCCGCGGATATCTTGCTTTCGGCCAATTTTCGCAGTCTCTTCCATGAGGCGTTGAGTGTCATTTACCTATACCTAGTTCTTAGTGAGTTCTCTCAGAAGAGTCACGACTTCGGCCATAGGGTCTTGGGGATCGCCCATTCTACCGACTGAGTGAGATCTATTCCTTTTCCTTGAATAAACTCTCATTCAATATCCACAAGCTGGCAGAATCACTAGCTCTGATACCACTGTAATGTCCCGAAGGAGATTTCGGTTCGGAGGTGAATTTGGTCCGGCGGTGAATTTCGTCCGGAGGTAAATTATGTCCCGGCGGTGAATTATGTCCCGGCGCTAAATTCTGTCCCGATGGTAAATTATGTCCCGGCGGTACAATGGGTGGATAGGCCGTGCGGTACAATGGGTGGATGGACCGTGCGGTACAATGGGTGGATTGGCCGTGCGGTACAATGGGTGGATGGGCTGTGCAGTACAACGGGTGGATGGGTCGTGCAGTACAACGGGTGGATGGCTGTGTGGTACAACGGGTGGATGGGCCGTGCGGTACAATGGGTGGATGGCCGTGCGGTACAATGGGTGGATTGGCCATGCGGTACAATGGGTGGATTGGCCGTGCGGTACAATGGGTGGATTGGCCGTGCGGTACAATGGGTGGATGGGCCGTGCGGTACAATGGGTGGATGGTCGTGCGGTACAATAGGTGGATGGGTGTGTGGTACAACGGGTGGATGGGCCGTGCGGTACAATGGGTGGATGGCCGTGTGGTACAACGGGTGGATGGTCGTGCGGTACAACGGTGAGGGATGATGCCTTCCAGACGCCTGATTGAAGTCCACTTCTCCTTCGCAGATAATTAGATATGAATTTGCAAACACAGAGTAATACACCAACTAATATGATTGCCAGAAAGATCTTATTGAATTTATTGACGGAACTTCGCATTTGCCAAATCCGATACAAGCAGAACAAGCAGAGTAGGGTGAGGATTGAATCCCACCGAAACTGCAACAAACCAAATAGGGAGGGTCTTTCACCTCCGAAATGGTGAACAATAGAATCCCAACAGGAATTCGCAAATACAAATCAAATATAAATCTCAACATATCAAATCTAACCTACACGCCGAGCATAAATACCCATCGGGGAAAACTCCCGAGAGTGCACAAAAGAGCCGACGGCAACAACAAAAAGAAAGAATGGGCCCAAGATAAACTAAATCAATCGCGACCCCTAATACAATAGTTTTAATAGTCATTTAATGACGGGGATATTACACTTGCAAAATATATGGGGTGATCTAGTTTGTGCATTCCTTCCTGAGCCAACGTGGCTCCGATGGCATAATTTGATGCGTCCACGTAAACATGAAATTCTTTGTCCCAATTAGGGAATGCAAGAATAGGAGCACCCAACAATCTTGTTTTCAAATCCTCGAAGGCTTCCTCTTGCTCCTTCCAAGCGTACAACTCCCCCTTCCTTGTGAGCCTATCCATCGAATATGAAATTTGTGCGAAATTTTTGATGAATCAACGGTAGTATCCGATATGGCCTAGGAAAGATTTGACGCCAGTCACGTCCGTAGGAGCCTCCATCTTTACTATTACCCATACCTTGTCGGGGTCTGTTTTTAATCCCTCCTTACATACTATGTCCCTAAGCAACTTCCCTTGTGGCACCAAAAACTGACACTTCTTTGGTTTAAGTGCTAGACGGGCTTGCCGACACCGTTCCATGCACTCCCCCAAAGCCGCAATGTGCTTGTCCTGCCCACTGAATATGGACCAATCGTCCAAGAATGCTTTAAAGTTTCCGATCGACATCTTGTCAAAGATATGTAAGATAATCTACTGGAAGGTCGCCGGTGCATTATAAAGGACGAAGGGCATTCGATTGTATGCATATACACCATCCTCCACTACAAAGGTTGTTTTCAATTGTCTTCCTCCACAATGGATATCTGGTTACATCTGGAAAACCCATCCATGAATGAATAGATCTCATGGCCAGCTACTTTCTCCAATATACTATTAGTGAACAGAATGGGAAACGAGTTCTTAATTGTCACTGCGTTGAGGCATCGAAAATCTATGCAAATGCGGATCTGATTGGCTTCCTTCTTTAAGGAGATCACAATGGGGGAAACCCACTCACTTGTGTCAGCCCAAAAGATGATACCTGCTTCCAACATCCGTTCAATTTCAGCCTCCACCCTTGCAACATAATTCTTGTTCATCCTGTACGGCCTCTTTCGCACAGGTTGGGCTCCGGGAACCAGAGGAATCCAGTGCACACATAACTCCGGAGGTACACCCTTTAGATCCTTGTAAGTCCAGGCGAACACGTCCTTGTATTCTGTAAAGATTTTGAATGTTGTTGTCTTTAATATTGGGTTCCAATCATCCCCCATCAAGATGGTTTTTAGGTTCTGCTCATCTCCAAGGTTTATCTCCTTCAGCTTCGCTTCTTTGTATCGGATCGGTTCATCCTTGGAGAACTAATGGGCAGGACTCTCCTTGACTCGAGCTTCTCCTTCTTTGTATTCTTTGTATTCCCGAGGGAACTCATTCGGGTCTTCCTTGATCTCCAGCACATTACAAGATGGAGGGAATAGTTCGTAGTCATTCGTTTGCCAATGAAATAGGCCATCCACAGAGTCTATATCATCCTCCAATTCTAGTACCCCTTCGTCATTGGGCTCCATACTCTCTTTCCCTTCATCTACTCCATCGTCCGATTTAGAGTCTGAGGAGGATGCCATTTCCTCTCCTACCATCTACGTCCTGAGGTCGACCACAAACTTTTTCCCCCCCTTTCTCGAATTATAAAATGTTTTCTTCCAGTGGTGATTTGCTTTTGCAGCCACCCTCTCCCTAGGATGGCGTCATACCCTTTCCACTTCAGAGGAATCACTACAAAGTCCAAGATAAATGGTTGTGTTCCGATGGTTACTTGTGCCATCAAGGTTCCGAGGGGTTTGATGCCATGTTGGTCAGCCCCCAATAAGTTGAAGGTCGGCGGCCACAGCGTCGATTTTACGAGACTCTTCCAAGTGTCCTTGGGTAGAACGTTCACCCCTAATCCACCATTGATAATTGTGTTAGTGAGAATAGTACCCAAGATACCCATCTCTACTACTGTAGGGTTTCACCCACTGCTTATAGCCAGTGTCATGGGGTCCATTGCGGAGCCACCAGGAACCTTTGTCCACTCCAATGTACTTGTTGCAATGGTTTAACTTAAAAACGGGGCTGTTTTTAGATGCGGTATTGTTTCGAGTAGGTCCTTGACTTTCACCAGTATCTCCAATTGCATCATCTGCCTCAGGATGATTTGTTTTGTTGTGGCTTGAGTAGAAGTGTCGAAGGTATCCTTTAGGTCCTTTCGGTCCTGCAATTCCCTCTCAATCTCATCCTTCGCCTCGAGTACTCTTTGTTTCTCTGTACGAGGGTCAGGATACGTGGCCTTCTTCGTTTGTGCTCATGTAATTGCCAAGATCTCCTTCTCTCTGTCCCCTGTTTCCATGTCAAGGAGGTTGCAACCAGGCTTCGGAAGTTGGCTTCCTCATGGTCCCCCAATCCACACCACCTACACAACTTTTGTGGAGTACGAGCCTCCTTCTGGCAATCCCGGGCAAAGTGTCCCCACTGGTTGCAATTTCTGCATTGTATCATTGGCCTTCCCTTTGCATCATACTGGATTTGAGGGCGATTATTGTTGTTATCGTTATTCCCTTTGCCTCCCCGTCGGTTATTTCTGTAGCCGCCGGATGATGCAATATTATTTTGTTGACTACTGGTTCCAGATGTGGAGAGTTGCTCCTGTGTAAACAACACTTGTTGGTTCCTAGTCCTCAGATTGTAGGGGCTTTCTTTGGTGGAAAGTCTCGCAATTTGGCATGTCGCAAAAAGATTTCTTCAGACAACAACCTTTGGTGTGTCCCGCTTCCTTACAGTCCGTACACTTGATCCTCCTTTGGTTGCCTTAAATTCCCTCATCATCCTCTAGAGGTCTTTTTGTAGAGCATGCACTTTCTTACTTGATTCCTCCTCACTGCTTTGCTTCGCGGACTCATCATCTGAGGACTTAATTTTCTTGGAGGTCTTGCATTCGCTCTCCAGGTCCATCACACGGTTATATGCATTATCATACGATGTCGGGGGTACGATCTTCATTTTCTTTCAGAGGGAAGTTTTTAGTCCTTCGACGAACCATCGTTTCTTTAGTTCGTTGGCTGGGGCAGATTCCATTTGTCCAATTAGTTCATTTAGTCATCGCCCGTAGGCTCGAACGAACTCATTCTTCGCTTGGTTTGTATTGTAGATCTCAACAAGCATCTCATTGTCATCTCTTAGCAACTTGAATTCTGTTTGGAACTCCTTCATTGTCGCCCATGTTGTCAAGCAAGTTTTCTTCACATCGGACTATTCAATGGCTCCTTCCCTCAATGTGGCAGGGAGTTGTCTGACCCACTTGTTGTGATCTGTGAGTCTGTTAGCGGCACATATGGTTTCACAAGTTCGGCAATGGCGGACAGGATCCTCCTTCGCCTGGCCCATGAACTTGGGCAATTTCTGTTTATTCGAGGCCATCACTACTGGTTGTTGTATCAGTTGTGCTCCGTGCGGTTGCAGAGGTGGGGTTTGTGTTTGCCCACCTGTGTTAAATTGAAGTATAGTGGGTACAAAGTTCTGGCTACCAGATCGTCTTCCTACGTTCAGCGTACAAGGATCAAGCAGTGTGTCTTGGCTATCCCGCGCTTGTGCCCCTTCGGCACCTCCAGCCGTGTTGATTCCCTCTTCACTCTTGCTTCCTGTTTCCTCTACCCGTGGTGTGAGGGACAAGTTTCGAAATTGTTCTTGTGTTCCCTTGATCAAATTCAGCCTTTGTCATGTTTCCTCGGGTAACTCTTTGTTGGCATCACTAACCAGTAAGTTCTCTATCGGTGTAAGTGTTGTCATTGTTTAGCAAAAGAGGATAGAGATTTGATCTCTATTATAGAGGGGACTCTTCACCAAGAAAGACTGAGAAACCGGTCACTACACTAAGTATCAACAGAGAAGAGTGTATCCTAGTATCAACCAAGGACCGCCCTCAAACCAGTATAGACAAGTACAAACAACCGCATATCCAACAATTGTCTATAACACAACCGGTAAGAATAGTACAACCGGTAATCTGCTCCACCAAGGGCATGTACTCGGTATTTAGCATAAAAGACTCAAATCGATATATGATAAGACCCCGGTATGAACCGAGGAAGACAGAACTCAACCGCTATATCATAAGACTCCGGTATGAACCGAGAAAGTCATAGTCAACTGTCTGATCCAACCAACTCTAATTGACTGGGATTTGTTGTAGTAAATCCATGTGATCTCGAGTTGTCTTGGCGATCGGTTTAAGGCACAAGTAAAAGGAGTTAAAGCCTGAATCAATGGTTTCTTGCAGCGCGACTGAAGGATTTAAGGCTGGATTCAGTGGCTTTTACTCAAGGAGTTATCTCCTATGAAGGAAAGTTGCTTGGCACACAACTATTGCTTTCTTCATAGAACTAGAGAATGTATCGGATGTCTATTCAGCGAACCAGTGCTCTGCTGGGTAATGTAATCAAAGGATCTCAAGATTAGGTCGTGCATTTCAGGTGCAGTCAAAGCAACACAACTCTATATATTCTTATGACTGTCAAGAATAAAAGTTGCCTTCATTCTGCCGAGAAAAAGAGTGAGCCTATATGCTACAGAAGCAAAGGTTAGAAAAGTATCAAGGGTTGGAGAAAATCAACAGAGTAAAAGTTGTGCAATTTAGCACAACAATAGCTGAGAATACACCTGTGTTAATCAGTGATAATTCTCAGAGGAGCACAAATAGAGATCACATCTGACTAAGGAAGAGCCTTTTGTAAAGATCTTATTTCTATTGTTTTCTAGCAAACTACAATAGACAAATCCCAGTATTTGGGTGGACTCTAACAGGTCCCTTGTATCAAAATCCCTTAACCGGGTGACATCTTTCAAGGTGTTTGAAGTCCCTTAACCGGGCAGGTCTTAGCAGATCTTACTATAATAAATCCCTTAATCGAGTCGCACCTAGCAAGTGCGTTTTATCCCTTGACTGGGCAAGCCCTTAACAGGGTGTACTTCAGAAGAGTACAAATATTGTGAGGTCTCCTCACACCATGGTTTTCACCCTAACTAGGTTTCCACGTGATAAATCCTATGTCACTCTGTGTTTGTTCACTTACTGTTTTGTTTGCTTAGAACTATTTGCTTTAATTGCTGTAAGTTTACTTCACTGATTTAAAGAGAAAAAAGGGAAAAGAAAAAGTTTTTTTTGTGCTGATTCACCCCTCCCCTCTCAGCACCCGTTGGGACTGTCACTCTTCACTACTTCTTACCCGTCAATGTTCTATTGTACAGTAATGGTCTCCTTCGATTGTTACACCTCCCATGACACCCCCATGGTCACCTTCAGTACCATCTCCATGGTCCCCTTCGGTTGGTTGTCCCTCGACAAATTGTCCGAACCTCCGTCGATGTTCTACTTGTTGGGCAAGGATTAGAGCTTCATGTGTAGCCTCCAAGGCATTCGGTTGTTCCTTTTTATTCTTATCTTTATTTAAGAGATTGGACATCAATTCTATCCAAACATCATATTAAAACATAACACAAAACACTTTTTATTTATTCATGTTTCCGTACAACAGATGAACTGTGTTATCTTGTTATTATGGGTTTTACAGTGTTCCTTTTATTTCCTCCCCCAGGCTTAAAGCTCATGGGTTCGTTCTTCGCCGATTGCCATTGCGCTCTTCTTCCTCGCGGTGATTGTTTTCGGGGAAGTTCCTCAAAATTTGTTGTCGGCACTGTTCACACTCTACTTCCTCCCTTTGGTTCCTTTGGCCAATGGTTGTCCGCACCAAAAGACGGGGTAATTGATGCAACAGCCTATTCGCAGCGAGGCTGACGTTCAATGCATCCCATACAATCTCTTCGACAACTTCTTCTCGCACGACTTCCCTTCGTACGAACGTTTCCATGGCTGTATGAAACCGAATGCGAAAGTTGATTGTCAGAGCAGGCTCCCCTTCAAAAAGTTTTGTAATTCCGTCCTCATTGGTTCTCACATTGATATTCTTCTCAAATGGTAGTCCCATTTATCCACTCATTTTGTCACTTGCCAAATTCAGTTGGCAACGACGCCAAATTTTTACCCTCGTGGGGTAACAGAGATTATTTGCATACAGAAGGTAAAGTGCTCAACAGAGAATGTAAAGAGAACATAATAGAATTGTATTCATAGATTGATTACCATGTACAGAAATATTTCCGCATAATCATAATAATACCTTGCTCGAAGAGAAGAATGCATACATATAGTGTCCAAGGGGATGCAAGGTGAACCGTCGCATCCGTGTAACTCCCTCAGACGGACCAACTGTTTAACTACCTAGTTACCCGACAACAGTGGTGTTAGAAGCTAGAGACATGCACATATTCATTTACAACCATCACACTTCGCTTTCATTAATAATTTTTCGAGGAAGGAATTCCTGAAGCCCATGGATGCTAGATATGGCAACTAATTCATTTTGTTAGAGAGGATGTTGGAGGTGTACGAGCCTCTACAATTAATGATGTTTAATAAATAGTAAAGTAGATGGCCAAACGCAAGTATGTCTGAATAAAAGAGTTTGAAACAACTTGCCTTTATAAAAGAGTTTGAAACAAAAGATGTTTGGTGATGACTGGTGGTTCACTATCAGCTAACAAATTGTTGGCTTTAATATTAATTTATTAACGTTTTTAGCTTGTCAATTATTTTCATTCTTTGTAATAGCATTCACACTACCATTTGAGTCTTAAAACTTTTTAAAATTTTAATTTTTCACCTATTTTGCAGATATGTTTGCTCCTTTACCTCACCTATAATGTAGGTCACAAGATATTCCAATACACACTCTCCTGCCCTTGGAGAGATTTGAGACATTTGAAAACATACTTAAACAAATGAAACAATCCATTCCCAATAGGGACCTAATTAGAGATATTATGAGATGCATATTAGGCACATTGTGAAACAGTGATTATTGTGCTCTAAATCCCAAATGGTATGTAGCTAGGCATAGGAGAGTACATCCATCTAGTGATGACAAGATGAAAGAAGGGCTCCTGACAACCCTTCAAAAAATGTATACTAATGAGGAGTCTACTCTACTTTTCTCACAATGGCTAGCCTTTCTCAATCTGCATGATCCAACATTCAGAAAACCAGAGATAAGGATAGATAGAGATACATTAGCTCAAGCCAACTCTATTGGATACTAGATGTGGCATGACAAGGATACTTGCCACTTGTCTTTTTTCGCAAATTGTCAATTCCTCTACTCTACAGAGGACTTCGTCTACAAACAGCTTCATCCAATCAATGGAGACTGGAAAACCTTACCTCTTAACAAGTGGAGAAGTTGGTAGTCAAGCATAGCACCTAGCGGCTTCAAAATCAACACAAACTTAAGTATTGCCAAAATCCAGCTGTGCATTAGGATGTTGATCCCAAAGATACCACACAAATTGATTAGGAGCCTTAGGATAGATTTGTTGGGGTTCCATTAGATGAGATAGCCCCATGCAATAGTTGTGGCTTCGATTCAGAGTCCAGTTTTAATGCAATGTTAGCAAATGTCATTAGGGGTAGTATAAAAGTTTCTATGTTTTTGTCATTTTGTGGTCGAAACTCGCAGCCTTTGGTCATTTCATTGTAAATTTTGTGTGATATATATGCACATTGACAATAAAAGCAAGTAAATTTTCATTAGTTTGTTTGTCAACTCTCATGTGACATGTGAATTCAACTCTATTGTTGTGTACTAAGTGAAATTTAAAGTTTTAAACTAATATTAATAAACATTAAAAACTGAAAATGATTGCATAAGCAATAAGAATGGTGGTTGGAGGTTTGGGGTCAAGGGTCAGTTTGTGTGGGGCTTGATTGTGGCTTTGACTATGAATATGTGAAGAATTGCAACAAGGGATATGTATTATGTAGATTTTATGATCATGAATCATCATTGGCCTATTACTTGCTTAGACTTATAGGTTGATGGGGGTTTGGCAGCAACAAGGTTGAGGGTAGAAACCCTCATAGGGGTCTAGGGGTGACAAAGAAAGATGTATAGGTCTATATATTGGGCGAGAGAGAAGAGAGTGAGATAGAGAAAGATAGAGAGAGGGGATAGAGGAAGAGTGATAAGGAAAGAGATAGGTCTAGAGTTGAGGAGAGATAAAGAGAGTCAAATAGAGAGGCCGAGAAAATGTTGATAGGAGCTTGTTGAATACTGCAATTTGACTAAGTCTAAAAATCTATAAATCTTCTACAACCTAAAATATGCATTATAACTCCTAGAGATCTAAAAACTTGTCAAACATCCTGCCAACATATGCATGAAATATAACTTTAAGTATAAGAAATGAGAAATGTTATATTTCATGTATATTTTCCTGATTAAGAGAATAAGACTAACTTGAAGACAAGGATGCCATTTTCACAAAATTTTCACCATTTTTTGCTTTGGGATCAAGTTTCTAAGTGGGGGCTACAAGAGACTCCTAGGCATCCCCGCAATGGTCATAGGACTCTTGGGAGTCCTCGGGACATCCCCAGCATCCCAAGAGTCCTAATAGTAGTGGCGGGTTAGGGGCGTCCCCCTACCATCCCCCATCCCATAGATGCCCCCATTGTGGAACCAAGGGGTTTGGGGGAGAGAGGGGACGCGTCCCCATGGGATATTAGTATTGAGGTTCTATAACATATATGATTAGTGCCTTATCAATGTTATATGAATATTGAAGTTTCCTATATTCCTAATATATCCTCCTTTTTAACAGTCATCCCTCATCATTCCTTAAAAAATGGTCTCCCAATATATTAGTCTTTGAAACATGTCCCCTCATCCTCTGCCTTCCCCATCCTAGAAGTTGGTGTCACATAAGAAAATTACCATTGCTAGACTATTTACAAATAAGAAAGAGATAATACAGATATGTAACATCTTTAGGAGCACTACTATAAGGCTAAAGGGCATATAATGATAATGAAAAATGTTATCTATGCTACGGAAAAGCATGGACCAAATCCCATTGTTATTACTAACCGGTTACTAAGAGGGGGGCGTGAATCAATAAAAGTTATTTCTATTCCAATTCAACACTTGTTTAATTATTCTTCTAAGATAAGCAAAATATAAACAATCATCAACAAGCATAAATAGAAACACACAGATCAACACAAGATGTATACATGGAAACCGTAAGTTAGAAGGAAAAAACCACGGTGAGATAGAGCTCACAACTTCAATACTGCAGAATGAAGGCGCCCTGTTAGGAGCTTACAAAGCACTAGTTAAGGTGCTACCCGGTTAAGGGATTTTATAGAAGATCGGTTAAGATCTTAACCCTGTTAAGAGTTACCTGGTTAAAGGACTTTCAACATCAACAAAGATGTTACCCTGTTAAAGGATTTTACAAAGAACCGATTAGGTCCACCCTGATAGAGGGATTTCAATTTGTTTTCACACCTTATAAAAGCAATGATCTTCTATGACACTGATTGCCTGATTAGATCATACCTATTGATCTCTTCCCCGGTTTGCCTTGCTGTTGATCTCTTTTGCCTTTCACCTTTGTGACTGTAGCACTTCTCTCAGAAGGTATCTCTCCTCTGCTCTGTGCATTCACCAATTATAAGCAACTCTCTTTTCTTGCGTCCTATGACTTGTATTTATACAAGAGTTTACCCTAATGAAACCCTTAATCATAGAACCGTCAGGCTGTAAACTCAACAATAAATCATGCAACTAGCAAAAAGTTTTGCGTTCCAATTTGGTGTTTACCTTGAAATCATCCGTAGAAATAAAGTTAACTCCTGTTAAAAAGCTAACTCCACTTCTCAGCGGTGGATGTTCCATATAATCTGGTTTTAACTCGGCTTTTTCTTCACATTTGTAGCTTGGTGAAGATATCTTTGCAGATCGTCTTGGCAAAGTGAAGAAACGGTGCCCATTGACCAGTTACATGTTCAATGTGCATTTGGGCTGCTTTAAGAGAAACAATGATGTTCTCCATATCTTCCACAGTTTTATAATCCGGTTCATTGATCAAAACCTCTGTAGAAGTCGCGGTTTGCTGCATGGAATCATATATTGAGGCTAGAAATAACTGAAATCCAATAATGTCTTGTATTCTCTTGTTCTCTTCTGCAGTCTTTCTTAGAATTAGAGCAAGACTTGTCATTTCTCTGCTAAAATTTGTTGTAGATTTATTCTTGATGTCAAATTGAGATGACAAAGCTCTTATTTTTTCAGAGGTCTTTGCAGACTTCTCTATCAGATCTTGCAGAAATACTTCAAAGTCCGAAGTTCGAGTCATCAAACTACCTGCCACTTGTAGGTGTTGTTGAAGCACTCTGAGGTTGGTTGTCACAATTACCTTAATTTCTTCAACCTGCTTGTGGATAATCTCGACTCTTTTCTTCTCATAGTGTTCTATTGCTACAGTCTCTGGATCTGTAAGATCATCTCCAATGGCTTGTGCCAAGACTTCTAGTTGATCGATGACCAGTTCATCTTCATCGATATCAGCATCTGGTACGAAGTTGCACAAAATGTTCTTTACAGTGGTCAGGACCAAGTCCTGTTTCTTTTTGGTCAGCTCTTTTAGCTACCTTGTTGACATCTTGTTGATGTCAACTACTGTATTAGTGGCTTTGCTTCTTTTGGCTTCTATGTCTTCAACAAATGATAGGTTTCTTTTTGATGAGCTAGAACTAGGTATGTCTACCTTTACATTCAGGATTGGTTTCTGTACCGGTTCTTCTTCCGGTTGAACTTCTTCTTCTGGCCTTTCTTGTTCTTGTTGTTCTTCTTCATCTTGTTGCTCTTGTTCTTCCTGTTGAGCATTTTCTTCTTGTGGGAATTGTTCTTCTGGTGGGATTTATTCTTGTTGCTGCTCCTCAGTTGTATGTAGTTCTCCCATAGGTATATCAATTTCCAGCTCTTGTGCTACCTGTTCAACATTAACTGGTTCACCAGATGTGAACTCTTCTCTATGAGTCTTTTCCTTACTGGTTGTAGATTCTTCACCAGAAGTGAATTTAACCGGTGGTGCTTGTACATTTTCAGGTTGTTCCTGCGCACCTGTTGAATCTAGTGCACTAAAATTGTACTATTGCCAAAAATCCAAAGTCTCTTTATAGACTTCGTTTTCATATCCATTTAGAATCTTGGCAACTCTATACTTGGTATCCAAGTTCATTGAGGCTTCTTCTAGTAGAAGCTTTATTCTATCTTTACTGAGACCAGGTCTAACCTTGGATAGTATCTCCTTATTCATTCTAGTGTTGGTGCCTAGACCGGTTCTCCAGTTGTTCTGTAGCCTTGAATTTAACTCGGGGGGAAACTTGGCCCTATAGTCCCTTGGAGTTCTGTTGAAATCTAAGAAAGTTTCAACAAGGGCTTTTATAATTGCTTGCTTGTCTTCCTCAGCTAACACACTATACCATTTGGCTGCATTGTCTATTTCTCCAAAATTCATAACTTAATCTACTATATCATTAACAGTCATGGTGCAAGCCTTACCTTTTTCTGGAGATACAAGTAGTGTTGGAAGAGTTGGATCATCACTGATGTCGACAATGACCGGTCTCGTAGGAATGTTTTCTTTGACCGGTGTTTCAGCTCCAAGCACTCCTTTTCCTTCACCGGTATCAAGGACCGGTGGAATTGTAGTCCTTAGACGTTCTTGCTCTGCTTGTTGCTGGGTTTGAAGAAGTTTTGTCTAGGTAGACACACCCTCTTCATGAACTTTATCTACCTTTCCAACTCTCGGGAAGAAATTGTAGTAGAAGTAGAGACATACCAGAAAGGTCCCATACTTCATTGATTTCTTCCTCACAACTCCGAGCTTCTTCATATTTTCAAATATTTGGCTTTGGAGCATCGCACAGATGTCGTATTGTGCATTATCGTACATTATCCAAGGTGCAGCGTGAATTGCTCCGCCCGGTATGCTGTTTAGATTGCTTGATTGATAAACCTCGTAGCCAATCACAGCAGAAGCAAAACGGACTCCATCATCCTCAATGTTGTTTACGGTCATGAGACAACCATCAACTCTTGACTTTGTCAGTTTATTGACGACGACATTCAAGATAATCCTTAGGGTTAATGCTTCCCCTCGGTTGTTGTATCCGGTCACTCTATGCAGATCGTCTTTGGTGATCGGATTGCATGCACCTTTAGTGAGCCAGAAACCCGGTTCGTGAAGACGATTGAGAACCAGTCGAATTAGGTCTTCTTGGAAGACAGTCGGGTAACATACTCCATTGATAAGTCCAAATGATATCAGCTTTGCATACTTATCAGGAAGTCCCCTTCTTCACACAATGACAGGTGCTCGCCTTGAATATACGTTTCGCCCAACTCTTCCTGTTTGGCGTGAATGAACGTCGTGACGTCTTTGGTTAAAAAGACTCCGTTTGGTACAGACGAAAGTGCACCAGCCATGTCGTTCTCTATGTTCTGAACTGGCAAAATGTTATATGCAGGTCGGTCCGCTTGATTTACCTTGATCAGATTCATAGTAGAGGATGATAATGCCATTGCGAACAATCAGTTAATAGAAAGAAGTTTTGATCGGTCTAATAAACAATAGCTCATGATGATCAAAGCGCAAGAATATTACTCATAAAAATTTGTTAATCACAAAGATAGCAAAGTAAAACTAATGAGTAATTCTTCTTTCTTTTATAGGGTTAGGGTATAATGGTAATTACCAAACGGTAACTCTGTCAAACGGCTACAACATTTATTGCCTTACCTACCCTTTTCTTTCCGCTTTTTGCTAACCAGTTCTCCAGGTTTTTCAGTTGTCCAAACCTCGGTTTGAACAATTCTTACCTGTCATGTCCTTGTAGACTGAGTGAGTTCTCTTCTCACCAGTCCTATCGGGAACGTTAGATGGTCTATCGGTTCCCTCTAAGCCTTCACGGCTTAGTTTGCTGAAGAGATATCACCATCAACAGATGATGATCTTTCCTTTGTTTTCTCCTTAGCAAAGCTCTTTGATTCTTTTTTGAACCAAATCTGTCTGACTGTTTTTCTAGTCTTCTCTTCCTTATTGATCTTCTCATTTGAGGATGAGATCTTCTCTACCGGTTTGACCAATTCTTTCCTTTGGAAGATGACCGGTTTCTACAATTTTTGGCTAGGTGTACAACTTTGTTGCAGTGATAGTAGACTATACCGGTTGCTTTCCATGGGTTCACCCTTCTTGTGTTAGGTGATTTACTCCATGAGTCATTGTGACTGTGTATCCCACAGTTTGCACAATTGATTGTCCTCCGATTCTTGTTTCTCTTGGTGAATACCGGTCTTGGGGATCGGAATGCCATTGTCTTTGATCTGCATTCTTTAGCCTTGTGTCCAAACTTATTGCATGCATAGCAGTAGCCCTTGAAGCTTCCCCTACTTCCATTAGACACAGTTGTGGGGCTTGACCAGCATTCATTGGTCTTGTGGCCATACTTGCAACAGTTCTTGCAGTAGCTGTTGTTTGGCTTTACCGGTGCATTCCTACAGTCATTTGTTCTATGACTCGGTTTCCCACAATGCTTACAAGAGGTGTTAAAGGTCTTCTTACCTTTTTGTGTCAGTGGCTTCTTTTCTTTCTTGCATGACTTGGCTCCAGAAGACTCACCAGTCTCTTTGATGACTTCACCGGTGAATCCAAGACCAGTGTGATCTTTATGCTTTCTTTGAGATTTAAGTTGCTCATCAAGCTTGACCGAGCTCTCGTTGTATCTTCTTAGGGTTTCATTTATTTCTTCAAGTTCTTTCATCTATTCCATCAGTTGATACAGCTCTAGTGCCAGTCTTTTGCATGCTTCATCCCTATCATGCCATCCCTTTTGCATATTGGCGTTTTCTTGGGTGACAATTTGCATGTCTTCTTGGAGTTGCAAAATGATAAGTTCATTCGCCCCTACAGCTTCCTCTACTCGGTTCCTTGCTTTTTCAGAGGCTGTTAATGACTTGGCTGCTATGTTTCTTTCATCTTCAGCTTTCCTCTTTTTCTTGATTAGTTCAGTCATCCTCAGGGCGTTCCCTTCTTGCTCCCTTTTGAGATTGGAGATCTGACCGGTTAGGATCTGGTTCCTTTCCATGAGCTCAGAGACTGCCTCCTCAGCTTCATCAGATCCACTCTGCCCAGAGAGTTCATCAATGGTCTCATTGCTCTCATTCAATTGCAGAGCCAGCTCCTTTCTTTTTGCAAGTGATCTCCTCAACCTATTCTCCAGAGAGGCAATGATGTCATTGGCTGCTATTTCTGATACCTGTAACCCTCCATGATCTTTCTGTTAAGCGATTAAGCTTTATATATGAGAACTTAGCTCTGATACCAATTGTTATTACTAACCGATTACTGAGAGGGGGGGTGAATCAGTAAAAGTTATTTCTATTCCAATTCAACACTTGTTTAATTATTTTTCTAAGATAAGCAGAATATAAACAATCATCAACAAGCATAAATAGAAACACACAGATCAACACAAGATGTATACGTGGAAACCCTCGGTTAGAAGGAAAAAACCACGGTGAGACAGAGCTCACAACTTCACTACTGCAAAATGAAGGCGCCTTGTTAGGAGCTTACAAAGCACTGGTGAAGGTGCTACCAGGTTAAGGGATTTTATAGAAGATCGGTTAAAATCTTAACCCTGTTAAGAGTTGCCTGGTTAAAGGACTTTCAACATCAACAAAGATGTTACCCTATTAAAGGATTTTACAAAAAACCGATTACATCCACCCTGATAGAGGGATTTCAATTTGCTTTCACACCTTATAAAAGCAATGATCTTCTATGACACTGATTGCCTGATTAGATCATACCTGTTGATCTCTTCCCCGGTTTGCCTGGTTGTTGATCTCTTTTGCCTTTCACCTCTGTGATTGTAGCACTTCTCTCAGAAGGTATCTCTCCTCTGCTCTGTGCATTCACCAATTATCAACAACTCTCTTTTCTTGCGTCCTATGACCTGTATTTATACAAGAGTTTACCCTAATGAAACTCTTAACTCATAGAATCGCCAGGCTGTAAACTCAACAATAAATCATGCAACTAGCAAAAAGCTTTGCGTTCCGATCTGGAGTTTACCTTGAAATCATCCGTAGAAATAAAGCTAACTCCTGTTAAAAAGCTAACTCCACTTCTAAGCAGTGGATGTTCCATATAATCTGGTTTTAACTCAAATTGCTCCACAGAATCCGGAGCGGATCTTTATGCAGTTAGACTAGTATACTCTTATACCCGGTGCATCCCTGTATACAATATAAGACCGGTACTGTGTATTTCGATCGGTCTTCCGGTGAATACCCTTTGCTTAATCTACCAGTGCATACACTCTGTTTTCAGTCTACCGGTGTCTTTGAAGTAACATGAGTGACCGGTGAACCTTTACCGGTGGGAATGGTGTTTGTGATTTACACTAATGACAGCTTAAATTGCTAACATCCCACCCCAATGTTTTTCCATGTTAACACCTTGAGGTACAATCAAGTGTAACCATGTTAAAGACACTCTGCCCCAAAATTAAGTTGTTAAAGGCATGACACTCGTTTAGGCTGAGTGTTGTTTCATACCGCCCAAGGTCAATCTCCCACAGGGCTGTTGAACTCACAAACTCCATGTCCCTATTGAACCATTACACTAGTGGGTTTGGATAGTGTGTCTTAAAGCAAGGGATGGGGAGCCTATTTTTGGCCCCATTTACAAGGCCCATTTAATACCCAGGATTTACTGATCAGGTTATGTATGTTATTTATTTTCTTGTAGATACAAGAGAATGAATGATATTTAGGAAAAACAAACGCAATTAAAAACAGACTAAACAACCTAAAAATATGGACATCTTATTATAATGACAAAGCTATATGTTATAATGTTTCAAGGGAACGGCCAAATGTTAATTTAATATTTACAAAAGGTAAAGGTATCTACTACAAAATAGAACAATGATAAGAGAGATTAATAGAATTGTACCAAGAATTTGTATATTACTATTAATGATTGTTTTATTGATTTGATATATTGCTTGTAGAAAATTGTAGAAACCAGCTTACTCACAGATTCTAGAAGTTCCGAAACACGTGAAGTATGTCCAGCAAGGGTAGTAACTCTTTTGTAAATGAGCACCAGTTGACCAATTGCATTGGATGTATTCTGCATATAAAAATTGGATTTAAATAGCATCAGGTGAAAAACTAAGTACACTAGTACTTGCCAAAGCTGATATCTAATCTGGCCAAATACTCGCTTACCATCAAAAGACGAATTGAGCGGACATATTCCTCTGTAGATAACTTGGAGTCGGACTGCCAAAAAACCAAAAAACCAAAAACCACTCATTTGATAATTTCTCGGTATATGCTTGATATGATTGTGATCCCAAAAACATATAAAAAGAAGCATAGTTACAGCAATATAGTTTCAAATTTTCAACTTTCATTCATTTTCCTTCTGCATGTGCTTCAATGTGTGGAGCAAGAGTTGTTTCTACCTCCTTGACAAAATAAAATGGTGCAGCAAAAACACAAAGGCCAATAACTGAAGCCAAATACTTGACAGCATAACCATCTGCCACCTGTAAATATTAAAAAAAACTCTGAAACTGTTAATTAAGATATAGATTTATATTTTATCTGAAACTATGAAATAGAATAATCATAGATAACAAAAGTAATCTAATGATGCATTTTCTCAGAAACTTGGGAAGTATAGACATTTCTCAAAGAGGTTTCTGCATAGTAAATAAATAGAATTTGAACAATTTCAAAGTATAGTGAAAGACAATATCCCATCATATATCACAAACATTGAAATTTTTATATCCAAGTCACAGTATTTCAGAACTTTATCTTATAAATTTCTGCCTGAGACAGATGATTTTCTACGCTTGTCTCACAAAGTCTGGCTTTTCCACATGAATTTTGCAAATCATCCGGGTTGGAATTCATTACCACACTATCTGAATATCACTTTCAAGAATTCTTCAATGTTATCTGTCAATGCATCCAAAGTTTTTGATCTGCTTTTGATTTTTTGGTTTGCAGATTCAAAGTTTGGTCCCTCTTGGAGTTTCATTGCTGTGATAATCTTAAGATGTAACAAATCTAGTATGATTTCAGTCCATTAGATGAGCACTCCAAAAAGAACACCCATGACAATTCCTCCAATGAATTTAATGGAACAGCAAGAACAATAAGACTACAATGAATCTTGATAACTAAGTGGATGAAATAATTGAGCATAACCTGAACTCATGAACACAGCTATAGAATCTTCATCCTGAGGCAAGAAGCATGCATATCAGAACAAAGACTCTGCATTGAACTACCATGTGAAAACATAAAGCAGAGGACAGACCAAAACTATTAGAAATAAATGCTTTGGATGTTGAAAACAAATCTTTAATTTCAAGTCATTGAAAGCAAGAACAAAAGGGAACTAGCAATAAAGTGTGAGACATGAACTCAAAAAATAGGAAAATTGTTTTTAAATTTAAAGATATTCTCGTCCAGAATCACTTGAAAAGATGAATGAGTTTGGATCCCTTCCGGCCAGGTTCCGCAGAAAATATTGGTTTCACCATTAGCGCCAGATGAGTTTGACAGAAATATTGTTGGTCTTACTATTGATTAAGATAGATGATTGATCTCACATAGACCTTATTAGTTGCTCCTATGAAAGAGATTTTTGTTGTTAATTAGCTCTAAAACAAACTAAATTATGTAAACGAATAAACTCAATCTCATTTTAATAAATGCTATTTGTCTAGATGCCCATTTTGGCATCCTCGCCCCTTGGTAGTGGGATACATTAATCTTTTCTTTAACTGTTCAAATGTCACTATTCAAAATGTGTGCATCATTATAAGCCCTTTAGAACCTGTTCTATGGTGGACCTTGAGAGGCAATGCATGGAATGAAGTGATAGTGGATACAAGGTCTGGCAAAAGCATAGGAGAGAAAAATTACCAGCATGGGCAGTCTCTGTAGCTGGCAGTATACCATATTAATGCCTACCAATGGATCAACCCTGATCTGACTATACATTTCAAAACCACCTTTCCATTAATATTTAGTTCTTTATGGAAAGATGTGATAGACAATAAAATAGCTGCCAACATAGATTTCATTCCTTATGATCAGACATAAGAATAGGTAGCACTTCCATGATAAATTGATAGAACTATAAAATACCAGCTAACTGAGACATAACCAAGTGTATTACCTTATGCACTCTTCTTAAAGATATCACCAAATGAAAATATCAAATTATACATTTTAAAATATCTAATATTTAATATTTGCCGAGAAAAAGAAATTCTAGGTGTTGATTCCTGGAATTTATAAAGATACAGTTCGATGGTTAAAGAAAAGAACACTAATTCCAGACTAACCTGCTGGAGAAATCTTTGTACAGCGAACAGTTGTGAATGCCAAATTAATCTATGCAAATGATCATTCAGAATTTTGCACTCTGTGACTCCTCCAGGTGGATCATTAAAAGCTATCTCTTCAGCATGTGCAACAATTCTAAGGCAAAAGAATAGAATAAATCTATTAGTTATGTGAATGAACAGGAGAACTAATTTCATCATCAATACAAAGTTAATGACATTATAATGATAGCAAATGCTCATATAACGTAACAGACAAGCAAAGTACAACTCTCATTTTTCATACGTTTCCATGTATGGTAAATAAACAGCCTGATGGTCTTGGTCTATTTAACTGCAGATATTTTCATGTCCAAATCTTAATGCTGAAAAAATATTGAAACTTCATCAACATGATAATTAATTATCCTTGTGGACAACTAAATTGTAAAATTAGCACAAAGATAATGAAGAAAAAAGGTAGTGAAACTAGGACCTTTTTGTGTTAGTTGATTTCCGCAAAAGAAAAAGGTTGAAGGAAGATTCAAGGAGGAGGAATTTGAAGTTGGTTACTGAAGCCATGAAAGTTGGGGGTTTCCAAAATTAGCTGTTGGACACCATCCTTTCGGGGGCTAGGATGGTATCTTTATCCTTTGATAATATTTGGCCAATGATATTCACTGCTCCAACAAACATGTCTAAAAATAGAAATACTAACAATTGGCTCAGTTAGTGCCCGAAAATGACTTACTAAAAAGAGTATGGGAAAACTCATCTGAAATCACTCCAAAAAAGGGTGCTATGCTCATCTTAACTGTGAGAACCTAGATAATGATTGGATCTTTTCATCCTACTGTACTAACTAACTCCAAAGTTCCCTAACTCAAACTCATTAGCCTACAGGAACCCAACTGAATAGGCTAATAGTCCACCATACTAAACAAGTTAAGAAGATGATATTACACAACAAAAGCCCATTTCCATCAACGGCAGTTGTAGTGAAGAAGAAGGATGGGACAATGTGAATGTACAATGATTATAGATCACTTAATAAGAAAACAATAAAAAATAGACATCCCATTACTAGAATTGATGTGTTGATTGATCAGCTACATGGAGCTTGCTATTTTTCGAGGACAGATTTGAGATTAAGCTATAATCAGATACAGATGAAGAGAGAGGACATGGAGAAGACAACATTCACATGCCACTTTGGACACTTTGAGTTTTTGGTAATGCCCTTTGGTTTGACAAAAGCACCAACTACTTTCCAGAGTTGTATGAATTAGATATTCAAAGAACAGTTGAGGAAATTTGTGTAGATATTTTTTTATCACATCCTGATTTTAAGTAAAACATGGGAAGAGCACATGAGGCATCTTGAGGAGGTTTTGAGCATAATTGAGAGTGAGTCTCTATATGTTAAGGAGTCTAAATGTGATTTTGGTATGGCAAAGGTTCTCTACCTTGGTAACATCATTAGTGCAAATGGGGTGAGAGTCTTGAGTCCCGAATCGGTTCAGCCTTGCCGAGTCCATGCCGTGTCCAAGTCTAGGAACTTTACTCCATGAACTTCATCACTTCGCTACCTGAGGTACGAGGCTACATATATGTTGTGATTGATAGATTAACTAAATTTGCAAATTTCTTTGCAACTTCAGCAACATATATTGTAGCTGAATTATTCTTCAAGGAGATTTTCAAATTACATGGGATGCCTAGGAGCATAGTGATTGATAGGGATGGTGACAGTCCCAACCGGTGCTGAGAGGGGAGGGGTGAATCAGCACCTATAAAACTTCTTCACAGTAAATCTGACAAAGTATACTTATAACTGAAAGCAAAACAGATTTAAGCATAAAAGTAGCATCAAGAAATCAATCACAAAGTGACACTAGATTTATCACGTGGAAACCCAAATAGGATGAAAACCACAGTGTGAGGAGACCTCACAAATTCTGCACTTTTCTGAAGTGCACCTTGTTAGGAGCCTTCCCTATTAAAGGATTACAACGCACTATTAGATGCGACCTGGTTAAAGGATTTGATACAATAAGGCCGGTTAGTGTCTGCCTGGTTAGAGGACTTAGAACACCTGTCAAGATGTCACCTGGTTAAGGGATTTAATACAAGGGACCTGTTAGAGTCCACCCAAAATACTGGGATTTAGCTATTGTAATTGTTAGAAAACAATAGAAGGATTTGACCTTTTACAAATGGCTTTGCATAGCCTGATAAGATCTTTGTTCTACTCAACTGAGAAGCATCACCGGTCACCGCTGGTATGTTATCCTTTTCTATTGTGCTTCTTTGCACTCTCCTCTCTTTTCTTCTCTTTTCTATTCACCTTAGCTTCTTCAGCGTATAGGTTCACTCTTTGCTTTGGCAGAATGAGGGAAAACTGTATTCTAGACAGGCACAAGAATATATAAAGTTCTTGCCCTTAATTGCGCTTCTCATGCATGACCTAATTACAGATCTCCTTCGGATTCATCACCCAAAAGAGTATTAGTTCTCTGAGGAAACATCTGATGCATGCCCTTGCTTTATCTGCTTTATGAAGAAAGCAATAGATGCGTGTCAAGCACCTTTCCTTCACATGAGATAGCTCATGTTTTAAAGCCACAGACTTCGGCTTTAAATCCTTTAAACGCGCCTCAAACCGATCACCATGTTAACTCAAAGTCTTCCGGATTTAGTGCAGTAAATCCCGATCAAAGAGTTGGTTAAGCAGATAGTTGACTATGACTTCCCCGGTTCATCTTATCATACCGAAGTCTTCACTTGATCGGTTGAGATCCTTATGTTGTGAATAGGTAAGAACTTTGACCTGTTGCCTTTGCTTCCACTGCTTACCGGTTGCAGCCTTTCCTCAGTTGCGTCCTTTCCTCGGTTCCGATGCACTTTGCTTAGAGACCGGTTGCGCCTGATGAGCAGATATAGTCTCTTCTATAGTGTCATCGATTGCCAAACCAGTCTCTTTACATACAGATCCACTGCTGATGTCCTCCTTAGATCCTTAGACCTTAGGTTGAGATGTCAATACACCTCCTTCCTTTTTCCTCTTTTGCCAATCAATGACAATACTTAATTGCCATGTACCGGTAGCAAGCTTACCGGGTACCATCTCTTAATGCCAACAAATGGCACTTTCCTAATCCTCTTTTGGCAAGATGTTTTAAAGTTGAGTGGGACTGGGCTCACTCCTAGCATGAGCTACCATCCACAAACAAATGAACAAATAGAGAAAGTAAACAAATGGGTGGAAGGGTATTTTAGAAACTATCTTTCAAGACAGCGGAGAGCTTGGAATAAATGGTTGCACCTTGGTGAGTATTGCTACAATACTATCACATGTCCATTAGGATGTCACTATTCATGGCATTGTATAGGTATGAAGCACCCAACTTCATGGATTTATTATTTAGGGATAGTAGAATGCCTAAGGAAAGAGATTTGTTACAAAAGACCAAAGATATCATGAAATCTTTAAAGGAGAACTTGCAATAGGCACAAAATCAGCAGAAGTTATATGCTGATCAACATCAGATAGAATGCAGTTTTGAGGTAGGTGACGTGGTGTATTTGAGACTCTAGCCCTACAGGTAGTCTACTCTCAAGAAAAGTGGAGCAAAGAAGCTTAAGCCAACGTTATGTGGTCCTTTCAAAGTTCCCAAGAGGGTTGGAGAGGTTGCCTACGAGCGGGTATTTCAAAGTTTCCAGGAGGGTTGGAGAGGTTGCCTATGAACTAGATTTAACACCTAGCACTAGAGTATACAACATGTTCCATGTGTCTAGACTCTAGACTCAAGAAAGCACTTGGGCATAATATGCTTCCATCGTCAGAGTTGACACCATTGGATGAGGAAGGGAAATTGACTCTAATTCCAAAGGCAATCATAGACTCCAGAGAGTGTACTCTTCGAAAGAGAGCTATTGAGGGATATTTAGTCAAATGGAAGAACTTGCCAATAGAGGATAAAACATTGGAAAAAGAACACATTTTGCAAAATTCAGAGTTGAGATTGCATGAGGACTGTCATGTCCCCATTTTGGCTAACATCGTTTGGCATGACGGATTTGCCTATCATCGACTCTCGTAGGCAAATGGTTTGGAGAGAGAGTCATTATGTTGATCATTTGATTGGATATTGCTGACAGAGCCTACATTCGGTAGAGCCTACATCCAGTTTGGGCCTACATGCAGTTGTAGTGGAGCCTACATCTAGTTTGAGCCTACATCTAGTTGTAGTAGAGCCTACGTTCAGTCTTGAGCCTACGTTCAGTCGTAGTTGGGCCTACATTCAGTTATGAGACATTTGGGCCTACATTGTTATAATTTTGAGTTGAGAAATGTACTTTATTATTATAATGTTATTTTATTATAAAGTACATTATAATTGGATGTTTGTAGAAGTTCTAGCAACTTCTCAAGGAAAAGAATAAATAGAGGGCTTGGGGCTTCATTTCTACATGCTTGGATTTGGGATTTCTTCTACTTCTTCATTGTGAAGCAATTTGTAGCCTTGTGGTCTGCAAATACTATTCGATCTTTGGGAACGAATCACTCCCCTAGATTGGCATAACTGAGGTAGTGAAATATCTACTGAAGGGTTGCAAATTTGGAGTTGGTACTCAGCCATCTCATTGGTACTTCATTGAGAATTTGATGTAAGGGTTTGTTTGTGATTGAAACAACATTTCAAGAGGCATTTTTAGTAGGGCTGAAATTATAGGCGGCCGTTTTTAGCAGGTCTGAAAAAGCAAATCCGAAAAAGCAATCCGAAAAAGCAGATTCGAAAAAGCATTCCGAAAAAGCAGATCCGAAAAAGCTGTCCGAAAAAGCAAATCCGAAAAAGCAGTCCAAAAAGCAGATCCGAAAAAGCAGTTCGAAAAAACAGTCCGAAAAATTATTGCAGCCATCTACAATCAGGTTCCTCATTTCTCATTTGGCATTTGGCATATTTTCTGAGAAATGTATGTTTTCAGCTGAGTACAAAATATAGCTTCAGGACTTTACTATTTTACATTGTACTTGTCTTTGTTTGCCATTTGGCATTATTGGTAACAAAGGAAGGCTAGGATTTTGCAAGTGAAAGGGCATTGTAATTTTCAGTCTATCTATATTGCAAACCTAGGGTTTGATGATCATATCATTGACTGAAAAATGTATGGCATTGTTGCAAATTGTTGATATATGAATGGCATATGGGTTTGAGCAATTTCCTACATCATTGATAGTGTTTTAGATGGTATTTGGTTGCTATCTATTATTCTGAAATTTTGGGACAGCGAACTCATTTATTGCAAAATAATTTCCTATAGTCAGTATTTTTCTTTCAGCAGTGTATTCAGTACATGCCAACTGTTTGACGAATTTTCTCAATTCAGTATTAGTGGGTTTTAGTGGCCTTTATAGTAAGGGTCATTATAGGGGTATTAGAGCGGTTTCCTGCCATCCTGTTGGGGAAGAATAGAATTGTATGAGTGACCAGCACTCGATTGATTGCAGAATGGAAAGGAAGAGGTACACTTCATGATCAGTTAACCGTCCTACAATGCCTACCTTCCTAAAAGAGGAACCACAAAGCAGCAAAAAAAGTAATCATTCAGACAGTTGGGTTGAGATCAAGAAAGAAATTGATGAGTTGAATGAGTCTGTGATAAAAAGAAATCGTTGGATGAATGATATGCTATTCGACCCAGCCAAGGTGGATAAGTTGACTAGATTTTTATTTGGCAGATCTTCTCGCAGGAGAGATAACATGAGATCGGCAGACACAGTTACCAGAAACCTTCATGAGGATTTTGAGAAACAAGTTAGCATTCCGACAGATGTTTCAATTTCTACTGAGCCACAGGAGGAAGTGGTGAAGGACACTATGCAGGTTGATAGTAACTGTCAACTTGGTACTCAAGTTGAGACAGTTGTATACAGGTTGCCTGAGGACGATGTCACAGGTGCTCAGATTGGTTTGGTTACGACAGGCAGTGACTATAGCATAGTGGGTTCAGATGATGATTATGAGGATGCTGTTGTGCATGATGGTGAGATACCTGGTAGAGATGAGGAGACATTGGGCATTCATGACTTTGCTGAGAGAGAGTACCAGGCACAGTTAGATGCTTCGTCACATGAGGTTGAGGTTGGCAGTACTTCACATGATTTGTCCAGCCAGCTGAAGGTGAGCATAGACAGTGTTGTGACTTCATTATCTCATCATGACAGGATGCGGGATATGATAGAGGATCACATCCAGATGATTCAGTTACAGGGCAGACATAAGGAAGTTCAGGCAGAGTCTTCTTGTGTTGGCTTATAGGCGATCAGGGAAGGAATGGGAGCGATGAAGATGAGTTATTTACATCTTCTTTCAGATCGTGACCATCTTCTTAGCCTTGTCAGAGACCATTTAGATGCCTTGAGGAGGAAGGAGGAGGAAGTTGGCAGGCTTTCTCGAGAGTTCGAGAACACTCGAGCCTCTTTGTTGAGTACTCCATTGGCATTACAGGACTCGGAGAGACATGCTGATTTGATACAGGGAGACATCACAAGCACACCAGATTGTGTTATTGACACTGATAGTGATTGCGGTATGGTTGATCCTGATGATGTTACAGTGATCGAGGATAGTACAGTTGATTGGAATAGTGCCGCAGAGAGACATGTGGATGGGTATGGCGTAGAGTTGAGTTCAGATCCATCTTACACACGTGATACTCAGCTTTCTGCGACATGCGGATCACATGTGGTTGCTGATAGTTGTGAGAGTACACTTTTCATTCATATCCGAGATTCAGGGTCAGTATCAGACAGGTATGTGGATGAGCTTTGTCTTGAAGCGAGTTCAGTTCAGGAGTTAGCACTTGTGGCAGGGACTCCGCTTTCTTTTACAGTCAGGTCCCATGTTGATGATGATATGAGTATGTCTAGCCTTCACATTCCGGATTCAGAGATTGTAATGAGTACAATATCAGACATATATGTGGAGTTAGTTGGTATTAGTCATATTACTCAGGTGAGGAGTTTGCTTGAGTTACCAGCTGATTCTAGTTTATGGATGTGGATTCGGGATCGTTATATTGGTGTTTGGGATTATGTTGACTGGAGATCTTTATCACCTATTGGTAGCAGTAGTTGTTTGAGTGCTATCATGGATTTGATTAGCAGATTGCATGGTTTTGTCTTTTCTTGTGCCTGCAGCTTGTCAGATGTTGGTATTAGTTTCTATACACCAATGTTAGGAGTTGTGTACATTTCCACTCGACCACTCAGGGTGCAGTGGGTTTGTGATGATTCAAGTACATCTGAGGTGTTAGTATTTACAGATGAGTCCCAGGATCATATGGGTATTGATGACATCCAGGAGTATGCTGTGGATAGTTCTGAGGACTTAGCATCCTCGGCAGATTCATTTGTTACGATGGAGTTGGATAACGATGCTACAGGTTTTGATACTCCATATGATGATGTGAGCTTTGGAGTTGATTCGCAGAGTATGGATTGTAGTACTCCAGAGATCAGTGATTTTGAGTCCACTCCTTTGGATAGTGTGTTAGAGGAGGATGATATTGACAGTATTGAGGACTTAGTCTTTTCAGCGGGTTCCTTTGATATGGAGGTTTATGTTGATGCTTCAGTCACTCAGTTTGATGATACGAGTTCAGCAGCTGGTCTGCAGAATTCGGATGGTAGTATTACAAATGATAGCTATTTTGAGGTTACTCCTTTGGACAGTGTACCAGGGGTAGAGTCTAGGAGTTCGACCAGCCAGCGCCATCATGTGGTTAGTCAGCTGAGAGTTAGTGAGCGTGACATTTCTGCCGCTTGCGAGCATTTCGATGCTGCTCGTCAGTTGTTAGCAGTTTATGGATGGGGTTCTCCTACTAGCGATGAGCAGGGAGGCAGTTACCTTTCCTTGACAGAGATCCACTCTTTGTCGGAGGCTATGCGGGTTCTGAAGCAGAATTATATGCAGTTGGTAGCCGACAGAAAGCGTCTTATAGAGTGGGGCAGTACAGCGTACGATGCATTATTGGTCAAGGAAGAGGAGGTGAGTGAGCTTACTCAGCAGCTCGAGGTGACTTCTGAGGTACTTGAGAGTACGCAGTTGGCTTTCGAGGAGTCACAGTTTCATTTGGCTGAGGTGACCATGGAGTTAGAGCGACTTCAGTCTTTACCAGATCCTATACAGTCACAGGTTGTGGTGTCTGGTGATCCGAGGATGTCCATGGTTGAGATTGTCAGAGACAGTGGAGATGGGGATGCATCCATCCTTGATACTAGCATTGGCATGTTTGGTTTGTTTCCACTGGAAGCAGGTTCAGTTGAGTTGGGCGTTGCAGCTGAGCATTGTGGTATGTTTGACATGGTGGTGGTCTCTACTACTGATGGCACGGAGACTAGTGATGTTATACCAGAGATCATGAGTGATGTTGGTGTGCCAGCAGTTGACTTGGTTCCTATTAGTGATACTACTCCTTTGGAGGTGTCTTCGGAGATAGTGGTTAGTTCGGGCTTGGTTAGTGATCAGTTGCATTTAGCTTCATCTGGATTGCAGTCTGAGCCACTGACTGAGATTGGCGCATCTTATCGGCATTACATTGTGAGCTTCACAGTACATGACTTAGAGCAGGAGTTTGGGAGTGATGCTTCAACGGTTGTTGCTATTGATTCTACTCCTTTGGCTATGTCATCTCCTAACTTAGCTGGTGATCTTTCGCAGTGGGTTGTATCACCTGTGCATGGTGGGCTATTGGTTGAGGCTGGTTCTTTTTATCAGCATTATACTGCAGGATATGTTCATCAATTTGCATTTGATTCATGTGTTGAGGAGTTGATGGCCGTCAGATTTGGTTTGGGTTCTAGTTCTTGCCATCCATCATGTGATGACTATTCGCCATCAGCGGTACATGGGAGTTATGGTTATGAGACAGTGGTCGGTGATCTGCAGAGTTGTGTTGACTGCAGGAGCTGTACAGTGTGTGGATTCTCCATACTTGGAACGATTCCATTCGGGAGTGTTCACCATTGTTGCAGAGTTGGATTGTGCACTCTGCGTAGGCCAGTGGGATGTGTTGATGATATTTGCTATGTTGGTAGTTTTAGTTGTCCTCTCTACTTGGGTTCTAATATTTCGAGCGTTTGTTTCTCGTGGGTTCCTAACTCTGGCGGTTGTGATTTTGGAGTTTGGTTGAGTTGTATTTGCCAGTTTGATTATGGATTCCTCTTGATTATATTTCAGAGAATATTGCAGGAGCTTGCGTTGATTGACAGCAGTTTAGATCATGACTACATTTGGGATCCAGGTGGATTGATTGGTTATTTGTTTAGCCATTGCTTGGGGACAAGCAATTTCAGGAAGGGCGGACTGTCATGTCCCCATTTTGGCTGACATCGTTTGGCATGACGGATTTGCCTATCATCGACTCTCGTAGGCAAATGGTTTGGAGAGAGGGTCATTATGTTGATCATTTGATTGCATATTGCTGACAGAGCCTACATTCGGTAGAGCCTACATCCAGTTTGGGCCTACATGTAGTTGTAGTGGAGCCTACATCCAGTTTGAGCCTACATCCAGTTGTAGTAGAGCCTACGTTCAGTCTTGAGCCTACGTTCAGTCGTAGTTGGGCCTACATTCAGTTATGAGACATTTGGGCCTACATTGTTATAATTTTGAGTTGAGAAATGTACTTTATTATTATAATGTTATTTTATTATAAAGTACATTATAATTGGATGTTTGTAGAAGTTCTAGCAACTTCTCAAGGAAAAGAATAAATAGAGGGCTTGGGGCTTCATTTCTACATGCTTGGATTTGGGATTTCTTCTACTTCTTCATTGTGAAGCAATTTGTAGCCTTGTGGTTTGCAAATACTATTCGATCTTTGGGAACGAATCACTCCCCTAGATTGGCATAACTGAGGTAGTGAAATATCTACTGAAGGGTTGCAAATTTGGAGTTGGTACTCAACCATCTCATTGGTACTTCATTGAGAATTTGATGTAAGGGTTTGTTTGTGATTGAAACAGCATTTCAGGAGGCATTTTTAGTAGGGCCGAAATTATAGGTGGCCGTTTTTAGCAGGTCCGAAAAAGCAGATCCGAAAAAGCAATCCGAAAAAGCAGATTCGAAAAAGCATTCCGAAAAAGCAGATCCGAAAAAGCTGTCCAAAAAAGCAGATCCGAAAAAACAGTTCGAAAAAGCAGTCCGAAAAATTATTGCAGCCATCTACAATCAGGTTCCTCATTTCTCATTTGGCATTTGGCATATTTTCTGAGAAATGTATGTTTTCAGCTGAGTACAAAATATAGCTTCAGCACTTTACTATTTTACATTGTACTTGTCTTTGTTTGCCATTTGGCATTATTGGTAACAAAGGAAGGCTAGGATTTTGCAAGTCAAAGGGCATTGTAATTTTCAATCTATCTATATTGCAAACCTAGGGTTTGATGATCATATCATTGACTGAAAAATGTATGGCATTGTTGCAAATTGTTGATATATGAATGGCATATGGGTTTGAGCAATTTCCTACATCATTGATAGTGTTTTAGATGGTATTTGGTTGCTATCTATTATTCTGAAATTTTGGGACAGCGAACTCATATATTGCAAAATAATTTCCTATAGTCAGTATTTTTCATTCAGCAGTGTATTCAGTACATGCCAACTGTT
Source organism: Chamaecyparis obtusa (assembly GCA_027943335.1). Classification (NCBI taxonomy): domain Eukaryota; kingdom Viridiplantae; phylum Streptophyta; class Pinopsida; order Cupressales; family Cupressaceae; genus Chamaecyparis; species Chamaecyparis obtusa. The sequence goes on along the minus strand of BSBK01006263.1, from coordinate 153,537 downwards.
TGACGAATTTTCTCAGTTCAGTATTAGTGGTTTTTAGTGGCCTTTATAGTAAGGGTCATTACAAGGACAAGCAATTTTGGAAAGGGTGGACTATAATGTCCCTTTCCTAATCAATTCAGTATGGTGGACCATTAACCTATTCAGTGAGTTCCCGTAAGATGAAGAGTGAGGGGTAGGGAACTCTTGGTGATAGTTTATCTAGTAGGTTGGCAATGTCACCTATTTACTTAAGCTTCATTGGTTATGATGTGCCTAACACCCTTTTCTGGAGATAATTTGGTTGAGCTCTCTAATACTTACTATTTTTAAAAGTCAGTTTCGAGCACCATCTAAGCCAGTTGTCAACATTACTATTTTTAGAATAGTCAAGGGATGCATATGGTGTTCCCATCCTTGACATCACACCACTAATATCTCACATGATTCATCAATTTTGTGAAGTCTCTAAGAGAGACAACATTGAAAAAGAATAAGCAATTCAAGTATAGTATTTAATATTGGCCAAAGAGGTGAATGAGATATCATAATCATGCTCTTATATGCATCCTTCATGAAGGCTATCTCTCTCAATTACACCAATAATATAATCAATCAATTATTACAATCTTAATATGGATGATCGTTGAAAATAATACTGTAGACAACATTGTGAAAGGGCATCTTTTGGGTTGGGTGTCTTCTATTATACTGAGTTGGACTAGATACTAGTCAAAACCCGAGTATGGTACGATCTCTGCCATAAGATTGTAAGGGAAATTAGCCCTATTACCTCTAAAGAGGAACCTGTCCATTTTTTTTGCAATATTGTTCAATCCCTATGAGATTATTTTTGTTGACCCATTCTCTAAAGTCATATGCAGCTGTTGATAGCCTTGTAGATTCCCCCCACTTTTCCTTGGGGTCAACGATAGCATTTAAATCACCACCTACTATGCAAGTCTAATCTGTTATATCGTCCATAAACTGTTCTACTTCCCCCCATACTGCCCTTTTCGCATGGTTTTGAGTAGGACCATAAACATTAATTAGAATATATTACAGGCTTCTCCTGATGCTTTTGACATGCCCACTAATCCAATTCTTGTTACAAATGACTGAGAATGAAACATTTCTAGGATCCAATATGATCCCTAGGCCTCCTGATGCCCCTTCAACAACGATTCCAACAATCTCCCGAATTCCGAGCTTCCTTTGTAGAGCTCCCACCTCTAAGTTTAATTTACTTTCTTGGATCAAGCATATATCAGATTTTGTAATAGTCAAGCAGCATTTTAGAAATCACTGCTTTTTAGGGGCATTTAGACCCCTAACATTCCAAGTATTAACCTTCATGGCTCTATGGGAAGGAACTTCCCCTTCCCTACATTGAATAGTGTGGTAATTTTAGTTTTATCTTGTGCAAGACCATCCTTCTCTCTAAGCTCAAAGAATGATTTCCTCCCGCTCCTTTTGTTACTCTTGGCACAGTCTAGTGTAACCTTATTGAAATCGGTTAGGGCAATGCCCAACTTGTTTTCCTCATTTGCTTCCCTGATCCCCAATTCCACCATTTCTTCCTCTATATCAGTTTGTTGTTTTACTAAGCCTGTAGATCCAAAATCTTGGTGATTAGTTGTTCTCTTTCTTTGTTGGCCTCTTCTTCCACTGCTTTCTCTAACATCTCTCCTAGAATCTCATTGCAAACTTCCTCCAAATCATTGTGATTAATTCTGTCCATTTCATTCCTATGTGCGACCTGGGTTAATCCTAACTCTCTGAGATTTCCTATTGGTTCTAAGGTATTTAGTGTCAATTCAGGGGTCTCCTAGATTTCTAGTTCGCTCCCAGTTTAATCTTTGGTGGGGCTAACATCATGGTTTCCTTCCGAAGGCAATTCCCCTTCTAAATCAATTCCCTTATCAGGAGAAATCATGCATTGCTCATACTTTTCATCAACTGCCTTTAGATTTATGTCTAACTCTGCCTTTGTGGAATTATTCTCAGTATTTTGGGGGATGATCTCATTACTGAGATTCCTTGTATGGTTATCACAGCTAGGTAGAGGCTCTTGAGATGTCTTGAGCAGAGAAGCTACCATACTTGGGGACTGATTACAATCCCCTAGGTTATGAGTGATCTTCGACAAAGATGGGGCCATACTCAGGGATTGACCTTGGATGTGCTTATCCTTACCCAAATTTTCAACAATAAAACCTCCAGAATTATCATTAAATTTCATATTAACCTCTAGTTGTGGGATAAAGATCCTAGGTTTAGGGAGGTTGGAGGTTTTTGTATTCCTCTAACCCAATACAGGATTATCACAAAATATTGGATTGATTGTATATGAAGCCTCTTTTGTATTTAAATTGATAGTTTTAAGGTTTTTAGTATTGATATCCATTTTAACTACAATAATAACATCTGAGTATGCTATAAAATTGTCTTCCACTTTTACAAATTTACCTAATCTATTTCCTATATCCTTTAAAATAGCACTTTGCATTAATTCTACTAGTAAATTAGTCAGTTTGATCCATCTAGTAATTTCGAGCTTCCCAATTTTGCTAGGATTAAAACTAGGAAACCATTCTAAAAATAGAAAATTATGCCCTCTATAATTCGAGCATTTCCCAACTAGAAATTCAGTTTTGATGGAAAAATCTGGGCAGTCAACAAATAAAAAATTATCAAACAAGATATTAATACCTAACTGGCCCTTGTAAGCCTCTTGGAACAATTTTGCAATCTCCTCAATCTGGGCATCTGTTCCAAGCCAATGGCCAAAAAGACCATGGACTCTGCAGTGATGGTGCAATCCCTTCATATATTTATTGTTCATATTAATTGTTATTTTATCTTCAAAGAGCGCGGGATTTTTCTTGGGCCGAGGCAGATTTGTAGGACCCTTGTTGGGTAGAGTTGCAGATTGGTTTTGATGCCTCCAATGGATATTTGAAACCCTAGGGTTGTTGGTAGATCCCTTTTGATGGGAAGCCTGCAAATCATTCCTCCCAGGGTTTCGGAATGAAGTATTATTATTGAAATGTTTGACATAGGAAGCCAGTTTTAGATAACCCTCCAACTTTTTCTGCAAATGATGGAGTTGATTGGTGTCAAAAGGGAGCAATTCCAACCTAGGGTTTCCAAGTTGATGATTTTGCCTACCCAAAGAAATTCGGTTGGCTCCAGAAGCAAAAGCAAGAGTATTAGATGTTAAAGGAACTGCCCATAATTTGGCTGCCTCAATCCTACATCTGCTTACTCTAGAAACCAATTTTTCAATCTTCCTGGTTTTCCTCGATTTCACCAACTCCCATTCCGTTTCGGCCCTGATTGGTGGGGGGAGCCCGACCTCTGTGATCCCAAGCTGAGTAATTTCCACGATGGAATGAATATGCCAAATTCTGATCTTGTCGAGCATTCACAAATTCGCATTTTCGCTGATTTCATAGTCATTTTTTATCTTTCAATTTATATATTGTATATTCTATTATTAAACTATATTATATTATTAATATAATACTATATTATTAACATAATAAAAATATATTATATAATCAAAATGTTAATGAAGCATCGCTTATGAATGTCGAATAAATGAATAACATAGATATTTTGCAAACATCTGGGAAAAATAAGGGGACCGAGCGGATGGTTTATGGATTCTCTCGATCATCATTATTGGAATATATGGATTAGCTATCGGAATGGTGTTCTGGGCATACAGGAAAGGGAATTTGGTGTTGTCTCATATTCAGACAGTCGTAAGTGAATGCAATGAGTGGAATCATTGAAGGGAAGGATGAAAGGGCAATCTGCAACGCAACACAACAATATACATTTACTGGATATAATGGTAAGATACTATGAGAAGTCTAGAACTCTGATGTTTGATGGGAAAGACGACTCCTTAGAAAATTAGAGGATATCATTCACCTATCAGGGACTCCAAGATGTTCACTCCAGACCGAAAGCACCTGAGATCACATATGGACATTGGCTATATGTCTGATATATTTGGCAGTTAATATATATATATATATATTGAAAGGTAATAAACCACAAGTTCGACTATATGTTCTGGCAAGCATTCATAGAGTGTTATGGAGTTGGAGGTCTTGGACAGCAAGACTTAGAGATAGTCATGTCCTCACATACTAAATAACAACATAAAGGTTTGACCAAAGCTGTATCTACTGAGTATTGCGGGAAGCTAGCATGGAGAAGAGTTTTGGAATGTGATTCATACAAAGATTTGAAGGGACATTACCAATACTGATCAGGCCGTGTGCATTCAAGGATGAACATTTCCCTCAGTTGGTCTCCCTATATATCGACTATACTAATGGGTGTTTAGCATGACTATATCTATGTGAGTTACCTTAGTAATCTAGCAACTTCATTATAAGCACAAGCAGCAATTGACCTTAATTGTTAGGACAGCAAGAAAACAAACTATATCATGAAAGGCGATTGAAAGTTGAACATATACACATTCATATCTTAATCCCACCAATGTTTAAACACTGCAATTAAAATAAGTTAGTGGGGCCATATCTAATGAAGTACAATTCTTAAAAGGAGAAAGGTGATACAAGTAATCATATAAAGATGACTCAGGGATATACACCCTGTTGAGGAAAGGAGGATTTGTATTTTGAATTTGAAACATGAAGCAAATTACAAAGTTGATAGGAAGGCTCTAATGGATTATGTACCTGATTTATATGAAGAGTGAGTGATCACTTTGAGGCAGATATACGGATATCTTATGACAGATTTGAAGAAAAGTCTATAGTATATTTTGAAGAAGATGTTATTGCAGATGGGCAGTAAATTTTAAAGATATTTATAGCCAAAGCGAGGCAATATGATAAGGGACATTACAACTAAACCTGAATAACACTAAGCAATCTATTGTGAGGTTTTCACACCATCGCCCCAAAGAATTGGGGGACCCCCTTTTTTTCGAATAGGTGTTGGCAATTTTCTCAGTTAGGAGTTTGAAAGTAAGGTTTGAGAGCAATTCAGGTACCTCGGCCAAATTTGGAAGGATTCCAGGGAGTCTTGAAGTTGATGATTTTTTTACCTGGAACTCATTTCCAAATGATTTGCAAGTGAGCTTTTCCCATTCTCACCATACATACACTCTGGTTTTCTTAAAATAACGATTTTGCCTTGGGCTGGATAGGATATTGAACGAAGATGCTTTATTTTGGATTGAAATATTTTGTGGGTAAAATCTACAAGTTTTAGACTTTAAAATCTTTGGCTTTGAAAATGATTAGAAATGTAAAATTTGTAGCCTTAGATTAATTTTGAAAATTTTGTAGAAATTGTCTAACTTGAGAAATTTTCAAAAAGAAAAACAGAATTTTGGACTTAATGATTTTCTTGGAAAATTTGTAAAATTTAAGGGTGGTGAGAATTGATTTTGGTTTGAAATAAATGTTTTAATTGCAAAATTTTGGTGTGTCTAATTGCTAATGGGTTGGCAGGTGAGTCAAGTGGATTTCAAGTGGAGATGTTAAATTGTCAAGTGGAGATAATGGCAAGATGGTGGATTTGAAATTTAAATTGCAAAGGGAAGCGAAATTGAAATTGAAATGTATTTTTGGGCAATTTGAATGTTGAACATGCAAGCATTTTTTTTGAATTTGTATTTGAAAATGTTTTAAAGGGGGCAAATTGCTAGTGGGAGATTTAATTTTAATTTTAAAATCATGAACAACCCCATCGAAATTCAATTTTGCTAATGGGGCTGAGGTATGCATTACACTTGTAAAATTTGCAACTCCCATTGTGCAAATTCAAAAATTATATTTTTGGGCTGGGTGTTTGTAATTTAGAAATTTAATTTGGGCCCCTTTGTGAGTTAAATTCAATGTATTTTAAGGCCTAAGAGGTGTGAAATTCAAAGTAAGTTATTGGGTCCAAAATGGGGAAGGTTTAAAGCTATATTAGAGGCCTACATGACCTTTTTTTAAAATTTCAATTTTAGGGCCTATGATAATTTCGGATTTGCTTAATTTAAACCCTTAATTTTGTACAATTCAATGCAAGTGGCTCTCTTAATTTAAATCTGCCCTTTCCTTAAATAGATTTTTTTGGGGGTAAGTGAATTAAATTTTTTTGTTGGGGCTTTGGCTTGGTTAATTTCAATATTTAGGGGCCCCATATGGATCGTTTTCTGGAGTGACCCAATTTCACTTAAAAAAAATAACATACAATTCCACAGATTTTCATTTTTGCAATAGGCTGGCCCAATTTTAAATTAAAATTAAATACCCAAGGCTGTGCGATTTTTCCCATGCATTTAATGAGTGTTTGTTGAAATGGCTTTTATTTTATTTAATTTTTCCTCCATGCAGGCCGGCCCTCTTTAAGAGGCAAAAATCGGATATATAAGGAGAGCTTCCCCCTCCTCATTTCCCCATCCTTTCCTCATTTGTCTTGGCAGGTTTGAAGAGGCAACGAAATTTGGAGGGGAAGAGCGAATTTGAAGAGCAGGAGGCAGCAAATTTGTCAAGGAGTAGCTGCGAAAATTATAAGGAAGACCAGCAAATTTAAAGAGAGCCAGCAAATTGTCCCAAGGTGGCTGCAAAAATCTATAGAAGACTGCTATTCTAGAGCAGCGAATTTAGAAGGAGGCAGCAAATTTTAGGGGAGTTGCGAAATTAGAGAAGGCTGCGATTTTTGGAGAAGAGCAGATTTGAGGTGAGGACTGCAGATTTTGGGTTGTCTTCTTCTTTGGTGGAATTGAGGGCTTGTTGGTGTGGAAGAGGATCTTCATGCTTGAGGGTGAAGGCTGATCTAAAAGGCAGATTTTCTCCTTGTTCTTGCTTGGTTCATTCTCATTTCTTCTTGCACTACTCATCCAACATTTCATCATTCCATCTTTAGGGTTTGAAGAAGGGAGATATAAGTGTAGTTTCATTCATAGGATTGGAAGAAGGGAGATATAAGTGGTAGTCCCACCCCTAGAAACGAAGTGGAGAGATAAATGTAGTCCATCCCTAAGTATTCGAAGAGGTAGAAATAAGTGGTAGTTCCATCCCTAGGAATGAAGAGGCAGATATAAATGTAGTGTGATAGGAACGAAGTGGAGAGATAAGTGTAGTCCATCCCTAACTATTCGAAGAGGCAGATATAAGTGTAGTGTGATAGGAATTGAAGAGGCAGAAATAAGTGGTAGTTCCATCCCTAGGATTGGAGGGGCGGAGATAAGTGTAGTTCCATCTCATTTTGTAGAAAGAAAAGGCAGAAATAAGGGTTAGGATGGCAGATGCTAGTGCAAGCAAGAACCAAAGGGGAATGTATACCAAGAAAGACAAGGAAGACATGATGCCCAAGACCACCTTCTTCTCAAAATTGAAGCAAGTGAATGACACCAGCATTGGCACAGTGAGCATGATACAGTTGAGAGACAAATTGATGGAGAGCTCCTCCCCCTTGGCCAAGAAGGATAAGGAGACAGGTTGCCACCACATTTTCATAGCTCCATCCTCCATCTCCATCTTTCACTTACATCTGTTTCACCCCCACCCTCCATTCCATATTTTCATTGCAGGTACAAGCGAGGAAGCAGGTTTCATTACAAGTTGGAACAGATTTGAAGATATTTGAGGCTAGGCAAGGCTTGGCTATTCGTGCAAGCTAGCTTGGTTAGATTTGAGAAGGAGATATGGCCAAGGCAGGTGCCCCCAGAGCCTAAGAGTATTGAAGCAGAGGGGGCTGCATGCAAACCAAATTCGAGTAGGAAGGTTAGAGAAGACCAGGAAGGTTAAGGAAGGCAAGGATAATGAAGGAGGAAAGCGAGACGAAAGCTTGAAAGAGGTCAAGTTTGATTTCAGGGCGGTGGCCAAGAGTAAGGCTCTCAAATTGCAAGGAGGTTCACATCCAGGCAAGATTACCCCAAGTGCATAGAGACCTCACCCTTTCAAGGTTAGGACATCAGGTACAAGCAAGTTCAAGTGGTGATGAGAAAGTTTCTAAGGACGAGCTCAAGCATCCAAGGCTTCACCTCATCTCAAAGATTAAATAAATTTATAAGATAAGGTTGATGAGGTGGCAATTTCATGTGCATGCAATCAAATCATGCCAAGTGTCCTATGTTCTCATTGGTTGACAAATTGTAATTTTCTCATTGGCCCACAAGGTTGGTGCCCTCATGTAATTGGTTGAAAGATGGTAACCCTAGTTAGGGTTTCTGGGATCTAATCTGGATCGTTGGTTTTGCCTCTTAATCTCTACCGTTGGTTGTATCTTGAGCCTCTATATAAGGCCATTTGTTCTCATTTGTAAAGGGAGTTATGTTGGAGAATTGTTGCCAAAATAATATCAAAATTTTTCTCTATTCATTGTTGTGGTTTGCATGGTGGATATACATGATCATTTTGGTGTATTGCATGGTTCTTCTCATCTCTCAAATTAAAGTAGGATTTCATTTCATGTTGTTAGAGTAGAAGTAGATGGCTAGTTGTATGGTGATATCAGTGAATGTTTGATAGGGATCTATATACTAGGCCACTAGCATCCTAGCGGCTTGTTAGGAAGCCTTGTGTGGTAATCTAGTCCAATCGCTTCCAAGTTCTACTTGCATTTCATCTTTTCACTTGTACTTCAAGTTGGGTTGGAAGATAGGTGTTAGTGTGAAAATTCTAAGAGTATCCCTTTGAATCATTGCACCAATGGAGGTGGCGCCACAGGCAAGCTTTCATTTGGTTGGATCCCCGTCCATTTGCTAATTTCTTCATTCATGGGAGTAGTAGTAGAGCAGTCAGCAGTTAGTGGTAGGAGTAGTTGAAAGTGAAAGTGATCAAGGAGAAAAGAACAAGTCAAGCAAGTGAAGTACCACCAAGTTATCTTTGAATGAACAACGTAAACCCGCCTACGTGATTAACCAGCAAATCACATTAATATAACTGAGTTAGTATCCACAAGTGTAAGGAACCTTGGAGTTTTCTCATGTTCTTCATGAGTATTTACTTTTCAAGAGAGGGTTGAGTGTTTGGTATTCTATATCAAGTATTCAATTGCTATATGTTATGTAGTGGTACAAAACTGACATCAACACAATCAAATAATGTTTGGAAGACTAGCAAAAATATCAGTAAATTAATACTAGGTTCATACCAATCGTCACATTCAACTAAAGCCATTTTTTTCAACTAGTTTACAGTCCTTGTATAGGCATTTCATATCCTTAATATTGTTGGGATTATGTCACTAAGCCATTGATATTGAAAATGGTTTTTTGTTATCAACTTGGATTAAATAAACCTATATGTATACATATATACATATAAAGACATTGGTATTTATATTATTCAATATAAGTAATATTGCAAATTGATTGACATTTTCACTTAGCATCAAGAAGCCCAGTTTGCATTGATATATCATTCATTGAAGGATATTGCTACTATATAGTTATGGTAAGCTAAGAATTGTGTGTAAGTCATAGGAAAGAAGTCCCTTGCGATTGAAATATAGGACAAAGTCCCAAATCCCATAGGACCGGGTTGGGGACATTACAAAGTCATATCAACTCAAGGAATATTGGCTTGAGTATGGTCACTAGCAAAAGTGCTTTCTATGGATGAAAAAATGGGATGTTAACATACAAGAATGTTTGGATAACGAAGAAATAAAAAAGTTTGTGTGGAAAATATTCAGGAGTATCATACAAAATGGGCATAAAAAAACCCACTATATCAAAGAATTTAACCCCATGGGAGACCATGACAGAAAGACGTGCATAGGAGCAAATATTAAATGGAGAGGAAAAATGCTTATAGCTCAACTTAGGACTAGTTCTCACCATTTGATGTGCAAAACAGGTAGATGGATGATGCCTAAGGAAGAATGGGAAAAAAAGGTTATGCCTATTCTGCAACATGAGAGTGGTAGAGGCAAAACGACATTTTATCATAGAGTGCCCAGGATACAATGGCACCTGTTCCAGCTATGTCGATATTTTAGAAGCGGACAATTTAAGTACTTTATTTGAAGGAATACAGCTAGAGAGAACAGCAAACGTAGTGATCAAAATTCATTCTCAATGAGCAGATTTAAAGAAGTTACAAATTGTTTAAGATTTGTGGCACCCTATTCTAGGATGTGTGCTAGTTAGGGGGTCCCATAGGCTGCTTCAGCCTCACAAACTTTATTAAAATCTTTCATTCATTCATTCCTTCATTCCTTCAATGTAATGTCCCCTCCCGTGGAGTAGCTGAAAGTGTACCATTTATCCAAATTTAATTCCTATAGACTATTTTTGGTCTATATCAGGGAATAAACTTAATTAATTAAATAAAGTTATACAATAAAGAAAAATTTCCAGATGACTGACTTCAATTAATTTTATTAAGTGACTTAATTGAATTAAAGGGGAAATATTAAACATTACTTTATCAAGGTGCTTCAATGAGATATTCAAAGTGGGAAATTAAAAGGTCCCTATGGGAATGTATAAAAAGAGGATTTAAGAGCTCATTTGGACATGCTTGTTATTTTTCTATTGTGGAGTTTGAGCATCTTATTGGAGAGAACCCTAGGATGAGAACCCTAAGGGATTTGGTTTCAATGGTCAGACATCTACCATAGCCATTTTAAGAGGCCACCCCAAAGTGGAAACCAATTTTTTGCAATTCCTTTTCAACACTCAGCTGATGTAATTTTGATAAAATGTATGCATGTGTACTGTTTGACAAAATTACATCAGCTGAGTGTTGAAAAGGATATAACATTCATTACTTTGACATTCATAAAGGAAATTCAAAAGAGTTGCAGTAAATTGATTGATAAAGGAATCAGATTTTCTCACACAATATTTGTCATAACAGCAGAAATGTTTCACTTACAACCAGAGCTACAGTACAATGGATAATTGTTGTCTCATTCTTCTAATCGCCCAACAGAGGAATCAGCTATAGTTCTGAGTGCTCAGTTCAGAGACATAAAAAGAAGCTCCCAGTGCCTCAAATAAGCTCCACGCTGCCATGGAAAGTGATATATATCAGGTTTTGATTCAATCAATATTTCCAGTCAGTCTTCACTCAGCATAAAGATTATCTATCCCTCGAAGCTGAAATTATTGCTCAGCAAGGCAACACAGAATCAATCCGCACATGACTCCACACCTAAGAGAATGAAGTGTTAACAATCAATCAATTGAAAAGTGGATATCGCTTTCATCTTTTCTGAGCAGCACAAGCACTATTACACCCAAGTCACACTCCATACCAAGTAGTCAACTTGCTAATTTATTAACTGAGCTCAAATTGGTATAGCATCAGTTGCCCATCTACTATGGAATGTATGTGCCAAAATCTGCCTTTTAATATCCTTCACCAATGAAAGCAATCTTTAGAAATTTGCATGCCTTCTTGTATTCACTCTAGTGACCAATACACAGGCCATGGTGATTGATTTTATCTCCACCGCCTCCAGAAAGTCTTACTTTCCTTCACAACACCCTCCACAACTTGCTATTCAAGCGACTTGGCCCAGAAAACAATGATGAGGAGACTCCAAACAGCTTAACGGCTACCATAATAATCACACCATTCTTCAGACATTCATTCCATCATATCAACGAACACCTACAGGAAAAAACAGTAGGAAAGATAGTTGACTATGCAGTAGCAAAGATAGTCAACCATGCCCTGACATCTAATGTTTCCTCACTACAGATTGATTTGATCATTAAATTATACTTTAATACCCAGCACCTTAAGCCTCTTGACTTGACTATAACCAAAGCCAGCATAATGAAAAAGAATGAATCCCACCATAATAGAAGTCTCTTCACACAACAAGAAAAAGATACCTATACGCTTCTTGCCACGTGAGCTGGAAAAAAATTCACAAAATGCCAATTTAACAAGTTGGTCCAAGAAATTTTCCAACAATGCATTTGTCATTGAAAACTGATATGGAACTAAAGACCAATCTGCTTTTTGTCTTTATTCATTTTTGTCTCCTTGCTAGCACCACTTAAACCGCCAAAGTTAAGATACCTTAATACATCAAACAATACACCACTGGTAACTATGAAAACTTCTCTGTTCATGAATCATAACCAAAAAACTGACTTTTAAAAACCATAGCGAAAAACTCATAAATTTCATCACCAAATTTACCTGCAAATCTTTGCACTGCTCAAGCTGAGACTTCATAGGAATCCCACTACATTGACAAAGATAGATCTCTCATCACCATAGCCAATCTGCGTCAAGAGGGTTTCCATGCTCCAAAAGACAAACAATCCTCAACCCCCCAAGAGTTTCTCCAAAGACAAGTAACATAATCCACATAATGCCAAATGAACCCCTCAACTCCCTTTTATACTTTTTTCACACCAACTTCCAAAAAAGACCAATTTAAAATTCACTTTTTAATTTAAACTTGATTTTTAGCACATAAAATGATCTTTTTATTAAAATAATGAAAATTTGACATGTAAGGTCCCTGTTATATGCACCCATGATTTAAAACTTCCCACCCCGGTTCTAGTGAACTATAACACTAAGGTGCATCGAAAATATTTTCATTAATTTTAGCAACCTTAGTAAAATAATTAAAATAAGCCCTTAAGCACCAAATTTGCAAAAATCGTTGGAAAGCATAGGAATTGAAATCTGATTGCACTTTAGCAACCTTAGTAAAATAATTTAAAAAGCCCTTAAGCACCAAATTTGCAGAAATCGTTGGAAAGCATAGGAATTGAAATCTGATCGCACTGAAGTGACCCCGATGAATTATAATGATAAATAGAGCCAACGGTTGACTTACTACAAATAGATGCCCTCTCCAAGATTCCTAGAGTGCACTACAAGCCAAAAATCACCTCAAAAAGTGATATAAGTGTTCTCCAAACTAATTGAGCTCTCAAGCGACATTAAATAACTCTTCTGAAAGAACAAACACCTACCAAGAAGGTCAGAACCAACTGCACTGCTATGGAACCCTAAAATGGGGACATTACATCCAGTTTGTAGGTGGAATCACACAAGTTTCATGCGGTTGTTTAGCAATTAAAGATTTAGATAAACTTCCAGTGCTCGCAAGCAAACAAAGATTTATTATTCCTACAATTTTTGGAGTGAAGGTTATTGTATTGTTTATTTTCAGACATCATTCAAAGTGATAGCCAAAGAATGAAGTTGGGCGCCATTTTATGAAAAACTGGTGTTGTTGGGCGTGAGAACTGCTGAGAATCAACATGCAAGCTTATTTCCACAAGGGTCGTGTAACTTCCATATTGTTGGTGTAACATTTATTGCTTGAGTTTTTGGATGCAACATTGGCATTGGAGATTTCTCACTGGCTGCCAGCCTTTCATACAGCCAGTTGCAGCAACTAAAGATGGGACATGAGCTTGGATAACCCTTAAAGAGGGGACTTGAATGGCATGTGATAGCAACCATTAGAAAGAGCAGGTCACAAGGTTATAATGACTGATTGGAGCTCCAGTGCTGTTGTGGTGGATTCGACAAGCAGTTTGGAAATATTCAAGACCAAAACCAATGAGCATGGGGTCTTCGTAGTCCATTTGTAAAAGTTTTACCTACTGATTAATGTCAGAACAAACCATTTATATCTCTTTAATTGTTAGCAGCTTATTGTCAAACTCCCATTTGTTAGTTCAGTCATAAATATGTTGAAAGTTCATGTTGGTGCAAGCTGTTAAGCCAAATGAATGAATGAAATGTTTTTATAATGCAAATGCCTTCCAAAAACCATTAGACACATGATCAAACAATTACAGTCATAAAACTCTTCACAAGAGGATGCAGATAAACCGTTTGACAAAATGTGTAACAGTTAAATATTGGGATAAGTGCAAAATTTGGATGTAGAAAATTAGCATGGGACATTGCATTCAAGGAATAGTTGTAAACTTTCTTCTTCAAGTTCGGGAAGATGATCTACTAAAGCAGGTTATATTCCATTCTTATAGAGTCAAAAGGAGATCAGAGCCAGAAAGTATTGTTCTTTATTATAATGAATGAAAGATACTTGATCATCACAGTTGGGAATTGCTGCCATTTTAGGCTCTACCCTATCCCATTCCAGCCCAGCCAGATAGACCATGAGAGTTGATTGGAAGGCCTACTGTTCCTTACTTGGGGATTCAAATGAAGCAGAATTGCTTTTCACTAAAGGGGAGTTCAGTTATTCCATTTACCACTGAGTTACTCATGGCAACACAACTACAGCTTTGCTGACTGTTTGCAATAACACCCATACGATATAAAGTGCAAGTACAACAGTAGGTTGCCCCACTACTAGAGATAGCTTGGTATCAGTACAATTGTGCATAGTCCATAAAGTCTGCTAATCTAACAGACAGCCATCTAATGGACACAGTTTCAAAACTTTCTGTCTGATAGCAACAAGGTTCAGTATGCTCTACAAAATATTGAACAATCAAGTTTAATTACAAACCTAGTATAAGATTATTGTTTTTGAGTCTTGTCGCCTGTAAAAAACTGTCAGATGATCATTAAGAAATTTTACCATACAAAAGAATATTTAGAAAGCTTCTTATGCAAAATACATATTAGATTTCTTGCAAACCAAACAGAAAAAGGGAAAAAAAGAAAATTATGTTGAACTCGATAAGTGAAGAAAATACAGCCAAGGCAATGTCTAAATTTATATTAAAAAGAAAATAAGTATGGTCTGTGTGGTAAAACCTTTGATGTGCATTTCTAAAATTTCCAGATAAAGCTGCTTCTTGTGCCGTGAGAAGTGCTAATGGAGGGCTAATGGCACGCAAAATGCTTGAAGATAAAAGGAAGTAGCCATACAATACAAACTGTCCTTTGTACCTGACATATAAAGACAGGTGATACATTTAGTACTGAGTCTGTTCATATGTTCCTAAAACTTGAACATGTCATGCTGGATTTCTGAGAAGCCAAGTACCCAATTGTCTTTGCTAGAGAACGGCTGAAGAGTGTGACATCTAACACAGGCTTAAAGGTGTATGAATATAGCTCACTTATTGATGAACAAAACTTTGCAACATCTTCTGTAATTCGCTGCCAAGAAAGAAATCTCTTCAGAATCTCAGATACAAATATATGCTAAAAAGAAGAATGATTGGACAATTTAGAAAAGTACATAAAAAGCGAGGAAGGAATATCACTAGATGGCACATTTTATCTTATTAAGATGCAACTCAATATTCAAAGCAGAAGATCGTCATACCTGATCTGGATTTGAGAGCCCTCTTAAATTAGATGCCACATAATAAACATGGTTTGTGAGGTAAGCTTCGTGCAGATGCTCTGTGAGAACTTTCTGCAATGAAAGACTGATGATAGTCTGAACATGAAGTAAACAAAGAAAAGTCAGATAAAAGACCATATTGGTGAGCATGCCTCAAAAACAACCAATGAAGTTCCAGTCAAGAACATCAGATTACAGGTGGATACTACCTTTGAGAAATCAATACATTTATGCAAGTGATAATTTATAAAGTATTTATACATATCTTTTCCACTTAAAAACTCTTAAAATATCTACCAGCATTTAAGAATGTGGGGAGGAGAGAAATCTACTTTTTGTGTTTCCTCTCCTGCACCCATGCTCTGCAATCCCATCTCTCATCAACTCCATGGATTTCTACTCTTTTTCACATATTTTTGTAAATTAAAGATGCATGCCCTGTCACTTCCAAAAGACTCTAAAAACATGGCCTTTTCAGTCTTCTGGAAGGCATCTGCTAACCTTCTTTATAACAGTTTGTTTGGAATACCAGCTAGCTTATGTCCACGGGGATGCCACCAAACAATTATGTGCGTTTTATTCAGACCATGGGAAAATCTATCATTCCTTGTTTTGACACAGAGAGGACATGGCATTAGCATGTGACTGTATTACCCTTGTGCAAGACTGATCACAAGGCATTTTTTCTCTTCCGAGTCAAATCTCTGTACCACAGTTTGGCCTTTCTTGCAGCAGTCTTCCTCTGTGTCCTCTTCCTATGAAGGTCAGTTTTGGAAGATCTATTGAGATCAAATACAATACTCATGAGTTTCCTAGCTATGAGAGCTTTCTTATTTTGGTTTAAATTCTAACTTCCCAATTTTAGGAATGGCACATTTCACTGCTTATTCTGCTCATGTTCAAAGACCTATGATCATCAGTCAATAGATTTTGAATATTCCTGTCCTTAAGGATTTCAATTTCAAATTTTTATATTGTTGTTCATGTAACATTGTCCCTCTTTAAGGTTATAACTGTGTCTGGAATTTCTTCTCGACTGAAGTTCTTGAACTCTTTTTTACCTTTTATTGTATCACCATTTTTATTGCCATTAAAATCTTTGGTAGGATACAGGTATTCTGGGCTCAAGACCACTAACTCTACATAAACTTCATACATCTGGTTGTAACTTGTAACATATCTTAATGTCTGATTTCGACCTCTTCAGGAATCCAATTTATCACATTCAATTGGGTTTTTCCCAGTTCAATTTTTTTTTAATAATGAAATGTTATTTTACTCTTCATTAACATACAGAATACTAAAAATAAGACATTTGGTACCAGCACAGCAGAAAGCTTCAGAGTCTTTTGGCCAAACTTTGCTCTCAAAGCATAAATATTTAAAAATAGTATAAACTGAAATATGTGCTGCAAATACCATGTAATGAACAACTATGTTCCAGCCTTAGTCCACCTTAGTCCCACCCTGGTTGCCTGTGACCCTTGTTCTGATGAGTGCCTTTAATCTCATCATGGATAATCCCTGTAATGTTTAACAAATAGTTACTTTTGCCTAATTAGAAAGGATTTAAACAATTACATCAAAACCTTTATGATGTTATTCCTTACCAGTTTCTGAGAGGGGGGGTGAATCCGTAAATACTATTTCTATCTCCTATTAAAACTTGTATAAAGATTCTTGCAAGATAAACAGAATGTAAATGACCATTCACAAACAGAAATAGAAATACTCAGATCAACACATCATATGTACGTGGAAACCCTCGATTACAAGGAAAAAACCACAGTGAGACAGAGCTTACAACTCCACTACTGTAGTAATAAAGGTGTCCGGTTAACAGCTTACAAAGCACTTGTGAGAGTGCTACCCGGTAAAGGGATTTGGTAGAAGACCAGTTAAGATCTTGACTCTGTTAAGAGCCGCCTTGTTAAAGGACTTTCAACATCAATCAAGATGCTACCTAGTTAAAGGATTTATACAAAGAACCTATTAGGGTTCACCCTGATAGAGGGATTTGAATATGTTTTCACAGTATAAAAACAATGATCTTAATTGACACTCTCTGTCTGATTAGATCATACATGTTGATCTTCCTGTTCTTGCCTAGTTGTTGATCCTTTCTGCCTTTCACCTCTGTGACCGTAGCTCTTCTCTCAAAAGATATCTCTCTCCTACTCTGTATTTTCAACAACTCTTTTCATGTCCTATATCCTATTATTTATAAGAAATCAATCTTATTAATAAAACCTAACTCATAGAACCGCCAGGCTGTAAACTCAACCATAAATCATGCAGCAAAAAGCTTTGCGAGATGATCTTTGAGTTTACCTTGAAACATCCATGTAGCAATAAAACTAACTCCTGTTAAAAAGCTAACTCCAATTCTAAACGGTTGATGCTCCGCAAATTCCAGTTTTAACTTAAACAACTCCGCATACATCGGTGCGGATTGACGTGCTGTTGACCGGTATCAATATCATACCCGGTTGTCCATATAATAAGACTCCTATACCCAGTTCATATCCTTTCTACTTGGTCTACCGGTACCTATACTTTGTTTGGTCTACCGGTGCCTATTACGAGTATGAGTGGTCCACCGGTTTACTGGTGGGATTGATGTTTGCATTACACTTATCCAATGACAATCTTAAATATGCTAAAAATCTTCCCCTTTGGCATTGGTGGCAAAACATCACTTTCCGCACACCATCACTTCCTCATCATAGTGAATTCCACCTGTAGACTCCTTCCCTGTACTATATACTCCAGCTCTTCTGTTTGCAGACTTCCCCTGTTCTTTTGCTTTAGCTCTTCTGTCTTGTAGCTGAATCTGAATATACTCTCTTTCTTTTCTAATCTCTGACCTTCTGACTCTTCTCTGTAGCTCTTCTTCTTCAACCAATCAATTTCTTCCCCTTTTTGCCTCCAGAAGACTAAGGGTTATGCTTTATTTATTATTTTACATTTGTAGCTTGGTGAAGATATCCTTGTAAATTTTCTTTGCTAAATGAAGAAAAGGATTCCATTGACCGGTGACATGTTCTAGATTTTTGAGTATTGCTTTCAGCGATACTATGATATTCTCCATGTCCTCTACTGTTTTGTTGTCCAATTCACTAATTAGATTCTCTGCCGATGTTGATGTGTGTTGCATTAAATCAAATGTTGGGGCGAGAAATAGTTGAAATCCAATAAGATCTTGGATTCGCTTGGTCTTTTCTTCAGAAGTCTTTCTCAAAATGAGAGCTAGACTTGTCATTTCTCTGTTGAAATCTGTTGCAGATTTATTCTTTACATCAAATGTGGAAGACAAAGCTTTTATGTCTTCAGAAGTCTTGGATGACTTTTCAGTGAGATCTTGTGTAAGGGTATCAAAATTTGAAGTCCTTGTCATCAGACTTCCTGCAACTTGTAATTGTTGTTGCAATATTGTTACATTGGTAGTAACCGTCACCTTTATTTCTTTAACATGTTTATGAAAAATCTCTATTCTTTTATGTTCATAGTGATCAATGGCAATTGTCTCTGGATCGGTGACATCTTCTTCGATCGCTTGTGCCAATATGTCCAACTGATCAATTACAGGTTCATCTTCATCAATGTCAGCATCAGGTACAAAGTTGCACAGAATGTTCTTAACACTGGTAGGGACCATGTCCTGTTTCTACTTAGTCAGCTCCTTTAGTTGCCTTGTTGACATTTTGCTGATGTCAACCATAGTCTCGGTAGCCTTGCTCCTTTTGGCTTCTGTGTCTGTTGCAAAGGATAATTTCCTCTTGGATGAGGACAAGCTTGGAACATCTACCTGTTCCTTGTGTCTACTGTACCGGTAGTGCTTGCTCAATATGTACAGGTAACTCTTGTTCCTGTTCATTTTGTTGTTCCTGTTTTTCATCATTTTCCGGTTGGACTATCTCTTCCGGTATTGCCACATTTTCCGGTTGTGCCTCCTCTTCTGGTAGGACTTCTGCTACAGGTCTTTCTTCCTCATTTGGTGCTTCCCCTTCCAGTAGTATTTCTACTTCTGGTTGTTCATCCTGTTCCTGTTCCATTTTCTCTGTTGGAGGGGCTTCCTCTGTGTGTTGTTCTTCGGCTGTATGTAGCTCACCCATAGCTATATCGTCTCCTAGCACTTGTTCCTCTGGCAGAGCTTCCTCTTCCAGATTCACTTGTTCACCGATGGTGGGTTTTTCACGAGTAGTGAATTGAACCAATGGTACCAATGCTGGTTCGGGTTGATCTTGCGGCCTGTTGCCTTAAGAGCACTGAAGTCATATTGTTGCCAAAAATCTAGAGTCTCTTTATAGACTTCGTTCTCATAGCCATTTATTATTTTGGCAACCCTATTTTTGGTATCCAGATTCATTGATGCTTCCTCTAACAGAAGTTTGATAGTATCTTCACTAAGACCAGGTCTGACCACTGACAATGTCTCCTTAGAGATTCTAGTGTTGGAGCTTAGACCAACTCTCCATTTTGTCATTAATCTTGTGTTTAGTTCAAGGGGAAACTTAGACCTATAGTCTCTTGGAGTTCTGTTGTAATCCATGAAGTTTTCCACCAGTGCCACTATTATTGCTTGTTTATCTTCCTCTCCTAGCACACTATACCATCTGGCCGCATTGTCTACTTCTCCAAAATCCATTACTTCATCTACTATATCATTAACAATCATAGTGTGAGCCTTACCTTTTTCTGGAAAAACACGAACGATTGGGCGAGCCTGATCACTACCTTTATCATCAGTGATGTCAACAATGACCGGTCCCGTAATTATTTTCTTTGACCGGTACTTCTGCTCCTAGTACTCCTTTTCCTTTAACAATGTCAATGACAGGTGGCTCAGTGGTCTTTTGGCATGCTTCTTCTGCCTATTTTTGGGTCTGAAGAAGTTTGGTCCATGTTGCTACTCCTTCCTCGTGAACCTTCTCAGCTTCTCCAATAAGCATTTGACTGATCCTCCTTTTTATCAGGAAATTTTGCTTATGCAATTCGGCTTGGTGAGTGGCCTCGTCCAGATTAAGATAGTTCTGAACCTCAAGCAAAGCTTGAATCCTCAGCTCCTCTTCTCTGTCCATTGAAGCTTTCCATCTAGCTTCAAGAATTTCTCGGAGGTCATCAGGGACAACCTTATGAAGTTCTGTGGGAGAAAGGTTGAATTTGTGAATACATTGTACTATTGCTTCTATTTTCTCCTATCTTCTTCATTTGCCAATTGATATCTTCTGTTGACTGATCCCATTCCACCAAATTCTTTCAATCCTGCCACAAATTCATCAATTGTGGGCTTTGGCTCTCGGTGCATCTTCCTTCACCGGTTTACCAGATTTCCTCTTTCTGACTAGAGGAACTATTTCTTCAGTTTCTGTTTCCTCCTATTCTTCTCCTTGAGTACTAGGTACCGGTTGTGCTTTCTTCCTTTGAGCCTTGGGTTGATCAGTCACCGGTTTCTTCTTTGGTGTGGGGGTCCTTTTCACATATACATTCTTGATTGGTGCCCTTTTCTTTAGATTCTCCTGAATCTCTTCACCTGTACCAACCCAATAAGCAGAGAGATCTAGGTCAGCTTCTTGTAAGGCATCAGCATATGCCTTGGCTGTCTTGGAGGTGATCTCGTAACCCAGTTTAGGAGCATACCCGGTTCTTGGTTCCATTGCTTGAATGATGCAGTGATTGGTGGAGACCAGAAAACATACATCATCTTTGTACGAATCAACAATAGTTGACGAAACCCTTTCTCTTCGGTGCATCCTTAGTTGAAATGCCTCAAAGTACTCGGTCATTACTTTACTGAACTGGTTTTCCAGTTGGTTGGCCATATCACTTATTTGCATCATAACTGGCCGATCAGTTGCCCAAGTCACCTTTCCTATTCCCGGAAAGAAGTTAGAATGATAAAAGTAAAGGCATACCGGTAGGGTGCCATACTTTAGGGATTTCTTCTTTACAATGCCGAGCTTCTTCATATTTTCAAATATTTGACCTCGAAGCATTCCACAGAGATCGTACTGGGCGTTGTCATGCATTATCTGGTGAGCGGCATGAATGGCTCCACTCGATATGTTGTTCAAGTTGCCGGATTGATAGATCTTGTAGCCTATCACAACGGATGTGAACCGAACTCCTTGATCTTCTATGTCGTTTACGGTCATAAGACAACCATCAGATTTTGACTTCGTCAATTTTGCGACCATAGCATTGGAGCTGGTTCTTAGGGTGAATGCTTCGCCTTCATGACTGTACCCGGTCACTCGATGCAAGTCCTCCTTGGTAATTTGTGAACACTCCTTTCGCGAGCCAGAACCCTAGATCGTGAACACGACTGAGAACCAGTCGAATCTAGTCAGGTCAGAAGATGGTCGGGAAGCAGGCTCCGTTGATTAGTCCAGATGACACCAGCTTCACGTATTTGTCTGGTAGCTTTCCATCTACGCATAACGAGAGATACTCGCTTTGGATGAAGGTCTCACCCAGTTCTTCTTGCTTGGCATGAATGAAAGTGGTCAAATCTTCCGTCATGAGAACACCATCAGGCACGGATGACAGAGCACCAGACATGTCGTTTGCCCTGTTCTGAACCGCCATGATGTCGTAGACAGGTCGGTCGATTTGATTACCTTGAATCAGCTTGGCGACAGATGATGAAGATGCCATTGTTATCAACCGGTTAACACAGTAAATAGCTTGATCGGTCTTACAAACAATATCTTACGATGATCAAAGCACAAGAATATTACTCAAGCATAAGAGATTGTTAATCACAAATCGCAAAGTAAAAGGAAATGAGCAATTCTCCTTTCTTTATATAGAATTAGGGCATAACGGTAATTACCAAACAGTAACTATTGGTTAATAGCTACAGCATTAATTACCTTACCTAACCTTTCTTTCCTATTTCGCCAACCAGTATTCAGGCTTTTTCGGTTGAGCAAACCCCGGTTGATCAACGCTTGCCTATCCGGTCTTTCTTGCAAAATGAGTGAGTTTAATACTCACTAGTTCTACCGGGAACAGTAGACGGGCTACCGGTTCCCTCTAAGTCCTTCAGGCTCAGTTTGTTGAAGAGATATCACCATCACTAGACGATAATCTTCCCTCTGTCTTTTCCTCAGCGGAGCTCTTTGATTCCTTCTTGAACCAAATCTTCTTGACTTCTTTCTCGGTCTCCTTTCCTCTGTTGTTCTTCTCATTGGAAGACGAGGTCTTCACCACCGGTTTGACCGATCCTTTTCTTTTGTTCTCTGACCGGTTCCTACAATCTTTAGCTAGGTGTCCAACTTTGGTGCAGGTGTAATAGACTATCTTGGTTGTCTTCCATGGATTTACCCTTCTCTTGTTAGGTGATTTGCACTAGGAGTCATTATGACTATGCATGCCACAGTTAGCACAGTTAGTTGTACTCCAGTTCTTGTTTCTTTTGGGGAATACCGGTCTCGGTGGGGATCTAAATGCCATTGTTTTGGATCTACATTCATCAGCTTTGTGTCCAAACTTGTTGCATGCGTAGCAATAGCCCTTGAAGCTTACCCTGCTTCCACTAGATGCACTCGTGGGGCAAGACCAGCATTCAGTGGTCTTGTGGCCATTCTTGCAACAATTTTTGCAGTAACTGTTGGTTGGCTTTACCGGTGCATTTATGCAGTTACTTGTTTTATGGCCCGGTTTCCCACAGTGATTGCAAGAGGTGTTGAAGGTCTTTTTACCCTTTTGTTTTGCCAGTTTCTTTTTTTCCTTCTTGCATGTGTTGGCTCCAGATGACTCACTAGTTTCTTTGGTGTCTTGTCCGGTGAACCCAAGTCCTATGGGGTCCTTGTGCTTTCTTTGAGCTTTGAGTTGCTCATCAAGCTTGACCAAGCTTTCGTTGTATCTTCTGAGGGTTTCATTCCTTTCTTCGAGTTCTTTCATCTGTTCCTTTAGTTGATACAGCTCAATTGCTAGCCTCTTGCATGCATCATCTTTATCATGCCAAATCTTTTGCATGTTGGCATTTTCTTGAGTGACTATTTGCATGTCTTCTTGAAGTTGCAGAACGACAAGATCACTTTCCCTTACCGCTTCCTCTGCCAGATTCCTTACTCTCTCAGAGGCTGTTAATGATTTGACTGCAGTGTTTCTTTCATCTTCAACTTTCATCTTTTTCTCAATCAATTCAGTCATTCTTAGGGCATTATCTTCCTGTTCCCTTTTTAGGTTGGAGATCTAATTGGTTAGGATCTTGTTTCTCTCCATGAGCTCAGAGACTACCTCCTCAACTTCATCTAATCCACTTTGGCCAAAGAGTTCATCAATCGTTTCATTGCTCTCACTCAACTGCAGAGCCAACTCCTCTCTTTTAGCAAGGGATCTTCTCAGCCTATTCTCAAGAGAGGCAATGATGTCGTTGGCCTCCTCAAGCTGCTTCTGATACCTGTAACCCTCCATGATCTTTCTCTCAAGCGGTTAAGCTTTATATCTAAGAGAACAAGGCTCTAATACCAATTGTTATTCCTTACCGGTTACTGAGAGGGGGGGTGAATCAGTAAATACTATTTCTATCTCCTATTAAAACTTGTATAAAGATTCTTGAAAGATAAACAGAATGTAAATGACCATTCACAAATAGAAATAGAAATACTCAGATCAACACATCATATGTACGTGGAAACCCTCGATTACAAGGAAAAAACTACGGTGAGACAAAGCTCACAACTCCACTACTGCAGTAATAAAGGTGCCCGGTTAAGAGCTTACAAAGCACTTGTGAGAGTGCTACCCGGTAAAGGGATTTGGTAGAAGACCGGTTAAGATCTTGACTCTGTTAGGAGCCGCTTTCTTAAAGGACTTTCAAAATCAATCAAGATGCTACCCAAATAAAGGATTTATACAAAGAACCTATTAGGGTTCACCCTGATAGAGGGATTTGAATATGCTTTCACAATATAAAAGTCATGATCTTAATTGACACTCTCTGTCTAATTAGATCATACCTATTGATCTTCCTGTTCTTGCCTGGTTGTTGATCCTTTATGCCTTTCACCTCTGTGACAAGGTCAAGGGTTAGTGCCCCTTGCAGGGATTGAGCGGCAACACCCCTTGCAAGGTCCTTTAAGATTAGATTGAATGTGTATCATAAAGGAAAGTAGCATGTTTTAGTCGGATCAACTCTAATCCCTAGTTGATCATCTTTGGTCTCTTTTGTAATAATTATATGCGCGAATAAAGATATATTTTACTCATGTAACCAGTATGCATTGTCATCTTTATCTAATAGAGCAGTAAACACACACCAACACTTTGTCAAGCAGGTTGTTATTGAAAAGACAAATGCTGCTGTCAACTATGAAACTCAACATGCCACTCAGATCACTTAGTTCCTCAAATAGCTGGAATAGGTAGAAATGAGGAGTTAATTGGTGGTCCTAAATCCCCCACAAAGGCCAGCATTTGAAATTAATTGCTTCCTAGAAGTACTTTTGAACGGAATGGCAGAAAGAAGTACAGGGTTAACATTCTTAAATCTTTGTAAAATCAATATTATTTCCCTTTCCTGACATGGTAGATGGGAAAGCTGAAATACAATTAATAAGAAAGGCTAACCCTATTTGATTCTAATGGTATTGTTTACAAAAAGAGACTATGTTACTCTTCACAAAGAGAGATGAAAGGAAGTCAGAATTTGCCCAATAACTATCACCTATAAGTTCACCTTGGTAGTAATGAAAGAATCTAGGGCAGCAGTGCAAACCACCATCAACAATACTACCACATTGATATTTATTATTAATCACTACATCCATTTCATTAAGGTATCTCAAACTAATCCTCTTAGTTTCTTGTGTTTAGAATTTAGCTTTAAACTTAATTTTACATTTAATATGAATCCCATGTAATTGGCTCCATTAATTGAGGTTCCTCTTAAGACAAATAGAGTGAGTTTGAATCAACTAAGATAGATATGAAGAACC
The DNA here is from genome assembly GCA_027943335.1 of Chamaecyparis obtusa. NCBI lineage: Eukaryota > Viridiplantae > Streptophyta > Pinopsida > Cupressales > Cupressaceae > Chamaecyparis > Chamaecyparis obtusa. Next base: position 128,365 of record BSBK01006263.1, on the reverse strand, counting down.
ATATCAATTTGAAAAAGTGGATATACAAACTTTTCTCAATTCAGGTAGATATTATATTTGGAAAACGTGATACGAGATCAAACGAAGATATTGTAATGTCCAGTATTATAATTTCCTCTAATTAATGTCCTACAATGCAATTACAATAGCTAGGGTTAGAGTGGTGTCTTACCAAACAGCACATTTCGTTCCATTATTCTGATATAAGTCCTGCAAAATAAGGACAATTGCATATATATATATATATATATATATATATATTCACAGACAAAATTTATCGTTAGCATAATAGAAAATAACAATATTCTCAACCCTTCCCTAGAGACTTAGGAGATCACACATCATATTTGACTTCCTCGACGATTGGAGGAAGGATTACAATAGGGTGCCCTGTTACCCGACCCTAGGCCCAAGGGCAGAAACTCCATCCCCCTTGGCCCCATACCTTAGGGTGGCGTACCTAGTTGGCCTCACCGTTCCCCCTCATTGCCATCACTTCCAACCTGTTGATTATTACGCCCAAGATAATGTCTTTGTATGATGTAACCTATGCCCATTCCACCGCAGGCCTTACCTTACCTTGTGAGGTAATAATCTTAGAGTAGTTAGAGTATAGTTATCCATGCTATTTTATCCATTTATTAGTTTGGTTGGTGATTATAACTTACAACCAAATATATACAGCAATACAAAATAACATTTATTCATATTACTATGAATCAGTTATATTTAATCTGCGGCTGTCTATTAAAGTAATATCATGGAAACCAGTATTATAAATTATTTGCAAATATTTGTATACCATAAATTCCACAGATGTATATATAAATATTAATGCCAAACAATATACAGAATTAAGTAGACAATCAATATTCAATAGGTGGAGAGCAGTAAATAACTGTATATAAATAGACAAGATATCCAATAGACAACGAATTGTAAAATACAAATGGTATTCTTATACTCTCACGTATATATCCAGCCAATAATCCGTATGGAATGGCAAGTACAATTCTATTATTTTGCGCATGAATATACTTACCTGGTACCTATGTTTGATTCCCTATCTTCCGTGCTTATATCTCTCCCTGAGAATCGTTCTCACTTAAGTAGCTATTCTCCTCTGCTTATTAATGTCGTATCTGTTGGTCTTGTTTCAGATTTGTCTTATCTCTGATTTGTCTTTTCTCTAATTTTTATTTTTTCTTGTTCGTTGTGTTCCTCGGTGGAGAAGTAGGACTACCCACAAATACCCCCATCAGCAGCCACATCGGTTCAGGGGTTGTTTCTGTCCTTAACGTGACTTCTGACCAGGAACGGGTATTTGGTCGACTTAACAAGTTGAGTGATCTTCATCCGTTAATTTGTTATTAAATATATTAATGTAAATGTTATCAAAATTACATTATTATTATTATAATATAGAATATAATAAAATATAAATGTATAAATATTAGATATAATTGTTATATAAAAAAACATTATTGAAATTATATTGTTATTAATATATTGAATAAAATATAAATGTTTTCATTATTAATGTTTTGAATAAATACCAACTGATATTAATATATTAAATGAATGATGAATATATATATATATTCATTATTAATATACATTTCCAAATTGGAATCAATTCTTAGACTTAACAAGGGGATATGACAGTCCTCCCTCCCTGAGATTGCTTGTCCTCAAGCAATTTTCAGTTTGGGTGATCAAATATTTCGGGTCCCTCCCAAGTTGCATCTTCCATTGGTAGACCCTTCCGTTTGGCTAGATATTCTTCAATAGTCTTGTTTCTTAGCCTTTTCTATCATACGTTGAGAATAGTTTTTGATACTAGGATCAATTTTCCTTCATCCGTCTAATGGTGGTAATCCTGGGCATGGGGTGATATGTTGCCCCAACACCTTTTTGAGGCGTGACACATGAAACACATTATGAATTCAACTATTGGAGGGAAGCTCCAATTCATAAGCTACTTCCCCTATTTTTCTTATTATTTTGTATGGTCCATGGAATCGGAGCTTGAGCTTTTCAGCTCCACTAACTTTCATATACGGTTGAAGTCTCAAAAAGACCATGTCCCCAACCTCAAATGTGCGCTCAATCCTCCTGTCAGCATATATTTTCTACTGGTTCTATGCTTGATGCAGGTTGTCTTTGAGAGAATTCATGATGTCCACATTATGTTGTATGAAATCCTTAGCTCCTTGTACCCTACTCTCTGATCCGATCAAATCTCAAAAGGATGTTGCCTCATATCCATATAAGGCCCAGAAAGGGCTCATCCCTATCGACATATGGTGAGTGGTATTGTAACAGTATTCTCCCAAATGTAGCCATTTCACCCATCCTACTTGCTACCCTCTAACACGGTTTCTCAAATACCTCTCCAACCATTTGTTAACAATTTATGTCTGTCCATCCATCTATGAGTGATAGCTTGTGCTGGGGGTTAATTCTGTTCCGGCTAACTTGAATATTTCTTGCCAAAATAAGCTAAGAAATTTGGAGTCTTGATCACTGATAATGTTTCAGGGGATCCCATGGAGTCTAAAAACCTCCTTAAAGAATACCTCTTCTACTTGAGGAGCCCTAAAGTCTGTCGATATGGCATTGAAGTGTGCATACTTAATTAGGCGATCCATCACCACATAAATACAGTCTTATCCTTCTACTTTGGGCAAACCTCTGTGAAATCCACAGAGATATATTCCCACTCCTGATTGGGTATGGGTAGTGGTTGAAGTAGTCCTACTGGCTATGTGTGCTCCTCTTTATTCCTTTGGCATTTCAAACATTCATTTATATATTTTAAGACCTCCTTTTTGAGTCCCTTCCATGTGAATCTTTCCCTTATTTGTTTTTAGGTCTTGAAGAACCTTTGATGTTCGAATAGTGGATTGTCAAGATAGGTTTTCAAAATTTCCTTCTTAAGCCTTGACTTTGGAGTGATGTATATCCTATTCTTGTAGAGAATGATGTCATCATAGACCTGATACTTCTCATCTTGTACCTTGCCTTCTATTAGATCACTAGAGAACTGGTCCTTTGCATACTTAGCGATCAGTGATGTTTTCCATTCTATGGTTATCATGGTCATAGAGCCTAGGTGAGGTCTTCGTGATAAGGCATTAGCCACAACATTGTTTTTACCCCTTCATGTACTCAATGTCGAAGTCATATGCTTGTAATTTGCTCACCCACTTTTGTTGTCAATCATTCATGTCCTTTTGGCTTAGGAAGAACCTTGGACTATTGTGATCTGTCTTCACAATGAATCTCCCGCAAATGAAGTATTGTCTGAATTTTTCAAGGGCATGCATAATGGCTAGCATTTCTTTGTCATAAACTGAGTATGTTATTTCTATGTCTTTAAGCTTTCTACATTCAAAGGCTATGGGGTGTTTGTGTTACGTCAACACCGTTCCAATACCTTCTCCTGAGGCATCACAATATAACTCAAATGGTTAAGTGAAATCAGGTATGGCTAGCACTTGGCAAGAACTCATAATTTCCTTAAGCTTTTTGAAAGCTTTTTGTGCTCCCTCGTTCCAAGAGAATGCTCCTTTTTTAGTGAGGTATGTGAGTGGGCCAGTTAATTTTGAGAACTCCTTTACAAACCTTCTATAATAGCTGCATAGTCCCAAAAATCCTTTGAGATAAGTTAGGGTCTTGGGTCTCGGCCAAGTACAAATTGCCTCAATTTTTTCCTCATCTACTTTAACCCCTTGAGCACTAATTTTGTGCCCCAAATACAAAATTTCTTCCATACTGAATTCACAGTTTGATAACTTAGCATACAAGGAATGCTGCTCTAGTACACTTAGTACTTCTTCTAGATGTCTTAGGTGTTCTTCCCATGTTTTTCTATAGATCAAGATGTCGTCAAAGAAAACCAACAAGAACTTCCTTAGCTGTCCTCTAAAAATATGGTTCATGCATGATTGGAAAGTTGCAAGTGCATTAGTTAATCCAAAAGGTAGGACGAGGAGCTCAAAGTGTCCATAGTGGCATCTAAATGTTGTTTGTGGAATATCCTCTTCCTTAGCGTGATTTGTGATATCCTAAAATTAAGTCAATTTTCAACTAGACTGGTTTGTGGAGCTCATCAATTCGGGGAATAGGCTATCTATTCTTAATTGTTTTCTTATTTAGTGCTCTATAATCAATGCACATTCTCATTGTGTCATCCTTCTTTAAGAGTACAACAAATGAGGCGAATGGGCTGGAGCTTGGCTGAATATGCCCCATTTCCAGCAACTCCTTTATGGTGTTCTCAATTTCCTCCTTATATTTACGTGGGTGGTAGTAGGGGGTAGTAACAACTAGTTTTGTTCCTTCTTCTAGCTCAATGGAGTGCTCAAAACCTCTTTTGGGAGGAAGACCTGGTGGAATGTCACTGAAAACCTTTTTGTCTTTTTAATATGGGTTGTATATCTATATGGAATGATTTTCCTTGTATAGTTGATTCATCTAAAATCAAACACTGAGACACCCATTCAACTTGTTCATGCCTAAGGGTTTTCTCCATATTTTTTTATGAGATTAGTCTAGGAGATTAATCAAATATCCCATGTAAAGTGACCTTCCCTTTATGTAAAAAAAACATATCTCTAATTTTGGTAGATCAAAAATAAAAGCAACCCAAGGAATGTATCCAAGGGGTACCTAGAATAATGTCAGTGTACCCCATGTCCACAATAGAGAATTTGTCTTTAACTAGATATCTTCCCAAAATGATGTTAAGTTAGGAGATCTTCCTACTAGGAGTAGTGGATCCATCATCCAAAGTTACATTAAACCCTTTGATATCTTCTGTCTCTAAACCCAATCTTGAAACTAAGTTTTCATCAATGAAATTATGAGAAGCTCTACTATCAACTAGTGATGTTACCTTTTTTCGTGTGATTACTCCCCGAATCCTAACAGGATGATGTTTGGATGCTTTTGAAATGCCGGCCAATGTCCCACTATCTTCATCATCTTCATCAAACTTTGACTTCTTGCTGGGATTTTCTTCTTCTTCCAGTTCTTGGAGAATTGTTTCCATGTTATTAGCTTGGCTCCTCCTTCCACACCTATGACCTAGTTCCCATTTTTCCTTACATCCGAAGCACAAGTTTTTCTTTCTAAGGTCCTTTAGGTTACACATTTATGCCTGGCTGCCCAAGGATCCTTGCATTTGAAACATCAACTCCTTCCTAGATCTTTGTTTTGGTTGCAGATATGTCTATGTTCCCACTTTTCCTTACAGTCAAAACATAATCCTTTTTTCTGTAGTTCCTCTCTATCTTTCTCCCTCTTCTTTCCATATTTATTTTCTTTGTAGGGATACTTAGAGTGTGCCTTTGATGCAAATATTTTGGATTTATCCTTGGTAGGGGTATATCAAACTTCAATGCCTTTTGGATTGCTTCTACCAAGTTTGTTGGGTCTCGGGCACTTATGGTACTCCTGATCGATTCTTTCAATCCTTCTACAAATAGGTAGGTGAGTCTTTCTTGAGAAATTTCTAGTACCATGTTTGACAATCTCTCAAATTTGGAAGCAAACTCTTCCACTGACCCTTCTTGCTTAAGTTAAGTTAATTTCTTGAAGTACCATTGTGGGTGTGTTTGATCAAATCTTTTTATGAGTCGTTGTGTAAATTCCTCATAGTTGTTTATTTGTTGATGACCTTGGGTGATAAGGCCATGGTCACACCACTCAAGGGTCGCCCCCATTAGATGGAGTACTGCAATTTGATGACATTTTCTTCCATCATGGGACTTAATGAGAGGTAGGTGTCTAACTTCTACACCCATGAACGTGTTGTGGTTCTCCCCGATCCTTGAAAGTTAGGACAGTTTACTTTATTCATTTTTCTTTGACGTCTTTATCTTGTTGTGTCTTCCTTTTTTTACTAGAGGTGGCCCTTATTTTGGCATCACAATAGCCTTTAAAGGAGATTTTCTTCCTATGCTCAGGATCAATTCTAAAATAGGCATCTACAATTCCATCAACAACATCCATAGGAGGGTCCTTTGTTTCCTCTTCTTCCCCAAGTTCCTCCCTAGGTAGGAAGGGGTGTAATGTCCCTGCTTGTTTTCCTTATATATATATATATATATATTCCCTGCAAAAACCATCGTTAGTATAAGATTATATAATATTCAACCTATTATTTCTATATTCTCAGTTAATAGGGGGGATTTGATCCTAAGAGCTGCCTCTAGGTCAGGCTTCACAGGATTCCATGTTCTCCGCTTGAAGGATATAAGATTCATTCTAAGCAACCCGGACTATCGGTGCATCTTCCCATAGAGCACTGCTCCTAAGGTTCTCTTGGAAATGATAAACGTTATCCGAGCCTACGCATATGCATATGACTGATATCAGTATATATACTGCTTACATGAGATTAAGGAAACTATAGTAATCTCCACTAGTCCCCTCCAGATATAGGATCAACCCTTAATGAATATTAAATTCATTTGATCTCTATATCATCATAACCAATTAGTGGATACACATATAAATGTATAAGAAATTTTATCCCAAAATGCTGACTCAAATCATAAGAATTAAGATATAATAATCATTTATTTATTATTAAACAAAAACTCAGAGTCACATGTAATTCTATTTTACAGAATATTAACATTATAATATTATATATATTTGAGTGTATATCATATCTATATGTGTGTGAATATACTCTAATAGATTCCAGTATTATATATATATAGTTATACTTGTTAATATGTATACATATTATTAACCACTTATGTGCTATATATATATATATATATATATATATTGATTTACTATAAATATATTTATTATACTACATAGATATGCGCATAATTCTGATTTTATTATTATTATATGTATACATATGTTATTTATTCATATCTATCTATATATTCAGTATAACCTACTGTCAATATATAGACATTACTGAATTGTCTTAGAGTACATACAGTACTTTTCGTATGAGACTGCATTGCTATTTTTTTATTTTGTCCCTGTCAGCACTGACTGTATATTCTTATATACTGTTTTTCCCCGTTCTTGTCAGCACTGATTTCAGATTGTTCTATATCCTTCTGTATTTTCCCCTTTTATCATGCCTCTCCCTTATATACCCGTGTGAGTTGGGAGAGGTCACGTATCTCATATAGGACGCGACTCTAAGTTGCTGTTTTATTATTGAATTTGTTTATATCGTTAGTAATAATATTTGGTATTTATTATATAGTTTTTAGATTTCATATATTAATGAATATTTATTAATATATATTTAATAATTATATATTTATATATTTATTTATTGATATATAATATTATATTAAAAATAAATTATATTATTATTTATTCATTTAATTAATTAATTTTTATTTATTTATTATTTACTTATATATTTATTTATTGAGATATAATATTATATTAATAATAAATTATATTTTAATTTATTATTATTTATTCGTTCAACTGATTTACTTCTATTAGTTATAATTTATTTATATATTTATTTATTGATATATAATATTATATCAATAATAAATTATATTATTATTAATTCATTTAATTAATTTATTTTTATTATTTATTATTAAATCCTATTCAAGAAAGGGGACATCACAGTTTGCCCTTCCCCAAAATTGTTTGTCCTCAAGTAATACAAACCTTCGATGTGAGTGGTGTCTTGCTATGTAACTCTGGTTTCCAATCCAACCACCCTGAAATGGTAATTTCAACTTGAGGTTAGAACTCTGACATATTTAAAAATATAAATTTATCAAATAAGAAGATCATAATATTCAATTTGAAATATTAAGAATAATTCAAAGATGAAACTTATCTTGCTGTGTTGTAGCACTTACGTTCTGTTAAGTGTTACTTTGTTCCAAGAATGCCTTAATCAAATTTGGCACTTGCCAAGAATATTATTGATCAATCCTCAGGGAGAATTTAAATCTGGCTTCCTAATTCTATGAAATCCTTAGGGGAAGTCTAACAAATCAGATTCCCTAACCCTCTTGAGGATCTTCAAGGTTTTGAATAATATAAGATCAATTCTAGAACCATCCTCGGTTATTTCACCGTCTTCTCTAGAGCGCATACCCCAAGGTTTCATCTTGGAAGAGATATCCTCTACCCAAGGCTTTTCATCTTGGAAGAGATATCCTCTACCCAAGGTTGTTCACATATACATAAGTTGACTCGTCAGAATATTCTGACATTATGGTTATAATACCAAATCTCAGTCAAGTCATTCTTATGGAGATTATATCAATCTCAGTCACCACCAAGCATAGCTTGGATCTCATCATTTACGAATATACAATTCATATTTCCACAGTACTATCCATATTGCAGATCAGTACCAAATTGTATGGTTGTGCAATCATAATTGTACTTTCTTACTTTTACCCTACAGGATGGCAGGATCATGCTTTGATACCACTAAATATCCTTGCTTGTTTTCCTTATATATATATTCCCTGCAAAAACCATCGTTAGTATAAGATTATATAATATTCAACCTATTATTTCTATATTCTAAGTTAATAGGGGGGATTTGATCCTAAGAGCTGCCTCTAGGTCAGGCTTCACAGGATTCCAAGTTCTCCACTTGAAGGATATAAGATCCATTCTAAGCAACCCTGACTATCGGCACATCTTCCCATAGAGCACTACTCCTAAGGTTCTCTTAGAAACGATAAACGTTATCCAAGCCTATGCATATGCATATGACTAATATCAGTATATATACTGCCTACGTGAGATTATAACAATCTCGAGACTAAGGAAACTATAGTAATCTCCATTAGTCCCCTCCAGATATAGGATCAACCTTTAATGAATATTAAATTCATTTGATCTCTATATCATCATAACCAGTTAGTAGATACACATAAATTTATAAGGAATTTTATCCCAGAATGCTGACTCAAATCATAAGAATTAAGATATAATAATCATTTATTTATTATTAAACAAAAAATCAGAGTGACATGTAATTTTGTTTTACAGAATACTAACATTATAATATTATATATAATTATATATATATGAGTGTATATCATACATACATATATGTGTATGTGAATATACTCTAATGAATTCCAGTATTATATATATATATATACTCTAATGAATTCTAGTATTTTATATATATATCAGTACATTTAATGTTATATTAACAACTGGTACCTACGGTTCTTATTTTTACGCTGACTGTATATATATATAAATGATTCTGATTTACTATTATTATTAGATGCCTATATATGTAAACTAAATCTGATTATTAATAATAATATATACATATATATTCAATATATATACTTATATATAGTTATACTTGTTAATATGTATACATACTATTAACCACTTCTGTGATATATGTATATATTTTGATTTACTATAAATATATTTATTATACTACATAGATATGCGTATAGTTCTGATTTTATTATTATTACTATATATATACATATGTTATTACCAGTCCCTATTTATTCATATCTATCTATTTATTCATATCTATCTATATATTCAGCATAACCTACTGTCAAAATATAAACATTACTGAATTGTCTTAGAGTACATACAGTACTTTTCGTATGAGACTGCATTGCTATTTTTTAATTTTGTCCGTCAGCGCAGACTGTATATTCTAATATCCTGTTTTTCCCCGCTCTTGTCAGCGCTGATTTCAGATTGTTCTATATCCTTTTGTATTTTCCCCTTATTTTCTCGTGCCTCTCCCTTATATACCCGTGTGAGTTGGGAGAGGTCACGTCTCTCATATAGGACACGATTCTAAGTTGCTGTTTTATTATTGAATTTTTTATCTTATTAGTAATAATATTTGGTATTTATTAAATAGTTTTTAAATTTAATATATTAATGAATATTTATTAATATATATTTATACATTCATTTATTGATATATAATATTATATTAATAATAAATTATATTTTAATTTTTTATTATTTATTTGTTCAACTGATTTACTTTTATTAATTATAAATTATTTATATATTTATTTATTGATATATAATATTATATCAATAATAAATTATATTATTATTTATTCGTTTAATTAATTTATTTTTATTATTTATTATTAAATCTTATTCAAGAAAGGAGACATCAAGGGGGCCTTGTTGGCCTAGAATTTGATACTGTAGGATGGCTAGTATTATTATTTTCAAAATGGTTAGAATTTGTATCCCTCCCATTGTTACTCATGTTTTGGATGTCTTGGAGGAAGAGTTGATTGGTTCTTTCATTCCTCTCACTTTGCTCCATGAGAGCTTGTGTGGTTTGGGTTGTATGTTCCATGAAAGCCCTCAATTCATTGCTCATTTGGTCACTCATGGTGGTAGTAAGCTTCCTCTTCTCTCTCTAATGCTCTTAAAGCCCTTTGACTGGTTTGCATTAACTTCCTCTCACAAGATGGCAGAAAAGGCACTATGATACCACTTGTAATCTCCCCTCTTATAATTTCCTCTAATTGATGTCCTACAATGCAATTACAATAGCTAGGGTTAGAGTGGTGTCTCACCAAACAGCAGATTTCATTCCAATAGTTTGATATAAGTCTTGCAAAATAAGGACAATTGCATATATAGATAGATAGATAGATATTCATAGACAAGATTTATCGTTAGCATAATAGCAAATAACAATATTCTCAACCCTTCCCTAGAGACTTAGGAGATCACACATCATATTTGACTTCCTCAAGGATTGGAGGAAGGATTACAATAGGGTGCCCTGATACCCGACCCTCGGACCAAAGGCAGAAACTCCATCCCCCTTGGCCCCATACCTTATGGGGTGGCATACCTAGAGGGCCTCACCGTTCCCCCTTATTGCCATCACTTCCCTCCTGCGAATTACTACTCCCAAAATAGCGCCTTTGTATGATGTAACCTATGCCCATTCCACCGCAGGCCTTACCTAGTGCCTTTGTATGATGTAGCCCATGCCAGGCCTTACCTAATGCCTTTGTATGATGTAGCACAATCCATTCCACCGCAGGCCGTGCCTTACCTTGTGAGGTAATAATCTTAGAGTAGTTAGAGTATAGTTATCCATTTATTAGTTTGCCTAGTGACTATAACTTACTACCAAATATATACAGCAATACAAAATAACATTTATTCATATTACTATGAATCAGTTATATTTAATCTGCGGCAGTCTATTAAAGTAATATCATGGAAACAAGTATTATAAATTATTTGCAAATATCTGTGTACCATAAATTCCACAGATGTATATATAAATATTAATGCCAGACAATATATAGAACTAAATAGACAATCAATATTCAATAGGTGGTGAGCAGTGAATAACTGTATATAAATAGACAGGATATCCAATAGACAACGTACAGTAAATATACAAATGGTAATCATATACTCTCATGTATTTATCCAGCCAATAATCCGTATGGAATGGTAAGTGCAATTCTATTATTTTGCACATGAATATACTTACCTGGTACCTATATTTGATTCCCTGCCTTCCATGCTTATATCTCTCCCTGAGAATCGTTCTCAATTCATCAGCTATTCTCCTCTGCTTATTTCTGTCGTATCTGCTGGTCTTGTTTCTTATTTGTCTTTTCTCTGATTTGTCTTTTTTCTTGTTTGTTGTGTTCCTCGGTGAAGAAGTGGGACTACCCACAAATACCCCCGTCAGCAGCCACGTCGGTTCAGGGGTTGTATCCGTCCTTAACGTGACTTCTGACCACGAACGGGTATTTGGTCGACTTAACAAGTTGCGTGATCTTCATCCATCAATTTGTTAATAAATATATTAATATAAATGTTATCAAAATTAAATTTTTATTAATATATTGAATATAATAAAATATAAATGTATAAATATTAAATAGAATTGTTATCTATAAAAATGTTATTGAAATTATATTATTATTAATATATTGAATAAAATATAAATGTTATTAATAAAATACCAGATGCTATTAATATATTAAATGAATGATGAATATATATATATATATATTATTAATATACATTTCCAAATTGGAATCAATTCTTGGACTTAACAAGGGGATATGACAGATATTCTAATATGTTTCAATGAAAAAGAAATTTCCATACATCCTTCTTCAAATATGAAGATCAGATATCTCTCCCCTTTTGTTAAAGAGATTTGCTTCCATACACAATGTTTGCTACAAAAGAATAAATAGAAAACAATTTCACCTTAACTTTTTTATTAAACTTTTAGTCTTTTACAGAACTTATCCTCCTTTATCAAGGTTACGAATCCAGAACTTTTTCTCGAACACCTGCAAAGTGCTAAACCTACATTTCATATCAACATTACCATTTTTCAGAATATGATACACCAAGCAGACTCAAGCAATACAAGAGATGCTTTCTGCTCCACTGCTTAGTACCCTCATTAGACATTTCTATGCTATTGCCAAGAGCTGAACAAGGAAAGATGACCGAAACATAATCTAAAAAACTAAATAATAGCTAGGAATAAAAGCAATATCTCTCCATAGCTGTTTGTTGTTGGGAATAATGTTATGTTATTATGTTATGTGTCGTCAGCAATTTGGTAGTCCACCGAAGGGTAGTTGGGTAACGTCGCGACGGTTGGCGTCGCACCCCTTTGGTCCAAATATATTGTATGTACTACCTTCGAATAAGGTAGTATGGTTTTTACAAGTAGTTGATATTGTTGTGATCATTTGTCTACAGGAAGTTGAATTAATAGAAGAACTGGTTCTATGGCATACATTTATGATGTTATGTGTAATTACTTTTTGCATTTAAACAGTTTACCCAGTGAGGCAAACATTTGGCGCCGTTGTCGAATGAACCTGAGAAGTGACGAAGAGTGAATGGCGTATGGAGGATAATGGGCCAACCTGTCGACAATGGTAGTAGGAAGGATGACAATGGACTCAGAGAACTATATGAGGGAGAACATGCCTTGACATCAGACTTTGTGATTCTATTACAAGCGGCGATTGAAACTTACATGAGGGAAGCTGCACAGGAAGAAGTTCCTGAGTGTGCGGTGTGGAACGCTCTGGAAGTAAGTCCCACGGTGAATCGGTTGTTGAACAATCTCCCTCACCTATTGGCACAAACATCCCTCGCCCAGAGGAACTGACGGGAGGAGATTGAGAGAGAACAGTGATGTCAGCAAATCCTCTACAACTACGGGGAGAACAACTGCCGAGAAAAGGAGCATGATGGAACTAGGTGAAGGCGAAGCAAATACTAAACTTTTCGAAGAGAAATAAGAATAAAAGAGGGCACTTCCATATTGTTATGATTATGTCATATGGTTGACATCCATTGTCTACGAGTGATGAATTAATACAAAGTGTTCTTTTGAATATATTATGTTCGGTTACAATTCATGCACAGGAACAAGAATTAATGCACAATTTGTTAAATAAGGATAAAATAAAAAAGAATATATAGAATAGTGTGAAGCCGCCCAAAGAGCTTTGATTCTCGAGCAATAGGCTAAAAGGATACAGAGGCTTAGGCAACTGGCAGAGGAGCGACCCGACGGAGGGGAAGGTAACCAGGCTGAGGGTAACCACTACAGGAAGGAGGGACGTTGTAGGGTTTGGAGTAGTGAAGATCTAATCGAGGAGACTCGACAATGGTTAGATCTTCTTGAGGAGACTCAACATCGGTTAAGAGATCTGTCTCTCACACCGCGCACGGAGGCTAGCGGGACCCAACGGAGTGAGGAAGAGGCCAAGAGAGAAGAGGATATTGGGGCTGCCAGGAGTGTCGGAGGGACACAAGGGCACGGTGGTCAAACACATCCTATAGGCTCTAATCCATCTAGAATGGGACAACAGCGGCGGCGGCGGCGAGGAGACCAACCATGTTGCAAAAACAAAAACTACCGAAGTTCAATGGGGACGGGAAGGAGGATCTTGTCTGCTATTGTCCTACATGTGAAACCATCTAGTTGGCAAACGGAGTTACAAACCACAATGAGTGGGTAACTCAATTCCCTACAACGTTGCGAGGAGTAGCCATCGACTGGTACTCCGACATGGACAAGACAAAAATCAACACGTGGGACAGTCTTAAGAAGGAATTTCAGACTGAATTTCAGCTGCTAAGGGATGACAATGAGATCGTGGCTGAAATCTACAGCACAACGCGAGGGAAAAAGGAGACAATTCGAGCTTATGGTCGGCAGCTCAAGGAACTGTTGGGAAAGATAGAAAGCCAGCCAGCCGACGGGTTAAGAAAAGGTGGTTCGTAGAGGGGTTAAGACAGTCCCTCGGAATAAAATGAAGATAGTTCCACCCACATCGTATGATGACACCTACAATAGGGCAATGGATTTGGAAAGAGATAAAAAAAACCTCCAAGAAGAAGAGAAAGGACAAGGACAGCTTGTCCGACGATGACGACTCTTCTATAGGTAGTAATAGTGACAAAGAGTCCAACAAGAAAGTACAGGACCTCTAGAAGCAAATGCAAAGGATGATGAGAGAATTTAAGACCATCAAGGGAGGTCCCAGCAAGACAGACAAAGGAGAACTTTGGTGTATAGAGTGCAAGTCCAACGGACACATGAAAGGCTTGTGTCCTAAGAAAGCTTTTTTCTGACATATGCTAGTTGATGGGGCACTCTACTAATGAATGCCCCTACAACATGAAAACAAGAAGCCAACAAGTGCTTCTCACTCAGGAACAACCAACAACATCAGGCGATGTCGGCAGTTCCCAAACAAACAACAATGCATATAACCAGTGCGGAGGAAGGACCAACAATAATAATAATAACAATAACAATACAAGAAGCCTGATCCAGTACAACTCGAAGGGCCGACTGATAATCCAATGCAGAGCCTGTAGCCAATGGGGGCACTTTGCCCAAGACTGTCCGAAGGAAGAGGCAGCACAACACTTGTGCAAATGGTGCGGACCGGGAGACCATGACAATGTCAATTGTCCAAAACCCGGCGTCAATCTATTGAATATCGAGGAAGCCATGGGAGGAGTACTGGCCATTACCCGCGCACAAGCAAAACAGGGTACGTACCTAGATCCTTGCACGGAGAAGCAAAGGGCACAGGAGGCAAGAGAGGCGATTGAGAAGGAGACGCGAGCGCGAAAGGAGACACACAGGATGACATGTGCTTCTAGTTGATCGGAGGCAGAGGAGAAAACACTAAGACAAATGCTAAACATGGAGGTATCTATAAGAGTTCAAGATCTCCTTCACACAATGCCTCAACTACGGACGGCCTTGCTGGGCACTCTCTCCCAACCCGGCACCAACACCACCCAACGCATTGGTGAGTCTACAATGGATCCCATGTTGTTGGCGGTGAATACTGACTGGCAAACACCTGGTCCTCATTGAGATGGGCATCCTTGGGACCATCCTGACGGATACCATCGTCAATGGTGGATCGGGCGTAAATGTCCTTTCGGAGGAAACATGGAGGAAGCTCGGAGAACCAACACTCTAGCCTCCTACTTTCAACTTGTTGGGAGCAGATCAACAAGGAATTAAACCTCTTGGGACGTTGATGGCATAACAAGTCAACATCGGCACGCAACCCTTCATGCTAGACTTTATTGTGATCCCACTCAAGAAGAAGGGGTACAATGCTATTCTTGGCAGAGGGTGGCTCATGGCGGCGAGGGTCACACATAACTAGAAAAAGAATACCTTGTCAATGGAGAACAGAGGTTGGAAGTTTGTCATTGACCTCCAGACACAAATGGTGAGCGAGGAGCTTGCGTCCTCTACAGAATCCGACAGAGAGTGGTTGAATGGACAAGGGAGGGGCCGCATGGAACCCAATGATGAAGGGGTATTGAAGCTTGATGAATGTTTGGAGGACGAGACAAGGTTGATGAATGGACTCTTACATTGGCAGATGGAGGATTATGAAGTGTTCCATAACTACATGCTCGAAGTGGAAAAAGTGGAGCAAACATCAGAGGAGTTGTTTCCACCGAAGTATGGAGAATATAAGGAGGGGTAAGCCTAGGTGAATTAAACCCCGGCACACAAGTTTGATGCAGAGAGACCCATGAAGCATAAAGAACCATCCCTGCTGGTCACTAAGGCCAACCCACGGACATACTGATAGGGGATGACTAGAACCCCATTTTGAAGGCCGCTGCATTTAAGATTTTTATGGAATACAAGGATGTATTCGCATGGACCTATAAAGACCTCAAGGGCGTACCGTTGGAACTGTGCATGCACCATATCCCTCTTGTACCTAGAGTTGTACCTGTACGAAAAAGGGTTGTACAGAATGAACAAAAACTAAGCAGCACGATTGAATGATGAGATCGAGCGTATGCTTGAAGCGGAGATCCTCTTCAAAGTGAAAACAAGTCAATGGATGTCGTCGATAGTAATATCTCTGAAGAAAGAGGCCAACTAGATTAGAATTTGCGTGCACTTCAAGTGCCTGAACGCGGTGACCATTAAAGATTTGTTTCCTATAGCATTCACGGATACCATCTTGGAGGAGATCGCCGAGCGCTCGTTCATGGACGGGTTTTCTGGATACAACCAGATATCCATCGCGGAGAAGTTGAAAACAACCTTCGTGGTGGAGGACGGGGTATATGCCTACAACCGAATGCCCTTCGGTCTGTGCAATGCACCCGCAACTTTCCTACAAATAATCCTCCACATCTTCAATAAGATGTCGGTCAAAAATTTCAGAGCTTTTCTGGACAATTGGTCCATCTTCAGTAGGGAGGATATGCGTCTAGCAGCCCTCAGAGAGTGTATGGAGAGGTGCCAGAAGGCAAGGTTGGCAGTCAACCCAAAGAAGTGTTGGTTTATGGTTCTGCAGGGAAAGCTATTGGGTCACATAGTTTGCAAAGTTGGACTGAAAACTGACCCCAACAAGGTCCGTGTGATCGTAGAGATGGAGCCTCCGACAGACATCACAGGTATGAAGTCATTCCTTGGCCACATTGGCTATTACTGACGGTTCATAAAGAACTTCGCCCAAGTTTCTTATCCCCTCAACAGGTTGACACGGAAGGGGGAAACCTATGTGTGGGGTACGGAACAGGATGCTTCATTCGAGGAACTGAAGACAAGGCTTGTCAGAGCACCAATCCTAGTGTATCCCAATTGCGATAAGGAGTTCCATGTTCACGTGGATGCTCTGAACTTTGCAATTGGTGCAACCCTTGCTCTGGGTGGCGACCATGGTCTGGATCACCCCATCTATTTTGCCAGCAGATTGTTGTCCAGGACAGAGAAAAACTATAGCACCACAGAGTGGGAGGCCCTCAGGATGGTGTACGTCATGCAAAAGTTCAGGACTGGCAACACTGTTCACGTTTTATGTGGACCACCAGCCGTTAATAAACCTGGTGAATAAACCTAGTATACAAGGGCCGGTGAGTAGATGGTTGCTACTCCTACAAGAGTTTATGTTCACAATCAATGTGCGGCCCACAAAGAGCCATATAATTCTGGATTAACTCTCTTGGATTAAGTCCGAAGAGCCGTCGGAGGGAGTAAACAATGACTTTCCAGACGCACAATTGTTCCACATTGGAATCCTGTCAACATGGTATAAGAGCATTGGAGAGTACCTGTCCACTTCACAGCTCTCGAGGGACATGCCACCAAGCGAGGGACAAAAGTTAGTATTGAGAAGCCGTACTTTTCAGCTAATTAATGGATTACTATACAAAATGGGGCCAGACCACGTTCTAAGGCTGTGTTATGGAGGAGGTAGAAAGTGTTCTCAAAGAGGCACATGAAGGGCCATCAGGAGGGCACATGGGGTCGGAGACAACGGCACGAAAGGTATTGTTAGTAGGATTGTGGTGGCCCACATTGCACAACAACGCCAAGGAGTGGGTCGTGGGATGTGTCATGTCCCCATTTTGGCTGACATCGTTTGGCATGACAGATTTGCCTATCATCGACTCTCGTAGGCAAATGGTTTGGAGAGAGGGTCATTATGTTGATCATTTGATTGCATATTGCTGACAGAGCCTACATTCGGTAGAGCCTACATCCAGTTTGGGCCTACATGCAGTTGTAGTGGAGCCTACATCTAGAGTGAGCCTACATCCAGTTTGAGCCTACATCCAGTTGTAGTAGAGCCTACGTTCAATCTTGAGCCTACGTTCAGTCATAGTTGGGCCTACATTCAGTTATGAGACATTTGGGCCTACATTGTTATAATTTTGAGTTGAGAAATGTATTTTATTATTATAATGTTATTTTATTATAAAATACATTATAATTGGATGTTTCTAGAAGTTCTAGCAACTTCTCAAGGAAAAGAATAAATAGAGGGCTTGGGCTTTCATTTGGACATGCTTGGATTGGATTCTTTTCTACTTCTTCCATTGTGGAGCAATTTGTAGTCTTTTCGGTCTGCAAATACTATTCGATCTTTGGGAACGATAACTCCCCTAGGTTGGCATAACTGAGGTAGTGAAATACCTACTGAAGGGTTGCATGATTGGAGATGGTACTCAGCCATTTCATGTGGATTTCATTGAGGGTTTGATTTGAGAAGTGGTATTTGATGGAATAAGGGTTTGAATTCATCATTTGCATTGTGAATCAATTGGGAAGAGATTGGAGATTATTCTGGTGCAATTTCAGTTCAGTCCATACCAGGGCCTGGACTTATATTTTTGCTCATATCTCACATACCGGCTGGAGATAATTTTTACGCATTGGAGGGAACATTCATACACCCTAGGCAATCCCTTTCCATACATTTTCGGCAGCTTTCACATTGCACATAAATTAGTACAGGTGCCGTACTGTACGGCCTGTACCTGGGTCTGTACGGCAGGTTGCAGAGGAGCAGTTTGGGGGCAGATTTTGGAGGCAGTCTGTCATCCTGTCATCAGCATCGGTCTTCATCATTTTGGACAACATTAAGTACAGCATCTCCAGGTTCCATTATATCATTTTGTTGTCAATTGATGTGATAGAGTGCTCTGCTGTAACAGCCATATTAGTATTCAGAAATCAGTCTCTGTTATCATTGTAATTGTAATCGGTCAATGCTATATTGTAGTCGGATTGTTATAGTTGAGAGGGTGCATTGTAAGATCATTGCTTATGTGTGACTGTTCATACATTTCTTGTCATAATTCAGTGATTGTAAACAGTCTATAAAAATCTGTCATTTAATCAGACTTGTTATTATCATTGACATAGCAAGGAAAGAGCTTTGGCTGTCATAATATCATAGTGTATTGAATGGAGTAAAGGAACGCTTTGTATGATCATTATATCAGTCATGTATGCAGTCCATTATGTCCAGACATTGGTATATTGTAATCAGTTTGTAGTAATCATAATTTAGTGATATAGTGAGCCATTGCATTGTCTGGTTAGACAATAGCCTAATGTACTGAAATCTGAATTGCAAGTGGTAACAGTCCATCATACATAATCAGTAAACAGTCATCAAACAGTGATCAGATTTGGCATTGGAATTTATATTGTTGTCTAGTGTTGGTATCAGTCATACATTGCAATCAGAATTTGGAGAATATTTGTAGTAAGTCTTTACATTGCTTTGAGATTCATTGGTGCTCATTGTATTACATTTCTATATTGGTATTGATATCTCAACTACATTTGGTGCCCAAAACGATTATCACATTGAAACACATCATTGCAAACAAAACTATTCAGTGCATGCCAAGTGTTTGACGAATTGTCTCAGTTCAGATTTGGGGGGTTTTTAGTGGCCTTTATAGTAAGGGTCATTACAATGTGACACTTGTCAAAGGGTAGAGAAACCATTAAAGAGGGATTTCATGCCTCTCAATCCTTCCCATGCACAGGAACTCTTCGAACAATGGGGCTTGGACTTCATCGGACCTCTGAAGGTAAGTAGGGCTCGGAGGTGCCAATACATTGTGGTGGCTACTGAGTACATGACGAAGTGGGCAGAGGCACGAGCATTGTCGGACAACTCGGCCATGAGCACGACAAAATTCATATACGAGAAAATCATAACAAGGTATGGCATACCCATCCAATTGACTAGTGACAGAGGGAGTCACTTCGTAAATCACGTCATCCGACTCTTGATGACGGAATTCAAAATCTTCCATTCCATGTCCAGTCTGTATTGCCCTCAAACCAATGGGCAGAAGAGGCGACAAATAAGATACCAGTGTACGTGATTTACAAATCCTACAGGGTCGAACAAGAGTACTGGGAGGAAAAATTACCCTCGGTGCAGTGGGCCTACCAAACAACGTACAAGGTGACCACCGGCCAAATACCCTTCCAGTTGATGTACGAGTAGGAAGAAGTGGTCCCAGTGGAATCATGGTGCCAAGCTTGAGGATAGAAATCGAGAATAGACTAGGGATATGGAGAGCCTTCGAGAAAGATTGTATAATTTAAACAAATTGGACAAGCGTCGAATGATGGCGCAGTGGGCTACGGAGGTCGCACAGTTGAGGCAGAAGGCATGGCACGATAAGCACCACAAGCGGGTCCCCTTTACCCCGGGGCAACTAGTATTGAAGTATAATGGGAAAAATGAGATCAAGCCTGGGAAGTTTAAGGTGAAGTGGCTAGGGCCATATAGAGTCTGGATGGTCAGCGATAACAGTGCCATCAAGTTGTGGACGATTGATGGGAAGGAGATTGCAGACACCGTGAACGGGTCAAAATTAAAGCCCTACCACGAGAGGCAAAGGCAGCAGGGTGACTCGAGTCGAAGACACTCCAGGTATTAGAATAGGATTTAAATATTTCAAAAAAAACCAAATTAATTAATTTTAAAAAAGAGGACGCAGACCGTATGGTGGGACCACCAAATGCTGGCAACACCGTCGATGGAACCACAGAACGGTGGCAACATCGTTGGTGCGACCACCGAATGGTGGGAACACCGTGCGGCCCTTCTATACAAGTTCGCAGGGAGTTAAAAGCCACAAGGAGTAAAAGATAGCTATCACAGCTGGAGAATACAAAGTACAACACACACGGAGGGTGTTGGAGACAGGAAAAGAATAGGGAAAAGAGGCGATAGTGATAAGGAGATTTGTAGACCAAGTGAAGTAGTCTGTACAGCACATTTTTTTATTGTAGGTGAAGACATAAAACCCGTGGCACTATACCAGGAAAACGCAAGGACGGTGAGGAGAAAAGGGAGTTGTGGACGGTTATTGACGGGTTGGGGTTTGCACAAAAAGATGAAAGAAAAACTGTTATCAATGGATTCGAGGGAAACAACGCTTGAAAGCACAGTTGCAGGCAAGGTCTAGCATGGACAAATCAGCAAGAGTTTTGCCCTCAAGAGTGAAAGTTGTAGGGAATGTGGATGCCAGCACAAGAAGCAAGAAGAAGCTTAGACCAAACATGCAAGAAGCTGCCTAGAAAGATGTCGTGACACATGAGACGGTGCTATTTGAAGGGTTAAATGGGCTCGAGTGTAGGAAATGGTGGCAAGATACCCCAGAGACCAATTTGGTGGAGGCCAGTTTGAGGAAGGTTGGCGTCCACTGGGCCATTTAGATGTCGGATCTTCTGCATCTGGAACTTTGAGAACCCTCTACGGATTATGATTAACACATTTGACAAGTTCTCAAGGACAAGTACATTTGAGTATCGCAAGCAGGTGATAACAGTTTCATTCACAGCAGCAGACTTCACACGAGTATTTGGTATACCTCGCCGCAATGGGAAAAAGATGGAGATGAAGCCAAAGAAGATGTCCAAGGATACCAAAGAACATTGGATTAAAATGGTATCCCGCACACTTACCCCTGCAGAGATGAACGAGGTGGCCAAGGCTTCTAAGAGTCGACGAATGAAGCAAGCCTTTGTTCTCGAAGGACAATGGTGATGCATCATGGATGTGGTAAAAAGTCGGCTGACAGCGCTTCAGACCTCGCTCTGCCTCGAATCACTTTGATGAACGACATCATGAATGGCACCGTGTATGACTAGGCTTCAGTGATGGCGGAGTGTATGTACAAGTTTATGACTTTGCAGCACCGGACATTTTATATGCCACACCATGCTATTGGGTTGTTCTTGGAGGCCACACTGGCACAGATTCCGACTGAGAAGTTGGAACTGAAGCCTTGAGGCACCTTAGCGCCTGGTGAGCCACCCATCTTCCAATGGAGGTATTTGGATACCAAGATTGCACCCACGGGACAAAAGAGGCAATGCCAGACGATTTTGGAGTCGAAGCCCAAAGACATAGATAGTGGTTGGAAGGCTACCTCAGAGACCTCTGGCGACTCGGGAGATGGTGATAGCTAGATGGTGGAGGATGAGGCAATAGAGTCTGTAGACGCCAGTCCAGCAATGATAGCACCCACACACACACCAATTCTGTTTGCCAGACCTGTCCTGTCAACGACAGCACAGTTGGCTCCCCCAACGATAGGTGGATTGGGGGCCATGGCCGCCATTCTTGCTTTTGGTCAGATGAAGACACCAGTAACCATGACACCAATAGTAGTAACAGAGGTACAATCATTGCTTCCGATGGAGGTAGTTGTGGGATCTTCGGAGGCAACAATAAAAAAGGTAGTTGCCGAGTCCTGACCTGAGGTGTTGGATTGTGGAGATGTACCTAGAAGTGAGTTGGAGCAAGCCGGTGATGAGGAGTCTCCGGAGGAGAGGGCCGGCCAAGTTCATTTGGATGTAGTCGGGACAAATGTAGTGGTCACGATAGATGCCCAGTTGTTGGAGGAATCACCTGTAGTGGGTGATCCCTCTTCCATCGAGGCTATGAGTACTTGGCACAATAAGCGCTTCCAAATGACACCCTTGGCACCAGTTGGAGTTGTAGTACTTTCCCCCCGACGAGATGCACTTCCGAAGGTTGTGGACATGGAGGCAGAGGCCTCACCAGAGAGGGACTCGGTCGTGCACTTGGCAGAGGAGGACCATCTAGTGGAGTTGGTGGGCAACCCAGCAGTGCACTTGGCCGAGCATCGTGCAGTGGTAGCGGACTTTGTTCCAATGGGGTTGTCTATGTATGAGGAACTCATAGCACCTCCAGAGCCTTCGAGGGGGCCAACTGGGAAGGATATCGAGGTGTACCTAGCCAACATGGTTGCACAAGGACATCAGGTAATGGCTTCGGCACAGTCTCAGGCTCTAGAGAGTGTTTCTGAGGATTTGGAACAGTTATTGGCATTTGTGAGAGTTGGTCGCCCTGCAACCTTTGCAGCTAGTTTTGAGTCAAGTGGATGGCCAGCCACAGAGACTGCGGAGATGTTGATTGCTTGGGCCAGTGGTGGACAGTAGAGTGGAGACTCTTGTCCCGAAGATAGAGAAGGCCTTCCGAGAGGGATACTACACCCTGAGGCGCACGGAGTATGTTTCGGCAAGACATTAGGCCGCTCGGGTGGCCATACAAAGAGCTCGTGAGGAGATGGCCACCCGGTTGGAGGCAGTCAAGGGAAACTTGGCTCACCGTACCGAGGAGTAGGTTGGCCAACAGGCAACTTGGGCAACAGAGAGAGCGGAGTTGGTGGCTCGGTTGGAGGCCGTGAGGGTAGAGAAGGTAGCTTTGGAGTCACAATTCGCTGAGGAGAAATCCTCTTTTGAGCAGCAGTTGGTCGAGGTTGGTGCAAAGAGGAGTGCCTTGGAGATTAGTCAGATACAGGCAAGAGAGGAGTGTGACACGAAGGAGAAGGAGCTCCTCGAGGCAGCTATGATGGTTAAGACAGCATTGGAGCATCGGATGATTGCAGAGCGAGACTTGAAGGCGTGGACACAACAAGTGTATGAGCTGCGAGCTCGCTTGGCTTCTCCAGCAGCGCAGCTAGCTTCTTCATCAACGGTGCAACCAGTCTATTCAAGGACGCTCCCTCAGCCCCCTTCTTATCAGTCATGATTTTTGTTATATCTAGTTCACATCGTCTCCGTTTTGTTGTAAGTCATCAGAGATGACTTCTTTTTGGGGGGGGATGATGTTGTCGGGAATAATGTTATGTTATTATGTTATGTGTCGTCGACAATTAGTTAGTCTGCCGAAGGGTAGTTGGCTAACATCGCGACGATTGGCGTCGCACCCCTTTGGTCCAAACATATTCAAATATCCCACTAAGATATTGTCTCAATTCTGATTTTGGTTGTCAATTTTGAATGTTTGACATTTTGTCCAACACTTTGCATGCAACCTTTCTCTCGCTATCTTTTATTTTCAGATTGTATTTGCTTGCTTGGAATGGTTTCAAATGAAGTTTAAATGCTAGCAAATGATTATTAAAAAAATCCAGGCAAAGAACTAAAATACAGATGCAATCTTTTTTAACCATTTGAATGCATACATATGAGTTCTACATGTAAAATGTGCATCTACAGCCAAAAGACATTTCTACAAACACTTGGCATGCATCATTTCAATTCTTTCACCAAGAAAATGTTTACAAACATGTATGCAATTACAAATATCAAATGTGCACCTCTAATTTCATAGATATATGAAATCGTTGCTGTTGAAGGAACCAAACGCAGCCTAGACAAAGGACAAGCTGCTTGGAAGGAGATTGCAGCTCCCTTGAAATTGAACGCAGCCCAAAGAAAAATGTACGCAGCCCATGAATAACACATGCTGCCTCTTACATTCAATTCGTAGCCATACTGGAATAAGATCGTTGTTGTAACATATAAATTCATCACCATTTGAATACAATTAGAGCCTCCGTCTTGAAGCTCTCTCAGAAGATCAAATTCAGAAGTTATTTCACTTCCTCAAATGATTGCACAATTCAAAAATCTCTACTCTCCAATGGCTAAAGACAAAACCCTGGTTTCTTCCTCTCATAAACTTCACCAATTTCAAAAAGCTTAAACAACATAATGAAAATAAACTCATGTGAGTCTTTTATAACTTTTGTGGGAGAACTCGCACACATTTCCAGCCAATGTGGGATAAATATACTTTTTCCTTTTAATAATTCATTTACTCTAATACTTTAATTAATACCTTGGCTTAAGCTTCCAAGAATTAATTAAATAAATGGCCCCTTCCAATGATGACTTAACCCTCAACTTAAGTGAAATTATAAAGTTAAATTATAACTTTATAATAAGCCATTAAATGATTTAATAATAATTTGGCCACTAAAATAATAATAACTCCCAAAATACTTATCTTTTAAATATGTCGTCTAAAACATGAGTCACACCTATTATATCCCCATGTGACCAAATGCACTTTCCAAAAATAGAAAGGGTCCGTCTTGAACAACATTAGGCTTACTATAAATAGTAAACATGGCAAAAGTATAGCAAATGAAGTCCAAATGACGCCAAACCAAAGCATACCAAATCCTAAAGTAGATGCACACTGAAAGAGACCCTCTATCCATCTCCATTAGCCTACGAGGGTCACATGATAGGCTAATCCATCCATAGTCATGGTCACGCTAAAAAGGGGACATTACAGTCTTCCGTCCCCAAGATTGTTTGTCCTCAAACAATCACAGGAATCAAAGAAACACAATGATCCACCCGGATCCCAAGGATAAATATGTATAATGTCCCTGGCGTCACATGCACACTCATGTGATGATAATACTATCCACAATGGTATCCTGAACATACTGTCACCATACCAACAATGGTGACTCACCCAATCCGCAGTGTCAATCCTATCTCTACCTAGATCCCAGTAGAGACGAAACTCACATCCATCCATAACAAGGAAAAATGGATATCCGATTTCAACTGCTAGATCAAAATTCCCTGCACACCCTACCAATCTACCATGAGTAAGAAGTCCATCTATGCAACAGGGACAAGAACTCTCATATCCCAGATATCCAGCATCTGCAAAAACATCATAGATATGCTGCCCCTGCAAGTCACCTCCTGCTAACTTGCAGTAACTAACTCCATCAACTGTAGATGGAGAAAACCCATCCCATAAAGGATGATACAAACTAGGAGCCAACCCACACTGACGTGCAACCAAATCCTCAACCGGTGGGTCAAAAGAGAAATGATGAGTGCTCCTCACTATGTAATCATGGTGAAATGATCCAAACTCTGTCAGAGGCTCATCAAAATCCAACCACGAATCAAGAGATGGCTCCAATCTCTAACTCTGAACAATTGGTTAGGTAGGATCCTGGGAAACCCTCTCAGCAAACCCAACAACAAAATCCCTATGGGGAAGCATTGTAGTCAAGGTATCCACAATCTTTCCCACTAATAGTTGAATACCGTGAGAACCCTGAATGAGAAACCCTCAGAAGTCCCGAAGGACCCTTCCCGCAAAACCGGACTCTCAAGCAAGTACTCCATGAAAGACTCTGCACAGTAGAAATTATAAGAAGCAGCATCGACATGTTCCCCTGCAATCCACAACTGGTCCCTTAGAAACTGTGGCACTGCCAATTGCCTACTGCCATCAATTGTAAGAGATGAAGAAATAGATTTACTTCCAGCAAAAGGAAACAAATCACCCTGAAAGCTCATCCCCAAATCAGATGATACCCTGTCCATGTCTTGTGAATCAAAGGGAGTAGTGTCGGAAACTAGCACACAACTCTCCGACGAATCCACCATTGCTACCTTAGGCCTCTCAGCAACCCAGTCCATATCATCTATCATCGTGCTAACAACTGGAGAACTTGATACCACAAAACTTTCTCTGCAATCCTCCACTGAAGCACTCACCTCCTCTATGTCTACTGCATCTGTCTGAAGGACGGATTTAACTGTATCTCCAACACATTCATCACTGCCAATTGTGGAAGCTAACTCACCACCAACCACCACTATATGCAACTGAACTGGATCTATGGCTGACAAGGCTACATCCGCTCCAACTCCACAATCACCTCTCCCAACTACAACTACGACTCTTGAAGAAACCACTGAGTGCCCTCTAAAGCCTCAGAAGTCGTTGTGAGCTCCTAAGTAAGATCACTCACCTCCTCTTCTTTATGCATCAATGCCTCATATGTCGTACTTCCCCACTCAACAAGGTGATCTCGGTCGGCTACCAACTGTAAATACTTCTGTCTCTAAATCCTGACAACCTCCCGCAAGGAATGAATCTTTGTCAAGAAAAGGTAACCGCCACCATGCTCAACTGCCATAGGAGCACCCCATATGTTTACTTACAACAGCTAACGAGCAGCATCGAAATGGTCGAAACTAGAAGTAATGTCTCTCTCGCCAACTCTAAGTTGGCTAGTCACATGATGACTCTACACAACGGGCCTCCTATGTACAATCTCAAGTGCACTGTCCACACTATGGAAGGAAGCTGTATCCAAAAAACTTCCCTCAAGATCACTGTATCTTTGTGTACTGTCATCCGAGCACACATCTACCAACTGAGTATTGACATCGGACTCATCCTCATCTACCCCCGAGGAAGCTGCTACTAAATCTGACTCGTCACAATCCTCAGCTACCTCATCCTCTATAACCACATGACAATCTACATCCTGGGACCCGTTCTCACTCACTAACAACTCAAAATCCTCCCCCGGGGTCTGATAAATTAAGCATGACTTGCTGCAAGTAGAGTCATCCTCATGAGTCACTGAAGAGGTAACCTCATCTGAAGAACTGGAAGCCCTAGTTGTAACAAACTCCTACCACTCATATGCTTCCCCATCCTCATCCATGAGTCCTTGTAAAAAAGGATCCGGAGACCCACCACCATCACATGATAACGTTGAGTCAACTCTCAATGTCTGATATAAAAGACCAGACTGACTGCAACACAAATCATCCTCACACTCAACATCAGAGGTATCCCCCAATGCTAGTGTCCACATCATCTAACTGAGACCCCTCTACTAACTTTGGCTCCATGCATGCCTCAATGTCATCATGTGAATCATCTATATTGTGGCATAAATCTATGTCACCTAACTCATCTGTAACACTCCCATCATGAGTGTCATCACTGGATAGCTCTATTTCCACATCCTCAATACAGAAAAAGATTCACGTCTCCTATACTGACTCAACACTACAACTGTTGTCATAAAAATCATAGCTGCCAGAGCTCATATACTCCTTGCAGTCCTCAAAATAACACCATCATCTAAGGTGTCAAAATCCATAGTGATATCTACAACATCCTCCACTCTCACACTATCCATGGCATCAACAACAGGCTCACATAATGGACTGTTGTCCTAAAAATCAGACCCTGTGTCACTAACTCTGATAGGCTTGGGATGTTGGAACTCAGTACCACTATCTCCCAACAAGATAGGCACATCCACATGTCCCTGTAAAGAGTCTCCAACATCATGTGTGCAAATAGGACTAGTAGTTGTCCTACCAAGAACAGGATCATCTCCACAATGATCAGTAGCTATTGAAAACTCATCATGAAGATTTCAGGACATCTCACCTGTGAAAACCTCTCGTTCTTTTCCTGCATTCTTCGTGAAAAAAACTTTTTGAAGAAGGAAACCATTAAACTAGTTGCCTTGTCAATAGTCGCTAGATCTGAAAGTTGTGCTTTTAGCCTTTCCTAGGTTTGCCTCAATTACTCCATTTCGTTTTCCAAGGCACTTGTTTGTTTCATGAACCGTGACACACTGCTCAACTGGTTTCCAAATTTACTTGGTTTTTTGTATTTATCCATGACTGAAATAAAGCTAGAGTGTTGATCCCTCATAAATCAAATGTGGGAACTAAAGATTTCCAAACCCCACAAGATGGCAAGTAACCGCTCTGATACCACTATAATATCTCACACCAAGATATTGTCTCAATTTTGATTTTGGTTGTCAATTTTGAATGTTTGACATTTGTCAAAAACTTTGTAGGCAACCTCTGTCTCGCTGTCTTTTATTTTCAGATTGTATTTGTAATGTCCCCATTTTTAATAAATTATTTTTAATTAATTAATGGTCCCATAATTTAAATAATATTATAAATGGACCTTTAATTAATTAATAAAAGGGGGCCCATTTTTATTATTGTTGTCCGTAGGTGTTTTCCATGTCGGTGTTCTTTTGTAAACCCTCGGGAGTTCTACGAAGGGGTATTTATGACCAGCATGTAGGTAGTTGGTATGCATCTTGGAATATTTTGTCTTTGCGAATTCCAATTGGAGTTCTGTTGTTTGCCATTTCTGAGGTGAAAGATCCTCCCTATTTGGTTTGTTGCAGTTTCAGTGGTTCACAGCCACCCTAGTCTGGCATCGGGAATATCACTCCAATATTTCACTGTGCGCCAAATCTATTATGTTTTATTTGTTTCGAATATCGTAAATCTGAAACACCATCTTTGTATACATCTGCGAAATCTATTTGTATTTTTGGCTTTTATGCAACTGGTGGCATCGTTGGTACTTGGCATTTGGCGTTATGTGGCACTATTATTGTTTGAATTACTTCTAGCATCACTAGCTTTGGTGTTCATCTCTAATTGGGCAATCTGGAGTTATATTATTTTTTGTGCATCCATTAAATCTGGTTTTGCGAATACTACCCTCAAGTAAGCACAATACAAATCATATCCCCACCCGTATGGCCTCAAATCATATCTCCATCCGTACATATAGCCACCGTACGGCCTTCTGGTCCTCACCGTATGGCCCTCTTGGCATCATCGTACGACCTTCTAGTCACCACCGTACGGTTCTCCTGGCATCATCGTACAACCTTCTTGCCATCACCGTACGGCCTCCCTACTATTGTACAGCCTCCTTGTGTGCAAACGCCTCCAGGGCCGAAATCACCTCTAGAACTGAAAACACCTCCAGACCAAAATCACCTCCGAGACAGAAACACCTTCAGGACATTATAGTGGTATCAGAGCTGGTGATCTTGCCAGCCTATTGGGCTGATTGAGATATTTTGGGATTTGGATCACACCATGGCCCCCAGTAGTGATGGACATTGGTGGTTGAAGGCACTACAAAAGATTGGCAAAGAGCTCAGAGAGGGTGTTGATCTTCCATTAGATGTATTGGAAGTATGTTTGTGTAAGGTGGACCAATTACCTTCAAGATTTATACAGAGGATCCTTTCTCCGATTAAGAATGCCTTATGTCAACCTAGGCTATTGAGACACCATGACAAGAAAATGAAGTTGGTTGTTGCAACATGTCCCAGTGAGATCTTGAGAATCTAGGCTCCTAGAGAACCAAATGATGACAACACCATGATAGAGATATTGCATTTGATTGTTGACAACTTTCAAAGCCTTGATGACTTCAGTGGTGACCCTTTTGGCAGGAGATCTACAATATTGGAGAATTGTGCAAATGTCAAAGTAAGTAACCTCCTCTTAGATCTAGAGTTGAAAAACTTGATCCATGATATGTTTCATCACTTCTTGGTCATAATTAAGGAGTGTCATGATACTAAGGTTTTGGTTGCTATGGAGAGCCTTATGATTTCGTGCATTGAAGAGATGGATGAAACATCCCAACCTATCATATCTATGTTGTGGGTTGTTCGTAACCTAGAATGTGTCCCGTCTATGGCAGCGTGTAGATTAGTCAGTAATGTATTCAAGCATTGTGAAGAAAAACTAATATCTCATTTGCACAAGTGGGAGAAAGTAGATGACGACTAAAAGGGCATTGCATTACACGAGGGTGAAGGCATGATTACGGGGTTGCTCCAAGAGGATCTGTTAACTCTTTCTACTACACCTACACATGGAGAAGTTGCTTGCATGGATCTTGCCAAGACAATCTAGACAGATCAAGGTCACATAAGTTGTGTCACTACTCCATTTCATGAGCTAGGCCTTCAGTTCGTTGAGTATGGAGCCCTTCCTTATGTGCAGCAAGTTGTATCCGTCGCAGAGGTTATGACTACTGTCAGGAATTTGTCCGCCACCAAGGTTCTCTTTATCGTCGTTGCTGCCGAGGTTCTCTCTGTCGTCGTCGCCACTGAGGTTCTCTCTGTCACCATCGTCGTCAAGGTTCTCTCTGTCACCTTCAAGAACATTATAGCCCCCTTCGGATCGAGATCTCCTTCGGGCCGAGATTGCCTTCGGGCCAAGATCCCCTTCAGGCCACGATCACCTCTGGGTCGAGATTGCCTTCAGGTCGAAATTCCCTTCGCACTGAGATTGCCTTCTGGTCGAAATTCCCTTTGGGCTGAGATTGCCTTCAAGTTGAGATCCCCTTCAGGTGAGATTTCCTTCGGATCGAGATTCCCTTCGGGTTGAGATTGTCTTTGGGTCGAAATCCCCTCCGGCCCGAGATCACCTCCAGGTCGAGATCCCCTTCGAACCAAGATTGCCTTCGGATCGAGATCCCCTTCGGGCCGAGATTGTCTTCGGGTCGAGATCCCCTTCGGGTCGAGATTGTCTTCAGGTCGAGATCCCCTTCGGGCTAAGATTGCCTTCGGATCAAGATCCCCTTTGGACCGAGATTGCCTTCGGATCAAGATCCCCTTCGAACCGAGATTGCCTTCGGGTGAAGATCCCCTTCGGACAGAGATTGTCTTTGGATCCAGATTACCTTCAGGCCGAGATTGCCTTCAGGTCGAGATACCCTTCGGGTCGAGATTGCCTTCAAGTCGAGATTGCCTTTGGGTCAAGATTGCCTTCGAGCCGAGATTGCCTTCGAGCCGAGATTGCCTTCAGATCGAGATCCCCTTCAACCCGAAATTGCCTTCGGATCGAGATCCCCTTCAGGCTGAGATTGCCTTTGGGTCGAGATCCCCTTCGAGCACAAATTGGCTTCGAATCAAGATCCCCTTCGGGCCGAGATTGCCTTTGGGTCGAGATCCCCTCGGGTCGAGATTGCCTTCAGGTCGAGATTGCCTTCGAGTCGAGATTTCTTTCGGACCGAGATTGCTTTCGAATTGAGATCCCCTTCGAACCGAGATTGCCTTCAGGTCGAAATCCCCTTTGGGTCGAGATTGCCTTCAGATCAAGATTCCCTTCGGGCCGAGATTGCCTTCGGGTCGAGATCCCCTTCGGGCTGAGATTGCCTTCGGATCAAGATTCCCTTCAGGAAGAGATTGCCTTTGGGTCGAGATCCCCTTCAAGCAGCAATTATCTTCGGATCAAGATTCTCTTCAGTCGAGATTGCCTTTGGGTCAAGATTCCCTTCAGGTCGAGATTGCCTTCAGGCCGAGATTGTCTTCGGGTCGAGATTCCCTTTGGGCCGAGATTGCTTTCGGGTCAAGAGCCCTTTCGGGCCGAGATTGCTTTCGAGCCAAGATTCCCTTCGGGTCGAGATTCCCTTCGAATCGAGATCCCCTTCGGCCCGAGATTGCCTTCGGCTCGAGATTCCCTTCGGGCCGAGATTGCTTTCCAGACGTCTCACAAAATTACCTTAGGGCAGAGATCGCCTTCGAAACATTACAATAGTGTCGGTGTCAATGTTTGTGTCTATGGCCATACTAAAAGAGATTGTTGAACATGAGGGCGTGAAAGATTTCATGGATTGGCATTGTTGGGATCCTGGTGAAGGGCATGGCAATGTTTATATCAGAGTGGCGCCGCGAAAGCGTGATGATGGTTTACTCGTCCCAACTAAATCCAACTATGTGCATGTGGTCCAAAATCAGCACAGAGTTTTCAACGGATATTGCTACCAACGTTCGCACTTGGCTTGGGATCTGAGCATCGATGTGTTTGATGTTTGGCTTCACTGGGATCCTGGTGACTCTGGGCATGGCAACAATTATATCAAAGTGAAGCAGTGGAAGCTTGATGGAGAGTTACTTTTCTCGCTTACTTACAAGCGCATGTGCGTGGTCATGTTGCGGCTTGAGGGTTCTATTGGATACAGTTATCAGTGTCCGCGCCTAGTTTGGAATCCTGGAGTATTGATGATGGATTGCTTGAGGGCAAGCAATCTTTGGGCGGCGAGGATTTGTAATGTCCCCATTTTTAATAAATTATTTTTAATTAATTAATGGTCCCAGAATTTAAATAATATTATAAACGGACCTTTAATTAATTAATAAAAGGGAGCCCATTTTTATTATTGTTATCCGTAGGTGTTTGTCGTGTCGACGTTCTTTTGTAAACCCTCGGGAGTTCTCCAAAGGGGTATTTATGACCGGCATGTAAGTAGTTGTTGGTATGCATCTTGGAATATTTTATTTGTCTTTGCGAATTCTAGTTGGAGTTCTGTTGTCTGTCATTTCGGAGGTGAAAGATCCTCCCTATTTGGTTTGTTGCAATTTCGGTGGTTCACAGCCACCCTAGTCTGTCGTCGGGAATATCACTCTGATATTTCACTGTGCGCTAAATCTGTTGTGTTTTATTTGTTTCGGATCTCGCAAATCTGAAACAACAGCTTTGTATACATCTGCGAAATCTATTTGCATCTTTGGCTTTTATGCAACTGGTGGCATCGTTGGTACTTGGCATTCGGTGTTCTGTGGCACTATTATTGTTTGAATTACTTCTGGCATCACTAGCTTTGGTGTTCATCTCTAATTGGGCAATTTGGAGTTATATTATTTTTTGTGCATCCATTAAATCTAGTTTTGCGAATACTACCCTCAAGTAAGCACATTACAAATCATATCCCCACCTGTACGGCCTCAAATCATAATCTCCATCCGTACATATTCAACCACTGTATGGCCCTCTTGGTATCATCGTACGGCCTTCTAGTCCTCATTGTACGGCCATTCTAATATCACTGTACAATCTTCTGGTCCTCACCATACGGCCATTCTGATATCAGCATACGTCCTTCTGGTCCTCACCGTACGGCCCTCTTGGCATCACCGTACGACCTTCTGGTCACCACCGTACAGTTCTTCTAGTATCACTGTACGGCCTTCCTTCCATCATCATATGGCCTCCCTACTACCGTACGGTCTTCCAATGTGCAAACGCCTCTGGGATTGAAATCACCTTCGGAACCGAAAACACCTCCGAACCAAAATCACCTCCGAGACAGAAACACCTTCGGGACATTACAGTATTTGCTGGCTTGGAATGGTTTCAAATGAAGTTTAAATGCTAGCAAACGATAATTAAGAAATCCAGGCAAAGAACTGAAATACAAATCCAATCCTTTTTAACCATTTGAATGCATACATATGATTTCTACATGTAAAATGTGCATCTACAGCCAAAAGACATTTCTACAAACACTTGACATGCATCATTTCAATTCTTTCACCAAAGAAATGTTTACAAATATGTATGCAATTACAAATATCAAATGTGCACCTCTAATTTCATAGATATATGAAATCGTTGCTGCTAAAGGAACTAAACGCAGCCTAGACAAAGGATGAGCTGCTTGGAAGGAGATTGCAGCTCCCTTGAAATTGAACGCAGCCCAAAGAAAAATGTACGCAGACCTTCATAACACACGCTGCCTCTTACATTCAACTTGCAGCCATACTGGAATAAGATCGCTATTGTAACATATAAATTCATCACCATTTGAAAGCAATTAGAGTCTCCGTCTTGAAGCTCTCTCAGAAGATCAAATTCAGAAGTTATTTCACTTCCTCAAATGATTGCACAATTGAAGAATCTCTACTCTCCAATGGCTGAAGACAAAACCCTAGTTTCTTCCTCTCATAAACTTCACCAATTTCAAAAAGCTTAAACAACATAAAGAAAAAGAACTCATGTGAGTCTTTTATAACTTTTGTGGGAGAACTCACACACATTTCCAGCCAATGTGGGATAAATATACTTTTTCCTTTTAATAATTCATTTACTCCAATACTTTGATTAATACCTTGGCTTAAGCTTAATTAATACTTTGGCTTAAGCTTCCATGAATTAATTGAATAAATGGCCCCTTCCAATGATGACTTAACCCTCAACTTAAGTGAATTTATAAAGTTAAATTATAACTTTATAATAAACCATTAAATGATTTAATAATAATTTGGCCACTAAAATAATAATAACTCCCAAAATACTTATCCTTTAAATATGTCGTCTGAAACATGAGTCACACCTATTATATCCCCATGTGGCCAAATGCACTTTCCAAAAATAGAAAGGGTCCTTCTCGAACAACATTAGGCTTACTATAAATAGTAAACATTGCAAAAGTATAGCAAAAGAAGTCCAAATGATGCCAAACCAAAGCATACCGAATCCTGAAGTAGATGCCGACTGAAAGAGACCCTCTATCCATCCTCATTAGCCTACGAGGGTCACATGATAGGCTAATCTATCCATAGTCATGGTCACGCTAAAAAGGGGACATTACATATATTGTACGTACTACCTCCAAGTAAGGTATTATGGTTTTTACAAGTAGTTGATATTGGTGTGATCATTTGTATACAAGAAGTTGATGAATTAATAGAAGAACTGGTTCTCTGGCATACATTTATGATATTCTGTGTAATTACTTTCTGCATTAAACAGATTACCCAGTGAGGCAAAGACTGTTTTCCTTATATAAATAATCTTTTACTTCTTTGTCTTAGGCTTTACCAAGTAACTAATTTGTGCCTTCCTTAAACACTATCTTGTTTATATGTATCGTTGATGTCCTTGGAAGTCCCGTTGGTCATTACAATCATTTCAGGGCATAATATCTGGGATAATTTCTTTATTTCAAGATTCTGCTCTGTACTCTATTCTATTACAAAATTTCAACAAAAAAGAAATGAAATAAGGCAAAATTGTAGTTCTATAATGCACTCAGAAAAGATACAAGATCACGCAAAAATGTTGTTTCTCCCAAAATTTTATCTCCATATATTTGCTCTAATATTTTATCTAGGGTGCGACAAGAGAGAGAAGAAAGAGAAACCATAGTGAGCAGTTAACCTGCAAACAACCTAGAAGGTAGCATAGGATTCATTACTCAAATCTTCCATTCCTAGATTTTAAAGTACAAGTAAGGTGAAAACAGAAAGGACGATTTCACTAAGCATCAGAATTTATATTTTCAGGAGAATATGTTTTCATAAGTCAGCAAATAAGCATAATTACCAAACAAGGTTGATTCAATTTAGCTTACCCGCATAGCCTTTAAACCACTGTTCACTACCGCAGCAGGCAAAGATGTCAAGGCAAACGCTATTAGATATTTGAAGAAATTGGACCAATTCTGTTGCAATAAAGTAGTAAGATGTAAACAAGTATAATTTACAAGTAACACTTCCAAGATTTAGAATATGACTCGACTAGTACCTTTGATATGATTGCTTGTGCCGATTTTCCTTCTAATGAGGCAATCCTATCTGTGCAGTTTAATCAGATTATACATTAGGCATAAATCAAAGTTTATCAATTCTGCTTGACTATAAGACATCAATAAAAAAGGAAATAATTTATAAAAACATTTCCAAAATCTCCTAGTGCTCAATAATTGAATGAATCAATAAAATGCAAATCAATCGAGTGTATAAACATTTTCCTTACTATTCTAATCAACATTGGTGAAATAATGCCAAAATAATTATTTGAGAAAATATAAATTGCCTCTAGCCTACAACATAGACAATAAATGATTCCTTTACAAGCTTAGTGTTTGCAATTATAGACACTAACTAATTCCAAGTTATATAATTTTTTTATAACCATTTTGTGAGTGAATGTTTTCTCTTAATCAGAGATATCATCAGTAAGTACCAAAAATTCATAATAGGAGCATATACTATTCTGCAACTACAAAATACATCAAAAACCTGGTCTGAGTAAAACATTCTGTAGCGGGCCAAGTTCAAGGATCAATCATGAGATGAAGAATGGACCATTTTCATGGATTTCTTCAAAGTCACCCTGTGGTTTCCTTGAGATACATGTCTGTAGTTCAGGTTAATGTTAAAGATCATGAACGAATTAAACATGACAAATCTTGAGAGAGAGACTCAAGTTTCATGCCACTACTACAAACCAGTTGCATTTTAACTACAGTAGTAAAATGGCATTGCCAATTAAAATACTTAAAATGAAAACATTAACAAAATGGAATCCAGACACCTTAGAAGTCCACAAGAGACATCGATCCCCACAACTAAGCACCAACTCACCAAGAGACGCCAATCTTTCTGAAAACGAGGCACCAACTTCCAAAAGGATTAAGTGATAGGTGATTGATCTTCTTCTTGAATCAGTTCTGATCCTCCTCCATAACTCTGCTCAAAAAGCTTCTTGAAATCGACTTGTAATTTTCAATATTATTCTGCTCATAGATTTGTAATAATTTACCCTTAAATGCTGCTCTTAGGTCTACAATAGTTCACCTTTAATTCTGCTCTTAGGTCTGCAATTATTCACCTTCAGTTGTGCTCTTAGGTTTGCAATAATTCACCTTCAGTCCTGCTCTAACATTTACCTTAGATCT
Source organism: Chamaecyparis obtusa (assembly GCA_027943335.1). Classification (NCBI taxonomy): domain Eukaryota; kingdom Viridiplantae; phylum Streptophyta; class Pinopsida; order Cupressales; family Cupressaceae; genus Chamaecyparis; species Chamaecyparis obtusa. The sequence continues at coordinate 91,127 of BSBK01006263.1, read as the reverse complement.
GCATCTAAGATCTGCTCTAAATTTGCTATGAATGGGAACATATTAATTAAATTGCTTGATGATTTGAACCCCAGATGAACTCCTTTTTATGTATGCAAGTGCGCCCCTTAATCCAATGAATGCAACCCCTCATATAGGTCGGCCAAGATAGCATTTTCTTTAACTTTTAATTCCTTTCACTATGGTGGGCACCCAAACCAAGGGAGGTTGGACACACCAAACAAGACATATTCTGCAAAAATTAAAACATTGCTTTAGCAAAGGTGAGTGCCACAGTCAAGTAGGGGTCAGCCCCTACTTGTACAATTAAATATTGTGTGCCCTCCTCATAAAGGGGACGCCCTCAATGGGTTTGAGTGCTTGTTTGGGCATCAATGACAACATTTTGCAGATCTATCCACCATTAATTTTGCTTGCCTTTGACATCAATGACAACATTTTTTTAACGGGGGATGCATTTATGGGATGACAAGGGATGGGAGGCCTTTTTTGAGGGCATGCAAAGAAACGGCAATTTAAAAAATGGTTAAAATATTAAAATATTAAAATTTTCAAATATTCATATGATAAGACAATCACCATATTCATCATATGACCATATCATAAAACATAAGAGCTGATTTGAAAATTCACGAGTTAACATAGAAATTAATCAATTTAATCTCTAATCATTTAATTTTTCATTTAAAATGAAAATGCTGGAAAACACTAATCTTGGGCGTCTAACACTCCAGTTGGAGATTTGTTGAAGCTGGAGCAGATTCAGAAGAGATTTGGTGACTAGGAGGTTCTTACACAAATCGCCCTTGATCCTTTAATGCCTAGTATGGAACTGGAAACATTTCTGAGCATTCCTTTATTAATTTGAAGTCTTTATCAGGTCCGATTTGTGATTTAAATATGATTCATAATACTATGTGAGAGTTTGATGAAGCTAGAATGAAGTCTTGTTATAATCAGCACAATATCTCCAATGTTATGTTTGCAAAGTATCATGTTTTAAGTTTGTATCTTGTTTGAATGCAATCTGAAAGTAAGCATCAGCAATATCTGTTCATTGGTTTCCTGTCTAGCAACACTGTTTCTTGGTTTGAATACAATCTGAAAGTAAACAACAGCAAATTTTCCTTTGGAAACAAACTTGCAAACAAACAATACTTCAAAAAATCAGGGCTGGTTATTACAAAAACATCTACCCACCCAAGAAATGACAGATTCTTAGATTGCTATTTGATTTCTATGGATATATCAATCACCGTGATTCTTAGATAGTTATTTGATTTCTATAGCACATATCAATTAGTATTATAACTTGTTTAATGTTATTAATAGTTTCTTGTCAATATGTATTGATATATCCAATCATCTAGAGGATTTGTACGGTGTCAAAAAATTGTAGTTTGTTGTGTTACATGTCCTGCAGCTCATTGCAAATGATATCATTATCTGTATCGTTCAATATTACTTATGTAGTGGGGCCATGATCCTTGTTAGTCCACATTTTGTAAATTCAACCTAGCATACCTCAACTTCTAGCAGCATTAGTGTTTAGCATATATCCTTTAACATACTTTTTCATGAGTCAACACTAGTTTAATTTGTGGAAATTCAAATATATTCATTTACACTCAGAAATATGGTAGAAATGTGACAGGGAAAAACATCAAAGGAAACTATAATAAGTTCTTCATTAAATTCAATATAAAAATACTTATTTTCTGAGGAAATAGGTTAACAATAGCAAAAGACAGTGTCCATGAAAAAATCTATTCATAATCAGAAGTTATGGCAAACCTGTAAGCAATGTACGACTATATAAGAAGCATGTTTGGACAAGAATGAAAAAAGCTTCCTTGGACCAAACATGTGGAACACACAAGCGTAAGATCTCACAGAGTCGTTTAGCAAATAGTGCATTCACTGCAACCTGAACAAATGTGTGAATTAGAATTTCATGTAAGAAACTAAAATCATTGTTTAACTTTATATCACTCAAATGCAACTAACAGAAAGACAGTAATGACCAAGACTTCATGAATACATTTATAGGGCATAATCATCTGTCCTTTTAGTAATCAGCAAGCAAATAATATCTGCAGCAATTGAGATTTTAATCATAATGAACTAATAAGAAACCAGAAAAAAATGAAGCAAATGAGAACAGATTCATCAGAAATCACTAAAATTAGAGCCTTTGACTATATGCTTACTTGCATTGAAATACTATATTCATTATCTTACGATAAAAGTCTGCTCTGTAACAGTAGTTCTGTCGTTAGTCCCATTCTAATCAAGCATTGGTCACATTTTAATGGCAAAAAATACAACACCAAGAAATAGCAAATGCTCACCATCTTCAAGTACAGGTGTCATGACCAAATAGTGCTTGGTAAATCAACTCATCCAACAATTGCAGGTAAAGACAAGGGCAAATTCGATGAGCGTAATCATGAAGCCGTTAACCTCATCAAGTTGTCTGTCATAGACAAGATACTTCCATAAGTTCCCTCGGGTAAGACTTCTACAGAGATTTGGACTCATCTGAAATCTCTGCACGAACAGTCAAATAAGGGCAGGGCCTTCTTCCTTAAAAATATGTTCTCAAACATGATGGATGAGAAAATGTCTTTGTAGGATCATTTGATGAAAATCAAAGATATTCACGATTGACTGGAGGCCATTGGTCACAAGATGGAAGAACAAGATATCGTTGTCATTACACTGAAAAGCTTACCATGGTCCTATGAGCATTTCATAGAAACTCTGTGTTGTTTTTATGATTAGATTATTAAAATGCAGAAGTAAAGTAATTTACACAAATTTACACAGCATATACCCTAGGAAAACCTTCCAAATTTGAAGGTGAAAAACCCAGCAGCAATATCTCTTGTATATTTTGAAATTAATGATTACAATATGACCAAGTTATGTGAACATTCACAAGGCCTGATCTGCAACTGTAATATCCTTCGTCTCCTTAATACAATCTTCAATCTGAATTGACTATCGTATATATGTAATCGCAGTATATATGTGTGTGTGTGTGTGTGTGTGTGATCACTGTAAGTATATATATATGACCGCTGAAGGTATGTATTGATTTGCAATGTATATTCTTCTCTTCGGTGGTTTATAAATGATTTGTGAACCACTTTATATATATTCCTTCATGACAGAGACGTCAGTTTGGACAGGATGTGTCTTATGCGATATGGAGATCGCACCCTTCCAAGTCGTGACTGATGGTTATCAACTCGCACCTTTGTTATGTTAACCGCTGGCTGTAGTTTATGTCTCTTCAATGGTAATCATATATTTGTTATTAAGATCGTGCCTTTTAATGTCCTTGTCTTATTAGATCGATACCACTGTAATCAGTCGATACATAATTAATTAATTGCTGAAGGTAAGTCTATAATTAATTATTGTCTCAAGTGACGCGATGCATCACTTGAGATGATTAGATAATCTCTGGTTCGTCCTCCCGATGCTAACAACACTCCCTCTTAGCTAGGGAGGTATCTACTCAGATATTTGAGTTATATAGTAATATTCACCATGGCTACTCCCAGAGGGTGGGTCCATCATGGCTACTCCCATGAATGAAAATGCAAATGAACACAAGTGCTCATCACGAAATCACTCAATGTGATGTCGTCATCTCATCATGACATTCACCATAGCTACTTCTAGAGGATGAATAAACACAAGTGCTAAGTCATGGAGTCTCTCACATGACATCCACCATGGCTACTCCCAGAGGGTGGATCCACCATGGCTACTCACAAAGGGTGGAACAAGGGCTTGCACCTCAAACTTCTCCCGCACAGAGAAGAATGCATTAACAACGGCTTACACCTAAAACTTCTCGCTCAGAGAAGAATGCATTATAGTACACCTAAAGGAATCATTGATGTTGAGACTCCCTCTCAGCAAGGGCTTCATTCTCCACAACTCCAAGCCTGTCACGAAAATGTACAAACTTCACTCTAGCAAGGGGCTTGGTGAGAATATCAGTCGTCTGATCATTAGTGCTGATGTACTTCAACTCAATAGCATTCCTTTGAACCATATCTCTAATATAGTGATATTTGATCTCCACATGCTTTGTTATGTCATGAAACACAGAATTGACACAAAGTTTCACACAACTTTGTTATCACAATGAATAACTGTAGGATCCAATGATTGTCCAAACAATCCTGCAAGAAACTTCCGAAGCCACATTGCTTCTCGTGCTGCTACACTAGCTGCAACATATTTTACTTTTGTTGTACTTTGAGCAACACATGACTATTTCCTACAGCACCAAGAAAGCATGGAAGATCCCAAACTAAAGCAACAACCAGAGGTGCTCTTCCGATCAGTAACACTTCCTCCTCAATCAGAATTTGTATAGCCCTGCAAATCTAAGTCCGCACTCGAAGAATACTGCAAGCCATATCCAACTGTGCCACACAAGTATCTCAAGATATGCTTGGTTGCAACTAGATGTATCTGTCTAGGTTTACACATGAACTGACTAAGTTCACTCACTGCATAGCATATATTTGGTCTATTGCTAACTAGATACATCAAGGATCCAATCAATTGTCTATACATAGTAGAATCTGCAAGATCTAAACTAGTTGTTGATTCACTCAACTTCTTCAAGTTAGTTTCGATCGGTGTAGACATAGATTTGCAATCTAACATCCCAAATCTCTTTAAGATGTCAATGGTGTATTTTCCTTGACTTAGGATGATCCCATCAGACCATAATATTCACCATGGCTACTCCCAGAGGGTGGGTCCATCATGGCTACTCCCATAAATGAAAATGCAAATGACCACAAGTGCTCATCATGAAATCACTCAATGTGATGTCATCATCTCATCATGACATTCACCATAGCTACTTCCAGAGGATGAATAAACACAAGTGCTAAGTCATGGATTCTCTCACATGACATCCACCATGGCTACTCCTAGAGGGTGGATCCACCATGGCTACTCACAAAGGGTGGAACAAGGGCTTGCACCTCAAACTTCTCCCGCACAAAGAAGAATGCATTAACAACGGCTTACACCTAAAACTTCTCGCTCAAAGAAGAATGCATTATAGTACACCTCAAGGAATCATTGATGTTGAGACTCCCTCTCAGCAAGGGCTTCATTCTCCACAACTCCAAGCCTGTCACAAAAATGTACAAACTTCACTCTAGCAAGGGGCTTGGTGAGAATAACAGTCGTCTGATCATTAGTGCTAATGTACTTCAACTCAATAGCATTCCTTTGAACCATATCTCTAATATAGTGATATTTGATCTCCACATGCTTTGTTATGTCATGAAACACAGGATTGACACAAAGTTTCACATAACTTTGGTTATCACAATGAATAATTGTAGGATCCAATGACTGTCCAAACAATCCTGCAAGAAACTTCCGAAGCCACATTGCTTCTCATGTTGCTACACTAGCTGCAACATATTTTACTTTTGTTGTACTTTGAGCAACACATGACTATTTCCTGCAACACCAAGAAAGCATGGAAGATCCCAAACTAAAGCAACAACCAGAGGTGCTCTTCCGATCAATAACACTTCCTCCTCAATCAGAATTTGTATAGCCCTGCAAATCTAAGTCCACACTAGAAGAATACTGCAAGCCATATCCAATTGTGCCACACAAGTATCTCAAGATATGCTTGGTTGCAACTAGATGTATCTGTCTAGGTTTACACATGAATTGACTAAGTTCACTCACTGCATAGCATATATCTAGTCTAGTGTTAACTAGATACATAAAGGATCCAATCAATTGTCTATACATAGTAGAATCCGCAAGATCTAAACTAGTTGTTGATTCACTCAACTTCTTCAAGTTAGTTTCAATCGATGTAGACATAGATTTGCAATCTAACATCCCAAATCTCTTTAAGATGTCAATGGTGTATTTTCCTTGACTTAGGATGATCCCATCAGACCTTTGCCATACTTCCAAACCTAGAAAGAAATGCATGGGTCCTAGGTCCTGCATCTCAAATTTTGAAGTCAACTCCTTGCATCTAGAGATGAGATGTTCTTCCCCAATAAGGAATAAGTCATCAACATATAGAACTAAAATTAAAGCTTCACCATTGACTACCTTGAAGTAAAGATTCAGATCAACATCATTCTTGCAAAATCCCAAACTCACCAAGTAGCGGCCAATTCTTTCATACCATGCACGAGGAGCCTGTTTTAGACCATATAAAGCTTTCTTTAATTTGCATACATGAGACCCTTTCTCATGAATTATGAAGCCTTCAGGTTCCTCAATGTAGACCTCTTCTTCAATAACACCATTGAGAAAAGTTCTCTTCACATCCATCTAGTGTAGCTTCCATCCCTTAGTTGTTGCAAGGGAAATGATGGTTCTAATGGAAGTATACCGAGCAACTAGAGCAAACATTTCTTCATAGTCTGTTCCTTCTTTCTGAGAGAAACCACATGCTACAAATCTAACCTTGTACTTCTCAATGCTCTCATTAGCTGCATGCTTAATCTTGAATAGCCACTTGGAAGATACAACTGATTTTCCTTCAGGTCTAGGTACAATATCCCAAACATCATTCTTAATAATGGATTGATATTCTTCATCCATTACATCTATCTATACATGTTGATTTGAGGCTGTAAAGAGCCTGCTTGGCTCTACGTATATAATTAACTTTTCTCAAGTAAATTTGACAGGCGCCAAAAGATTTCAACTTATATTTGTCTTTAATATTACAAAATTCTCCACAAGAAATAATTTCATATGCATATCATCAAATGGCAGTTCTTATTGCTAAACAACATTCTTTCACAAATTGTATCAAAAGTATTTTTATCATTATCAACTTTTAAAAAGAAATAACACCTCCAGGAAAATAACGTCACCTCTTAATTGAAGAGAGATGCAGCAAACTGAATTTTCCTACAAGTTGGAAGTCACGTCCTCTTACTAATTAATAAATACTGCCTCCAGTATCCAAACACCCTACCCAAATGCCTGTCCAAAGTAAAACGCAACTGCTGGTACATTAAACAGCTCCCAGAACTTTCACATCACCTCCCAAAAGGATGACGCAACAATCTAAGTACCCACGCTAGGCTTGAAGGAAGATATTTGGCACTTCCTAGTGTTGACGTGAGTCAAGGAAGGAGTCCCGAGCCAGCCTGAAACCAAACGCAGCACTTTCACAACTCACGTGGCCTCCAAAAAAACAAAACGCAGCATGAGAAATACAACATCAGCTGCCACAGGAAATAATTACGAAACCATCAGCCACCAGCTCCTCCAATCACAGAGATAATTCAGCCCCTGTGGATTTCGAATCAACCAGACTTCCATACAGTCAATATCAAACCCCAGCTCTTGAAATTAACCAATTCATTGCATTTGGCATACCTTAGCACCAAATTAATATCTTCAGAATCAGAATATAATTATCGAGAATCCAGAAGCAAAATTCATCATCAATCAGTGATGATTCAAATTGCAGAAAGAGGAATCAGTCCTCAAAACCCTAGCCATTTCTCACAGCCAAAAAGCTTTATAAATTTTATCAAATCAACAATGAATGATCAAAGTGCATTTTCGAATTGTATAAATAGCTTTTTCGGAAAAAGCTTCAAATTCACTTTTTCACTTAAAAGGCTTTTTAATGACAACTTCATTTTATAACATTAAGTTATAAAGTAATAAAGTTATTAAATTAAAATAATTTAATTGAATAACGATAACCTTTAAAATAAAAGCCACTGAACCTCACTAACTGCAACAAACTCATTTTTGACACCAGAGCCTCAAACCCCAACTGCCCTGCCAGAAATAGCCAACTGCTAAAAATAGTAAGTCTCTCAAACTGGAGATTCCCTGAAACCCGATCCTTAAACATCTGACACCCCGTGCAGACACCTTGCTAATCCTGGCCATACCTAAAAGACCACTTACTAAAAATAGTAAGTTGACCAAATTGACCCGAACGAAGAGCAAACTTGGTAATCTGAACCTCCAGAATGGAATCCCAACACTAGCTCCGCCAACTGACCCCCTCTGATCGCCTGATTAGCTTGCGAGGGTCGCCAAACCAAGCTAATCCAATAGTCTGAAAAATGGGGACATTACAGTCCTCCCTTCCCAAGATACGGGGACATTACAGTCCTCCCTTCCCAAGATTGCTTGTCCTCAAGCAATCAGGAAAACAAGCAACATCACAAGCCACCCGGATCCCAAGGATGGTCATAAGTAATGTCCCGATCCTCACCATACTCCTGTGAAGAAAATCCCAACATCAACACCCAAATAACTGACATCACTGAAAACAATATCTGAAAACCAACTGTAGATGTCGATGTAGGAAACAACACAGCGGAACTCAACCCAACTGAAACATCAACTCTGCCAAAACTCGAGTCCCTATCTAACTCACACTCACACCCAACTGCACTGAGAAGACGACAATGACCAAATGTGCCTGAATCACTGTTACCATCTCTAATCTCTGATAAACTGCCCTGGGTGTGTGGATACTGCAAGTAGTCCAACTTGCAACTGCCAAATCCATCTGCAAAAGATGGTGCTAATCCATCCCATAATGGATGGTAAGAAACTGGAGCTGGTCTACACCTGCGTGAAATCAAATCTTCTACCTCTAGATCAAAAGAAAAATGATGAGCATACCCCACCGTATAATGCCGGTAGAAAGCCCCAATCACCGTCAATGGCTCATCATTACTCAACTGGGAATCATGAGATGGCTCTAATCTCTGACACCTCATAACCGCAAGCGAGTTAGGATCCTGAGCAACCCTCTCAGTAAACCCAACCTCGAAATCCCTGTGGGGAATCATCGTAGTTAGTCTCCAAAATCTTCCCTACCAACCTCCAAATAGCACAAGAGCCTCGGATGAGAGTACCCTCAGACACTGTACGAATCCTCTCGCACATCTGCACTGTCAAGTAAATACTCCATGAATGACTCGGTGTAGTAGAAATTATACGTGGTAGCGTCAACCTACTCCCCCACAACCCACAACTGATCCCTCTGAAAATGTGGCATAGCCAACTGTCCCATGCTATCAGCTATGTGAGATGATGAAATAGATTCACTTCCAGCAAAAGGAAGAAAATCAACCTGAGAGCTTAACTCCACTGGTACTCCTACCTCATCCGTACCAAGTGCTCCCATATCCTGAACAGATGTGTCTGCCACATCATCATGTTCCTCATCAGCAACTATAGAAGCAAACTCACCACCAACCACCTCAATGTGTAATCGAACTAGGTCTGGGGCTAGTGTGGACCATAAATGCTCCAACTCCACAGTCACCTCCTCTAACTGGATTTGCGACTCCTAAAGAGCCCGCTGAGTGCCATCTAAAGCCTCAATAGTCGCTATGAGCTCCTGAGTAAGCTCACTCACCTCTTCCTCTCTATCCATCAATGCCTCATATGCTGTACTCCCCCACTCAACTAGGTGATCTCGGTCGGCTACCAACTGTAAATAGTTATGTCTCAAAATCCTAACAGCCTCTCGTAAGGAATGAATCTCTATCAAGGAAAGGTAACCACCATTGTGATCATATGTCATAGGAGCACCCCAACCATTAACAGCCAACAACTGACGAGTGGCATCAAAATGCTCGAGAGTAGAAGTAATATCTCTCTCATCAACTCGCAACTGGCTAGTCACATGATGACTCTGCACAACGAGCCTCCTATGAACAACCTCAACTGTGTTGTCCATACTATGAAAGGAAGCTGCATCCAACAAACTCCCCTCAAGATCACCATATCTTTGTGTACCTTCATCCGAGTACACATCTACAAACTAACTACAAGCATCGGACTCGTCCTTATCTAATCCCGAGGAAGCTGCTGCTGAATCCAACTCAACACCATCTCTAGCTACCTCGTCCTCTGCAACCGCCTGATAAACCAGATCCTAGAATCCATCCTCATGAGTCACCGACGAAGTAACTCCCTCTCTAGAAGTGGAACCTCTGGCTGTAACAAACTCTTGCCACTCATATGCTTCCCCCTCCTCATCCGTGAGTCCCTGTAACAAAGAATCCTGGAACCCACCCCCACCACATGACAATGTTGAGTACACACCCAGAGTCAAATATAGAAAGCCAGAAACACTACAACACTCATCATCCTCGCTCGGAACATCGAAAATATCTATAATGCTAGTGTCTACATCATCTATCCACAACTCCACTAACTCCGGCTACATACAAGACTCAATGTCGTCATGTGAATCAACTATACTGTGGCATGAAACTACGTCGCCCAAATCAACTGTAACACTCTCATCCTGAGTGTCATCTCTAGAAAGCTCCATGCTCACATCCTCAACATAGGAAAAAATCACTAGCTCCTGTACTGATCCCACACTGCGACTACTATCATAAACCTCTGAGCTGTCAAAGCTCATATGCTCCTCGCAGTCATCACCCAACATCTCACAGGGGGTGTCATCTCCAATGCAGCTCACAACATCCTCAAAAGTGTCATCAGATGTGTCTATACTATCCGCTCCCACATCTCCTGCCGAAATCTCAACTGCTGACACCTGACTCTGCACACATGACTCAACGTCAGGCTATGCACCAATAATGTCGGAGCACGAACTGTCATCAACTAACTCCACTATGGTACCCAAATCACCAACATCACCACTGGGAGACTTCATACATGCATCGGTCCCATCTGAGGAAGTAACTGCCTCCTGAACTAGAGCAACACTACTACAACTGACATAAAAATCTCCAATAATTACTCCCTCCACAGAAGAGTCTGTACACTCAGTGATAACTATAGCATCAGCTGCTCCAGTACAATCCGTAGTAATTGTTTTGGGAGCCTCAACCTGTTGATGCTCAGCGCTACTATCGACCAATGGTACTGAAACATCCACTAGTTCTTGTGAAATAAATTCATCATCAGCACTGCGGATAGGAATAGCAGGTGTTGTACTAGATATAGGAACATCAGCATCATGGACACCGGTCGGAGAAAACTCCAGCCTTCTTCCCTGCAAACTAGATGTCGGCCTTCTAAAGGCAGAGACCATATACCTCGCTGCCCTGTCTACAGTCACTTGATCCGACAAACTCTCTGCCAATCTCTGCTGATGCAATCTAAGTCTCTCCATACTTTCTACTAAAGCATTTAATTCCTCTCTTTCCCCATACTGCTTCGGCGACTTCCAGAACTGGGCCTCTTGTATTTATCCATAGCTAGGGAAAGTGGAAGTGCTGATCACTTTTAAATAACTTCAAAATATAAATGAATCTAGACCCCACAGGATGGCAAGAAAAATGCTCTGATACCACTGTAAAGAGCATGTCTGGCTCTATGTATTTAATTACCTTTTCTCAAGTAAATTTGACAGGCGCCAAAAGATTTCAACTTATATTTGTCTTTAATATTACAAAATTCTCCACAAGAAATAATTTCATATGCATATCATCAAATGGCAGTTCTTATTGCTAAACAATATTCTTTCACAAATTGTATCAAAAGTATTTTTATCATTATCAACTTTTAAAAAGAAATAACCTCCAGGAAAATAATGTCACCTCTTAATTGAAGAGAGATGCAGCAAACTAAATTTTCCTACAAGCTGGAAGTCACGTCCTCTTACTAATTAATAAATACTGCCTCCACTATTCAAACACCCTACCCAAATGCCTATCCAAAGTAAAACGCAGCTGCTGGCACGTTAAACAGCTCCCAGAACTTTCATGTCACCTCCCAAAAGGATGACGCAGCAATCTAAGTACCCACGCTAGGCTCGAAGGAAGATATTTGGCACTTCCTAGTGTTGGCATGAGTCAAGGAAGGAGTCCCGAGCTAGCCTGAAACCAAACGCAGCACTTTCACAACTCACGTGGCCTCCAAAAAAACAAAACGCAGCATGAGAAATACAACATCAGCTGCCACAGGAAATAATTACGAAACCATCAGCCACCAGCTCCTCCAATCACAGAGATAATTCAGCCCCTGTGGATTTCGAATCAACCAGACTTCCATACAGTCAATATCAAACCCCAGCTCTTGAAATTAATCAATTCATTGCATTTGGCATACCTCAGCACCAAATTAATATCTTCAGAATCAGAATATAATTATTGAGAATCCAGAAACAAAATTCATCATCAATCAGTGATGATTCAAATTGCAGAAAGAGGAATTAGTCCTCAAAACCCTAGCCATTTCTCACAGCCAAGAAGCTTTATAAATTTTATCAAATCAACAATGAATGATCAAAGTGCTTTTTCGAATTGTATAAATAGCTTTTTCAAAAAAAGCTTCAAATTCACTTTTTTACTTAAAAGGCTTTTTAATGACAACTTCATTTTATAACATTAAGCTATAAAGTAATAAAGTTATTAAATTAAAATAATTTAATTTAATAACGATAATTTTAAAAATAAAAGCCACTGAACCCCACTGACTGCAACAAACTCATTTCTGACACCAGAGCCTTAAACCCCAACTACCCTGCCAGAAATAGCCAACTGCCAAAAATAGCCAACTGCTAAAAATAGACTTACTAAAAATAGTAAGTCTCTCAAACTGGAGATTCCTTGAAACCCGATCCTGAAACATCTGACACCCTGTGCAGACACCTTGCTAATCCTGGCCATACCTAAAATACCACTTACTAAAAATAGTAAGTTGACCAAATTGACCCAAACGAAGAGCAGACCTTGTAATCTGAACCTCCAGAATGGAATCCCAACACTGGCTCCGCCAATTGACCCCCTCTAATCGCCTAATTAGCTTGCGAGGGTCGCCAAACCAAGCTAATCCAATAGTCTAAAAAACAGGGACATTACAGAGGCTTCCTCAACACTGGAAGGTTCAGTCTCAATAATATTACACATCAATGCAACATAACTAGAGAATCTACGTAGTCTTTTACTTTCTCCAAATGTGCCTCTAGGAGCCATGAACTTTTATGTCTCCTACATAGTTTTCCTTGCCCAAAAAGGTCTCTTTCTATTCACAACAATATCTCTAGGCCCATCAATAGGATCCAAAGGCTCAATTGGATCATCATTCTCTTTAGGTTTTGTGGACTCCCTCTGAATCTAGGGAGTGTGATCAATGTCCACGTCTTGAGGAGTTTCTTGGTCTTCATCCATGTATGAACCTTCAAATTTTTTGAAAGCAATATTTTCCTCAAATGTAACGTCTCTACTTACCTCTATCTGTTTCTGACTGGGAATGTAAATCCTATAGGCTTTATCGTTTTCACTGTAACCCAAAAATATTCCTTTCTTGCCAGAAGGTTCCAACTTGGTTCTTTTGTCTTTAGGTACATGGACATACACTAGACAACCAAAGATTCTCAAATGACTAACATCAGGCTTAACCCCTGAAAAGGCTTCTTCTGGATTCATTCTGCAATATTCGATGAGGACATTTATTCTAAACATATACTGCAGTTTTGGAGGCTTCTGCCCATAGGAAGGTTTGAAGGTCTTGATCATAGATCATGGCTTTTGCAGCTTCAATGATAGATCTGTTCTTTCTTTTTGCAACCCCATTTTGTTGTAGGTTGCAAGGGACACAAAACTCCCTCTTGATTCCTGCCTTAATGCAAAAATCACAAAAGCTACCAGATGTGTATTCACCTCCATTATCAGACCTTAAAAATTTAATTCTCTTTCCATACAAGTTTTTTACTTGAGCCTTAAACTCTTTAAATCTACATAGAACTTCATCAAACTCTTTAGCCCTTACGAAATAAATCCAAGTCTTCCTAGAGTAATCATCTATGAAAGTCACATAATACAAAAATCCACTTAGGGATGCCATTGACATTGGACCACATAAATCAGAATGCAATATAATGCAGAGGTGACAGCCGGAAGGGTAGTGTACTGTCATGTCCCTCTATTTGAAGAGCTTTGGGCGATATCCTCATCTTGTTTTATAGAATCTCTAAAGACGAAATGACAATAATAAAATTCAATTAGAACTTTAAGAAAAAGGATGAGGATGATATAATTAATGCATTATATAATTTATAATATATTATTAAAATAATAATATATTAATTAATATAATATTGAAATAGTTTAAGTTATAATACAATATTAATATTAAATATATAATAGTCAAAATATAAAAGTTGATATATCGAACATTAATATCATTATATTATAATATATTATTTACTGAAATAATAATACCCTATTATTAACGATGCATATTAATAATATATTAATATAATAATAATTAATGACATATAATAATAATAATAATAATAATATATAGTTAACATATTACTAATAAATAATATATTAATGATATGATTAAATAATATTAAAATATTAATAAATATATAATTATGATTATAATAATAAAAGGACAAACTCGATATGGACAGTGACGAGAACACAAGTAATCTTTAACTACATATCAATGATTATTATGATTGCAGTCTAACGTAACAGGGGGTTCCCATACAAACGATTTGTGGTGCTAAAGTATTTAGTTGGGCATTGATCGAATCCAAGGAGATAAGCGATGAAACCATACCAAAGGCAGCAGGTAAGAATAAGACAATGAACAGCGATTCATATATAAATACCTTACCATACACGATGTTCCATGGTGGTCAGTCCATAAACATTGCATTATCTAATTTAGGACCAAGGGGTATTGTATTGCAGAGAGGAACCAATCCCTTTCTAAGAATATTCACGGGACTAAGACGCTGCTATCCTATGATTAAACAAGATCCAAGCAAAGCAGTGTGTAGCACTCATATTAATAATGTTAACGATGTTGATTGATGACTCAGCAAGTTTAATAATCTTTGATTATTAGTAAGGAAGTAATCAGTCACAATAACCAATGTCTATTGTTAAGAAATTATCAACAACAAATTAAATCGGAAGCAATCGCACTCAATTGATTATTAAGGGATACAACGGTTTGTTTAAGAAGAGATATGGAACGTGTCTCTTACAGGTATCCTGTTTACAGCAAGATATATATATAGATAGACTTCAGCCAATTCAGGAGAAAAAAAGGGGGAGTAAAAACAGACTTAAAAACAGCGAAACACGGGAGTAAGGAAGAATAAATAAGAAGAATTTCCACAGCACTATAATCATTTTGTAAGTATCGTATATATATATATATAGTTAGTGTTTATTTATTTCTGTTATTATTTAATAATTTGGGTATATATATATATATATATATATATATATATATATCAGATTCTCTTAAGGTTGATTCAGGTTTAATATATATGAGTAATATAATTTGGATTTTAATATAATATATATATATATATATGACCAAATTAATAATGTTCAATAGAGGATGATTTCATAAATAATGTTATTTCAAGTTTGTAAATGTTAATTCATTAATTGACAATATAATTTCTTATCAAAAGTAATAATAAATAATAAAAGAGAGCTCTCGAGGGGGATTAAGACCTCCACTAAGCCAGTGTACACTGATGACCCACATATGCATATGTACTAAGCCTTGGATAGAGGAAAGCTCTTCCAAGAAGAGGAATGGACCTATGGTCAACCTATAAGCCCCGAGTGATGCGCTCCAGAGGATGACGGCAAGATTTAATCAAGGACAAAAGGGTCCTTATAAAGGTTAATGCGTCCGACCTGGTAGACTTTGCTCGGGAAGTCCCTAAGGATGCGCTCCAGAGGAAGACGGCAAGATTTAATCAAGGACACAAGGGTTCTTATTAAGGTTAATGCGCCCGACCTGGTAGACTTTCTTTTGGAGGGGTTTAATTAGTTGGGGTAGATAATTAATTAGTTAGCTTTCTGTTCATACTCATGTTTCCATATGATTGTTACTAACGTCTTTCTTGCAGGTTAATTCTTAAGAAAGCAAATTCAGAAATACTAGGGAATATTAAAGATAAATGATAACCGAAATATACATATGATATATCAAGATATAAATTAACAAGAAAATTAATCACAAATAAACAAATCTATTATTAATTCATCTATGATTAAGAAAAGAGATATAGAAAATTCGTTTGCAAAAAGCTTAAATGAGAAATTTACGTAAGGTCCCGACAAGGGACACTACATGTACCCTTCACTTGTTCCCACACTTCACCAATCAGCTGTAATGACTCAAGGGTATTCCCAATCCCTTAGGATGGTATAACACAATCAATTAACTGAGTTTATGTCCCAACAAACTCCCTTTACAAAGTTAGACACTTAATCAAAGTTCAATGCCATTTTGGCTTTAGGGAAACTAGGTCTAAAGGTGACTTATTGCTGAAACTCTTCACCGGTGGGTTACCTGACCACTCCCAAGCATGTAAATGGTCCTCATTTGACCTAAGGCCTCTGAAATAACAACTGGTTTGATCCCATCAAGACCGTACCATAGAGAACTAGACCTGCACGCACTTTTTCTTGTAGCCCTCTTACAAGAGATTTTCTACTCTAACTTTTGAACAATTGGTCATATGGCTAAGAACAAGGTATTTTCAGATACCCATTTGGACATTATACAAGACTCCAAAGCCTTATCTCTCAACTCCAATCTGGCACCACCTAACTCCCACTTTGTACACACACCTAATAGGCCTAACTAGGCTTGGTTTACAAAGGAGGTCTGAGATGTAGGGTTCTTGGAACAAGTACAGGGCTCCAGATGTTCTTCAATCCCAAATAACTCAAAACCACTCTTACTTCCTTCTCTTAACACATCTATACATTCATTTACAATTTTCTTCTATTGACTAGACTGAATCCTCTCACAAATTCAGACTAGGGCCTGATGCATGAAGGCCTTGCCCTTCAAGCCACAACAAAAGCTTTTGGAATCCATAAATATATGGACCTAACTTGCATCCTTCAAATTCCTAGGGTAAACCCACGGTTAGATTACAAGTTAGGCCCCCATTTGCGTTCAGAGCTCCTAAAACCCTTGTTTCCTGAACTATTTGAAAAGAAACTAAGATAACTTTAATACCAGATCTTAAAACTGCTTCAAATCAACACAAAGATACACTAACATGCAACACAATACTTTCACATGCAAATGTTGTCTCTACACAGCCGTACACGCCCGTACAAGTCTGGAAAATGGCTCAAAACTGGTTAAAACTCTTCATTCTTTGCATCAGTCATACAAAAATCGTCTTCTTACCTTATGGTTCGAAGTATTGTGCATATATAACCTTCAAAATGAAGGTATAATGTTTGGAGAACTCTATTGACTCTTGAGTTTCCAAATTCAAACTCTCGAGCAATATTTAGAAAGTTGCAACAGCAACTTTTATTGCATTTTTGCAATTTTGCAAAATATGCATCTTTATGAACTCGATAGAGGTTATGATTTCATTTTGAGATCAAAACCTATCAACATGCTTTTTAAAATGAAAATTAGTCTAAAATGAACCTTTTAACTCCATAAGTCTAACCTAGCAAACTATTACTATCTAGGTGAATCCCATGACCTAAGGTATCTTAGGCTTATATTTTGCCAAAAGATCCTTGATCATACATTAGGATTCCAAATCAAAATTAGGATGGATTCATCCTATTTATTACAACAACTAACAAAGCAACACAAATCTCTACTAGTGGAGGGTGCCCTGCACCATACTCCCTAAGACAAAATTAACTCAAGTCCCTTGAGTTTGGGTATCCTTGAGGTTGAATCCAAGTTTCTTGATATCTGCAGGTGTAAGCCATGTTGCATCTTCATTTGGATGATCTTTCCATTTAACTAAGTACTCATAGTAACTTGCTCTTCTTGTTTGTTTTGCTAACCTCTTGTCTAGTATGCAGTCAATCTCAGGTTTCTTTGCCAATGGAAGATCTTGCAGCTCTTGAATCTCTGATGGATCTCAAATGCCTGAATTTGGAGTGTCAACAGCAGGGTTCTTGTATGGATAAGGTCAGCTACACTGAAGATTGGGGATAAGCCAATATTAGGAGGCAATTCCAATCTATAGGCATTGTTGCCACATTTTTTCAGAATTTTAAATGGCCCTATCTTCTTCATCATCAGTTTGGTGTACTTCTCTTTGGGCAGTCTTTCTTTCTTAAGATGAGCCATTACCATGTCTCCTTTAAATTTAACATCTCTCCTTTTAGAGTTTGCTGCTTGCTTGTACTTGGTGGAGCTTTGATGTAACTTGTCCTTAACTTGTTGGTGTATATTCCTCATTGCCTCTGCAAAGTCTTCAGCTTGTGCACTTTTTGGACCAATATCAGGGACATTTCTTAGTTCCAAAACTCCTCTTGGGTGTGAGCCATAAACTATTTGAAAAGGACTGAGTCCTGAACTTCTATTGATAGTCATTGTATGAGAACTCTGCTTGGGGGAGGATTGAATCCCATGCAACCCCATACTCCTTTGTTAAAAATCTTAGCAGGTTCCCTAAAGATCTATTTGTAACTTCGGTTTGTCCATCTGATTGAGGATGGTATGCTGATGACATGGCCAAGTTTGTTCCCAATTTCTTCCATAGGGTACGCCAAAAATGTCCCACAAACTTTGGGTCCCTATCTAAAACAATGGTTAATGGTAAACCATGGAGTCTAACAATTTCTTTGAAGAAGAGTCCTGCAATGTTTGAGGCATCATGTGTTGTCTTGCATGGTATGAAGTGTGCCATTTTGGAGAACCTGTCCACCACTACAAAAACACTATCATAACCAGCTCTTGTCTTTGGGAGTCCCAATACAAAGTCCATGCTGATGGAGTCCCAAGGCTTATTTGGAATTGGTAATGGTGTGTACAACCCTGCATTTGAACTGGTTCCCTTTGCCTTTTGGCATACTAGGCAGCACTCCACAAATTTTCTGATTTCAGTTTGCATCTTGGGCCAGAAGTAGAACCTCCTTACTAGTTCAAGTGTCTTATCCAAGCCAAAGTGACCTGATAGACATCCACAATGCTTCTCCTTTATGATGTTTTCCCTCATAGAGCAATTTGGGATACATAATTGACTCCCTTTAAACAGCAAGCCTTCTTGAATCATGTATTCAACAAATTCAGTGTGATACCTATCTCCTAGCTCCAAGCAAACTTGGTAAATCTTTTTGAAATCTACATCATTGGGGTACATATATCTTAGGACAGAGATTCCCACACTTTCCAAGGTTACCTCTTGTATGGTTAAATTTCTCCTGCTTAAAGCATCAGCTACTTTATTGGTGACTCCTTTTTTATGCTTGATGGTGAAAGTGAATGCCTGCAAATATTCCATCCACTTGAGGTGCCTATGATTCAATTTCTCCTGCCTGTTAAGAAAACTCAAAGCATGATTGTCAGTATAAACAATGAATTCTTTTGGCAATAAGTAATGCCTCCACTTCCTCAATGATTGAACCATGGCATACATCTCTAGATCATATGTAGAGTATTTTTGCTTAGCTTCATTAAGCTTTTCACTAAAAAATGCCATAGGCCTGCCTTCTTGACTGAGAACACCTCCAATTGCCCTTTTACTAGCATCACATTCAATAGTAAAAACCTTGTGAAAATCAGGGAGTGTTAGGATAGGCTGTTTGGCTATTCTTGTTTTCAGATATTCAAATGATTTGTTTGCTGCATCAGTCCATGTAAACTTGCATTTTCTTCCTCCTTTGATAGTATCTATCATGGGAGCACTTAACCCACTGAAATCTTTTATGAATTTCCTATAGAAACTAGCCAATCCATGGAAACTCTTGACTTCACTAAAGGATTTTGGAGTAGGCCAGTTTATTATTGCCTCAACCTTAGCTGGATCCATTTTTAGATTGCCCTTGGAGATCACAAAACCAAGAAATATCAACTCTTCCTGCATAAACACACATTTTTCCAAATTTATCCTTAACTTTTCTTCATGCAATGTCTTCATCACCATATCAAGATGTGTTAGATGTTCTCCTTTATCTTTGCTAAATATCAAGATGTCATCTAAGTAGACAACCACAAAATGATTTATGAAAGGTTTGAGTACCTCATTCATCAATCTCATGAAGGTACTAGGAGCATTTGAGAGACCAAGAGGCATCACTACCCATTCAAACAAACCCTCATTGGTTTTAAAAGCTGTTTTCCACTCATCCCCCTCTCTTATTCTAATTTGATGGTATCCACTCTTGAGATCAATTTTTGAATAGTATTTTGCCCCTCCTAAACAGTCCATAAGGTCTTCAATTCTTGGCATAGGAAACCTATATCTGATGGTTATCCTATTAATGGCTCATGAGTCCGTACATAATCTCCATGTTCCTTCCTTTTTAGGGGCTAGGACTGCAGGGACAGCACAAGGGCTTATGCTCTTTCTAATGAAACCTTTCTCCATTAATTCTTGTATTTGCCTAGCAACTTCAGCATTTTGGGCAGGGGTTAATTTGTATGCAGCCTTATTTGGTAAGGTGGAGCCAGGTATGAGGTCAATGCAATGACTAATACTCCTCTTAGGTGGTAGAATATCAGTACTCTTGTCTGCAATCAGTCCTTTGTATTTGCCTAACAATTCTGCTACTTCCTTGGGGCCAACATTGCTCTGAATTTTCTGATTATTTGGTGTTTTCTTAGGTTCTGTTTTAGGCTTGACTATGATGGCAAAACAGGGTGTATCCTTCTCCTTAAGGACTTTTAAAAACTCCTTTTCTCCTACCAACATAACACTGCTCTTTGAGGGCTGTTCTTTATCACAATCCAATAAAGGTGTCATAATATAGCTAATTCCATTCTTGGTTAAGGTATACACATTTTTCTTCCCTTCATGTTGGGCATCAACATCATATTGCCAAGGTCTCCCAAGGAGAAGATGGCATGCATCCATGTTAACATCACATAAAACTGTCTTTATATTCTCCTATTTGGAAGGCTATCCAACATTGCTCATCTACCAAGGTTTGTTGATCTTTATTGAGCCAAGACACTCTATATGGGTTTGGGTGTGGGATTTTCTTTAAACCAAGTTTATCAACCATTGTACTTGATACTAAATTCTCTGTGGAACCAAAATCAACAATAACTTTACAAATCTTACCAAGTACCTTACACTGTGTCCTGAAAAGGTTCTTCCTTTGTGGTGGCTCCTTGGGGCATGGTAGTTGTAGTAGAGTCCTATTAAACATTAGACTCACTCCTTGTTCAAGGTCTGCAGGTCTGGAGAGGGTGGTGTGATATGAGGTCATGCTTTGACAATCTTCTTCTTGTGTGAGTTGAACTCTTCTATCCCCTCCTGAGGTATGGGCCTTGTTAGGGCATCTGAATGATTGGTGTCCAATCTGATTGCATGTAAAACATTTTCCAGTGAAAGTAGAATTACTTCTCCCTCCTGTCCTTCCTCTATTGTTGCCTCTATTTCTCTAAAATTGCCTCTCTTCTGATTTTCTTTATCAAATTCTTGATGACTAGAATCTCCTTGCTGCCTTGGAGATGGACCTCTTCCTTGAAACCTCCCTCTACCTCTGAAATTATTTCCTCTATCTCTATTATTTTGTTCTCCTCTCCTCTTTTGTTTGTCTTCAATCTTTGCAGCCATCTGATAACATTGGTGTACACTTTGAGAGCAGAATAGGCTCAACTCATCTTGTATGCTGTACTTGAGTCCATTCATGTATCTAGCCAGCCTTTGGGTTTCACTTTCAGGAATCCTAGCCTTCATAGACAGTTTGTGAAACTCATCAGTATAAGACCCTACATCAAGGTCCTTCTGCTTCAAATTTTGCAGCTTCTTATGGAGAGTGACTTCATAGTCCTCTAGAACAAATTGCTTCTTTATTTCTCTTAACATCTTCCATGTAGTGATAGGCTCTTTCTCTTTTTCAATCCTTTCCCTTTGTAGGAAATTCCACCAACTTAATGCAGGTCCCTTAAGCTTAGATTTGGCAATCTTGGTTCTCTGTGCACTAGGAATGTCTTCACATTCAAAGTAGTTTTCTAGAGCCTCTATCCAGTCCATGCACTCCTCAGGGTTCATCTTACCCATAAACATAAGTAGGTTTGGTTTGCTATCTGTCCTACCCATTCTTTCCAAAGCTTCTAACATCCTTTGCTCCTCAGATAGTTTTCCTTTTCCTCCATTGCTATCATCTTGTTCCTCTTCAGACTCTGACTCTGAATCTAAATCCTCATCATGTACCTTACTGGGTTGAGCATTCTTTAGTTTCTCAATCTCAGCTTCCATCTTCCTATTCTTGGCTGCTTGTTCCTTCACTATCTTTGCAAGCTCTATGTTTGTGATTCTCAAGGGTATCTCCCCACTAGAAGAATTAGTATTCTCTGACATATCTCTTCCCAAGAGCTTTTCCAAGCTTTGATACCACCTAATGCAGAGGTGACAGCCGGAAGGGTAGTGTACCCTTCACTTGTTCCCACACTTCACCAATCAACTGCAATGACTCAAGGGTATTCCCAATCCCTTAGGATGGTATAACACAATCAATTAACTGAGTTTATGTCCCAACAAACTCCCTTTACAAAGTTAGACACTTAATCAAAGTTCAATGCCATTTTGGCTTTAGGGAAACTAGGCCTAAAGGTGACTTATTGCTGAAACTCTTCATCGGTGGGTTACCTGACCACTCCCAAGCATGTAAATGGTCCTCATTTGACCTAAGGCCTCTGAAATAACAACAGGTTTGATCCCATCAAGACCGCACCATAGAGAACTAGACCTACACGCACTTTTTCTTGTAGCCCTCTTACAAGAGATTTTCTACTCTAACTTTTGAACAGTTGATCATATGGCTAAGAACAAGGTATTTTCAGATACCCATTTGGACATTATACAAGACTCCAAAGCCTTATCTCTCAACTCCAATCCGGCACCACCTAACTCCCATTTTGTACACAAACCTAATAAGCCTAACTAGGCTTGGTTTACAAAGGAGGTCTCAGATGTAGGGTTCTTGGAATAGGTACAGGGCTCCAGATGTTCTTCTTCAATCCCAAATAACTCAAAACCACTCTTACTTCCTTCTCTTAACACATCTATACATTCATTTACAATTTTCTTCTATCGACTAGACTGAATCCTCTCACAAATTCAGACTAGGGCCTGATGCATGAAGGCCTTGCCCTTCGAGCCACAACAAAAGCTTTTGGAATCCATAAATATATGGACCTAACTTGTATCCTTCAAATTCCTAGGGTAAACCCATGGTTAGATTACAAGTTAGGCCCCCATTTGCATTCAGGGCTCCTAAAACCCTTGTTTCCTGAACTGTTTGAAGAGAAACTAAGATAACTTTAATACCAGTTCTTAAAACTGCTTCAAATCAACACAAAGATACACTAACATGCAACACAATACTTTCACATGCAAATGTTGTCTCTACACAGCCGTACACGCCCGTACAAGTCTGGAAAATGGCTCAAAACTGGTTAAAACTCTTCATTCTTTGCATCAGTCATACAAAAATCATCTTCTTACCTTATGGTTCGAAGTATTGTGCATATATAACCTTCAAAATGAAGGTATAACATTTGGAGAACTCTACTGACTCTTGAGTTTCCAAATTCAAACTCTCGAGCAATATTTAGAAAGTTGCAACAGCAACTTTTATTGCATTTTTGCAATTTTGCAAAATATGCATCTTTATGAACTCGGTAGAGGTTATGATTTCATTTTGAAATCAAAACCTATCAACATGCTTTTTAAAATGAAAATTAGACTAAAATGAACCTTTTAACTCCATAAGTCTAACCTAGCAAACTATTACTATCTAGGTGAATCCCATGACCTAAGGTATCTTAGGCTTATATTTTGCCAAAAGATCCTTGATCATACATCAGCATTCCAAATCAAAATTAGGATGGATTCATCCTATTTATTACAACAACTAACAAAGCAACACAAATCTCTACTAGTGGAGGGTGCCCTACACCACAATATTTCTTTTGACCTACTTTCACTACTATGAAATGGAAACTTAGTATTTTTACCAAGCACAACCTTTACAAGTACCATCATGTACATGACTAAGTTTAGGAATCCCTTTAAGCATCTTCTCTAATGATGGAAGAGCCCTATAATGTAGATGCCCAAGTCTTCTATGTCATAGTTCACTGGAACTAGAAGAGTCATTTAGAAGAGCTTGAGCTGGACAAATGGAAAGCTTGTACAAACTCTCATGCCAATTCCCAATCACACATGCAGACTTGATGCTAGATTTCTCTAGCCATGCAAGAAATCTCCCTTTTTTGAAAATGCTACTTGATAATTGTCATCTTCCAAAGCTAAAATAGATAAGAGATTCCTCTTGATACCTAGCACGAATAAGACATTACTTAAATGAAGGGAAATCCCAGATTCTAGGTTGAGTGATGTAGCATCAAATCCTTTGACTGAATAGCGTGCATCATCTTGAATGATCACTTAAAGGCTAGACTACCTTTCCACCAAGTCCGAGAGATGTTCTTGATAGCCTGTGATGTGTCGAGAAGCTCCACTATCAATTAGCCAGGCGTCACTACCTGTGGGAACACTACTTGATAAGGCTGATATGAAGAGAAATCCATTAGATTTGTCTTTTGTTTCCTTTTTAATTGAGAGTTCATTAATATTTGCCACTTTTTGCTTAGGCCTTGAAAAACAATCTCTTGCATAGTGACCAAACTTGTCACATCTAAAGCATTGAATGTGGGAGAGATCTTTCATCTTCTTAGAATTAGGTGCAGATTCTGATCTTTGATCTCTATTCCTCTTGAAGTTTCCTTTTCTCCAGTTTCTTCCTTTCTTCTTAGTAGTTTGAATGGCAAGAACATGAGTATCTTCATTTTGAGAGCCTTTGACAATTCCCCTTGTAGCCAGCCTAGATTCTTCTTGAATGCAATCAACCTTGAGACAATTAAACTTAGGTAGTTTAGATCTTGCACTAATACCTTGGATAAAAGGCTCCCAAGTTTGAGGAAGACCATTAAGTGCTAGCATGACAAGATCTTTATTCATAACTTGACCTCCAATGGCACTTAGCTGATCCCTCAACTCTGAGATCTTCATGAAGAAAGATATAACTGATTCTCCTTTCACCATTTTGACTTGATGAAGTTGTTGCCTCAATGCAAAAGCCCTACTTGTGTTATTGATCTCATATAGACTTTCCAAAGTTTTGAACATGTCTCTTGCTTTTGTCATTTTGGAAATGATAGGCACTAAGTGATCCTTTACGGATTCAATCAAGAGCTTCTTTAATTTAACGACCTTCTTCTTGAATTGAAGTTTCTCCGCTTGATCATTTGGCTCAGATAAATTTTCCTCCAAAAACTGAAGAAGATCATTTTCTTCAAGTGCAATAAGGACTCTAAACTTTCTCGAAGTGAAGTTTGAGGCACCTTCGAGTCTATCTTCAACCTTGAGAACGTACACCATTTTCGAGGCTTGATATCACACCTTGAAGATGAGAGATGAAGAACTTTGCTGCTAAAGAAGTAAATCTGATTACGATCTTTTCAAGCCTGGCTCTGATACCATGTTGTTTTTATGATCAGATTATTAAAATGCAGAAGTAAACTAATTTACACAAATTTACATAGCATATATCCTAGGAAAAACCTTCCAAATTTGAAGGTGAAAAACCCAGCAACAATACCTCTTGTATATATTGAAATAATTTATTACAATATGACCAAGTTGTAATGACCCCTTCTAGTAGGATCACGAAAACTCCCAAATTTGAACTGTGGCAATTCGTCAAACACTTGGCATGCACTGAACGGTTTTGCTTGTATTGATGTGTTTCAGTGTGATTATTGCTTTGGACACCAATTTTGCACTTGAGATAACAATACCAATATAAGAAGTGACAATGCAAAGCCAATATATCATAAACTTCTCAAATCTGATTGCAATGTTCAGTAGACTGGTTTTCTATAAATATATGACTGTTACAAACTCTTACATATGAGCACTGAATTGTGACAAGAGAATGTATGACTGTCACACATGAACAAGACCTTGCAATGCACTATCTCAACCTAACTACACTATAGCAATGTCTGATTACAACTTTCAGATTTGTCTACTTCCAAAGATTGCAATGAATTGACAATTGTAACTATGCAAGTTTGAGACCTTAACAATGCACCAATTTGATAGTCTTTCAACATACATTAACTATGATGATCTAAATTACAAATCCCTGATTTCAACTGATAACAGTGACTGTTTTTATGACATATACTGGACTGTTCCAGCAGTGATAGAAAATGCAACTCCTATTATAATTTTGACATCAAATATCAAACTTCAAATTATGCAAAGGAACCTGGATAGTGCTGCAACTTTATTGAATCAAATGCTGATGAAGAAGACCTGACGCTGCACCCCCAAACTGGTCCAAAATCTGTACTGTACCCTGCTGCTGTACTAGGCCGTACAGTACGGACATGTACGGCTGCAGTATTAATTTATATGCAAAGTTGTGACTGCTGAAAATGATGCAAACAGAATCGCCTAGGGTTGTATTATCACTTCCCAAATGCATAAAATTAATCTCCAAGTAGATTAGGAGATATGAACAAAAATCTGATTCCAAACCCTGGTATGACTGAACTGAAAACGTACCAAAATGATCTCCAAATCTTCACCAAATGATTCACCAATTAAGTGATGAATTCGAAACCCTTATTCAACCAGTTACAAACCCTCAATATCAATTTTTCAGGTCTGCTTTTTCGGATTGCTTTTTCGGGTCTGCTTTTTCGGACTGCTTTTTTCGGATTTGCTTTTTCGGACAGCTTTTTCAGATCTGCTTTTTCGGATTGCTTTTTCGGATCTGCTAAAAATTGCCTCTTATAATTTCGGCCCTACTAAAAATACCTCCTGAAATGCTGTTTCAATCACAAACAAACCCTTACATCAAATTCTCAATGAAGTACCAATGAGATGGCTGAGTACCAACTCCAAATTTGCAACCCTTCAGTAGATATTTCACTACCTCAGTTATGCCAATCCAAGGGAGTGATTCGTTCCCAAAGATCGAATAGTATTTGCAGACCACAAGGCTACAAATTGCTTCACAATGAAGAAGTAGAAGAAATCCCAAATCCAAGCATTTCCAAATGAAAGCCCAAGCCCTCTATTTATTCTTTTCCTTGAGAAGTTGCTAGAACTTCTAGAAACATCCAATTATAATGTACTTTATAATAAAATAACATTATAATAATAAAGTACATTTCTCAACTCAAAATTATAACAATGTAGGCCCAAATGTCTCATAATTGAATGTAGGCCCAACTATGACTGAACGTAGGCTCAAGACTGAATGTAGGCTCACTCTGGATGTAGGCTCCACTACAACTGCATGTAGGCCCAAACTGGATGTAGGCTCTACCGAATGTAGGCTCTGTCAGCAATATGCAATCAAATGATCAACATAATGACCCTCTCTCCAAACCATTTGCCTACGAGAGTCGATGATAGGCAAATCCGTCATGCCAAACGATGTCAGCCAAAATGGGGACATGACACAAGTTATGTGAACATTCACAAGGCCCAATCTGCAACTGTAATATCCTTCGTCTCCTTAATACAATCTTCGATCTGAATTGACTATCGTATATATGTGATTGCCTATGTTACCCCGAGTTTCGGGGACGGGGGAACGGGGAAACGGGTTTCCGGGATGTTTCTTTTGTTATTACTAATCGCATTATATATATGTGTGATCGCTGTAAGTATATATATATGATCACTGAAGGTATATCTTCTCTTCGGTGGTTTATGAATGATTTGTGAACCCCTTTATATATCTTCCTTCATGATAGAGACGTCACTTTGGATGGGATGTGTCTTATGCGATATGGAGATCACACCCTTCTAAGTCGTGACTGATGGTTATCAACTTGCACCTCTTTGTTATGTTAACCACTGCCTGCAGTTTCTCTCTTCAACGGTAATCATATATTTGTTATTAAGATCGTGCCTTTTAATGTCCTTGTCTTATTAGATCGATACCACTGTAATCAGTCGATACATATTTAATTAATTGTTGAAGGTAAGTCTATAATTAATTATTGTCTCAAGTGATGCAATGCATCACTTGAGACAATTAGATAATCTCTAGTTCATCCTTGCGATGCTAACAACAACACTTTGAACATCACATCTACCAAGGTTGACCTGAAATTTGATGATTTGTACAACAAGCACTTGCAACAGGACAGATGTAAGAAGCAGTTTGGTAGCAGCAGCGATTCAATAAGTGTGGAACAGGCTTTTGCTGCCAAGTACAAGGAAAAGGCAAGTCCACTCAGCAGAAAGGACAAGGCAAACCTCATGATTCTTCAAAGAAACCTATCACATGTCACTATTGTGAAAAACTTGGTCATATGAAGAAGGAATCTGCACAACCACCGAGCCCAAGAGTCCCCCTCACCACACACATTAGCGTATGGGGAACCAAGGATATGCTAACAGCTGCCGACTGCTTAGGCCTAGAGAGGGGACATACACAATGCTAATATTGGTGCACTTATCAAACTAAGATTTAATGCCTCAACAGCTTATTGTTGATATTCTCCACAAATGAAAGGTGCTCCTTAGAGCATGAGAAGATCAAATGGATAAGATATCTATGAAAAGTTTTTTACAAACCTCTTCCAATATCCTACATGTTTTTAGGATTGATTGTATCACTCCAAATTATTGTGGAACCTTCGCTTACTCCATTGTCCACACTGTGTCGAGATCTAGTTTCAACCCTGCTTGGTATACAATGAGCATTTCTTGGGGTTCCTCGTGTGGAAGATTTGATGTTCCTTGTAGTCATCCTTTCAACTGTGGGGTATAATCCTCTATAATGTGTTTACTCCTTTATCAAATAAGATTATTACTTAATAAATGAGCATAAAACATTATATATACTAGATTGAATAACATATATATAGCTTTATTCATATTAAGTTATTTACATAGAAGTAGACTAGGGATGAACAGCCCCTTTGCATCCACCCCCAGAGGGACTTTGGCCTCATTTCTATAAATTCTTCTCGTTTTTAAAATAAATCTGCATGAAAATAATTTTCATTTATATGGCTGTTATTTTCCTCTCTTTTAGAGTTTGATTATATATGTATATACATATGCATAAAATAGTCACCTCGAGACGGGGAGACTTGGAGGTCTACGGTACTAGTACCGACATTGGTACGACAATTTTTCTAAAATAGGAGACAAGATACTTGGAGACGGCAAATTTTTTTTAATATAATTTAATAATTTCCAAGAAATGTCATAACATAGAGCTTTGAAATCAGAAAACAAGAACAATTGAAAGTTTTAAGTATGAACATTAAAAATTTAAAACCATTGAATCAAAACATGATATATCATATAGTCTACTGTCAAATACTAATGTCATTTACTCATTCAACATTGTTTCATATAGAGTCAAATAGTCCAAAAGCAAAGTCGTCAGGCCTAAAACAATGGTCCAAGACTCAAAAATGAAATATTTTGTTTTTAATGTGCTTTTTCTTCTAGAGACGCGCAAGAAACTTCAAATTCCGTAGCGGGAGACTAGGAGACTTCAGGAGACTTTGTGTCAAAGTCTCCGCTCAATTTTGAAGACTCTGGAGTCGTGTAAGGTCTCGGAGACGCGTCTTGGACGGGGGGAGACGCATCTCCCATTGACTATTGCCATAAATATATACATGTCTGTGCATGATTATGTAGGCATACATTTCTGTTTACAGCCACATGTATAACCAGTGACTATTTAGTTTCAACAATATACAAGAAGATATTCATGTACATTTTATTTAAATAATATCTTTCTATTTATTTAATGGTTATCTATAATGTAAATATCCTATAGATATAGTTTTTATTTTTACGATTGTTTCTTATTTAGAAACATCATCTCCTATAAATCTATTTAAGAACTAATTTTTTCTTCATTCAATACATTAAATTTTTACCAATTACTCATCATAACATGGTATCAGAGCTGAAATTTTTTTCGAAAAATATAAGAATTTTATTATGAAATCTTATTTTCTTTAATTTTTTCGAAATACCTCTGTTCAACCCATCTACGGTTGTCTGCAACTCGTGCGACCATATCTAGGCTTATTTCGTGGCTACTTTTTTTATCGGTTGTGAAAATTTTTGTGGTTGCATCCCGCACGATTTTCTTCATTTTACTCTACGCAGGAGCTTTTTTTGCCTGCACCTACTTATTCTCACGGTATTTTGCTTCCTACAACGGCATTTATTGTCATGTTTTTTGCAGAATCCTCCTCACGTGACCTCTACTACCAGTTTTTGTGGCCCGTCTTCTGCAAATCCGCGACCAATCTCTATTACGAACGTCGTTTTTGCTCATATCTATGGTCGTTTTTATTAAAAATGACTCTTTTTTCTGCGACAACCGTTTTTGGGTTTTTCAAACTGATCTTTGGTTGAATTCTTCTGTTCCTAAGCCGTATAGGGTTTCAAAACACCCTTTGTCTCTGATCTATGACCAAACCTTCAGTTTCCACCAATTTTTTATTTGCAATTTTTTGGAGCCTTTTAAGACGGCTAGGGTTTCCTACGAAACTCTCAGGTTTTTTGCCAGTTTGAAAAACTAATTGCAAATTCTTGATGGTTTTTCGAGATCTCAATTGGGTCGTCGTCAACATTTTCTGGGTACCTCAATTTGTGTGTCTCGAATTCTATGTTGTCAAAATTTCATTCTGATTTTAGATTCTTTCTGGGTTTTTTGAGATCTCATTTGGGTCTTTGTCGGATTTTTCCGTGTCAATCGTATTGAAAAGCATCAATTTCAGACTTAATGCTAGTTAATTTGGGAGCCCAGCATCACTTTTGAAAGGTTGGCTAGGGTTAGAAAATATTGTGACCCGAATCTGGAATATTTGGTATGATATCTGCACATTTGTTTGGTGGAAATGTTTGATTCTTAGTTCTGAAAATTTCTGGGCAGTTGTAAGGGTTTGAATTGTCATTTTTCTAACCATAATAACAATTAGAATCTTTTAGTTTTAGTTTTTATTTCTGACTGAAATCTGATCAAAAATTCTGGGTTGGATTGAAACTACTATAATGCAAATAAATTTCCAGATTTATGCCCTAGTTGTAAAAGTTTTTGTTATCAGATTTGTGCCCTAGTTTGCAAAAATTATTATCTTGTTTTTAGTATCCTATTTAGGGATATTACATCAAATCTTCAAGATTCATTTAGCTTGAGATGACCAACAAGAGGTACTCACTATCCTACATATGATATCATCAAGTTCACATGGTTGTAGCCATCAAGAACCCACGCTAGAATAGATATAAACATTTTGTTTAATATAAAATTACAAGCAACTGCAAGGTGAAAACAAAGGCTGGGATAGACGTGATCAATTATTGACACTGACCCATAAGAAGGGAGTCAAGGGGAATACAACCTTCATTGAAACCTTATTAGGGGTTCTCAAACACCAACAAACATAAACAATTACAGCCGTCGCAACTAGTATGTTTTCCCTCTCAGGGTAACAGGAAGTAATTGCATAGACAGTCAAATTCTCAGCATGTAATACAAAGGACTATTATATTGATGTAATCATAAGAGTTTCCGTACATCACAATCGTGTCTTCAACACAGAATAAGTTCATACATATAACATCCGAAGGGACATGACCGAAACGTCGCGTCGTAACTGTCTAACCTCTCAGTTACTAACAATCGAGAGTAACATAATACTTTATTACATGACAACCCGTACATACAATTATCCTGACAACATCATCCCCCCTCAAAAAAAAACAAGTCGCTCCGACGACTTACAAAATGGAATTGAGAAAAATTGAGCCTACAACAATTTATTCAGGAGGGGGCATAGGAAGTGTCCCTGATGAAGATGGCGCTGACGCTGCTGTTCGGGAAGCCACCTAAGCCCGCAACTCGTACACCTGATTTGTTCGCATCCGCAAATCACGTTCTGCTATCATCTTGAGCTCCATGGCCGTCCTTACCATTCCGGCTGCTTCCAATATTGCTTTTTCCTTTGCATCAACATTCTCCAGAACACTACCCAGGCGAGTTTCGAGTAGGACCCACTCAACACACTCAGTCTCCAGCTGTTCTCGAAGGGTTTCTAGCTCAGTCTTCATACTACTCCATTCCACTGTCCAAGACTCTGTTTCCTTAACCAAGGTTGCCTCTACTGCTGCCAGGCATAAAGTCACCTCCTCCCGAGCTGTCTGTGCTGCCACCCCTGTAGCCTCATGAACTGAAGAGACGTGCTCAGCACGCTGAAGAGTAAAATACCCTTCACGAAACGCCTGTTCCAATTCCCGTAGAAGAGTCTGAAGCCTACTTTTCCCCACTGTCTCTCGGAGAGCCCAATCTTCCAACATGGCAAGGGACTCATTGGTAGGCCATCCCCTCGACTCAAAACACTCTGCAAAAGCCATCGGACAACCGACCCGTACGAAGGTCAAGAGACGCTCCAACTCCTGCGCGACCTCTTCGCGAACCTGGAGTTCTGCTGAGGCGATGATCCTCTCTGCACCTGTGGCTACCTCTGCCAAATATTGCTCTAACCTACTCCTCATGGGCCTAGACCCGCTGGCCGGCTCCCGCGGCTCTTTATTACTGACCACGTGCTGTTGTCCCTATTTCTCGGTCAGCTCCTCTATCTCCATCTCTTGCTCCTATCTATCTGGTGACATCACGGAGTCAAGATCTACTACCTCCGGAGAAACTACCACTGCACGCAATGGTGAAAGAGAGGTGGATGCTATCACTGCTATTGGGGGCATCTTAAACTGATCTAGCCAAGTCAGCATAGAGGCGTCCTTGCTGTCCATGGGTGATTCCCTCAATGGCTCCTCCAACACCCCTGGGCCTACTCTCACAAAAGCCTCTGTCCCCACCACATCTAGAGTGACCTGAGATCCTCTCTCTGGCGGAGGCTGCTCTACTTCCTTCATCATTGTCCCTTCCATATCTTCTGCCAATCCTATTGCTTCAGCCATTGTAACCGCTGGAACTGCCCTCCCGCTAGTTGGTGTCATGTCAACTCGAGCTCTCAACTCTCCAAACCGGGGTACCAAAACTGAGTCTAAGGTATTACCCACTGGTACAGAGGGCAACACTAAAGTAGAAGTGTCTGGTGGTGTGAACAAAATCTGGTCTCATACACTCTCAAAGGGTGGAGTAGGTATCTCTGTACCGACTGTGTTCGTGTCCCCTACTGCAGCACTCTCACTGTTCTCCTCCTCCCTAGAGTCCTCACCGGTATCCTCTCGGCAGCTGTCTGCATTTTCTCCTTCTGACTCCAAGAGAGCCTGGCGCTTCCTCTTCCAGCCTGCCTGTGTCCCTCCTATGTCAAGATGACGCCAGTGAAAGATGGGAGGCTCTCCTGTGGCTATGTCAACTGGCTTTGGCCTCAGCCTGTCTAGTGGAATCTGTTCCCTCACGGTGTTCAGGAATAAGCCAATGGCTAAGTGAGGCATGTAGAAGGTCCGATGCTGGAGTGTCATAAACTCAAATATCCTCTCCATCAGGATAGACGCCCAGTCGTACACAGTACCATTCCTGAGCCTATTCATAAAAACGAGATGTGCTATGGCAATATCCGAAGCCCTACTCGCACCTGTCAACCTACTTTTGATGATATCCATAAGGCACCTCCACTCTCCTGGAGCCACGAAGGACCTCTTAATGCCGCGATTCTTTGCAAAGGCTCCTACTAGGGACTCAAACTCTCTCTGAGACAAATCCCTCGAAACCAACCTTATGTACTTCTCTTTGTCCTCTCGGGACATTTTTCGGGGCTTCAAGTCTATCTTTCTGCCGTGCGCGCCAAGTATGCCAAAAACCCTCGAGATCTCGCTTGTAGAAAATTTAACCTGTATCTCTGTCCCACAATATTTCAAAGTGCTGCTCCTGCTAAACCTATCAAATGTATCTATCATGCCCCTGAGAGGGCCTTCCTATTCTTTAATAGAAAACAAGGGCATTTAAATTGCCCAGTGCACTTGTGCTCTGCATAACTGCCCTTTGAGAAAATGTGTATCGAGAGTTTCTTCCCACCATGTTCGGCACTCGAGCCCAATTAGCCCTTCGAATGTGACATTCTTCCAAGTGATCTCATCTTTCTTAGTTTACGTCTACAGGCGTGGGTGAATTTTCTTCTTTACACTATCCATGCTTCCGGCAATGCGGACTCCAGACTGCAGAATCCTTGTGCCTTTACCACTGCTTGCTGGTTTTGAGACTTGCAATTTTTGCCTCCAATCCTTCGGCTGTTGGCGTGACCCCATGCTAATTCTGGAACCTTCTTGCTAGCAATAACTGTTTTTCAAATTTTTCCCGCTTTGTTTCCCTGGCGTACGAAGTTCTCTTTTGTCTTCTTCTCACCGTACCAACTATGCAACTTTTATTGATTTCCCTTGCACCGAGACTGTTCCTCTTTCTCACTAAGTACGGCCCAAGTTTCTACTTCTTGATATCGTACAGCAAGTTGACTAGGAAGCCGTACGGACGTGTATTCTTTTATCCGCGTTTTTTCCTTTTCTAGCTCTATGTGCCATACGGCGCATTTATGTCATTGCTTTCTTTCTACCGTACGGATGCAAATATATGCTAGTCGTTGTTCAATGGTCGTACGGCTCCTTGGCTATCTCGAAAATCCCTGCCTAATGCCTACAGTCCATACGACACTTCACTTCTAGATGCCGTGCAACACTTGACTTCAATTTCTGCCGTACAGTGTACGACACTTGGCCATTCTACAGTGCGATACTCAGTCTGTGCCTTCAAATGTTGTGCGTACGGTGCTTGGCATGCGTAACTTAAATGTCGTACAGCGCATATTATGTGCGTCTTAAATGTCGTACAGTGCTTTAACCTTTACATGTCGTGGATGTTATCGTCGTACGGTGCTTTATAAGTGTCGTGGATGCTAGTGAATGTCATATGGTACTTTATAAATGTTGTGGCTGCTGTAGTGATGTCGTACGGCGCTTCTCTTATATAATTTTGTGATCCTTTTGCCGTACGGCCATATGGTTTTTTTTTGGTTTTTTTTTTTTTTATTTTAAATTTATTTTTTTATCTGCCTGACTGTTGTTGATGCCTTTCTGGCCTCTCGTGATAAACTTTCAATTTCGAGCCATTGACAGCATCCGGAAGTTCGCATCCGTCCAGCATCCACAACTTGAACGATCCGTTCGCTGCGACCTCCTGAACCTTGTAGGGTCCTAGCCATTTAACTTTAAATTTTCCGAGCTTAATCTCATTTCGTCCGTTGTACTTCAAGACAAGTTGTCCCGGAGTGAACCTCGCCCATTGGATGTGCTTATCATGCCAATGCTTCCTGCGTTGCTGGACAACATCAGTTACCCATTGTGCCATCATCCTCCTCTCATCCAATTTATTTAGAGCGTAGAGGCGTTCCCACAGGCTCTCCATATCGCCCAATTTGTTATCAATAGCTATTCGGAGGCTTGGCACCATAAATTCCATTGGAACCACAGCTTCCTGGCCGCACATCAACTGAAAGGGTGTCTGGCCTGTCGTTACTTTGTAGGTGGTGCGGTATGCCCATAAGACTGATGGCAGCTTCTCCCAGTCTTCCTTTTCCACACCACATGACTTATAGATTACCGAGACCAGAATCTTATTCGTCGCCTCCGCTTGACCATTAGCTCTCGGATAGTAGGGACTAGATAGAGAGTGAAAAATCTTAAATTTCGTTGTGAGGAGTTTTACTACATGGTTCACGAAATGTCCTCCCCTGTCACTTGTTAGGTGGATCGGGATGTCATACCAAGTGATGATTTGTTCATAGATGAACCTTGTTGTGCTCACAGCCATGTTGTCCGGTAGGGCCCGCGCTTCTACCCACTTCGTTAAGTACTCTATAGCCACTACAATGTACTTGCACCGCCTCGGTCTGCTGGTTTTCAACAGTCCTACAAAATCAAGTCCCCATCTCTCAAATAACTCTTGAGCAGCCGAGGGGTTTAATGGCATGAAATCCCTCTTCAGTGGTTTTCCCGTTCGCTGACATGTATCACAGCTCACGACCCACTCCCTGGCGTCGTTGTGTAGCGTCAACCACCATAGTCCTGCGAGTAGTACCTTCCTAGCTGTTGTATCCGGCCCCATATGTCCTCCCGCCAAGCCTTCGTGTGCTTCCCTCAGAATGCTAGGAACCTCTTCCTCCATTACGCATCATCGGAGTACTTGATCCGACCCCATCTTGTAAAGAAGTCCGTTGATAAGTTGAAATGTTTGGCTTCTAAGGACTAGTTTGCATCATTCCCCTGGTGGCATTTCTCGGGGAAACTGTGATGTCGAGAGGTATTCACCGATGCTGGTGTACCAAGATGGTAAGACCGCGATGCGGAATAGGTGCGCATTGGGAAAATCATCATTCACCCCGTCGGCTTGCTCTCCCGATTTAATTCTCGACGGTTGGTCTGCAATCACATGGCTTTTGCTTGGCCGCACTATGATAGTAAATGTGAATTCCTGTAGCAGCAGCAGCCATCGGCTCACCCGTCCTTGGATTATTGGTTTATTCACCAAGTACATTAGGGCTTGGTGGTCTACATAGAATGTGAAGGGTGTCGCCAACAGATAGTGTCTAAATTTCTGTACGGTATAGACCATGTCGAGTGCTTCTCTTTCCGTCGTACTATAGTTCTTTTCCGCCTTCGAGAGTAGTCTGCTGGCGAAGTAGACCGGGTGATCCAACCCATGGTTCCCAACTTGTGCCAGTGTCGCACCTATGGCATAATTGGAAGCGTCGACGTGCACGTGGAATTCTTTATCCCAATCCGGATAGGCCAATATGGGTGCCTCCAACAGTCGAGATTTTAATTCTTCAAAAGATTCCTTCTAAGCCGCTCCCCATATGTAGGGTTCTCCTTTCCTAGTAAGGTTATCGAGAGGGTAAGATATCTGGGAAAAATTCTTTATGAACCTTCGGTAGTAGCCAATATGTCCCAGAAAAGATTTGACCCCTGTGACATCCTATGGTGGTTCCATCTCCACAATCACCCGAACTTTGTCAGGGTCCGTTTTCAGTCCTGCTTTGCACACTATATGCCCCAATAGCCTTCCCTGAGGTACCATGAATTGGCATTTCTTGGGATTAAGTGCAAGCCGTGCCCTTCAGCACCTGTCCATGCACTCACCGAGTGCCTTCAGATGTGTCTCTTCCCTGCTGTAGATGGACCAATCATACAGGAAGGCCTTGAAATTGCGCACAGACATCTTATTGAAGATATGAAAAGAATTATCCTTTGGAACATGGCTAGGGCGTTGCACAGACCGAACGGCATTCAATTGTAGGCATAAACTCCGTCTTCCACCACAAAGGTTGTTTTCAGTGTATCCTCCTGTGCGATTGATATTTGGTTGTAGCCAGAGAATTCGTCCATGAATGAATAGATTTCGTGGTCGGCCACCTCCTCGAGGATAGAATCTGTAAACGGAATGGGGAATGGATCCTTGATCGTAACTGCATTCAGACATCGGAAGTCAACATAAATCCGGATCTGGTTTCCATCCTTCTTGAGGGAAATCACAATGGGAGATACCCATTCACTAGTTTGGACCCTGAAGATAATTCTAGCCTCTAGCATCCATTCAATTTCCTCCGTTACTTTCGCGGCATAATTCTTATTCATTCGGTATGGCCGTTGTCGTACCGGTACTACACCAGGTATCAACAAAATGCGGTGAACGCATAGTTCGGGTGGGACCCCCTACAAGTCCTTGTATGTCCACGCAAACACATCTTTGTATTCGGTAAAAATTTTAAATGCAGCAGTTTTCAGGACTGGATTCCAGTCGTCCCCTACGAGAATAACTTTTTCTTCCGCCTCCGTGCCAAGATTCAGAGGTTTCATGGATGGTTCCTCATATTTCATGGTATTCTTGTCTCTAAACTGGTGTGCCGGTGTGGTATCAATTGTAGCCTCCCCTTCCTTATATTCTCCGTACTCTGGGGGAAATTTGTCTGATTCTCCCTCGATGCTTAATACATTGCATGAGGGTGAGAACATCTCATAGTCCTCCATTTGCCAATGGAACAACCCGTTGAGTGAATCAGTATCATCTTCCGAGCATCCACCCAATTTTAATACACCTTCATTAGGTTCCATTCCATTCCTTCCTTCATCTCGTGGGTCGTTATCCCCTTCAGATTCTGACCCTGAGGAAGACGCGAGTTCCTCACTTACTAACTGGGTCCGGAGATCAATGGTAAATTTCCTGCCTCCACTCTCCATCGAGAGTGTATTCCGTTTCTAGTTATGATTTGCCTTCGCCACCACTAGCCATCCTCTTCCCAGGATTGCGTCATACCCCTTCTGCTTAAGTGGGATGACCACGAAGTTGAGTACGAATGGCTATGCACCCACCATCACTGGTTGTGCCATCAATGTCCCGAGTGGTTTAATCCCATGCTGATCGGCACCTAGTAGATTGAATGTTGGTGGCCACAGGGTAGGCTTCCCTAATTTTTTCCATGTGTCCTCGGGTAGGACGTTTACTCCGGAACCGTCATCTATTATGGTGTTCGTTAGAATAGTGCCGAGAATGCCCATCTCCACCATGGCTGGGTGTCTGCCATTATTGACGGCTAACAGCATTGGATCCGTTGCGGAGCCTCCAGGTATGGAAGTGTTCGTGTACTTTGTTTTGGTTTGGCCACCCTGCGTGCCCAGTAGGACTGTCCCCAAATGAGGCATGGTGTGTAAGAGGTCCTCGAGTTTCACCGGTACCTCCAGTTGGAGCATCTGTCGTACAATGTTCCGTTCGGCGTCTATGTCGTAGGGTCCTGCCGATTCTTGTGTCTCCCGTTGGGCTTTCATAGCCTTTTCTATTTCTTCCCGTGCTTCCAACATCCTCTATTTCTCCATACGGGGATTGGGGTACCTTGCTTCCTTCGCTTGCCCTCGAGTAAGAGCCAATATCACTTCTCTTATCTTTGCATTTCCTTCAATATCCAGCAGGTTAGTCCCTACGCCAGACTTAGGACAATTGGCATCTTCATGGTCACCAGGGCCGCACCACCGACACAGCTTCTGAGGGGCGTCATTACTATTACACTCTCTTGCGTAGTGACCCCATTGGTTGCATGCCCTACATTGGATCATTGGGCGTCCCTTGGTATTGTACTGGACCCTGTTACGAGTGGAATTATTATTGTTCCCTCGTCCACCTCGCCTGTTGCCTCAGTAACCCCCTGAAGATGCATTATTGTTTGATTCTGTCATTCTTGATGTGGATGGTTGTTCTTGTGTATAGAGCACTTGTTGGTTTCGTGTCTTCATGTTATATGGGCATTCCTTTGTGGAATGTCCCATAATCTAACAGATGTCACAAAATGCCTTTTTGGGACAGGCACCCTTCGTGTGGCCACTTTCTTTACACTCTGTGCACCAGAGTTCTTCGTCCTTACTCGTACTCCCCTTCATTGACTTAAATTCTTTTAACATCCTCTCCATGTCTTTCTAGAGTGCCGTGACTTTCTTTTTCGGCTGGTCATCACTGCTGCTATCTTCTTCCAAAGTGTCGTCGTCTGATGACGAGGATTTGTTCTTTTTTGACGTTTTATTCTCTCTCTAGGTCCATGGCGCGATTATATGCATTTTCATAGGATGTTGGAGGTACTATTTTCATCTTCCGGTAACTTGGAGTTCAAACCCTCAACGAACCACCTCTGCTTTAAACCATCTGCTGGTTGGCTTTCCATCTTCCCGACTAGCTCCTTTAGTCGGCGGCCATATGCTCGAACGGTTTCCTTTTTTCCTTGTTTCGTTCCGTAGATTTGCGAGACTATCTCCTTGTCATCTCTTAGGAGCTAGAACTCCTTCTCGAATGCTTTCTTTAGTTCATCCCATGTGGCTATCTTGGTTTTATCCAAGTCTGAGTACCAATCAATGGCAACTCCTCTCAGTGTGGCGGGGAATTGCTTCATCCATTCATCTTGGTCAGTAACCCTGTTGGCTAACCAGATGGTTTCACATGTACGGCAGTGCCGTGCTGGGTCATCCTTTCCGTCGTCATGAAATTTTGGCAACTTCTCCTTGTGTGCCGCCATGGGTGGTTGGGCTGGTTTTGGTCGTTGTATATGCCGTGGGTTTTGTGCTCCAACACCGCCTATGCTAGCACTCGCACCCACCCCTGCTTGGTTGGTTTGTATAGTATTCACCAATGGCACTTGTCCCTATGTAACTGGTGGAATCGTATTGTGTGAAGTCATTGGCTCCAATGAGAGGTTCCCTTGGTCGTCACTAGTGCCTTTGGCTGTACCGTTACTGGCACCTCCGGTAGTACCGTCCCCTTCGGCCGTACGGTTCCCTTCGTAGTCTCGGTCCTCCATACCTGGTGTACGGGTCAAATCTTCAAATCGGTCCCGCTCTTCCTGCAGTAAGACCTTTCTCAATCGTGTTTCTTCAAGTAGTTCTTCTCTACTCCACACCCTCCGATGCTCCGGCAAAGTGAACTGTTCTCCGTCGGCCTGTGCACCCTCAGTACCACTTCCGAGGTTCCCTTCGGGCAACCCTCCGGCAAGCTGGTCTTTGGCAAGTTGCCTTAGCCTATACTGACATTCACGTTGCTGCATGGAGATCAAAGCCGTGTGTGCGGCCTCCCCTTCGTCATCTATTACTTTCTTATTTCTATCCTTATTTAAAGTATTGGGCATCAAGACTGAACAAAAAGCATTGTCTTTCAAAACGAACACTTATTTTTTATTTATTCATGTTGATTTACAACATTTCCAATTGCATTACAATCGCATTACAATTGTTTGTGTTCTTTTCCCTCTTCCGTTCATATTTCAAAAACCCCGATGGTTGCCATCGCCTTCTTCCTGACGGCGGTGGAGATGCTCTCGAGCGTGGTATGCACGGAGGATTTCCTGGTAGTGTTCCTCTCAGGCAGTTTCCTCCTGACGAGCGCGTTGTGCCAATGCTACTTGTGCTAGCAACCGAGGAAGATGGTTCAGCAGTCGATTGGCTACAGGGTTAGCCCCAATCGCGCCCCACACTATGCCCGTCGGAACTTCCTCGCTCGTGGCTTCTCTTCTAATGTAGGTTTCAAGTGCTACTTGGAATAAGATTCTAAATTCCCATGTCTGGATATCTTCCCCTTCGTACAACTCTGTACGGGCATCATCTGCTTCTGGGTTTATCTCACCAACAGGGAAGCCCATTACGCCATCCGAGTGCGTCTAGGCAACGGCACCAGATGTTTTCCCTCTCGGGGTAACAAGAAGTAATTGCATAGACAGTCAAATTCTCAGCATGTAATACAAAGGACTATTATATTGATGTAATCATAAGAGTTTCCGTACATCACAATCGTGTCTTCAACACAAAATAAGTTCATACATATAACATCCGAAGGGACACGACCGAAACGTCGCGTCGTAATTGTCTAACCTCTCGATTACTAACAACCGAGAGTAACATAATACTTTATTACATGACAACCCGTACATACAATTATCCAGAACAACATAGTATACTCTTCTTAATTTCTTCAACACACCATCACACCTTCTTCCTTAGTTTACATCACATCACAAAAAGCATGTCAGTTACACCTTCCTATGCGAGGATTCCTCACCTCTCTCAACCCCACACACGGCCCGTCCTCAATCCACTAGGAGCTCAAAAGCTGGGTAAACAATACAAGAAAGCACACAGCCAAACATACACACAATTTGCAACCAAGGACAAGAGTGATTTCATCACATACGAGAAGAAAAAGAGTTCAACAATATTCCATTATTTCATTCACAAATAATTTCATATCTTAACTCAATTTTCAGAATTTTCCTTACTGTTTAACTACTAACCAAAACAGAATATTATAACACAAGAATTAAGGATGGCCTACCTCAAATTTTAGCTTTTCATTATCCTACTACACATGCATTTCCACCAGCTTCTTAAGAGCTTCCTCAAATTCTGCAACATGAGAATTTAAATGTAATTTTATGTGATGATAGTCTCCACAAGTTACATAAATTAAGGATAAGGTATTAAACGTTTTATTAACATTTATTATAGCTGAGCTCAATTTCTGGATTCTACTATGTAAAATTATTTGCATCAACGTTTTGGATCACAGTCCATGATCCATCATCTTTGATGTCTTTGAATTGAACATTTATTTTTCTTACAACAACTGAATATTTATTATGTTTGCACCTT
This sequence comes from Chamaecyparis obtusa, assembly GCA_027943335.1. Lineage (NCBI taxonomy): Eukaryota > Viridiplantae > Streptophyta > Pinopsida > Cupressales > Cupressaceae > Chamaecyparis > Chamaecyparis obtusa. Next base: position 48,943 of record BSBK01006263.1, on the reverse strand, counting down.
GTTGGGATATGGATATTTTAGACTCGCATATTAATATCTTTATTTCATGATCATGCTGATGGATTAGTATATTCTATATGTGTTGTCTAATGGATACAGTAGAATGATTATTATTTATGCTTACACTATCTTAGATGTTTGATCAAATTCCTGATTTATGATGGATAATCAACAAGTAATCTTCCTTGACTTAATTTTCTTGTAGTAGTTACCATGTTTCATACATGAAAAATTATATGTAATTCCATGTGATTATGATGTTTATAGGTTTTAGATGAGTTGTAGATAGAATACTAATCGTTAAAATAACATTTATTACAATTTGAATTTCATTATGATATGTTAATTCGATATGATTAGTGGCTTATGGAAACATGGTTATGAACTAACATAATATTTTACCATAGTGCTTCCACGATATGTGTTTTGGATGCATTGATGTGTGCCTTGAGTGTGCAGGCATTTCATATAGTTGACAGGCAAGAACAAACAGACCATACTAGAACCCCAATCACTCTAGTCACTCCTCCTACTTTACCTTGTTAAGTAAAGGCAGCCAATTGTGATTCCCAGTTCATCAATTATCCTTGTTCGAGAAGAGAATCTGACCCAACGTGTCAAGCCCAACTTGCCTAATGTCCTATCTATCTTGAGTGGTCATTTTATTTGTTGAGTTCAATTGTGATAGTATAATATATTGAAATCCACCATTCCTTCAACCAACCGTTCCTTCTCTATTAGTAGGTATGGGTAATCAACCTTTCTTTTTGAGATAGCGCAATCATCATTATTTCATCCTCATCAACTACATCAATCATATTGATGTTGGCTTACTTTGAATAGTTACCATCTCCATTATCATCGGGTCCACACCCTTGGTAGAGAAGTTTGGGAGTGCCTTGATTGGTTGGAAATCTATTGCAAAATGTCCCCACTTGTTTCACTTCCAACATTTTATAATGAATAATCATAGCCTTGACCATCATACTCTATTCATCTTCTAATTCCACCCATATTTCAGTGTCAATTTATTAGTGTCCACCAGATGAAATGCTTGTCAATGTATTGGGAGATGTATTTTTATTCTTTTGGTGCTTCATTAGAGTGGTGTTTAGTGTTAATGGCCCTCTTCAAAGAGTACTTGAACACTCCCATTTTTCAAATGGTATGGGCAATTCCTAATTGGATGTAATAAACCCATTTGATGACTAAAACGAACTTCCCAAGGAAGGGAATAATCTAATCTTAAGTTAGTTGAAATGATCCTTGTTCAATCGTTATTACCGTGGAACAAGAAGGAAGAAGAGGATTAGCATTACCGTTGCCTAAAGGATAGACCAGAAAATCGATCATGAAGTTTAGTATTATCAACGCCATGAAAGTTGAAAGTAATATCATTGTTCAAGAAAATCGCCTTATCGATAAGACTTCATGATTTTCTATCAGACATCTTCATGAGGTAGCAATAACTTCATTACATCGAATATTGAATTGCATCAATACATAAAACGATCCATATATTAAAACACTTCCATGATCGCCACCCAAGAAGTATAATGTAAACTAGAGTTAATTAACTAAATCGATCTTATCAATTATTACATAGAAAGGGCGCAATTTGGTGTTGAGATGCAACCTCTCACCTCATGCCTCTTTGTGACAACCAAGTAATAGAGGGTATCAAATCGCTCTATTACAAGGTAAAGGATGCACAAGTACAAAGTGTTACACAAGGATGCATCCCCCCAAAAAAAAAAATTGAAGGGAAAAATTATAAAACCCCTCATCAAAACCTTCACGCAACAAAACACTAGAATTCGCGTGGTAAAACAGCTCATGCAAGCAACATGCAACTCACAAAAATGCACATGCAAGCAACATGCTAGTACATGCAACTCATGAAATTTACAGACTTTTGCTCAAACCAAGAAATCACAAGACCAAAACCCTCAAACAAGCTCACGATTTTCAGCAAAAATTCTTCGAATCCGCCAATGAATTTGCAAAGTCGCTTTTTCATAAAAATGATTAAAAATTTTGACGAATAAATTCTAGAACAAAAAAGGGTACGAATTCTTCATTAAAATTTGCCAAATCTTAAAGAAGCCCATCGACTCACTCGAATACCATGTAATGGTAATTTATTGTTCATAAACGAGTAATTACAAATGAAGATGTAGTCTCCTTATATATATTTACAAAGACGAAGTTTCCAAACGAAACAATCGGTAACTAAGACTGAAAATAAAAACTAACTAATAAACTAAAGACTAACTAAGATGACCATTAAAGAAACATTACAATATTCTAATAGAAGAAGATTATTCTATTATCATTTTATCTTAAGCGCTCAGAAGAGCCTTAGGCAGCTGAGTAAGAGGGGGTATCAACCCACTCCATTACAAGATAAAGGACTCATAAGTACAAAGTCTACATTCAGATACAGTACCAAGGATCACAGCAGTAGTATAAAGTTCCAATCAGAAACAGCTATCCGATACAGGCATAGCCTCTCATACATGCAACGGATTATCATAAAGTCATATTTCAAATTAGCAATCAAGGGTGAAGAGACCTCTATTTACATAGAGAAAACAATTTAAATATTAAAAAAATAATTATATGCAATCAGCAATTGTTTCATGAAAAGGTGAGATTATTATGATTAAGTCACAAAAGTTTAATAAATATAATCTCATTTATCAAAGGGAAAGGCACAACCCATCAGTGGTTGTACTTGTTAAAGAGAGACAACCGTTACAAAAGGGTACATGAAAGATATAAAAGGCACTTGCAAATCATTTTGAGAGGTGGGAAATATATGTGAAGATTTTATATTATTATTATCTAATCTGAAGGGCTCAGTCGAGCAGCAGAATTTCATGACATGGAAGCATATATTTCAAATACATAATTCAGGAAAGGCTTCATAACAGAACTGTGTGATTATAAGGATTCAATCAAGTAAAGCATTCAAGTTTCAGGGCCTATGATAGGCAGACTTATACAAGGTTAATGCATGTTTTTAGAGTCATAAATCAGGAACAGCAATAACTCACATAGGCAGATATATCCAAGTTTATGCATGATTTTAAGGACATTATTCAGGAGCAGCAATCAGATATTGATACGGATCAAGATCATCCTCTTGTGCATATAAATCAGACTCTATGTCAGAAATTCAAGAAAGTTGTAATCATCTGTAGTTATCTACTAATTTATTATTTATTTTGATTGTTCAATTGTTAAATATATTGCAAACTAATAGATATATTACATTGTTGGTAAAAGGGAACATGTAATATCCCCGTCATTAAATGACTATTAAAACTATTGTATTAGGGGTCGCGATTGATTTAGTTTATCTCGGGCCCATTCTTTCTTTTTGTTGGCATAGTTTAGTTGTCGCCGTCGGCTCTTTTGTGCACTCTCGGGAGTTTTCCCCGACGGGTATTTATGCTCGGCGTGTAGGTTAGATTTGATATATGTTGAGTTTTGTATTTGATTTGTATTTGTGAATTCCTGTTGGGATTCTGCTGTTCACCATTTCGGAGGTGAAAGACCCTCCCTACTTGGTTTTGTGCAGTTTCGGTGGGAATCAACCCTCACCCTACTCTGCCTGTTCTTTGGTTCTGGGTATTTGGCAAATTGAAGCAATTATTATTCATATTTCATCTGGCAAGTATTGTCACGTAGTAATAATATAGTCTGGAATATATTGTGGATCATTGTACGCCTCCCTTCCTCGGTCCATTTCCAACTTCATCTGTGCCAACTCCATTACACAGCCTCATCACACCGTACGGCAGACAGATCTACGCCACCGTACAGCAATAGATCCACGCTAGATCCGTGCCACTGTACGACACCCTTGGTAGATTGGGTGTACACCGTACCTGTTCACTCCATCCGTACGGTCTCATAAACGTGTCAGTCTGGTTCGGGACATTACAGAACAATTACATTGGATGGCCTACAACTTGGCATATTTCACAAAACATCCTTTTGGGGCAATTAGTATTGGTGTGACATATTTTAAAGTCAGTACACCAAAGTCCATCGCCTACTTTTATGCTCTTTCATCATTCTCAACATGTCTCTAAAAGCAAATTCACACCAAATCTACCACTCAAAATATTGTTGGTGAGAATACTTCCCAATATTACCATGTGTGCAAACATTGACCACCTAGCTAGGTTCACTATTGACAACATCAAATTGATCGCTTGATTCCTTGAGGCTCTTTTTGTTTGTGTGATTTCCCTCACCTAATATTGCATCATCTGATGAGAGGTTTATGCAATCCATCTCATGGCTTTTCAAGTTATAATCAACCTTGGCTACCATCATCCAACCTTGGCCCAATAATGCATCATTGGCCTTTTCTTTAATGAGATGACTACAAAATTCAAGATGAAAGGTAAGGTGCTGATGATTACACGAAGGCACACTCCACCACAATCCCCTAGATTGGTGCAAATATTCACTTGAGTAGACGAAAGTGCAAATATTCACTTGAGTATAAAAAAAAGCATGCAACTGTAACATTAAGGTGCACTCCACCGTAACCCTCAAGATTGATGCAATTCCACTCTAGCATACGAAAGGGAACGAAATTGTTGCACTAAGGTGGCCTCCACCATAATCATCTCTATTGCTGCAAAATTTCAGGCAAACTATACACACTAGTGCAAATTTCAACTTGGGAATACAAAAGAGCGCACAATTGTCACACGAAGGTGCACCCCACCACAATCATCTATGTTGGACATTTTTTTGCACATGGTACCAACGCCAGACTACACGACAGTGTAAAGCATTATCTAGGACCTGTACCAAACTTAATACAATGAAATAGATCAAATACGAGTAAATCTGAGTCAAAATAAAATTCTTCGCAATAAATTGAAGATTTGATGTTTCGCTGTCCATAAAATTTAGAAATATGTTTTTGGAAATAAATGTGTAGGATTTTATTATAATAAACATTTTGGATTACTTTAATTTGTCCATGATCGGGATAGAACGATATTGGTAATTGCGTATGAATACTTCACAGGCAATGTAGATAGATAGATAAAATTTTAACATCCGCGAGGCTAAAAATAGCCTATGGGACAGCAAGACAACTTAAGCAGACTTAAGTAACTCTGTGTGTTTCTTGTGCAAATTGATGATGAGTCCACCTAGCTGCTCGATGTACTCTTCGTTGAATAGGTTATGCCAAGAGCTATCACATATAGTATCCGCAAATTTATCTCGGCTGTCCTTGTAGGCCTCACATTCTAAAATAAAGTGTTGTTCAGTTTCCACTTTCCCAGATTTGCAAAACCTGCAAATTCTCTCTTCCCAAGCCTCCTTTGGCCTCTTCCAATGCCCGGTCTCGCAATGAAGTTGGTGAGAGTTGGTTCTCAGTTGAGCAATAAGAATTTTAGCTCTCCAAGAAATGTTGGCTCCTATGTACGCTTTTTGGAGTTGATCGCATGCGGGGTTGAACTCATTTATATAATATATTTTCTTCCTACTGATCTCATTCCCCCAATTTCTCTTGTAGAATTTCTCCATAACAAAGACCTTTATTTCTTTGTTATTTGTGGGGCACATATTGAATTGAATATTCCATTTACTCATCCACTTGATGTTTTGTTGCATCCATGTCCTTTTTCGTTTACACAATGTATCATTAAAGACAACTTTAGGCCATCTATCTTCTTCCATTTTTTCGATTCTTTTTAGGTAGTTTATAAGGCGAACCATAGCAAGTGTCTCGATAGGTGCAGCCCCCATTTCACTTAACATGATATCATATGGGACGGTGCTTTTGATTTTAAATTTGCTTGTGATCAAACGCTTTTGGATTCCCTCGATTTGTTTCCATTGTGCTATTGAAGTGTTGCTGGCCCATAATTCACACCCGTAAAGAACAACCGGCAGCACAAGAAGACCAAACAAGGTTTGAGAAGTTTTCCAATCCTAAAGCTCCGCTTCACGGCACCTATTTTGAAGAGCATAAAAAGCTTTCCACCCACCTAAAGTCCTTTTATTCCTGCAGTCAGACCAGCTTAGCTTTTTGTTGAAATCAATGCCGAGGTATTTATACTCCGCAACTTCTTCAAGAACACTTCCACTGAAGTAAAACTCATGTTGACGCTGTTTTTTTATTATTAGAAAAAACCATAACCTTAGTCTTCCTGATATTGACCTGCATCCCCACCACTCTGCAAAATCTCTCAAGAGAAGATAAATGTTCTTGCAAACCACAAGCAGATTTGGCAATCAAAATGAGATCGTCCACATAGAGGAGCAGCTTTATAACAAATTCACCTAGCTAAATACCCTCACCCTTTTGCATGTTTAACCACTCTTCAAATTTATCGATATATAAACCAAACAAAGTAGGAAATAAAGGGCAACCTTGTTTGACCCCGATATCGCTCCTAAAACATTCTGAAATGTCATCTGATGTTCTGATTTTGACTTTCACCTCTTCATATATCCTATGAACAGCAGCTTTGAGATGCATCGAAATCCCCAATTCTTCTATCCGGAGCCAAAGTTTGTCTCTAGGGACAGTGTCAAAAGCCTTTTTAAAAATCAACAAAGCAACAAAAAACCTCTTTCTTTTTCTCCCACTTTTTTTCAATAACGTGTCTCAGAGTGACACAATGATCAACCGTTGAGTGCTTTGGCCTAAAACCAGCTTGCTTTTTTGCACATTTATGGTTTTCTTCCGCCCATTTGTTGATCCTAGTTTCTATCATGCTGCAAAAAAGTTTAGCAAAAAAGAGAATGATCATTATAGCCCTGTAGTTGGACATCACCACTCTTAAAAAGTGGTATTGCAACGCTGATTGTCCAATCTTTAGGAAACCCCTCTTGACAGATATTGTTGAAGATTTCTGTGATGTGTGGTGCAAGATTTCTGTGAGGTGTGATGTGTACTACCTCCAAAAGCTTAAGAAGCTCAATCGTTGTTTTTAATTTTGAACATTTAGTTGAAAAATACCTTGGCTTTAGCGTCCACAGGAGGAGAAGGAGGTTTTCTTCGGCGCGATGTCAAAAGTCCTTGACTACGCAATTCCTCCTGCTCATTCTGCGCAGCTTTCATTTTCATGCTCCACAGCTTCCCTCCGACCAACACAACAACACTTCCCGCCACGAGCAACACACCCACCCTTTTACTACCCTGCGACTTACTCATTGCCTCCATTATTCACAACCTCAGTAAATTCTCGCTCTATTCATTCATTCTTGCAAGCCAAAGAGAAATTATGCAGGCGGTGGTGTTCGACCCAGAGACGTTTTGCTCCCTTTAAATCATTTATATGGTCACCGCTTACACTCTCGCAAAGCGAGGGGAATATGCGTGAGCGACAGAGTCTGTGCAGTTAATTTCTGTTCCTACAAATCAGAAATTATGGAATTAACGATCTGTTTATTTTGGGAATTCAGTTTCTTTGTTCGACAGTAAATTCTTCTGTGGCCTCTTTCTTAATCCCTTACGTTTAGGCTTTTAGTATTTTAATAAATAGGAATTCAAATAACATGTTAAAAATGAGATTCATAAAGATTATATATGAGGAATAAAGTTGGCATATATAAATTTCAAAATAGAATCTATAACTTATAATATATGTCACAGATATCTTAGTTTAATATTTTTATTTAAAAATCGTTATGAGGAAAAAAAATATAAACTAGTATATTTATCTTTATGAAAAAAATTGCGGAAGACATATCATCTTCTCTACAAAAATCTAAGCATAATATAGAAATAATTATGTAAAAGTATAAGTATGTAAAATTTATTTTTTTTAAATAAAATAAATAATATATGGAAAAATAATTTAATCAATCATTATAAATATATATAATATGTAAATAAAAATTAAAAATTCATTATATTTCTGTGTGAAAATAAGTATTGTGGAGAGTTAGTAGATTTTCACAATCAATGAAATTAATTGTAAATCATTTTTGGATTTGATTGTGTAAGTATTTTTGCATCATCATTTTGGATCACACTTCTTGATCCATCATTAGGATGAATCACGAGTATTTTTCCTCTCTTCCTTGGACTAGCGATGAGGGGTTAGGAAACAAAGAGTGTGAGAGTGGTGCATGGAAGAATTGGTCGCATTGTTAGCCACGGCACATAGAACAATCACAAAAAATAGAGGGGTTTAGCAAAACTCTAGCAACCATACAAGGGTCATTTCCCAATGTTGTGAAACCTCCTTCAAGTGGGCTACTTACAACGCAACTTTTTTTGGTTTGTACTTGAATTTGAAGCATGAAATTATTGCAAATAAAAGCTTTACCATATGAAAAAATATTTATATCAAGAGAGTTGTGAGATAAAATAACAACATTTATATCTTTCCATAAATTAAAGAGGATTTCCACCCTGAAAGCATGCCAAATTTTCGTGAACTTGAAAGGGAGTCAAGGAGAGTGCCCTAGCAAAATCATATGCCAGGAAAAGGACTTAGGATGAAAAGGTCAAAAAAAACATGTATCCAAGCCCACAACTATTGGTCTCTTCTGCAATACCAAAAGAGATGTATAAAAGTTTCAAGTTGCCCATAAAATGGGCAATGATGATCTAGGACCCCTAGATGCCAAAGGCAAGAACACAACGAAAAGCGTTGGAAAAGAATACACCAAGCAAACTGAGCCAACTTAGGCTCAACAATGGCAGTTGAAATAGTGTGAAATTTGTGATGTCATGTAGACTAGGAGGATTGTGAGTGCCACTCGAGGTTCTAGGTTGGAACCATAGAAAAGTGTGGAACAAGCCAATGATAGCCCAACCTAAGATTGTAATTACAAAAGGAGGTATTGGGAAACCACCACTAATCCTCCAACCATGGTCAATTTGAGTGGATGTTAAGCTTATGAAGCATATTCAAAGGTAGTACCAACACAACCAAATCAAAAATCTAATGACCTGTGTGGCTAAGTCAAAAATTGGGCCCATAAATCTTCCCAAGTGCAAAGATTCATGGTAGCATAAGAAAAGAGATCCTGGGGAGTATAGATGTCATGCTTATGAAAGTGCAAAGCATGAAATCTATATCCATGGGCTAGAGGAAGACCTTACATCGGTATGAGAGGCAACCACAATATATTGTGCTCGTTAAAAGAGAGGTCATATAAAAAACTAGCCCCATCCTAGTGGAGCCATGGCTTAACAACTTCCAAGGCCTGCCAAATGCTTTTAGTAACAAAAGTGCAATGTAGATGTTCCTAAATATATAGGCAATGCATGATAACTAGGAGATAAGCAAGAAATAACCTATCACCCACACTAGGTGGAATCACATGTTCACCAAAGGTGGATCATCCTCCATTATATAATGAAGTGCGTACAACAATGTGAGGATGATAATATGATAAGAGCACTAAAGGTAGATACCACACATAAAGTGAAAATGAGATAACAACTATCACCGGGTCTAAAATGGAATGTCTCCTACACCATGTGCTAAAATAAGATACAAACTCCTAGGTGTCTAATATGCAAACTACTATATATGTGTTATCCCAAGTAAGCTTAGGTAAAATGTAATTAAAAATATTTAATACACCAACACCCCCTTAAGTGCAACTTAGGGGAATGCACTTAAACTCACAATGCTAGATGATAATGCAAGATGGGTCTCGGCTAATAGGCCATGTTAGGTACCCATGTACAATAAGCAAGTGCAAAAGCAAAGGAATGCAATCTCTTGTAAAGTGGAGAAAGGGGGAAAACTCCCCCTAAAAAGAGATGATGAAAACACACAAGATTCATGGATCAATGGAGGACTCAAGACCCTCCTAAGACTCCATACATCATGTATATACAATAAAGTATCCCTCCATAGGAGAGAAGAAGAGGAAGAGAGACTAAATAGCGATCCCCCTCGCCACCCCCCCCCCCCCCCCCCCCCCCCCCCCCCCCCTCTCAATGTAGAATGTACACCAATGGTAGATGCCCCAAACTCGATGTAGAAACTACTCCATGAATGTTGAGCAACTTTTCTCCCATTCGGAAGAAAAAAAAAACCACAAGTGTATGTATGAAGCCTCCCCAATCTATAGGAAGAAACCTCAAAATGTATCCAGAATCTTTGAAACCCTGTCAAGTGTCCCCATGTTGATTCTAAAGGTTTCCCCTTCCAAATCAAGTGTACTAGGCCACATTGTTCAAAAAGAAATGTCAGCATCTAATGAGAATGAATGTAGAACATGTGTCAAAGACTCAAGTGTCTCCTTTGAAGATAAAGAGACCTCCTCCAAATGTTGGATCAAAGGATCCATAATCATGTCAACCTCGAAAGAATGATCAAGTGGAGAATGAAGAAGAGGGTCAAAGTGTTGACTCACACAACTGAAGGAGGACCATCTTCATCAAAGAGAATATGAATGTCATCAATAATGTCTCCCAAATCTGAAAATTAGGACTCCACAAATAAACTTTCAATGTCTATCAAGAAGTCATTCCATGGAGCTATGTTTGGAAGACAATGAATACCCTATTGCACTGAATCACGAGAAGCCATAACTGTAGGAATGGAAGCATCATCAGGAGCAATAGTCAAAGTGATCTCAATAGGATGAGATCGAATGGAAGGCTCAAGAACTTGATCACATGTGAGAATACCCAAGTTCAAGTAGCCAAAGTTCTCCTCAAAATATGAATCAACACTAAAAGTGTGATCAACATATGAAGAATCATTGTCATCATTAGGAACAAAATTTTCAAAGGAGTATAACCAAGATGCATGATCAACCACCCTAGTAGAAATGATATCTCTTCTCTCCAAGTCTCTGAAAACAATTGAATCAAGAGTGAATTCCACAATCTTCCTTGTTGCACCATCAGTGATTTGATAGATGGAAAGGAGATTATGGATCAAATGACATCACATGACACATTATTAAAGGTTCCCTCCCCAATGTTAATGGTTCCTTTCCCAATCACATTCATGTAAGTATGATTTCCCATAAAAAAATGGTGACATGTGACAAGGCTCAAATGAAGAAACTAGATGACATATGACGAGAAACCCCTAAATCTAGAAGTCATCTCCATGAATCATAACTGGAAGTACCAATGAAAGCTTGTCATTTGCCCTTGTCTTTTCTACAGGTGTGATCCTTTCCTTTATCAAAATTTGCATGTTGTGGAGAAGATGTTGAAGTAGAAATTGTTGAAGGTAAACTTATTTGATTCTTCTTAAAAAGATTCTTGAGTTCATCAATATCCTTCTTGTAACAATGATGTTCATCATGTCTATGCTTCTTGCAATATGCGCAAGTAACTCTTTCTTGCATGATTTCCCCTTATATGAAGAATTGTCTTATGGTGAGGAGGTTGATTGTACTTTCTCTTTTTGTGTTTTGGGTTGCCACTGTTTCTACTTCTTATATGAACCCTTTCCTTGATTCCCTTGATTTTATACATAAGCCTTAGGCTTTGAAGACTTGATAATCCCCATGACATTGATGGCAACACTTAGAGAAAAATGACTAAGTGTTCCAAGCAAAATGCCACTCTCCAAAAATTGTCTCTCCTAACCAAAAATTCATGCTCCTCATGAGCTAATCAACTCATTTTTCTCACCTTATCTATCCCCCTTTGACATCAATGGAAAAAGGCAAGGAACAACTCCAAAATTCAACTATCAAAATCCTATAACATCCACTTATGTACATAGGCCTGCAAAATATACTTATAGAAGTTTGAAAATATCAAAAAAATTGCTCCTCAGAGCTGCAAAATCATAATCCCAACTTTTCTTTACGCTTCCAACAATCTAAATCTTCCCACAAATTGCATATGCTAGTTTCTCTCCCTCAACTACATCAGGTACATTTGGGAACCAATAAGCTATACTTGTCTCCTTCACACCTCTCGACAGAATGTCAAGCTTAGGAACAGTTTGACTTACCAACTCTATAATCCTTCACTTAACTCTTTCCTTCTCTATGACAAGGGTCTTGATTTTATCATTGATTTTAGTCACCTAGACTGAGTGAACCATGCTAATTCATTCAGAGAATAATATCCTTGGGATATCTCAGACAATTGAGCTTCACTTTCCTTGATAATTTTATCAATATCATTTATCCACTTGGGGTAATCAATACATGACTTATATACCTAACTTCCTTCTCCTAAAGAATCTTTTAGTTACTGAATAACAATTCCCAATGATGTCATATCCCTCACAATCATTACATTCAAATGATTAAACCTGTTAGTATTGAACTCATTTTGTACCTTCACCATGGCATATTTTTCAAAAGATTGAAAAATGTGTATCAACTACATCCAATCTATTCAAATTCCCACCCTTTTATCCACTCTAGATTCAAATTCCCACCTCTTAATCTCCGCTCTTGATTTTCATAAGGACTTTTGTCAAACAACATTTTATCCTCCCTTTTAAATCCTCATCATGTTATGCATACTAGCCTACTTGTGATTTAGAGAACTCTTATGTCCTATCCATCATTTTGCCATCATCATTATCCCCTTGAATCATATCATCATATCTTCATATAGTTTGTAGCAATCAACCACACTCCATTCCTTTAATGTTTTATTGTGCACGTGCTTGAAAAATTGAGAACAAACATCGTTCCATACAATATTTTGAAGGATGGGAGAACAATAGAGTCAAGCATTTCATGAGTGTATTTGGTATAGCTTTACTTTATGTTATGTTATGCATTCATGGAGAAAGTACTCTATTGATATGATGTTGGATTTAGTTTGTAGATCTTAGGTTTGTGGTTGGACTAGATAGGTTTGTAAATTGTCAAGTTCAAATTCAACATCATTATATTTTACAAGCTATAAATGATTATTAAGTTGTAGAGATTGATCATTTGTGTATATCAACTTGCTTTAGTTTATTGACAATGAAGAGAAGCTCAAATCATGACTAAGTGATTGCCCTTTCCATTCAAGAAGACAAGAGATTGATTGTAATCTTTCCACATACTTGAAAAATTGTTTGGAAGCTTAAGATTTGAAGTATTGCACCATAATGATTTTATCCTTCTGATTCAACCCGTTTCCAAGCATTACTAAGCTTGCTTGTAGCAATTTTATTTCCAAGAATTGCCTTCCAAGGTTCAAATCCTTGAATAGTTCTAATTATCTATTTATCTATGATGTAGGTCCCTCGTATAGAGAAATTAATCACATACTTCTAAAGTTCTTTGATTTTTTGACTTAATACAATATAGCCAAGCAATAATTATTCAATTTACCTCAAAAGTATTTTCTAATGATTTAAATTACTTAAATTTAAATATATTTAATCATAAAATTTTATGATAATGAATCATATAAAATATTTAAAATATTAATAATAACAAAAATACATACAATTTAATCAAAAATATTTAACTTATAAAATTAAATTCAAGCTTTGTGTTCAATCAACAATTTTATAATATGATCTTTAGTCTGTAAGTTAGCTTTATAATTCTTTTCTTTTTATCTATTTTTTTCTTAAATTATATAAGACCATATAATTTCATTTATTTTTTGATAACTTATGAGTACCTTATTTTTATATAATTTTGTTTTCTTAAATTCATTATAAAAATACATAATTCACTATAAAAAAATATATAACCAAAATTAGACTTTATTTTTTAATTTATTCCATATTGTTAGGCTAGTAAACTTAAAACCCTAAAAGCCATGAAAGGAATCTATGATGTGCACACGTCACTCTCAAGTGCCTTGTAGTAAAAGCAACGAAGACCCGGTTTACATAATGTATGGAAAAAAAATGGAAATATCTATTTTGTGGGCCTTCTTAGTCTTCAGCGAAAGACTTTCTAACGTTTATGTCAACACTAGTAATGAATTTACAAGGAAATTTGAATAATGGTTCTTTATAGAGAGAAAGCAATCTGATCATCTCGTACCTTCAAACTTTATCATTTTGTTTAAAAATAAATTGAAATATTAAAGATAAGATTGCCTATAATGCTGCGAGATATTAAAGTTGAGAATATAGTAGTGTGAAGACTATATAATCTATCAATTCCATGATCAACTTTTCTAGTGACGCCTCCAAGTGGTTGATTTATATAAAGATCAATTGCCATTAAACATTTTTAATGTGAGCCTTAGTGTGAATCCATGAATGTTTAGAACTCATTTTTTAGGGTTATTCAAATGTTACTATTTCAATGCAGATTGATAAGATCAATTGGTCATAACATTTTTATATGTGAGTTCTAAGTGTGAATTCATAAATGTTAAAGAGTGACTTTTAGAGCTATTCAAATGTTATTACTTTTATGGTTTGAGAAAATAATATTATAATATTATATATATATTTTTAATAGGAAAAGAGTTATCTTATTTAAAAATTATACTAAATGTTATTGTAAATATTTTTTTTTTGTTAAATAAGTTTTGTTTATTGATAAAGTTAGATGACTAAAAAGGTTTATCAGAAAATATATCAGTTAATCATATGATTTTATTTATATTCTTGATATCAAGAATCACTTACATTGATCAAAAGTTATTATAGAATCTCCCAACAAAACAAAAATATAAACTTTAATATAATATACCCCTTCAGACATGAATTGACTACAATAGTTCTTACTAAAAATAACTGATTGACTATGTTTTATCCTAATTAAGCATATTCAGTTGTCAATATTATTGAACATAAATTGAGGATAAGATGCATTATCAAAACATTATTATATGACTCTCAATTTTGTTTATGATATGTTGGAAGTTCTTATGCTTAGATCTTACCAGGGTATACAATTTAGTGAAGACATGAAATATTCATCTAGCATCTTCGTATCATGAATTCTTTATGCTCAAACTTTATTATTATTGAAAATAAAACATGATGTCTTCTTTGGATAAATAGATCCCAGTGATGGTAAGTGCTTGTGAAAAACAATGCATCAATTTTCAAGTTTTTGAAATTTCATTTACTCTATAGATTTTTGTGGTCAAAGGGAATGAAGGAATTAGTAGGTGTATGAGATGAAGCAATGTTTTGGGAAGCACACTGGTGAGCTCTAGCATGACGTTTATGATGACATTCATGAGCATGAAAGTTACATTTGGTTTTGCTAGAAATTTGGTTTGCATCAGGATCAATCAACATCAATCCCTTTTCTTCTTGAGAAGGAAGAATGGAAGGAGCCACACTAGGATAATGTTATACTACAACTGATTGAATTTTTAAAGGGAGATATTGATGATCACCGAGCTACAAAGGTATATGTGACACATTAAATTTGTTATTATATTGTCATTGATGTTAACTAGTTTTGACTATACTTATCATGATAGTTATAAACATATGAAGAAGGAAATAATGGTGAAGGAATGAGATATTAAAATGAAGATGAGATGTATCAGAAAGATATGGATATGGTATTCATTGGGTAACTTATTGATGAGTCTATGACATCATGTTAGTGATTTGATTGTATTACATAATTATGTTATGAATTGAAGATAAAAAATGAACAAGTTTTGTGGTCGGTAAATGAAGAACTTAGTATACACCAAGTTGAAACAGTGTACACTGAGAAAGTGTAGTGTATACCGAGTACAATATTAACTGAGTTAGAAGTCACCGACACATCATGGTATTGACCGAGTGGAAGAAATAAAATGGAACATATGACTGTCGACTATAGATGATGAGTTGGATGATTCCGAGGTTAAAGATAAAGTTTTTTATGAAGATCAAATGACTGACAAAATTCAAGGATGATCAGATGATCTAGAATGAAACGTGTCTCAGGCACAAGTTTCAAGGAAGGTTGAAGCGAAAAAATCAATGGTGAAGATTAAGAGGCAAAATCGATGGATGAGAAGAAAATGGTTTATCATGCCTATAAAAAGAGACAAGAGATTTATTATGAAGATTATGTGCATGAGAATATTGTATTCATGTGAAGCTCGTCAAACAAGTTAAAGAAAGAATTGAGCAAATCTGCAAACTACATCGATCATTAGAGAAAGGAATTAACTGGGCATAACAAAGTTGGAGGATACACAGATTTTGAAGTGATTATAATGGCCAGAGGTATTTTGAGCTTAGCATAGAACTGAAAATATGCAAAGGAAGTTGTATTTGAATCAGATCATTTATTGTTGCATTCTAACCATTGCTACAAATAAATCTCTTAACCGAGTGGGACTTAACAATCTTTATTATTTCATTATGACATTCAATGAATGTTGATTATTTTCATGTTGACCCCATAGTGAATGTTTGGTCACAAAGAATTGTTAGTGATAAATCCTCTAACAAGGTCACACCTTACAGTATGTTTGTAACCTTTAACAGGGTTGGCTCTTAACTGAGCTCACTTCAGAAGAGTGAAATTATTTTGGGTACCGGTCCCAGGTGGTTTTTTCCCTAACAGGGTTTCCACGTTAAAAATTAAGTGTTATATGTGCATGGATGTGATGATTTGTTATTTTACTTTACACATTACAATTATTGGTTTGATTGGTATATACACGAGTTAATTTACTGGTATTCGATTAATGAATATAAAGGCACATACAAAGTTTTACCGAGTTGTTTAATTGAATTGAAAGATTTGTTTTATACATCTAGGAGTATTTAGGACTGTAGGATAACTGGACTTAATTGATTCACTCCCCTCTCAATTATCTAACAGGATGAGAGATAGTATCAGGAGAATGTGTATAAGAGATAGGAGGTAGAAAATAAGCATATGTAGGAGGTGTAGGAATAAGTCCACGTCCAGGGAAAAGAGATGGAACATCCTTAGGTTTACTAAGTTCACAATTGTTTTAGATTTTGTAAGCTTGATAGTAGCGAATGAGATTATTAGGACGGGTTTGAATTAGTTTAGGAATATAAGGCCAAAAGAAATCAAGGTCAATTAAGTCTTGAGGCACTAAAGGATAATAAATACTATGATTAATAATCATGATCTCTCCATTATGAGGAAATTTAAGATATTTAAGAATAAGAGAAGCCACCGATTTCATGGAGGTTAGCCAATGAAGAGCAAGTTTAACTTGGAATTGGTCAAAAGTTAATATCATAGTGAAGGTAACATCTAAATTTTTACCACTGGAGGTTAGAAAATGAAGAGAAATTTTAACTTGAAATTGGTTAGAAGTTGATATCACAGTGAAGGTAACATCTATTTTTTTACCACCAACCTTAACAGGAAACGGAATAGAACCATGGGAAGGATAAAGGAAACCATTGAAAGTTTGGATCATAACATGAAATGTATCATAAGAATCATGTTTAAATTATCTACTAAAAATGGATTCTTTAGTTATCACATTCACAATGCAAGTGGGATCAATAAGGACACCATGGAAAGGAAGACCATTAAACTTTGTGACAATGTAGAGGGGACCATGAAGTGCTTTAATTGTCATGATAGGATCAAAGGTAATGCAAGGATCAAATGGAGATTTGGGTTTGGATTGATCAAGAAGGTTGACAACATGATTGGATTTATTAACTTTATCATCATAGTCAATGGATTGAGAAGAAGAATAATGTTGGGTAAATCAATGCTAATTCATTTATTTATCATTGATTTTAGTCACCTGGATTGAGTGAATCAATGCTAATTCATTCAAAGATTAATGTCCTTGGGATATCTCAGACAATTTAGCTTCACTTTCCTTGATAATTTTATCAATATCATTTATCCACTTGGGGTAATCAATACATAACTTATATACCTAACTTCCTTCTCCCAAATAATATTTTAGTTACTGAATAGAAACTCCCAAGGATAGCATATCCCTCACAATCATTACATTCAAATGATGAAACCTATTAGTATTGAACTCATTTTGTAACTTCACCATGGCATATTTTTCAAAAGACTAAAAATGTTTATCAACTACGTCCAATCTATTCAAATTCCCACCTCTTAATCTCCACTCTCAATTTTCATGAGGACTTTTGTAAAACAATATTTTCTCCTCCCTTTTGAATCCTAATGATGTTATGCATACTAGCCTACTTGTGATTTGGAGAACTCTTGTGTCCTATCCATCATCCTACCATCATCATTATCCTCTTGCATCATATCCTCATATATTCATACTTTGCATCAATCAACCACACTCTATTCCTTTAATGTTTTATTGTGCACGTGCTTGAAAATTTGAGAACAAACACCGTTCCATACATGATTTTGAAGGATGGGAGAACAATATAGTCATGCATTTCAGAGTGTATTTGGTATAGCTTTACTTTATTTTATGTTATACATTAATGGAGAAAGTACTCTATTGATATGATGTTGGATTTAGATTGTAGGTCTTAGATTTGTGGTTGGACTAGATAGGTTTGCAAATTGTTGTTCAAATTCAATATCATTATATTTTACTCTATAAATAATTATTAAGAGTTAGAGATTGATCATTTGTGCATATCAACTTGCTTTACTTTATTGACAATGAAGAGAAGCTCAAATCACGACTAAGTGATTGCCCTTTCCATTCAAGAAGACAAGAGATTGATTGTAATCTTTCCACATACTTGAAAAATTGTTTGGAGGATAAAGATTTGAAGTATTGCACCATAATGATTTTATCTTTCTGATTCAACCCGTTTCCAAGCATTACTAACCTTGGTTGTAGCAATTTTATTTCCAAGAAAGCACTCTTATCATCTCCTACCTTCAAACTTTATCAATTTTTTTAAAAATAAATTGAAATATTAAAGATAAGATTGCCTATAATGCTGTGAGATATTAAAGTTGAGAATATAGTACAGTGTGAAGACTATAGAATCTATCAATTCCATGATCACTTTTCTAGTGACGCCTCCAAGTGGTTGATTTATATAAAGATCAATTGCCATTAATTTTTTTTAATGTGAGCCTTAGTGTGAATCCATGACTGCTTAGAACTCACTTTTTAGGGTTATTCAAATGTTACTATTTCTATGCAGATTGATAAGATCAATTGGTCATAAATGTTAAAGAGTGACTTTTAGAGCTATTCAAATGTTATTACTTTTATGGTTTGAGAAAATAATATTATAATATTATATATATATTTTAATAAGAAAAGAGTTATCTTATATAAAGATCAATTGCCATTAATTTTTTTTAATGTGATCCTTAGTGTGAATCCATGAATGCTTAGAACTCACTTTTTAGGGTTATTCAAATGTTACTATTTCTATGCAGATTGATAAGATCAATTGGTCATAACATTTTTATATGTGAATTCTAAGTGTGAATTCATAAATGTTAAAGATTGACCTTTAGAGCTATTCAAATGTTATTGCTTTTATGGTAAGAGAAAATAAATTATAATATATATATATATATATATATATATATATATATATATATATATATATATATATATATATATATATATATATATATATATATATATATATATATATATATATATATATATATATATATATATATATATATATATATATATATATATATATATATATATATATATATAGATATAGATATAGATATAGATATAGATATAGATATAGATATAGATATAGATAGGAAAATAGTTATTTTATTTAAAAATTACAATGAATGTTATTGTAAATATATTTTTTCTTGTTAAATAAGTTTTGTTTATTGATAAAGTTAGATGACTAAAAAGGTTTATTAGAAAATATGTCAGCTATTCTATGATCTTGATATCAAGGATTACTTACATTGATCAAAAGTTGTTATAGAATCTTCCAACAAAACAAAAATATAAACTTTAATACAATATACCCCTTTAGACATGAATTGACTATAATAGTTCTTACTAAAAATAATTGATTGACTATGTTTTATCCTAATTAAGCATATTCAGTTGTCAATATTATTGAACATAAATTGAGGATAAGATGCATTATCAAAACATTATTATATGACTCTCAATTTTGTTTATGATATGTTGGAAGTTCTTATGATTAGATCTTAACAAGGGCATACAATTTAGTGAAGACATGAAATATTCATCTAGCATCTTTATCTCACGAATTCTTTATGCTAAAACTTTCTTATTATTGAAAATAAAACATGATGTCTTCTTTGGATAAATAGATCCCAG
The DNA here is from genome assembly GCA_027943335.1 of Chamaecyparis obtusa. NCBI lineage: Eukaryota > Viridiplantae > Streptophyta > Pinopsida > Cupressales > Cupressaceae > Chamaecyparis > Chamaecyparis obtusa. The sequence goes on along the minus strand of BSBK01006263.1, from coordinate 28,842 downwards.
TGATGGTAAGTGCTTGTGAAAAAAAATGCATCATTTTTCAAGTTTTTGAAATTTCATTTACTCTATAGATTTTGGTGGTTGATAATGTAAATGGAAAAAATGACATTTTATGTAATTACTACAAATAGTACAATCACCACACTACTCTCCCTATTATTCCCACACAAAATTTCTTGTATTGTTGAAATGAGTGGAATTTTCCATCATAAAGAATGCTTTCCCTTATGTATAATGATTTGTTCTTCTCTAGAAGAAACTATGAAGAGTATAATAGTTACAACCTTACATTGTGGATTTAAAGATTAGTTTACCTATAATTTCGTATTACTCTTGTAAAGGCAGGCCTTCTGACACAAATGCCACATCAACAAAAATACAAAAGACTAAGGAGTCAGTCAACAAGTCAAAGGTTGAATGCACAAGTTGACTAGATACAATTAGATTCCCTATAATATAGGAATAAAAGAAGTACATTTACTACCACAACTGTCGAAAAGATAGGGAATACCTTTGTGTCCAAGAAAAGTGGAATGTCGACCATCAATACCACCAGGAATGAATACATAGGAACATAAACACTATAAAGAAAGTCCTTCCTGAAAGAAGCTACAATCACATGTTCACAAAAATCATCAAGGGCAAGAATATTATGGGAGTGTGTTTCCACCCTACCACGAAACATTCACACTTCCCTGAAATCTTTCATGACACAAAAGATACCCAGCCCAGCTTGAAGGAAAAACCAACCAAGTAAAACTAATAGAGTAATGGAATTATGTGCCAAGATATTTATCTACTAATATAACTATTGTGGACACAACAATATTTATTTCCCAAATAAGAGAAAAGAAGAAGTTACAACTTATGTTTTCATTACCTTTTCATTTCATAACATTGTGACTCCATCTCATACATGGAAGAACATACTGGAAATAAAGTTCAAGATGTCACCACCCTATTTTAGCATATCTATTCATGGAACTTGCATCATATGTTAATCACAATAGGGTGACATTTCTAGTTTCTTATAAGCATACTTCTACAAAATATATTTTATATGTGAAGAGAATATGTTACATCTCATATAGAATATTCAAAGGTTGTTCACAAATCATAAAAGTGCATTTAGTGTAAGATAGAAAATTACTAATATTCTCAAAGCATCATAATACTTATGTCTTTGAATTACACATATAATAATAAAATCTCACACAATCGAATCCAGAAACTCATGTGTGCATCATAATGGATTGTGGAAATCTGATCTTGTTAATAGAAACATTCTTTTCTTAAATAAGATGGGTCAATCAATCAAAGTTCATGGAATCCAAATGTATATCTATTAAACACTCATAAATGTTTAAAGGCTATATGTACATTACCATTTAAAGTTTAGACAAAAAAAACATAAGCTCACACATCTACACAGGCTTTTGCCTTTCTAAGAAATACAATCTTACCTTGAGCACAAAATCCAAGATTATTTCAACTAAGGTTAAAATTCATTCAACAATTAAAATGTCCCATTAGTCCTCAATATGAATCTCATTATTAAGAAACAGAATCAGACACACCAACTAAGCTAAGTTCTGAGATTTCCCTATTGTTAGAAAAACTAAGAGGGGGGGTGAATCAGTTAGATCAATTATCCTACAGTCCCAAATACAAAGATGTAACACTCAAAACAATTTCAATAAATTATGCAGCTCGGTAACATAAACTATTAAATTGTTTGTTCCTTTTACCGATTACTAGTTAATTAACTCATTGTGATTACCGACCAAATCAAATATGCAGTATGTAAAGTATGAAAATAAAACAATCATCACAAAAACACATAACACAATGATTTAACGTGGAAACCCTGCTAAGGGAAAACCCACCTGGGACCGGTAACCCAAAATAATTTTCACTCTTTTGAAGTGAGCTCGGTGAAGAGCCAACCCTGTTAAAGGTTACAAGCACATTGTTAGGTGTGACCTTGTTAGAGGATTTAAGACTAACAGTTAACTTTCGACCAGCATTCACTATGGGGTCAATAAGATAACAATGTACATTCCTTGATTGACATAGGAGCATAGCATAAGACGGTTAAGTCCACTCAGTTAGGAGATTTTCTATATCAATGGTTAAACTGAAATAGTAGTTGATCTAATTACAATACAACTTAATCTGTAGATTTTCAGATCTATTCTAAGCCCATACAAATCCTCTGATCAATATTTAAATTCACTTCCTTAACTTACTTTCACTTGGTAATAGCTCTTTGATGCTTGGTTTTGTTCTGTAGTTTGGTTCTCCTTCAACCAATCTGATTAGCCATGCATGAAACTGTATTCATGTGAAATCTTTGCAGTCTTCTTTCTTCTGGCATAGTTTCAATAAAGAAACTTATATCTCTTATATAGACAAATAAACCATTTTCATATCAACCATTAGATTTTGTTGCTTATCCTTCTTCATTGATTTTGCCTCTTAAACCTTCATCGGTAGTTGTGTCAATAACACATTTCAATTCCATCCTTTTGATCTTCTTCAAATTTTGTTAGCCATGGATCTCATAACAAACTTTATCCTCAATCTCAAAATCATAACAATTTCCAGCTCATAAAATTTAGTCGACTAAACTAAGTATTTAATACTTTCATCCATACTCGGTTAACAAAGAAATGCATCAGCAAATACAAGCTCGGTTAACAATGTCACTCGGTATACACAACACTGGCCCGGTGTATACTGAAGTGCTTCATTTACTAACTACATTGCCTTATACAATTTTGTTTCCTTTTTCATAATAGATTAATGCAGCATAATCAAGTCAAAAATATGAGATCATAGACTCATCAATAAGTTACCCAAAGTATTCCTTATCCTCATCTGTCACATCCATATCTCTCCATGTAGATATCTCGGTTCTTCATCTTTTCTCTCTTTTACAGATGTTTAGATGTTTGTAACTAACATGATAAGTACTGTCAAAACTAGTTGACATCAATGAAAACATAATGACTGATTTAATTATCTTACATATCATTTCAGTAACTCAGTGATCTCTAATCACCGATCTTCAAGTCATTCAGGTATTCAATCAGTTGTAGTTCATTAATCTCTCCCTTTGACATTGATGGAAACACAAGAAATATAAAAATATGTCATGCACATACCAAACATGTATTCTACAACTATGTAAGTAAATGTTGTAGCTCAGTAAGCTCTCCCTAGCTTGATATTTTAATATGTTTAATCACTACATTACATAATAGCATTACAAGTGCAGACTCTCCTTTGTGGATTTGATCTTTTCAGCTCTCAGATTCCTTCTGTTCTCATATTATCTCTCCCTTAGATAGATATTTCATATTCAATCCTTTTCTCCTCACCATTTATCTCTCCCTTTGACAACAATGTTAAAGAAAAACATAAAAAACATACAACTCTGCAATAGCCAAGTAACTCTTTGTTGTTCAGTGCAGACAATGTATCTATGTATATTGATATGTAAATCTATGTTCTAGCTCCTCAAATCATTCACAACCTTAGACATGATCCAAAGTGTGAGCTATGTTGCATCAACATGAGTGATCTTCTGATAAGAATAGGTTGATGCAACCTCCAGATCACATTATTGACCGGTAGACAAGGGACGGACCCCAAGTCTAGTACTCAAGTATTCAAAAGTGTCCTTTGGTAGAGGCTTGGTAAAAATATCAGCAAGTTGCTCCTTTGATGTAACATTTTCCAATTTGACTTGCTTCTCCTGTACTTGTTCTCTTAAGTAGTGATAATTAATTGAAATATGCTTTGTCTTCGAATGCATTACAGGATTCTTAGAAATATTAATTGCACTAGTGTTGTCACAGTATATAATCATCGGCTCAATGATTACCTCATTCATCTATTCCAACACTTGTTTGATATAAATAATGTTTGAACAGTTTGTAGCAGCAACAAAATACTCTACTTCAATAGTAGAATGAGAAATACAAGGTTGTTTCTTACTTGTTCAAGTTACAAGTCTTTCACCAAATAAAAATGTCCCTCCAATTGTGCTCTTTCTGTCATCTATATTTCCAACCCAATCTACGTTGGTGTAAACTCTTAGTTCAAATTTGCCTTTCTTAGGATACCATAAACCATAATCCTATATTTTCTTCAGGTATCTCAAGATTCTTTTCACTACAACCATATGTGAATCCTTAGGATTGGCAGAAAATCTAGCCACAATCCCCACTGCATGTGCTATATCAGGCCTACTGTGTACTACATAAATCAGTTTACCAATCATAGATCGGTACAATGTATGATTTACCTCTATAGATTCATCATCTTTTGTTAATTTGCATCATGTGACCATCGGTGTTCCTACTGGTTTAGCATCTTCCATGCCAAATGTTCTCAATACTTCCTTTATGTAGTTTGATTGTGTGATGAAAATTCCATCATTCTACTGAATAACCTGCAAGCCTAGAAATAATTTAATCTATCCAAACATTGACATTTCAAATTCCTTTCTCATCTCATCAACAAATGATTTATAAATATGATCTTGTCCCCCAAAAATTATATCATCCACAAATATTTCAACAATCAAAATAGTATCATCAGATCCTCCTTTCATGTACAAATTGTTGTTTTCACTAGTTCTTACAAAATCAATACTTAAAAGATAAGTATGTAACCTTTCATACCGTGCTCTTGGTGCTTGCTTTAATCCATATAAAGCTTTGTGCAGTCTACATACCATGTCTTTCTGATTCGAATCAACAAACCCTTCTGGTTGTTCTATGTAGACCTCCTCTTCTAGTATTCCATTCAGAAAAGTTGACTTAACATCCATTTGATAGACTTTGAATTTATTATGTGTAGCATATGCAAGTATCATGCGAACTCCTTCCAGTCTAGCAACAGGTGCAAAATTTTCACCATAATCAATACCTTCTTCTTGTGCATATCCCTTGCCAACAAGTCTAGCTTTGTTCCTAGTAACTTCTCCATTCTCATTCAGCTTATTTCTGAATATCCATTTAGTACCGATAACATTTTTATCTTTCAATCTAGGTACTAAAGTCCATGTCTTGTTTTTCTCAATTTGTTCTATCTCTTCATTCATAGCATTGATCCATTCATCATTCTCAAGTGCAACCTTAACATTCTTCGGTTCAAACTCACAAACTAAGCATACATTTTGTCTTACCTCACTTCTTGTCAGCATGCCATCTTGCTTGTCTCCAATGATTTGGTTCTCAGGCTGATGTCTTCTAAAAAATCTTGCTATCACTTGATCTCTTCTTCGTTCTTCATTATGTTCAGTTTCATTTCCTTTCTCGATAGCTTCTTCCTGATCCTCGGTTTTGCTTTGATGTTCCTCGGTGTTGTTTTCCTAATGCTCGATCGACTCAGCCTATGGCTTTGGTAGGTACTCTGGATGTTCAACATAAGCAAATCTACCATAGTCTTCTAGATCCTTAGTACTTTTTTCATCATTTTTATTAGCAAATTCATCAACTCTGCCATTAGCACTTTCAATCATCTTATTAGTAACTTTGTTTAGACACTTGTAAGCTTTACTCTTAGTAGAATATCCAAGAAATATTCCCTCTTCCCCTTTAGAGTCAAATTTCCCATTCCTATCATCTTTCAGAATAAAACATTTGCTACCAAAAATTATGAAGTAACTTACACTCGGTGTGTATCCAAACCATAACTCGTAGGGTGTCTTGTTTGTCTCTTTCTTTAACTGTACTCGGTTCAGGACATATAAAGTTGTGCTAACTGCTTCTCTCCAATACATCTGTGCAACATTTTTCTCTATCATCAGTCTTGCACAATCCACTATAGATCTATTTCTCCTTTCAGCAATCTCATTCTGTTGCGGTGTTCTAGGTGCAAAAACTTGTCTTTTGATGCCATGCTCATTACAATAGTTAGTGAACTCATCAGAAATAAACTCACCACCTCTATTAGACCTCAAGCATTTTAGTTCTTTTATGATTTCTTTTTCTACTTTAGCTTTGTACCATTTAAACATTTTAAATGCCTCATATTTCTCTTTTAAAAACATGACAGTCATCAATCTAGTATAATCATCAACAAACAGAACAAAGTATCTATCGCCATAGTAGATTTGATTTATCATGGGACCACATAGGTCAGTGTGAACTAACTCCAAGATTCTTTTTGTTGAATAGTCTTTACTTTTGAAACTAGATTTTTTCATCTTCCCTTTCTGACATTGGTGACACATAACATGATCCAGTTTAGTTAGGCTAGGTAGTCCTCTAACTTTTCTCTTTCTACTAATCTTAATCATGTTATCAAAATTTACATGACATAACACATCCTCTTTTTTCACCAATAAACAAGAAGTCTCAGCATTGTCAAGATAGAATAAGTTACCTTTTGATTGTCCTCCTGTTCCGACAAGCTTTCCACTCTCATCATAGATCCTCACCTTCTTGCTTTAAAATGCCACTTGGTGACCTGAGTTGTTAAGTTGTGCTACACTTAGCAAATTGTAATTTAGTCATTTTACCCAATAAGCATTATCACATCTGATTTTATCATTTATCAATAAATATCCTTTTCCTTTAACCATGCAAGGTGTATCATTACCCATTTTTACTGATCCTCCATTATAGTGCTCAAGATGATCAAACTTATCTTAATCACTAGTCATGTGATGTGTACATCCACTATCAATGATCCAAGTATCATTTTTAATAACTTTAGAAATGAGTGTTGTTTTTACATACCTTTCCTCTTCCTTAGAATCATCTTTCATCGCAATAAACACTACCTCAACATCATCATCAGTGTTGGTATCTATATCATTCTCTTTAGCAAAGTAACATACCGTTTTACCTTTATCTTTGTGATCTTGGTTGTCTCTATTGTAGTGTTGGTAACCTTTATTATTTCTTCTTCCATAGCTTCCATCACCGGATCGGTCTTGGTCTTTATCTTCCTCTTTCCTGTTGGGACATCTAGCAACAATATGGCCAACTTCTTTACAGTCAAAACATGCTAAAAGTAACTTCCCTTTATATCTACCTTTACCTTTAGGTAGTCTCCAGACCATAAGAGTTTCAAGTTCATCAATCTCATCATCAGTATGACTTTCATTGTCATTTCATATATTATGTTTATTACTAGATTTACCGATCTTCAGAGAAGACATAAAAGCAAACTCAACAGACGGTACAACACTATTGTCAAAATTGTTCAGCTCAAAAGTTGTTAACTTACCAATCAGAATATCAAGAGTAAGAGTGTTGCCAGGTGCAGACCTCATTTCATGTATAGTAGATATTCGGATTGCATATGCAGGAAACAAGGTTCTTAGAATCTTACTTACCATTGTATCTTCATCAATGACACCACCAGCTCCTCAGATAGCATTGACCAAGTCTTTGATTCGGTTTGTATTTTGCACTATGTTTTCTCCTTCCTTCATTTTCATATCATCAAACCTACCTCTTAAGCTTTCAGCTCTTCCTCTCTTCACATTTGCATCACCACCATAGACTAGAGCAAGTTTATCCCACATTTTCTTTGCAGTAGTGCAAGTCTTGACATCCTCAAATTCAACATCAGATAGAGTAGCAACAATCTCTATCATAGTAAAGTTGTGTTCTTGTCAGTCTCTCAATTGATCAAGAGTTAAAGGTCCAGTCAGTGGTTGTAAGTAGCCATGTTCAAGTAGATATAAGGTAGAATCTTTGATTTTGGATGTGTATAATTTCATTCGACTTTGCCATATAGTAAAATTGTCCTTATTCAGCTTTGACACTTCCCTCTTATACATCTTGTAATCTTTCTACTGAAGTCCTTAAAACTTTGTTCCAAGCAACCAATGCTCTGATACCAATTGTTATAATAACTGAGAGGGGGTGAATTAGTTAGATCAGTTATCCTACAGTCCCAAATACAAAGATGTAACACTCAGAATAATTTCAATAAATTATGCAGCTCGGTAACATAAACTATTAAACTGTCTATGCCTTTTACCAATTACCAGTTAATTAACTCACTGTGATTATCGACCAAATCAAATATGCAGTATGTAAAGTATGAAAATAAAACAATCATCACAAAAACACATAACACAATGATTTAATGTGGAAACCTTGCTAAGGGAAAACCCACCTGGGACCGGTAACCCAAAATAATTTTCACTCTTCTGAAGTGAGCTCGGGGAAGAGCCAACCCTATTAAAGGTTACAAACACACTGTTAGGTGTGACCTTGTTAGAGGATTTAAGACTAACAGTTAACTTTCAACCAGCATTCACTATGGGGTCAATAAGATAACAATGTACATTCCTTGAATGACATAGGGGCATAACATAAGATGGTTAAGTCCACTCGGTTAGGAGATTTTCTGTATCAATGGTTAAACTGAAATAGTAGTTGATCTGATTACAATACAACTTAATTTGCAGATGTTTAGATCTATTCTAAGCCCATACAAATCCTCTAATCAATATTTCAATTCACTTCCTTAACTTACTTTCACTCGGTAATAGCTCTCTAACGCTCGGTTCTATTCTATAGTTCATTTCTCCTTCAACCAATTTGATCAAGCATGCATGAAACTGTATTCACCCGAAATCTCTGCGATCTTCTTTCTTCCGGCATAGTTTCAATAAAGAAACTTATATCTCTTATATAGACAGATAAATCATTTTCATATCAACCATTAGATTTTGTCGCTTATCCTTCTTCGTTGATTTTGCCTCTTAAACCTTCCTCGACAATTGTGTCAATAACACATTTCAATTCCATCCTTTTGATCTTCTTTGAATTTTTTCAGTTTTGGATCTCATAACAAACTTTATTCTCAATCTTGAAATCATAACAATTTCCATCTCATCAAATTCAGTCGGCTAAACTAAGCATTTAATACTTTCATCCATACTCGGTTAACAAATAAATGCGTCGGCAAACACAAGCTCGGTTAACACTGTCACTCGGTGTACACAACACTGGCTCGGTGTATACTGAAGTGCTTCGTTTACTGATCACATTGCCTTGTACAATTTTGCTTCCTTTTTCATAATAGATTAATGCAACATAATCAAGTCAACAATATGAAATCATAGACTCATCAATAAGTTACCCGAAGTATTCCTTATCCTCATCTGTCACATCCATCTCTCTCCATGTAGATATCTCAGTTCTTCATCTTTTCTCTCTTTTACATATGTTTAGATGTTTGTAACTAATATGATAAATACTGTCAAAACTAGTTGACATCAATGACAACATAATGACTTATTTAATTATCTTACATATCATTTCATTAACTCGGTGATCTCTAATCACTGATCTTCAAGTCATTCAGGTATTCAATCAGTTGTAGTTCATCACCTATAACTAATATTCAAATAAAACATCAAGCTTGACTGCTACTGTGGTAAATTCCCAGATTGTAAAAGTTTCAATATGCACGGTTCTAATCTTAATAGAAAATGATAATTATCTAATCCATTATACAACCATAAATTTTTATACATAGAGGATGGGTTTTTGAAAAGCATAGCTCATAATATAAGGGAAAACCATAAAGGAGTATATGAAAAATTTGGTTACTCTTTATAAAAGCTAAACCTGGAATTATTAACTAAACTGTGTTCAACAATGAAAATAAGAATAAACATCATAATAGCCTATCGAACTAGAAGAATTTGTATTCTATGTCTACCCACAAAGTAAGTTACATCACGAGTCCCCTTTCTTCTATAATAATATAACATGTGTAAACAATACCATAACTAAGAATTCACAGTTTCCACATACATAAGAACTGTGCTATAACGCTAGAATCTTGACAGTACTTGTAAATTTCTAATGTAAAGAAACGCCTATAATAGCAACATCCAGGCCATAAAAAGAAGAAAACAACACAATTTGATCAATGCACCATACAAAAGGGAGAGCGACAGATCACAACATGATAATAGGTTAAACAAGGATTAATTTACATAATAATTAAGCTAATATGTTTCCTAAAATCAGCACCTAGAAGCTTGAAGCAAGGTGACACGTGCATGGTGAAATGATTCGGGTTTTAAGTATGTTCAACAATGTAACCAAATGTTAATGTTGCACCCACACAATACGTATTATTATTTAATTTGAATGAAGAAGCAACACCTAAAAATGAAGATTTGATACCCAAAACCATTCATTGTAGTCGACAAACATAGAAACCCCTTATTCTTTAGGGATCTCGACTACATTTTTTGTGGACTAGGCTAATGGTATATGATTTCCAAGAATGATAACTTAATTAACATTTTCCCAAATTGCAAGTTACGTTGGAAATAAAAAGACTCAAAATAGAGAAAGAAGCTTGGCAAGTGAGAAAGAAAAAATCAATGGTTCCAAAACAGGGAAAAAGTAAGATAGTCATTGAATAATTATTATTTAACAAGACTAGCTTACCTATCATTTTCGATTGGAGCTAGAAAAGAAATTTTTATCTAATTACTTATTACAAAAACAACCTACATGTATTTTGTTGTGACCCAAAGTACATAAGGATATTACATACGGTTCAATGAGATCGATTTTTACACTATTCCATATTGTTTAATGTCACAACTCTAAAAATAAATATAAAATAAAAATCAAAGGCAATTTTCAATGACATTGACTATCAAAAGGTTGCATACGTGTTTAAAAACAATGAGCTCCATAATTCGTTAAAATTGGAGTTGAAAGATATAATGATTCTAAAAATAAATTGATGAAATAAAAGAAAGAAAAAATTCATTTTCTATAGCCATCGAGACAATATTGGTGAAGGTTTTGGCTTAGAATTCTAATTGTACCTACTCTGGTCCTACTACAACATTATATACTCTAACATTTAATAAGAATTTATCAGCCCTAGCATCAGATACTTAAAGAATTCTATCTATAAAATTCCAGTTTCAAACTATTCTACCAGATGTACATACAAGCAGCTGGGAAACACCCATCTATCACCTAAAATGATTGCCTAAATAAAACCCATTTTTCAAGACAAGACAAGACAACAAAGTTTATAGTCGTTCCTGAAAAAGAAAAATGAAAGAATTTTAAGAACCTAGTTTCCACAGCTTTGATCAATTTTTCAGATGGATGCAAATCCTCTATCCAAAGCACTTTTCCCAAAATCCTTCCTTTTATTTTTCCAATTCCCTCTTTATGTCCATTTACATTTTCCTTTCCCTCTTTATGCTTGCATTTTCTCTAAAAATATTCCTACGGATGGGGCTTCCATGCCACTAATCTGGCGTGCAAGTGCGAGCTGTATTAAAATTGTCTGCCTTAAAGTCCACCTTTGAGATGAAACTAGAAGTCCATTAATTTGTCTCATCCCTTAATTTAATATTTCTTCTTTGAGTTGAATTTTTTATTGTGATATAATTGCTCAATTTAAAAGTAATTTTTAATTTTTAAACTCAAATGTAATATATATTTTTCCTATCAATAATTAGATAATCAAAATTTGGGTTATGACAATTCTATTAATATTATGATAGTCATAAAATTCCTACACCAAACAAGAGAGATTATAAGAGTATTTATGGTCATTTTAGTCTCAACTAAAATTGATGATGCATTGAAATGCTTTAGAAGCCCTTTTCTAGTTTTCATTATAATTATATACATTTCTCGCTATCGGCTAACATCACCATGTTGTAACCTAGTTCTTGTTCTTATTCCCTTTCTAATTTCTCCCAGTTATTTTCCATTCTTAATAAACTAGTAGTTGTGTGCTTTTGTACATGCAACGATGAGCCAATAGGAGTTTTGATTTTCAAGAAAATGATATGTTTTGTATAATTTGAAAAGTATATCATTAATGATATGTAGAAGGAATTGTGGATCATTAATTAAGTCAACTTAAGCATACATGAATTCTTAAAATATTGTTGAATAAAGAAAATTACCAATAGAAATATAGTGTATTATAAAAAATTTCATACCTAAATTTGTTAAAGATCAACATTTAAATTTTTTATCACTAGAATATGTGAAATGTTTTTTTATAGAGTATTTAGTGGTTGTCTAGAGATTTCAGTTAATTGTGAATATTATTAAAATATTACATAATATAATTATTATTTGTCTATATGCTCATATTTTGTTAATTCAATAGTTTATTGCTTGTAAGTTTTAATTATTAAGGATATTTTGAGGTCCTCTCAACAATTAAATCGGATATATACACTTCAAATATAATATATTTTTGTATATCTTCTTTATTGTGTCTAGGTAAGTTGATTCTTGTCTGTCACAACAACAACAAAAAAGATTCTTTTAGATTTTCCTTTCATTGTAGATTGCTATTTTTATGTACTTTTTATATTTTTTTAATACTAAAGATTCTTTAAATCTAAAATAATAAATTGTTTTCTTCAATCAAAGAGATTACTATTTTCATAATTTATGAGTACTAAAAATTATTTAAATTTGATATCCTCAAACATCATCTTTTAATAGATAAGAAAACTTTATAATATTGACCAATTAATATTTAATCTTCATTAAAAAATGATCGTTAAAGAATGTGACTTTGCTTGCTATGGTTGAACCTATTCAATATATTGATCAAAAGAAAAAAGAAAAGAAAAAATAGAAATGAAAAATTCTAACACATGCAAAAACATAACAAATATGTACATTGATAATTTATGAAACCCTTTCAGTTTAAAAAATATTTTAATCTTGTAATTGATATTGGTAGTGCTAGTGATGAGAAATGACAAAATACAAAGACAAGTTTTGCTACATAAAGCTTACCCCAAAAATGTAAAAAATAAAAGATTTTAATAATAAGTCATTTGTGCAATACAAAATTTGGCTACATGCTATGATACAACACAAGATGAATATGCTTGAAGATACTCATAAATTTAAGGCCTCGGACATAAGGAAGGAATAGGAAAATCTTGCCCTTGCATATGCAACAATAAGCATTGGGACATGATTCTGCAATGGTGCATTTGAAGCTCACTGCAACTCATGTACAAAGAAATCATTACCCACAAGCATGGGGGGTAGTCTGGTATGGTTGAACCTGCAACCTCATAATTAATGTTATTTTTTGAAGCATCTCCTTTATTTTGAGAGTCTTTGGTTCTATTTTCTGTAAATGCAGGGGGGGAAATGTCAACAGTATAAAATTACTATGAAATCTATGAAGTTAAATCAACATTGAAAGAATTTGAGTAGTTTTGAAATGAAATTGAAACAACTTTAGACAATTCTTATCAAAATAACTATTTACTCTTCCTTTACTTATCGTGCTGAAGATCATCATCAATGTGATTGAAAGTTGGGTTTAAGAAAAACTTAAAATAGATATTTATAGATACATACTAAATCATTCATATGAACCTCAAAATTTTCAAAAGCGTGCAAACTAAATCACATAAACTATAAAAAAGAAGAGTATTGGTAGCTACAGAAAGAAGAAAGAGAAGGAGAAAAAATATTGTGATTTTCATCTTCATATTTTTCTCTTTTTTCTTTGAATATGAGCACCTCCCTAAATAAAGAGTATCCAATTGTAATTTTAAGTGCTGCAATTTTATATATTCAATGATAGAAGATACTAAAAGAAATCGGGTTTCCAAGAAAAAAGAAGGATAAGAATGGAAAAAAGGTAACTTGTCAAAGTAACATGAAAACAAAATCAAAGTGGTTTCCATAGCTGAAAAACTAAAACCTTTGGCAAAGAGGCTAACAATTTTCTGGCAAAAAAAAATCATATTTTAGGGAGCAAAGTTCCCACAAATAGCCTATCGGCTAAATTACATGATTCAAAATAATTCACTAAATTTATTTTATTTAAAATAAGATAATATCTCCACAAATTTGTTTATTTTAATTAAATAATTAAAATTTGTTTTACTATCCATTTCCAAATACTAATTAATATCCATTATACTATATGAAATGTAATCGATATTATAAATTGTAATCCTCTTCATTATTCATCCACTAATTTATGTCATGCACACTTACTTATCTAAAATAAATAATAATAAATATAATAACTTTTACCCATTGTAACTCTCTTGATTATTGTTAGTTAGTGAGGATTTTCCACTTCTCCCATTCAATCTAAGTCTTATTGAGATTGAATCTCTATCATTCACACACACATCCATATTTCTATAAATTCACCCTCATCCTTCATCTTCACATATACACAAATGATCAATTTGCATGTGCAACCAACATTTCATCCAAGAGTGCAATGGACAATTCGACATTCACATCTGATGTTAGTTTACTAATAATTATCTATTTGAATTCTTCTTTCTGTTATTTTATATATTTCTTTGATTTGGAATAAGGAGCTTACATTTATTTTATTTGTTCCAAATTGAGGGTATACAAGAATACAACTCCAAATATTGTCTAGCTATATTTGGCCCAATCCCTTTGGTAATGAAAGTTATATTTCATTATGTTAGAACCCAAAATTTTGAGCTAAAAGCTTTTACCTTTTATTTTTTATAGAAATATATATTAATCGTAGAAGATAATTCAAAATTGAACCAAACACATTTCATTTACTATTTTTATTTATCATAATTTAAACCATGGCTCACTATATTTACTTGGGTTACACATTGGGGTTGAAATATAACATTTATATCATTGAATCCCAACTAAAATGGTCTTCATTCCCAAAATAACAACGCCCTACAAGTAACTATTAAAACATATATATCTATTTTATTATATGTATTAAAACTTAAATTTCATAATGACACATAAATGAATAAAAATAATTATACTAGTACTTGCACCTAAGGAGGTTCACGACATAAGTCGATAGGAAATTATAGTTTTTTATTAAGGTAAAAATAGGTTTTGAAGAGACCCAAAACCCATTAATAATAATTCAAAGCATTAAACATAAAAGTCCCAAATAGACAAGAAAAGACCAAACACACAAAGTTTCCAAAAGATACAACATTATATAACCAACAACAAAGGGTCAACAAAGGACCACAAAACAAAAAGGAAAAAACCTGAACAAAGGAAGGCCTAGAATAGATTCTTAAGAGTTTCAGTTGATACCTCCACCTCTAGTTGGCTCATGTGAAAAGCCGCCTTCTTGAGGTCCTATATGTCTTGGGGAATATTTATTTCTTTCCTTTTCAAGTTCCCTTTAGTACGCTTACTTGAGCTTGACACTTCCTCTTGTTAGATAACTGGGGGGCGGGGGTGTGAATCAGTTAAGTACAATTATCCTACAGTCACAAGTACTCTTAGATGTATAAAAAAAATCCTTCAAATAAACTTAAATAGGTCGGTAAAAACTTATTTGTGCCTTTTTGTTCATTAACTAATTGACAGTAAACTTAACTAGTATATATACCGATCAAACCCATAATTGTAATGTGTAAAGTAAAATAACAAATTATCACATCCATACACATATAACACTTGATTTTTAACATGGAAACCCTGTTAGGCAAAAAACCACCTGGGACCTATACCTGAAATAATATCACTCTTCTAAAGTGAGCTCGGTTAAGAGCCAACCCTATTAAAGGTTACAAAACACACTGTAAGGTGTGACCTTGTTAGATTTTTTATCACTAACCGTTCTCTGTGACCATACATTCACTTGGGGTCAACAAGAAAATAATCAACATTCATTGAATGTCATAATGAAATAAATAAAGACTGTTAAGTCCCACTCGATTAAGACGTTTACCTGTAGCAATGGTTAGAATGCAATAGTAAATGATCTTATTCAAATACAACTTCATTTGTAGATTTTTAGATATATGCTAAGATCAAAATACCTTTGGCCATCATAATCTCTTTAATTCCTTTTTATATCCTCCAACTTTGTTCTGCTCGGTTATCTCCTTTCTCTGATGCTTGGTGTAGTCTACAGAATTGCTCGGTTCTCACTTCAACCTGTCTGACAACTTAACATGAATGCAATCTTCTTCTCATGCACATTATCATTTTGAATTTCTTGGCTCCTTAAATAGACATGATAAACCATTTTCTTCTCAAGCATAGATTTTGCCTCTTAATCTCCATCGTTGATTTTGTCGCTTCAACCTTCCTCCAAAACTTGTTCCTGAAACACGTTTCAATATTCATCATTTGATCTTTCTTAAATTTTGTTAGCTATAGATCTTCATAACAAACTTTATCTTTAACCTTGGAATCATCCATATTTGTCCAGCTCATCATCTTTAGTCTACAATTACATATTCCATATGATTTCTTTCACTTAGTCAATACCATGATGTGTTGGTGACTTCTTACTTGGTTAATACTATACTCAGTATACACTACACTTGCTCAGTGTACACTATTTCAACTCAGTGTATTCTAAGTTCTTCATTTATCGACCACATAAACTTGTACATTCTTGATCTTCAATTCTTAACAGAATCATGTAATACAATCAAATCACTATCAAAATGTCATAGACTCGTCAATAAGTTACCCAATGAATACCATACTCATATCTTTCTCATACATCTCATCTTCATGTTAATATCTCATTCCTTCACTATTATTACCTTCTTCAGATGTTTGTAACTATTATGATAAGTACAGTCAAAACTAGTTGACATCAATGAAAATATAATAACTAATTTAATGTCTCACATATACCTTTGCAGCTCGGTGATCAACTTCACATTTTTTTCCAAGTAATCAATCAATTGTACTCTGTCAATCTCTCCCTTTGGCATTGGTGGCAACACAAACACAATATGAAATATGCCATAGAATACCAAACATCTTAAGTGTCTAAAACTCTATCTTATATGTTGTGACTCGGTAATGCATTTAATATGTTTAATCACTACACAACATCAATTGAATAGACTCTCCTTTTCAGTTAGCTTCATTCCTAACTAGTATTCATGTATCATCTCTCCAATGTTTCTTGATCATCTCTCTCCCTGTGAATTTCAATCTGAATTTTTCATGTAATCATCTCTCCTTTATTTCATTTTGTATATTTCATGTAATCTCTCTCCCTTTGACAGCAATGCCAAAAGTAATTAGCTCTTCAGTAGCCAAATCAGTATCTCTATTGTTCAGTTCAAATTCTTGTACCTTGCATGTACAGATATACAATTTTAGTTTGTCTTCCATCTTCTTCTTCTTCTTCTTCTTTACAGCCTCAGGAATCCCAAAGTGTGAACATCATGCATCAACATCATTACATTTTCTGATAAAGTATAGGTTGATCCAACCCCATATCACATTAGTGATTGTTAGACAGGGGATGGACCCCTAGTCTACTTCTCAAGTATTCAAATGTATCCTTTGGTAAGGGTTTTTTAACTATATCAGCAAGTTTCTCTTGTGATTTCACATATTCCAATCTAACTTATTTTTCTTGAACTTTCTCCCTCAAGTAGTGTTACTTAATAGATATGTGCTTTGTCTTTGCATGCATCACTAGATTCTTTGAAATATTAATAGCACTTATATTGTCACAATAGATTATCACTGGATCAATGATCTCCTCATTCATACCTTCCAACCATTGCTTTATCCATGCAATATTTGAACAATTAGCAGCAACAACAACTACATATTTTTCTTCAGCACTAGACTAATCAATGCATCCTTGTTTCTTAATTATCCATGTTATTAATCCTTCTCTTAAGAAAAATGCTCCACTAGTAGTGTTTTTTCTATCATCAATGTTTCCAGCCCAATCGACATTAGTGTAAACTTTCAGTTCAAAATTACCTTCTTTCTTATACCATAATCCATAATTTCCAGAGTTTTTTAAGTATCTCAAAATGCTTTTCACAACGGTCATGTCTGACTTTTTAGGATTAGTAAAAAATCCAGCCATAATTCTAACAGCATGTGCAATATCTGGTCTACTATGCAATATCATAGAGCTTTATAAGGTTTGATTTCCTCTGTTGATTTGTCATCCTTGGTTAGCTTGCATCCGGTTACCATAGGTGTACCAAATGGTTTTGAATCTTCCATACCAAATCTCTTCAAGACTTCTTTAATGTACTTCACTTGTGTTATATAGATTCCTTCCTTCAGTTGTTGTATTTGCAAACTAAGAAAGAATTTGATCTCTCCAAACATTGACATTTCAAACTCTTCCCTCATTTCATCAGTAAAAGACTTACATAGGTTATCATGACCTCCAAATATTATATCATCAACAAAAAATTCAGCAATAAGAATCTTATCATTAGTTTCACATTTCAAATACAATTTTTTGTTATCACTTGTTCTAACAAATCCAATTCTTATGAGATAAGAATGAAATCTTTCATACCATGCTCTAGGTGCTTGCTTCAATGCATATAATGCCTTGTGCAACTTACATACCATGTTCTTCTGATTAGGATGAACAAAACCTTCAAGTTGTTCAATGTATACCTCTTCTTCAAGTATCCCATTCAGAAATGCAGATTTCACATCCATCTAATATACCCTAAATCCTTTGTAAGCAGCATATGCAAGTAGTATTCTTACTCCTTCAAGTCTAGCAATGGGTGCAAAAGTTTCTCCATAGTCAATGTTTTCTTCTTGTGCATAACCTTTGCAAACTAGTCTTTCTTTTTCCTTGTTGCATCTCCATTTTCATTCAATTTGTTTCTAAATATCCATTTAGTGCCAATCACATTTTTGTCTTTAGGTCTCTGTACCAATGTCCATGTCTTTTTTTTATGTATTTGCTCAATTTTTTCATTTATTCCCTTGATCCATTCATCATTTATCAATGCATCTTTAACAATTTTAGACTCAAATTCACAAACTAAACATGTGTTGTTTCTTAACTTACTTATAGTCATCATTCCTTCTCTTTTGTCTATAATTATATGATCTTGTGGATGGTTTCTTCTCACATACTTTGCAAGTACACGTTCAGATCTCTATTCTTCAATGTGTTCTCCACTTGGTGCATGATCATCATTCCCATTAGTAACTATTTGTTGTTGCTCGGTTTGTATAGATTGTTGTTTGGTAGCATTATTCTACTGCTCAATGACTCTAGACCGTTGCTCAGGTTGAGTTTTAGGTTCTTCAATATAAACAAATCTACCATAGTCTTCTAATTCTTTCTTAATTTCTTCATCATTCTTTATGAAAACTCATCAACTCTCACATTTTCACTTTCAATCATCTTGTTAGTATCTGTAGACACCTAAAAATCCTTTAGAAAATAAAGTATTTTTTATTTTCTGAAAAATCCCTGATGACATCATCATTAATTAATTAATTAATTATTTAATTAATTTATTTATTTTTATGTCATTAAATCCCTTTATCTTAATTAAAAATATTTAATTAAGAAATCCCTCCCAAAAATGTTTAAATCTTATTTAAACATTAATCCCCTATTTATTAATTATTTTAATTAATAAATTGACCAAAAATCCCCCAAAAAATAATTAATTTATTTTTTGACCAAAAGTTAGCCTTTTTTCCTAAAACCACTAACCTCTTCCAAAATCTTCTAATCCCTTCTTAATTTCGATTAAAAGGCTAATCCCACCTTTTCTAACCCTAATCTCAACTCAAAATATTTAATTAAGATTAAATATTTAATTTTCATATTTATTGAAAATATTTCAATAAATATTCCCAAAACTTAAGCTTTTGGAATGAATAAACTTTTATTCCATAAAACCAAGGAGAATTCTAGACTCTTCTAAAATCTTCTCAACCCAACCTCTTCACCCATCCTAATCCTAAAATCCCCTAATCCTAATCCTAATCCTCCCCCTAACCTTGTCACATTCCCTAAACAAGGTTAGCCAACTCCTAAGCTTGACCCAAAGTCAACAAACTTCTAGAGGCTTCTCTTACATGCATTAAGTGCATTTAAAGCCTCCTTATCCCTCTTACATGCATTTATGATGCATTTAAGAAGCCCCTCACCCCTTTCTTACACCCTTTGACCTTAGGCACATTTCCCAAATTGTGCACATTCCTCCCATCTTTCAACCCAATGCCCTTGTGACACTTGTCACAAGGAGGTGGCCTTGAACTAGCACAATCCATGTGCTCCCCTTTGAATGAATCTTGGCCTCTCTTAAGGATTTTGATCCTAGCCACTCATTCATCCTCCCAAAAGTCTATAAATAGTCCTCATTTCCAAGAGCAAAATATCCATTCACCTTTCATTTTATGCATTGTTATCATGTCCATTTAGCTCTAGACTTAGCATAAGCAATACTAATTGTTAGTTTCTTTTTATCATCTTCAAGCTTTCTTAAAGAACATCATAGCTTAGCAATAATAGATTAACATAGTTTCTTTTATTGTTTTGCATAGCATATAGCATCATATGACACCTATATTTGGTCTAAAATCAATCTTAGTATGCATTAGAATATGCTCCAAGTGCTTAGAGAGCACACCCACATCCCTCTAATTGAAGCGAATCAAACATTTGCTCTATAGCACTTGTTTTTTTAGCAACAATCTTGAGGTGGCTTTGGTTTTGTTTTCATGTCTTATGCTATTTTTTTAGTTCATGAATATGTTAGATTAGTCTAATGTTTGAATGTTTCAGCCTTTCAAGACAGGTAACAGGTTCAAAATCATAGTCTACAGTATCCTTGTTCAAACACTTATAGGCCTTTCTTTTAGTAGAATAACCTATAAATATCCCGTCATCACCTTTTGAATCAAATATTCCATTTCTATCATTCAGAATGTAACATCTTCTTCCATATATTCTAAAATAACTCACATTAGGTGTGTAACCATACCATAGCTCATAAGGTGTCTTGTTTTATTCTTTCTTCAGTTGAACTCAGTTTAGTACAACGGTACTTATAGCTTCTCTTCAGTAAACTTGTGCAACATCATTTTCAATCATCAGTGTTCTAGCACAATCAACAATTGATCTATTCCTCCTTTCAACAATCTCATTTTGTTGGGGTGTCCTCGGTGCAGATACTTGTCTATTTATTCCATTCTCATTACAAAAATTAGTAAACTCATTGTAAATGAATTCACCACCTCTATCTGACCTCAAACATTTCAGTTGCTTACCATGTTCTTTTTCCACTTTTGCTTTGTACCATTTGATTTTTCTTTTAAGAACATGACAATCATCATCTTAGAGAAATTGTCAACAAATAAGATAAAATATTTATCTCCATAATAACTCTGAGTTCTCATTGGAACACATAAGTTAGTATGAACTAAATCCAAAATAGCATTAGATGAGTAATGTTTTCACTTGAAACTAGACTTTGACATCTTACCCATTTGACATTGTTTGCACATTACATGGTCAGGTTTAAATATACTCGGTAATCCTCTAACTTTCCTTTTCTTAATGATCTTAACCATGTTGTCAAATTTTACATGACATAACCTCTTGTGCCATAACTACACATCTTCATTTTTAGCCAACAAACAAGAAGTTTCAACATTGTCCAAGTAGAATAAATTACCTTTTGATTGTTCACCAGTATCAATCAACTTTCCAGTCTTATCATAGATTTTCACCTTTCTTTTCTCAAATGCAACTTGATGACTTGCGTTATTCAGATGTGCTACACTCAACAAATTATAATCAAGTCCTTTCACCCAATATGCATTTTCACATCTGATCTTAATGTTCAGCAATATAGTTCCTTTACCTTTTACTTGACAAGGTGTATCATTTCCCATTTTCACAAATCCACCATTATAATGTTCAAGATATTCAATTTTTTCTTCATCACCAATCATATGATGTGTGAAACCACTATCAATAATCCAAGTATCATTCTTGCTAACCTTACATCCTCATCTTCAACTAGGTAGCATGCCTTCTTGCCTTTATCCATGTAATCTTTCTTGTCTCTGTTTCCTCTTTGTCCGTTACTTCTATAATCTCAGTAATCTCTTCTATCATTCTTCCTTTCATTTGATATTTCACTTGCTCTTTCATCATCTTTCCTGTCAGGACATCTTGCAGCAATATGACTGACCTCTTTACATTTAAAACATACCAAAGGTAGCTTACCCTTATATCTTCCTTTGCCTTTTGGTAACCTTCTAACCATTAATGCCTCAAGTTCATCACGATCATATTCCTCAACTCCACTATCACTTTCATTTCTTATCTTATGTTTACTGCTTGATCTTCCAATATTTAGAGATGACATAAATGCATATTCTACCATAGGTAAAATATTGTTATCATATTTGTTAAGCTCAAATGCAGTCAATCTTCCAATTAGACTATCAATAGAAATATTATTATCAGGAGCTTCTCTCATTTCATGAATTGCTGAGACTCTAATAGCATAGGCATACAATAATGTTCTTAGAATTTTACTTACCACTGTGTCTTCTTCAATAATTCCACCTACTCCTCAAACAGTTCATTCACCACTTCCTTGATCTGGTTGCTATATTGAGTGATGTTCTCACCTTCTTTCATCCTCATATCATCAAACTTTCCTCTTAAGCTTTTTGGTTTTGCCCTTAGCACATTCACATGTCCTCCATGAACTAGTGTTAGCTTGTCCACATCTATTTTACAGTTGTACCAGTCTCAATGTCTTCAAATTCAACATCTGATAAATAAGAAGCAATCTCAATCATCATAGTATTATGTTCTTGTCTCTCTTTCATCTGTGCGACAATCAAGGGACCAATGGGAGTTATAATTTCATTTTCCAAGTAGTAAAGTGCAGAATATCCAATCCCTAATAGATACAACTTCATCATGCTTTTCCATGTTGAGAAATTATCTTTATTTAGCTTTGTCACCTCTCTCTTATACATCTTGTGATCTTTAACTTAAGTCCTTCAAAATTCTTCCTTCAAGTACTCTTTCTCTGATACCAATTGTTAGATAACTGAGAGGGGGGGTGAATCAGTTAAGTATAGTTATCCTACAGTCCCAAATACTCTCAGATGTATAAAAAAAATCCTTCAAATGAACTTAAATAGCTCAGTAAAAACTTTTTTGTGATTTTCTGTTCATTAACCGATTGATAGTAAACTTAACTAGTATATATACTGATCAAACTAGTAATTGTAATGTGTAAAGTAAAGTAACAAATCATCACATCCATACACATATAACACTTGATTTTTAACGTGGAAACCTTGTTAGGGGAAAAACCACTTGGGATCAGTACCCAGAATAATTTCACTCTTTTGAAGTGATCTCCGTTAAGAGACAACGTTGTTAAAGGTTACAAAACACACTGTAAGGTGTGACCTTGTTAGAGGGTTTATCACTAAGCATTCTCTATGACCATACATTCACTTGGGGTCAGCAAGAAAATAATCAACATTCATTGAATGTCATAATGAAATAAATAAAGACTGTTAAGTCTCACTCGGTTAAGAGGTTTACCTGTAGCAATGGTTAGAATGAAACAGTAAATGATCTGATTCAAATACAACTTCCTTTGCAGATTTTCAAATCTGTGCTAAGCCCAAAATACATATGGCCATCATAATCTCTTCAATTCCTTTTTATATCATCCAACTCTGTTCTGCTCAGTTATCTCCTTTCTCTGATGCTCAATGTAGTCTACATAATTGCTCGGTTCTCACTTCAATCTGTCTAACCAGCTTCACATAAATGCACTCTTCTTCTCACATGCATTATCATTTTGAATCTCATGTCTCGTTAAATAGACATGATAAACCATTTTCTTCTCATTCATAGATTTTGCTTCTTAATCTCCATCATTGATTTTGTCACTTCAACCATCCTTGTAACTTGTGCCTTAAACACATTCAATCTTCATCATCTGATCTTCCTTGAATTTTGTCAGTCGTAGATCTTCATAAAAAACTTTATCTTTAACCTCAAAATCATCCATATTTGTCCATCTCATCAAAATTAGTCACCAATCACATATTCCATATCATTTCTTTTACTTGGTCAATATCATGATGTGTCAGTGACTTCTTACTTGGTTAATACTATAATCGGTATACACTACAATTGCTTGGTGTACATTGTTTCAACTTGGTGTATACTAAGTTCTTCATTTACCGACCACATAAACTTGTACATTCTTGATCTTTAATTCTTAACATAATCATGTAATACAATCAAATCACTATCAAACTGTCATAGACTCATTAATAATTTATCCAATGAATACCATACTCATATCTTGCTCATACATCTCATCTTCATGTTAATATCTCATTCCTTCACCATTATTAACTTCTTAAGATGTTTGTAACTATCATGATAAGTACAATCAAAACTAGTTGACATCAATGACAATATAATAATTGATTTAATGTCTCACATATACCTCTGTAGCTTAGTGATCAACTTCACATTTTTTTCTCAAAGTAATCAATCAATTGTAGTCTTTCACCTCTTTGCCTTTATCAATTTCTAAATCTGCCACAAACTTTTCCTAATTCATATTTTCTAGATTAACCACCATGGTGATCATGCTATCAATGGTGGATCTAGTAACTTTATAAATAAAATTCATTATGGATTGAAGGATCTCTTTTAGTTTTAAGAAATTATACTCCATTCATGCAATTTCACCCTCATAATCCTTCTTTAACTTCTTAATAACATCTACCATATTTGGGAGGCAATCATCAACTGATTGTTTCTCTTCCTCCATCCAAGAAACTTGGATGGTCTTCTCCTATGGAACCCCCTTCTCAATACCATCAATCTCTAGATCCTTTATGTTGTTAATTTCTATATGTTTCAGTTAGGTATCTTTGATTTTATTAACAACCCAATTGATAATTTTATAAAAATCATCAACCCCATTATGAGCCACACCACAAATGTCATTTGGGCACTCTTGAATAAGCTTTAAAATGTGGGGGTCCTCAAAAAGGTCATTTGGGGGAAAAGGGATATCAACCCTATCAGTAGGAGGGCTTGAAGAAGATCAACCATCCATCCCAAGGGAATTATGCCCTTCCTCCATCTCACCAAGTTGCAAAGTATCCTTAGTAATTAGTTTCTCTCTATTCACATGTGATTTACTGCTTTTATCCCTTTTCTTACCCTTCTTAGTAGCTAGAGAAACATAGACTTCTTTACCCTTAGGGTTCTTCTTCTTTACTGGCAAGGGTTTCATATTATGTTTGGGACCTTTCTTTGTTTTCTCAGAATTAGTCTCAAAGAAATCCGTATTTGTTTTTCATTCCTAATCCTTTCAATTACTTGTGCTTATCTCCTCCTCATTTTCTTTAGACATCAAAATGGGGGAAGAAGGGCAAGGAAGGACTTTAAAGTGTTCAAAGATTAACATGAGAAAAACCTTGTGAAGAATAGGATTCTTGTTAGGATTATTCCTATGGTCTCTAATACTAGCATTTAGGGAAGACACCAAATAAAATATGATAGAGATTCTATCATGGTACCTAAAATTGTTCAAAAGAGAAAAGTGGTGGTTGAAAGCTCTTGTAAAACTTTTAACCAAAGTAACATATTTTATAATAGCCTTCAAGACTATCCTCCAAATAAATTTTATTTTGGATGTCTCATAGCTACTCTTAGAAACTTTAACCAAACTCTCCTTCTTGGCCTTCATCTTGGGAAATTTATTAACTGCCTGCTTTGAGAATTTTATGTCTCTAAAAAAATTGCATCCCTTAGTGGAGAGGTCTGTAATATCTGCCACAAGGTTTTCTTCTATGGTTACTTTACTCCCTAAAAAGTAACCTTTCCATCCTTCCACCCCGAAGTAAAGATTGTTGTAACTTTGGGATCTCATATGTGTAGTTTCTCTATATAAGGAGTTAAGCCACCCCTTTTTAGGACCCTCCATATCATGACATTGTTTTTAATTGCAGTGTAGTTAATAGGATCAACCCTCCACCTATCTCTTCCCGTGTTGAAAGCCAAGTTGTAGAACCAAAGGGAAACTCTATAATTGCTAGAGGAAGAAAGACTCAAAACACCCAAAAAGCATGTGAAGGAAATTAAAGACCATGTATTCCCCTCTGTTCAGGACATACCAACAAATGATGGTAATTGTGAAATGAGTTGTCAATTGCATGATTATCCAAAGTGAAAATAACTGTCCTTCCCATGAGTTCTATCATGTACATCAGTAGAGATTTGTTGCCATCACGTAATTTATCACCCCTTTGCCATATTATACTTTGCTAGTTTGGGTCCCCACATTGGAAAAAAATCAGCAACATGGTTAGCCTCATGATAGACATGAGATATAAACACCTTGTAAAAGGATTTCATGACCTCAATAAATTTATAGATCCATCTATCTATAGACCATGAAGGTTTGTAGGCCCCTTTAAGACATTGGATAATGTTGTTTGAGTCTCCTTCAAGCCATACTTTCTTGCATTTGATAATTTGAGCCCGTTTTAGGACATGATAAGCCCCTACAACTTCAACGAGGTGGTTATTTTGGCTATAGGAAATTATAGTTAGAATTTAAATGTGAAAAATAAAAAATAGATTTTTATATAAAAAATATTTTTTTATATTTTTGTTAAAATATTATAAAAATAATTATCATTAAGTTAATTCTAATATCTTTTATTAGTATTTATCATGTCATAAAAATACTTATAGCCATGCACAAAATAGATTTAATGAAATACAACCAAATTTAATGTCCTCAACCATTGTGAGAGATTTGAACAAGAAGATTAGAGCATAAGAATTTGTCAAGATAGGGAAGATTTGATAGATTATAGATATTGCAGTTGCGGATTCTTTGAACAAAAAATGTAGACAACAAACATGGTGCATGAATAATATGATATAATTGGTTGTTATTTCATGGAATACAATGAATTAGTGGTTGAACATTTATAATTTATTAGAAAGGATTTTACAAACCTCAACTCAATTTAGAAAAATTCAAGAAAATGCAATATTAGTAAACTTGAAAATAAAGAGGAGGCATGCAATTAAATTGCAAGCATGGTTTGTGGATCGGGAGTGGAAAATTCTAAGATCACATGTTCACTCTAATCAATCCTCAGATGTAAGGGTTAATTTTATTCCTCAAAGTTTGCAGATTCCAGAGAGAGTAAGGCTAGTTGAATACCTATCTCTGTTTGTGGTCCAATAAAAAATGTAAGTTGTCTACTGCAATCTTCTCTAGTATTCATCCATCATTTCAGAAAATCAAAATGAATGGTCTTCAAAATTGTGGAAAACCATGAATAATGGTAGGCACACTTAATCAAAAAGCTTACCCAAACAATAGCACAATGTGTAATGTACTGAATTAAAATAAAAATTGCTACAAATACCTGATCAAATCTATAGTTTGCTAACACATGTTTGATCCACTTCTAAATATGATTTTAAACACTCAAACTCTCATTTATCTCTATTGCATTTCAATAAAAATTGGTATTTGCAAAAATGGAAAGTTTGTGTTTAAAAAACAATAAAATAAAATGTGTAAAATACATAATCGATAACATTGAAGATTTAAAAGTACAAAGACATGTTGGTGGAGGGTACGTGAATGTCAAATTATTGTTTTAAAAGAAAAAGCCATGATTAGTGCATGTTTATGAGAAACCCAAATTATTATTTTAAAAGTAAAAATATATGATAAGTACTTTTTTTTAGATTTGTTCGTTTCTTATTCAAGAACTTAGATAGTTAATTCAAATAGCTCTTATTACTATTAATCTTCTTTTTAAATAATTTTTTCGAAACATACAAAAAGATAGATTAATAAAAGAAGATAATATTCAAAGATACTCTTATAAACATAAGATAATAACAAAATATAGATTCACATGCTTTTTATGAGTAATAATATTTAAACATATATTTTTTAAATTTTTCAAGCAATTCAAAATCATTACAATCTTATGTCCCAACTGTGAAAAGAATTTTTTTATCAATAATTTCATTAGCATTTATCTTCTTTTTAAATCATTTTTCTTTTTTCTTTTATGAAACATTAAAAAGATAGAATGTCCTAATAAAAGAAGATAACATTGAAAGATATTCTTATGAAAAGAAGAAACAATAAAATATAGATTTTTTCTTTTGTATACATTCTTTTTCATAGTAATATATTTAAATATATATTTTTTCCTTATTTTTTAAGTAATGTAAAATTGTTACAATTACTTTTGATCAGTAAAATTTGTTTGGGAGATTTTCCAACCAGAAATTTGATTTGAAAATGGTTTAATGAGATTAAGGCGGTTTGAGACATGAGACAGGTTTAATGGGCAAATATAGATAATGAAGTCCGCAATATAAAGCCTATCGACTAATTATAATACTCGTTCTCTTTACCATGCATCAATTTTAAAAATTCTCAATTCTATACAAAAATAACAACACTCCAAAAACAACAAGATTAATACACACGTGTGTGTGTGTGTCTCTCTCTCTCTCTCTATCTATCTATATATATATGTGTGTGTGTGTGTGTGTATATATATATATATATGTATATGTATAGATACATATATACATATAGATATGTATATGTATATATACATATATACATATAGATATGTATATGTATATATACATATATATACATAGATATATATACATATAGATATGTATATATATATATATATATATATATATATATATATATATATATATATATATATATATATATATATATCTATATATATATATGTATATATATCTATATATATATATATATATATATCTATATATATATATATGTATATATATCTATATATATATATATAGTATATATATCTATATATATATATATGTATATATATCTATATATATATATATATATATATATATATATGTATATAGATATATATATATATCTATAATATATATATATATATATATATATATATATATATATATATATATACTATATATATATATATATATATATAATAT